>JAWWES010000168.1:11722751-11821544 GCA_035583135.1 Lophotriccus pileatus | reverse complement strand
ATTTTTAATTGTATACTAATAAATATTTCTTTATTATATTTGATTATTTTGAGTATCTCGAATAATCCATAACAACACACATTTATTAAGTAGGTGCACACTAAAAGGTAACATCAGTAGAGTTCTGCAGGAGAGCCTGTTTTTTCCAGTGGGTTCTGTGGCCACTGAACAGGCCCACAGGTGGTCAGGGATGCTGTCCAGGTCAACTTGTATGAAAAAATAACACTACTTGTATTTTGTAATATTGGTCATTTTGGTACAAACCTGAGCAACACATTGAAATAATAAAATTGTGTTACTGGACTATTATAAGGCCCTTTATTTAACACCTTACACTGGATTTTACATAAATATATGTCTGTTCATGGACTTGTATTTCAATTGTAAACTATGACTTATAACTGGTTTGATTCTTCTGCTAGATAGCAGTGTGTGCTTGTGGAATTAGACGTATTCAAGGCAGCTGCCTCTATGTCCTGCATTTTTGTATTAACACTGGATCAGTGTTAATACATGCAACATAAGAAGTTATTTCCTCATGTTTAATGGATAGATGTAGATAAGCAGATCAGAAACATCCTTTCAATCCCATCTAAGACAGTCAGCCAAAAGCTGCTTTCAGAGAACTGGGCTTCATAAGAAGACAAAGCATCACACCTGAAACAGCACATAAGCACTATTGACAGAAAAAGCAATGTGTCAGCAGAGGATGTGGTCTTCATGATGAAATACAGAAAGCCAGGAAGCCAGCCAGCCACCCACCCAGCCAGAAAGAAACCAAACACCACATAACCAGGGAGAACTTGCTTATATACAAGCCCCAGGCCTTGCAGCAGTTGACACAGAGAACTAAGAACAGCCTAAAAACCTGCCAAACTAGCCCACCCATAAGTTAAAGAGTGTCATCCTGACTTATGCCAGGCTTGACAGCACCTGTGAAAGCTGTGCAACACCTCATTAGTAGAGTGATGCAGCTGGAACCTCTTAGCCCACTTGTTCCACAGCAGACCTCTCCTCCTGCTTTACAAGAACTCCCTGCTGGGAGCCTCCTCTTGCTCAACTTTGTTTAGCATTGGAGAGCAGCTTCTACAGTGCCACGTGGCATTTTAACAACTACAAAAGATGTTACTCCTGCTAGGTAAACAAATTGTAAAATCTTGGAAAGTCGCCTAGTTTAAATTTCTTCTCCATCATTTAACATGTTAGCTTATCTTTAACAAGCTAGAAATTAGCAGGATTTCATCAGTCAGGCTTCTGTTCGAAACAACATCCATGACCAAAACTATCATGATAGCAACATGTGAAATAGTGTGTGGCTCACTGTTTTCTACTACTGATGGCCCTAAAGACCTTTATCACAAAATGATGTCCTTAATAATTAAGCCATGAAACTTCACATAATTAAATTCACATTTTTGAGCTCATTCATGCCCACCTTTGTAAAGGCTGACATCAAAAGGCAAATCCATGAACTTTCCCCACTCCCCTTCCAACCCCTAACATCATAATTTCAACACTAACAATGTCTTAAAATAAGGTCAATCAAGAGCATAATTTCTCTTTCGGAAAAGGACAGAAATCCACACACTTAGCCTTTGATTATTAATAATCATTTGAATTAGAAGAGCATGCTACCTATAATCAATATGGTTAACCTAAGAACAAGAAGTCATTAGCTAAAAGTCATTTCGGACTAGATATCACTTGATTAATAAGAACAGTTCCTGTCTGTACTAAAGTAAAATCTCTGTTCTGCCAAATAGAGCCTGCCCTTACTTTACAATTCTGGGAGTCTGGGAATCATTAGTTATTATTCTCCTGTACACAGAAAAACTGTTAATGGAATGCCACAAATCAAATTAAGAGCAAAATTCTGACAGCATTTATGTGATAGGTCAGAAAGTAAATACATACATTCTGTCCTCCAGCAGCACACTGAGACCATCAGAAGTTTTTCCCCACTAGCCATTTGAGGTCTCGGGATCCCATGTCATTTTACATTGTAAGAGTCTTATATAGACATCAATTAATTACAATAGTAAAAGCCACCTCAGAATTAAGCTGGGGTCTCACAAATCTAAGAAACCATAAAACCAGGAGCAAAAGTAATGAAGAGTCTTTTAAATGATGCATTACAATGTGTTGTATTACCATGGGATCATATACGGAGATCTGTGTGCCACACTCCTAGAATGCCAAATTAAAACTGGGAGAGAGAGGTGGGAACAGTCACTACCTATGGCATTCACTTGTGGTAGCTGCTCTTGCAGAACCAATAATCAAAGAGGAAGCACTGCTGAAAAGTTTATGTCTTACACTTCAAGTACTCTCTGAAGGGCAAATTCATTTTCAGTTACAGAGATTTTTATTGCGTATTTCTTCCCATCTTTTCTCTTTGCCTTCTGCAGGAGAGGATCTCATTTTAAACAAGACTCTGTCTTGGACAATACCTCTTAATATATAATAGAATGGTTTATTTTGGAAGGGACCTTAAAGATAATCTAGTTCCAACTGTCCTGGGTTTGGGTAGGGATACCTTCCATTAGATAGGTACCATCCACCGTACCTTCTATTACCTTCAATTATTACCTTTATTAATAATAAATTTCTATTATATTAAATATTTTTAAAGTATATGTTATAATATACATATGGGGGAGGTATATATCTGTATCTATCTCCATCTAATGTAGTAATTCAGGCAAACTGGAGTTTGTGTTATGTCTTCTGTGTTCTGGATATTTCTCATTTTAGCCTTATTCTACTTACTTATACCTTGGAAATATCCAGCAGGTTGGAGCAGGATAAAGATTTAACTCAGTTCAAATAGGTCATCCTGAAAGTTACAGATGAAGAACATTACTGTGTAGAATCTTGAGCGTGGAAGAAAAGAAAATCTGAAATCTGAGGCCAGTCCCATTCCTCTGCAGAGTTCAATTCCCTAAACCACTTCCTGGTTTTAAAGCCCTTCTTGAACACAAACAGTTTTTTCTTTTTGATTACCACTAGGAAAAATCCTGCTTTTAAAGCAAGAGGTGTTGGATTGCTCATTTAATATCTTTATTTTAGTAAGTGGATCATATGGAAACACACTTGGAAAATATATGCAATGTAATCAGCACTTATGGTTGCATCACGAGGGAAAGCACAGATGCAGGTAATCCAGCTTTCTCCAAGATTATGAATGGAGACATCTATCACCACATAAACTACAAAAGTCCTTGTGCCAAGGCATGAGTTTTCTTACAAACCTCTTTAGCAAATTTCCCATTTAGATCCAAAATCTCTAGAAGGATAAAGTTTATCTTAAGGGACTACATTATGAAAATATTTAATATAAGGAAACAGAAAAGGGAATAACAGATTTTATGACTTCCTTTCTCCTAATCCACCTCAAAAATATATTAGGCAACAGGCCACTAGAATAATCACTCGGCATCTTTTTTTCTAATCTTATCAAAGTCTTCAAAATCTCCCCTTCTGAAAGGGGCACCCCAATCTCTATAGATGGCAGTATAATGGGAACAAAGTGACTAGTGGTCACATTTATAGAAATTAGCATTTTAGAGGCAGTTGCAGTAGAAAATAATTACTTTTGAGGTTCAGAAACTGAATAATAGGTGTCAAGTTCGTGCACTCTGGAGCTGTATTTTATCTTTAATGCAATGCAGAATAATCACCATATAAAAGTGTTCATTGGTTCTCAGAGAAGCAGTAATGCAAGTTAATATCATAGAATTCTGAGGGGTACAACTCATTGATATTTACACTTTCTTTGCTTTCTGAGAGATGGTATAAGGCTTTCCTATTTCCTTAAACCAAACACCCACTTCAACATCACCTGCACTGACACCAGTCTTAATCAAAATCAGTAGGGGCATCCCTGCTCCAGGTCACTTGGGTTCAGAGGTATTTCCCAAGAGAAGCAGGTAAAACAGGCATTCACCATCTGGTTTGTAGACCAGCTCTCTTCACTGTGGATTGCTCTCAGCCAAGACAGTCCCTGCACCTGTGGCCTCTATGTGGCACCAGAGCTGCCTCTTCCAAGTTACCCAGCTGCCATCAGGCTGAAGAACAACTTCCTTCAGTCTCTTCCTTCCCCCCCTCCATGTTCCCAAGACTAGACACAATGCAGCAATCAAGGACACATCTGCTGCAAAATCAGCACCTCATGGACATGGCTCTGAGGGCCCCCAATCTGTCTACAAGAGGAGTTCCCACCTGATGGTTCCAGATAGCCATGATGTGAGCACAAGACCGACAGCAGGATCCAGCCCAGGCCCCGCACCAGGACAGGGGAGGGGTCTGCAGCCCCAAGGCTGACCTGAGGAGGGGTCTGTAGCCTCCACGGAGGGGATACTGAGAGGAAATCACTGTTGGTATCACCTCAACCTCCCACAACTCCCGTAAAGTAAGGGCAGCTGAGGTCAGAATTTGGGCTCCCCAACACTTCCCCCCCTTGCTGTGGGCAGGGACACCTTTTACTAGACCAGGCTATTCAAAGCCCCATTTGAACCTGGCCTTATCCACAACTTCTCCAGGCAACCTGTTCTAGTGCCTCACCACCCTCACAATAAAGAAATTTTTCCTAATATCCAGTCTAAACCTGCTCTCAATCTAAAGCCATCACCCCTTGCCCTATCACTACATGCCTTTATAAAAAGTCCCTTCCAGCTTTCCTGTATGTCTCTTTAGGTACTGGAAGGCCATTCTAAAGTCTCCTCAGAGCCTTCTCTTCTCCAGGCTGAACAATCATAATTCTCTCAGATTTTCCTCATGGGAGAAGTGTTCCATCCCTCTAATCATCTCCTCTAGACTCACTCCAACTGTGCTGGGCATCTCAGTCTGGTGTTAGAGAACTAAGTTTTGTACTGATTGGCAGTAAATTCGTTCAAGTGAAACTCCCCTTCTTTGGTCTCATTTACCCTGACACCATGGATTTTATCTTGTCTCCTCAATAACAGGCAGGATCTTGTGTCCCAGTATCCGTGTGGAGAAATCAGAAATAAAAGAGCTGCTATTTCAACTAGACATTATGTAGAGTACAAAGGAAAAGAGAAGGAGAACTTTTCACCTCAGATTGTATAAGTGTTCAATTGTACAAGTGTGGACTATGCGGCTCATAAGACATGCCTCCAGAAAATCATAGTTTTCTGTTATTAGCACAAGTCTTACAAGTGTAATGAAATTGCAGCCAAGATTCATTATTTCTCTGACAAACTTGCAAAAGTTTCAAAAGATTCTTAGAATTGAACGAGATTTAAAAAATCCTTTTTCCTCTTCGGGCAGGAGATAGATAAACAATTAAGTGATTTACCCAAAGTTAAACGTGATGCAAGTATAAATTGAAACAAAATATTCCAGCATTCAATACTGTAAACAAGTACATAGAGAAGATAACATTGTGTTCAGCAGCTTCAAAGGGAAAAGAACAAGGACCTCCACAAAGAACTCACTGCAAGGAAACATGACAATAATATATTTGCACATCTCTGTGTACAATCCATTTTCTGTAATGAAAAGATTTCATCTTAATATCCATTCCAGTTAGTCAGAGAGGGAGACTGAAAGACATTTTTATTTACATTGATATTCCTCTAAAGAAAAAAAATAAAACCAACCCTGACATTTCAACAGAGATGAGCAAAACAATATTATTAACTCAGGCCATAGCCCACACTAGTCAAGTCTCTACTGGAAGTATCACAAGGCATTACATGATAAACAGTGGTGGTATTTTCACAGTATTTGCCAGCACTGATTAAGTTCATCATTTTACAGAGCTAATATCAAATTGCTCTTTCTTTTGTCATAACAATGAAAACCTTAAAAACAGCTTTAGATCACTACAGATAAACACACATTTATCTAAAAGTTAACACAATCACGGAAGGCCAAGAGTAGCTACCTCTAGTAATTTAACCACTTCTCTACTTGAATTACTAATAAATTTTCTACTTCTATTAATTAAGTTCAGCCTATTTTTTCACCGTTCCTCTTTACACTGGGGAAAAGAAAAACAGAGAGCTACAGAAAGTTAAAATGGAAGAAAGTAGATAAGAGAGATCAAAGTTATTGCCTGCTAAAAAGCTAACTCAAGAAAAGGCAAGAGCAGGAGATTCAACTGGGCAACAAGCATATGAGATGGACCAACATGCACCAAGGAATGTTTTGAACACATGTGGCTGAACTACATATTTTCAAGGATTCGAGCTCTCTGAACAATGATTCCCCTTCACTAGGCTATCTTCATGCTGGTTGCAGACCCTACCTTCAAAGCCTGCCTCTTCTAGATGCACACAGCAAATCTAGTAGACAAGTTTCCTAAAAGCTATGGGGGGATAGTCTGACTATGCTGTGAAATTACCCATACATAAAAAGCAAAAACATTGAGCATATGTCAAAATTTGAGTATAGTTTCTATTTCTTGCTTTTTTTCCTTTAGTAAGCTCCAATTAACAATTCCAGAGAGCCTGTCAGCAGAACTATGCAGCCTAGTCATTATAATTCTACATAAGGAACAAGTAATAAAGCAGCAGTGGGCTTTTTCCTGTTTGTAAGGAGAAAAATACTGCATTTATATTTTTGAACCACTGCCAAAGAGTATCCACTCAGACATTTTCTTCTTCCTCTGTCCTTCACACAAAAAGCGTGGAGGAGCCAAAAAGCTGTAGCAATAACACAGACAGGGAATCCCCAGCAGGGCTAGAGACAAAACTGCTCTGTAGGATTATTCCAGTATTTGGTGTCTCGGGGGTAGGTGTAACATGAGCAGAGCACGTCCAGAAACTCCTAGCACAGCTAAAGGCAGCACACATTAGATTTGAACCAAAGATCAAAGTTGTGTGTTGGAGCAGGAAAAGCAAAACCTACTTCAAGTAAACGCGCTGCACTCACTCTTTATGTCATGAGCACTCCTGAGCCTCCACGGAGCTCCAGAAGACAAAAAAAAAAAAAAAAAGTTCAAGTGGTATTACCTGATGTAATGGCAGTTTTTGTTAGAATCATAGAATATCCTGAGCTGTAAGTCCAACTCCTTGCCCTGCATATGACAGCCTCAAGTATCACAGCAAGTACCTGAGAACATTGTCCAAAGCTTTGAACTTCTTGAATTCTTGGTGCTATGGCCACTTGATAGGGAGTCTGTTCACCTGTTCCAGTGCCCAACCACCCTCTGGGTGAAGAGCCCTCTCCAAATATCCAACCTAAACCTCCCCTGACAGTGCTCCATGATTTCACTTGGGTTCTCTGTCACTGCTCATCAGAGAAATGAGATCAGTGTCTGCTCCTGTTCTTCCCCTTGTCAGGAGGCTGTAGACTGCAGTGTGGTTCATAGAATATGTTGAGTTGGAAGGGACCCATGAGGATCATTGAGTCAAACTCCTGGCCTTGTACAGGACAGTTTTCTTTGGAGCTTTTGGGGTTTGTATTTTTTTGTTGATGATGTGGTTAGTTTTGGGTTTTTTAACATTTCCTCCCTTCTGAATTCACAGGCTGAAGTTTTAGTGTGGAAGGGTCAAGGAAGAGAGCACAGGCACCAAAACAATAAGAAACATAAGGAGAGGAGGGAGCATTTTTTGCTACCAAGTGACGTTTGGATGATGAAGGATGTATATATGAAGAACTATGTCACACCTGTGAGCTTGCAACATTAATGGTCCTGAGAGAACATAACTGAATGCTCTTTTACAGAAATACGTCTCTCAGGGAAAAACTGGCATGACTAAGGATTCAGTGAAAATAGGAAAGAAAGCTACAGTGTTTACCACTTGTGCTGAGTACAAGGACAAAAAATATCAGGGTAAAGCAAAGAGGGCTTTCTGTTAGGCCTTCTGGATTTTGTCTCTTGTTTCAAACCCAGCCATGCTGTAGAGTCAACAGCACGTCCCATCAGTTTATAATAGTGCCTAGTAACATACATTGTAACTCTGCTTTATGTGGCGCCATTCCTACAAATATGGTAACTCAGTGGGGACCTGTGAAGTTTCATTTAAAAAGTGACTGTGTCACAGTACTTTTAATTACTAAGTCCCCAAATTTGGAAGGTGCACAGGTTATGGCCTCTGTCTTCTTTTGCATCAGTAACCCCCCAGTATGTAGCAAATTACAGGAGTTCAACAACTTCTCATTTTTCAGCTGAACTGCAGTAACTGATTGTGCTCCTCAGCCGATGTCCAGTAACCCATGACGCAAAGAACTGGCACACAGATTTTGAGTACACAATGAACTACTACACAGTCTGTTCCAGGATGGCTGCATTGTATGTCCTCGTGATTTTCTAAAAAGTAATATTGAAAGAAAAGAAAAATTATCTTTTAAACAGTACAAGTCTCATTGCAGAAGGGGGCTAACATTCTGATAAATATTTCCCTTTATTATCATGCAGTTGTAATAGTTTGTGATGGCACAAGTAGACACATACACTGGGATTAGCTGGAAATAAAGGTCCCAGAGCCAAGATTTTGCTATTAGCAGCCAAATTCAATGAATTCCTAATCATTAGACTTAGGAGTGCTCAGATTCCAGACTTCATTTTTCCTCCCCATAGAAAAATTTAACAGTGACCATGGAGTTTTTATCCTCAACTTTGGCTTGAGCTTTGCAGATATTTATGAGTATGCCACAGAACTTTGTTTCCCCACAGATCAGACAGATACACATTACACTCACATTTGGCAAGCATTATGTTCACTCCTTTCCAATGCCAGTCTCGGCACTGCTAACACTCCAGATACATGAGATTGGTAAGAACAAAGAAAAGCAAAAGTTCTCCATGAACTTCCATTTCAGCTGCAAATGCACCAAAACTTAGCAGAGGTCACATTGCTGATCCATTGCCCTGAAAAGTTCAGTCTTCAGACTTGTATCTGTTGTTATCTATGATGTGTGGATTGTGCAGACTCTCCCATTTGCAGAAGTAGCCAAGTAAACTCCAAATCCCTCCAAAGATCTCATTTCACTATTAAATTACAAGCATTTTTCCAGCTAGCACCTTTAGAGATAGTTTCACAATTAGGAGTTTCATACATCTCCATTTTCCATGATAAGCCTCAGAAAACCGCTCCTTTCCTTACACCCATCACCTCCCAACATTGCCAACGTAACTGAAGGCAAAACTGGCCTCAGCAAGAAAACAGACAAGTTCCTAAGCCCTCAGGGTGACAGAGTATACATTCCACCTGAAAATAGGGCTTTCATTATTTTCAGTGTGCCTAAGTTTAGAGATGCTATCAACAATCCAACATTTACATCAGCTGGACCCAAAGAACTGCCTGTGCCAATTACACTTACATTATACCAGTAAATACTTAAGGGTCAGGCATGTCAAATAACTTGCTAGGTATTGCCAATGCTTATCCACTGATGTGCCAGTGCCTTGGCATCTGAGAGGAAGGATCTCCCACCTGAGCAGTCAGGCAAAAAAAAATTTGCTCCAGTAGTACATAGTTTTTCTTTAGATACACATTTCTGAACAAGACTCAGAACGGAGGTTTCAGGGAAATACCCTGTGACCTCTCTCAGTGCTCAGGTGAAAGAACAGAATCCTGGAAGCACTCATCTTTACCATGACTGGAATGTTACACAAGTAATTTGAAGCTTGTGTACATTGCCCAGCTCTGGTTGCTATGGTCGATACACAGCTCAGTGAGAAAACTGTCCCCAAAAGTGGAATCAGTACTTTTACAGCAGTCCCAAAAACTGAAGCACCTTTATTTATTTACAGTGCTGTGACCAGCAACATATACATGCAAGGAAAAAATTAAAATTACTGCATTGCTAAATGTAAATCAGTTCTGAGCTCCAGCCACCTAATTCTCCATTAAGATATCAAAAAAACAGATTCTTCTTTTAATTTAATAGTCTTCTAAAAGAGAACCCAAGAAAATGTTAAGCATTACTCATGATAGATCCACAGGACAGAGCTTTCTACTCATGACTCATCCAATAAAAGTGAAAGCAGTTCATAAGCAAATTCTGAAAAGTTTTAAAGCACAAGATGAATTTACCTTTAAAAAAAAAAAAATATTTCAGTAAGATGGGGTGGGAAAAAAAAAAATCACTTACAGGAAACATAGGGCAGTGGTTACATCAAGGGAATGAAAATACAGACATCATCCTGCTTTCCACAACAAAGTTTGTCACCATCCCCCTCACAGCTACACAGAAACTTATTTAACCTCTCTCCATTTTCTGAAGTGATGGTGTATCAAATTCTTCAAATCTCTTTAGCGCAGTTACAGATTATATCTGCAGTGGGGGTGGGGAAGTGTGCCTTTTTATAGCCCTTGAACCTCAAGTTGATTTTACAACATCAGCCCAAATTTAGTTTCTAGGAATTGAAGACCACATACACATGAGAGTGGAATGCCTAAGGCAGAGAAATACATTTTAGAAAAAACATGAAGTGGTTGACTACTGACAGGAGGTAAGTAAGAGGGGAATTCAGTAGGAAATAAACATGGAAAAATAGGTGAGGAAGCTCAACATCCTAGAGCCCCTAAAAAATTAGAAGAATAAAACTGCAAAGTCAAAATCAGATGGTAATTGTTTTTTATAAAACATGTCCCACTTGTTCCCACAAAGTCACTGTGGCTCAGAAGATGGTATCACATAACCACAGAATGGTTGAGGTTGAAGGGATCTCAGTAAACTCCAAAAGGAAAATTCTTACGGATAATACCAAATTACCAAAGTTAAAATTAATTGCAATAATTTTTAAATCAACTCTCGCACATCAAGACAATCACTGTTTGTAGTGAATCTTCCTCTTGAAATGTCCTTGAAAGTTTGCCTTCTGATTTAACAGAAGACCAACCTTTTCCAGGAGAACAGAAAACTGAATGGAAGAACTAGGTGGGGCCAGGAAGAGTCAATGAGAAGAACAAATGCATTAAAACACCCAACAGTCCTGCCACTGAGTTCACTGGTGAAAGAAGCCAAAAACATATTGTACATTTAGGAGTTAAGACTGAGTGAGACCTTTCTAAAATTGCATATACAAAATATCAGCTTCTGCAAATAATTGTCAGGTCATATACCCATAAAAGTCAAGAAAACATATTTATTGCCTGCTCATCTTACTCATTCACGGAACAGAGCCAGTATTAGTCAGCACAAGTAGCTGCTTGCAAGCAAGAAGGCTTCAATCATTAAGGAAGGGATGTAATTAAAATGAGGGAAATCCAAAACACAGTTATACCTACCAATCATGTCATATAAATTGTACTATTTTATTCATTAAAAATAAAGCTTTGAAACAAAGATGCCATATTTTACGCAAGTTCTTGATTACCTTTCTGCCGAGGAAGCATGTAATTTACAAGAAAGAGGACTTAAAGCTTTAAGTGCCTCTGACTTAATTCAGCATGCTGTATTGATGGTCCCATTTAGATGATTCCATTTTAGGCCCCTCTAACGCATTAAAGGCATGACTTACTCACATCCATTTGGCTAATGATCCCCTACTGCTCTAAAGTAAATGACAGCTATTTACAGTAAATTATTCAATTAGATAGAGGGAAGTGCAGTATTCATTTTATATTGTTTGACACGGCAAAACAGAAGTGTGCAAGAAGGCAGGTGGGGCATTTTAATCTTTCAGAATCAATTGTTTAATCCACAGCAACAGAATAAATATACTCCACAATGCTTGTTAGCATCAGATTTTTATTGTAAACCTTGTAAGAGATACTGAAGTGCTGCAACTCCAGATAATATAATTCTGTCAGCTTAGAAAGTAAGTCATCATACAATGCAAGGAATGCTAGTAACCAGCATCTCCTAGAACTGCATTATTTTAGGCACAATTTGAAGTAACAGAAAATTACCCCCTTTTTTATTAAAAAAAAATAAATAAAATAAAACAGGACCATATGCTAGAAGGATACAAAATTTCCATTTAAATAAAAAGTTAGGCATGAGCAATTCTGAATCCCATTTATCTGTAATGGGATTTATACTACTAAGTGCCTACTTCACTTTCCAAAACAGGACTCCATGTCCCAAGACATTTGGAGAGTGGGGGATTTTTAATTTATGAAATCCCAGGACAGGACAACACAGCTGCCCTCACAAATGAAAAGAGGGATTCAGAAGAATAATCAAAAAAAGAACAGGTTACAGAAGAGCAGGTTGGGGCTAAAATACAGCCCAGAAGAAGGGACAATGATCACACTGAAATAAGTCTAAAATAGTCTTTGAGGATCTCTTTACACATTCTTCTGTTCTTTTCGAGGTGCTGAAGGGTGTGCATGAGCACGTGCTACAATCCCCACTGTACACATTCTAGTCTGACCACCACACTTGGAAGAAAAAGATGAATCCATGAGCTGGCTGTCCCATGTAAAACCCCCGGCCCATAAAAGACAGTAAATGAGAAGTTCTCACTATTATAGACAGGAACATGAAGACTACAGTACAGGAAAGGCTACTGTGCATGCTGAGCCTGCCAGTAACCACCCTGCACACAGTTCTCAGGCCTCTCAGCATTTAACACAGAGGGAAAGAAGAAAGAGGCAATTTGCCTGAGCCCTCCTCACTAGCCCTGATTTTGGAGAATTTCCGTCTTCCGCAAGCCCAGAATGTCTCAGAACAAGTGTCGAGCACCCCAAATAGAAGAACACTATCCTCTGGCTAACCTGCCAACACATTTAATTTTCTTCAGGCAGAGGGCCAAGTTCAGCAAGCACAGCTCCTGCTGAGCTTAATGGGAGCTGTACTTGCCCATGCCAGCAAGTGGAGGTTTGCTGGGGGACTGCAAGCAACACACTACAGAAAATACAAGTGTAGCCAGCATCTGTATTCAAAGGATGTATTTGAATGGACTACTCTTTTCTTTTTCTTATTTTTTTCTTTTTTCAATTCTTCTAAAGCTGCTGGCACAATGCAACCCTTCTTACTCTTAGCATGTATTCACTCACTTCCATGAGCAAGGAATCCAGGCTGGCTGCTTGTAATGATGAATTTAGTCAAAAGGCCAGCTTACCATAACTAGACTGTTAACTGTCATTTGGTGCCTTATAGCCAAAATTGCTGGCCAGATTGTTCAAAAGACCTCCTAAATACAACTCCCGAATTCCTAAGGGAGGTCTGCATTTCTATGGCTCCAGATCCTATTTTCTGTAATTCAGTATTGTTCCTTATTTTGCTAGCTACCCTCATCCTCTTATGAAATATCTATTATTTTAATTTCTAGCTCTACCAAAACCAAATATATTAAGCAAATTTTAGCCCAGATTTTCGGTGACTCTAAGCTATGCCAAATATTACTCCATTGTTTGCAGAAACTTAAAACCCCCTCCCTTTGTAGATGCTATAGTAATACAAGTAATAGTAATAACAGTTCTAGACTTTAAAAAGCAACACTGTTCCTTTCTCAGTCCCTGGTGGTTACCTCTGCTTGACCTACACCTTTTCATACAACGACTTCCTTGTCCACTCTCCTCCTCTCAGACTAAACATACTCCTATCTGCTGACATTCCCCTCTGGTGCACAAGGAATTGGCTTGGAGTTACATCCTTTAAACATGAGATGATCTTCTGAAACATTCCACAGTTAATTTCCTAGGATTTTTAACCTGCCTAAAAGGCACTGAGTTAAACAAGACTGCAAGCCAATCCTTCATCTAGTAAAGAGTGAAGAATAATGACAATACTTTTCATGGCACTTGAAATCACCCAGTAAATCTAAACTATTAAAAAAAAACCCACAGATGACAACCGACAGATAATGTAAATTTGGATCCACATTTTTAATAATTGAATTTGCGAAAAAAGACTTCTGTACATCAAATAATTAATTTTTATATTTTTCTTGTCCCAAAATCCCCCCAGACAGCCAAACAGGAGAGGTCAAAGGAGCTGAGACATTCAAGGTACATTCCCAGTGAAGTTGCTACGTGTCATAACTACACCAAGCAATACTGAGTAAGAAATAGTTAGTGTACAAAATATACGTAATTTTGCACAGTTTTTCAGAACAGGCTGCTTGAGGTAGAAAAAAGTTAGAAGGCACTGAAGTGGAGGAGGCAGAAGGAGTCAGTGTTGCACTCCAGCTTTCCCTAAGCTCTTCACTTGCCTTTCCTTGGCCAAGCTGCAGTGGATGCATTAGCTGTCCAGGCATTTGGTGGGAGCACAGCTCTGTGGGCCACTCACACCACAGTGACAGCACAGCCAAGCTGGCCTAATAATGTGGCCACGCTGTTGCCAAGAAAATGTAGGAGTAACTATTGGAAGGAATGACTTGGCCCTAAGATGAGTCACTTGACATCATCTCCTTGCAGATGGTACAGACAGGAATGTTGAGGCTCACAGCTCCTGTGCCCTCATCCCCATTTACCGCCAATCCCTGGTGTCCTGAGCAGGAGTCCATATTGTGTCCTGTCCTGTCCATACTGTGCACAAGGGCATAAACTGCTACAAAGGAACCCAATTTACAAGTATTATTTACAAAGCACCTGAGCATCCCTTGCCAAGAGGCAGACCACAGTGAAATTATCCCAAAATACAGAGCAATTTCCCTCCACCTTACACAGGTGCACTGTATTTGCATTAATGTTACAACTCACAAAAATTACTGGTCAGCAGCACACATCAGCTAGAAAATAGCACCATGATTATGTGGCCCAACCCTGCTCACAGAGCACAAAACTTTGCTTAGCTTTTTTTTTTGAGGCCTCTTTCCCCTGAAAACCCTTGACATTGTTTTCCAGCTATGGCAATACTTGGATAAATAAAAGAACAGGTAATATTTCCACATGAAATGTTGAGTATGTCACCCTATAACAGCCTTTAATTTCATAATTTTTACATGCTTAGATTTAAAAAAGTTATATACAGAGTATTTTTAATGGAAACAAGCACAAGGCAGAACAAGTCCCTGAGACTTTCCAGGTCTCCCACAATGTCAGGAGATGTTCAATACATCTCTGTAGAAGTGGAAGTCCAGCAATTATTTTTACGTTTTCTCAGTGGCCAGAGGTCATCTTCATTTCACAAATCCTACAAATGCTCCCCAAAGTCATAAACTTAAAAGCTAGAAATGGGAGAAGCAAGAGCATTCAAACACAAGACTGTAAGAAAATAGATATGAAAGAAAAATCTGCTCTAGGGAGGCACTTGCATTGAAAAGGACCATGACCTGGTCTGGAAAATAAGCAAAAGAGGATGCACCATGAAACAGTCTTACTACACCCTATGCTTCTAGCTTAGCACATCAGTCTGTGTTGGAGACAGTAAGTCCCTGGCATGGGGCAATGCTTCAACAATGATGAGAGCACATTTCAGACACAGCAGAGTGTTCCATTTTACTCATGTATCCTTCAACCAGACAATTCATGTTGGCTACATTTTCTTTTGTAAATCAACATAACTTGGCTCTTTTAACATTGCTTTTACTTTTCCTTCATTTAATGATTTCTCCAGAAGTGCTTAAAATCAAGGATGTTCTCATCATTAAATTACAAAATCTGGCATATGAAGACTCAAATTCCTATAAATAGATGAATATCTTATTTTCTGGAATTCTAATCAGCTTCTGCTTTTTCTTTCATCTCTATTAGATATCAATCTCCCGAGCATTTTTACTGCTGCTGAATATTCATTCCTGATTTTTCCTTTAAAGAAAACATATTGATTAACTGATTTTGCAACTTACATCAAAGTGAAGGTCCCAGATGAAAAAAAAAATTAAGTGGATATAAAAGTAACAAATTCTATACCTTATAAGGAAGAAGGATAATAAAATTTCAACAGTAAATCTCTATTTGAGAGATGGGTGTAAAGCTCTGCAGCTCACTGACTCTACACTGGTGTTTAACACTGCCATGCACCATGGCCATATTCTAACATTTTTAGAGAAATCCAGTTGCAAGTTTTTATCCATCTCACGTTCATAGATCTACATTTTCTCAGTATGAGAACCAACGCATGTTTATATTAAGTCAGTGCTGTAACTCAGAGCTGGTAAGAAGGTCTCTGGTGGTTTGCATGGACACTTGGAGAAAGCAGAGAGAACAGAGCTCTGCATGTGCTGACACTGCAGTCTCCCGAGTTTTGCCTCCCACTCTTCTGTCAGCAATTGCTCCTCTGACCACTTTCAGCTGTCAAACCTCCTCACCAGCACCGCAACGGGAACAGCAAGAGCAGGATCTGCCTGTCCGCCACAGTAGCTGTGTCAGGGAGCTGAGCAAGACCAACTCACAGCTGAAGGCAACACTGGAAGCCCTGTCCCATGCCCAACTGTCAAAGTATGCACTCACCTTTGCAGGTACAAGTCTACAAAAATATGAAATCAGAATAGCTGTTGTTCATAGGCACGTTCCTACAAGTGCCTTACACAACACAGAAAGAGACAAAAAGCTGTCACACATCACACACCTAAAATAATCTTACTTCAGCTGCACCTTGGCAAAAAGCTTAAGCAATAACAAGATTTTTCCCTTTGGCTAGCAAAGAGAACCCATTTCCCTTTTTTACGGGGCCCACATCCGCACAATCAACTATAGTTTTGGTATCAGCATTTATAGCTTTCATATGGCCACCATTTCCAAGGAAACCACTTCCTCCATATAGACATAGTTAGTATATTTTCCCATTTGCATTTGGCAGAATAGTTGTAGGCTGTGGGAGAGAGTCAGGAGAAACTGCAAGGGACAGAAATCAGATCTAGACAAATAAAAGGTAAGCATGTTTCTTAAGACACATGCAAAAAATCACTATATAGAGTGTTTCAAGTTCACTTTCTTTTTTCAGTACAGGTACTGCAATCTTTCAGACCTTTCTGGTGGAGTTTCATGTAAATGTGCAAGTATTGTGTGTTGAGGGACTAAAGCAGCCAAATCACCATCTTCGCTACTATTATTTGCTTTGGCACATCCAGCTCTGCTTTCCTGAGAAACAGTGTCCCAGAGATAACGATGACTTTGCACTGTCTTGAATATAAACCATCACAGTGTTGGCAGAAAACTTCAAGCATTTATGTGAATGCAATCCCTAGAACATCTGCACCTGATGTAGTACATTGTGCTGTCTAGCTAACAAGCAGTAAAAGAAACCCAAGTTTCCAGCAGAGGTTAGATATTTTTCTATCTTCATTTTCTTTCAGTTCTAAACCGCTTAGAAAGAAACCAAAACAAAAGCCTCTTCCAGCAGGCAAGGAATAAGTTTGTCACTTCAATACTATGTTTTGAAACAGGAGTTCCAGAATCCAATATACATAAACTCTTCAGGCTCCAAGACAAAAAACAGGCATTAAATACCGTGTTTCTTTAAAGAAAATATAACCTCAGTCATCAGCTTGGACTGGTATTAGTGGTTGCAGACTTCCAAGAGCTGCCTTTTGCCTACTCTGTTTAAATTTTCCTGAGCTAAACTGGTACTGATAAAGACACAAGTTCAAGAAACAAGAGCACGTGTTTCAGACTGTCACTGCTGTGGCAGGGATTGTCTTCAACCCTTTCATCTGCCTGCTCCATCACACAATATCAAAATGATTTTTTGTGACTCGAATACTGCTCTTAAAACACAATCAGGCACCCATCCTGAAACACCTTACATGGCCTGTAACAAACAGGAGGTGGAAAAAATGAAATACCAAAAGGTCAGTCCAGTATCGGTACAATCAAACACTTTAAACTCCCTTGCACTTGGGCTGAAAAGGCATGTTGAAAACCTGTATGCATTGTGTGCTTGACAGTGTATTTTCTTTATATAAAGAAACTTGACATTTGAAAATTACTCAGACCTTGATCTTTGAGAATGAGTTGATCAAGTTCTAATTATTCATGTGCTTGACTTCCAAGAGGCTGGTTTTCCCAAATGCAGCACCTGGGAAAATATATAACCCAGCCAGCCCTCAAAGACTTTCTCACAATATTTTTCTGATGGTTTGTTTCTGATTACAGCAAAGTTCTTGCATAGATATTTTCCACCTATTTAATCTGTTGGTGGTTCTCCATCTGTCTTCTGAAGACAGCTAATGATCAACAGACCCTTTGATCCTACTGATAATGTTTTTTTCTCCACCTGCCAGTAGATCTCACGAAGCAGACGGTGAAGGACAATAACTCTAAGAAATCAGATCAGATTCAAGAGATCAGATTTTCAAATAGAGAAAGTATAACAACAAAAAAAAAAATCTTTTCTAGATTTGAGAAACACTTGTTTTCTGGGTCAAATATATGTATTCTAGAATAACACAAGGTACACATCTGACATATGAACTGGAAAATCACTTTTCTGAATCAGAATGTAATGTTGTAATATAGGTTCATTAGGAACATAACCTACAGTGAATCAACATCATCTGTTTTACTGGAGGACAGCACAGATGCCAATGAGAGATGGCAATCATGGAGCAGTGCCAGGTTATGCCAGCTGAAAATACGGCTCACTACCCTTGCTACAGAGAGATGGAATCTTAAAACACTGTGCTGTGGCCCAAGTTTTTTAACGTAGATTTCCAGATATTGTACTTTCTCTGAAATTTTTCCTCTCTGTCTTGAAGAGGAAATGAACTTGAATTCAGCATATGCAACACAGCAAACCAGCCCTGGGGAAAGGCAGCATCTCTGGGTACTACTGCCCGACAGAACCACTCTGTGGTAAAACCTACACTTCCTTTCCCTCATACACTTGTTTTTATCTTGCAGCATAGGACCAGTAAATGAAAATCTGCTTTCCTGTAGGATCAGAGCACAAGATGAAACTGTATGATTGAGAAAAGCATCTGCAGGGTATATAATTTAAATTTTGTAAATATTGAGAATTTATCAATAGCAAGCTAGTTCAAAAAAAGTCTTTTCTGCTGTTACTGTTAACTAAGGTATACAATGCATAATTTCAAAATAAAAAAAATTTGAAGATTTTTCACGTAAAGCAGAAAAATATTTGGCTGTTTTTACAAAAATTTTGCAACTTGATTCAAAACCTTTAGGAACAATTCACTGTGAGTTGTGTGGTAAGAGAACTTCGATCACACAAAACATTTGACTAAAATCAATTGATATGTCATGATTATTCGAACACTGTATTAACTGCACTATAATTAAAATGGTCTGACAAAGAAAACAAAGAACAGATATGCCTATCGCTGTGAATGAAGGCAATGTCTGTTTGCAGTCAAAGACTGAGATTTTGATTCTGGTGTTTGCATCATTTTGTAACAGTTACAAGCACATTTAAGTTCATGAAATTTAAAAAGTAATGAGGCATACCAAAAAGTTACTAAGAAAATACCCTTCCTTTTTAAGGCATAAATTGTTCCTTCTAATTATGCAACTACAGAAATGTTCACATTAAGGCTTAAAAGTATTTTTCAAAACTATAAATCAAGAACCAAGAAGGCGGCGCACTAATGCAATATAGATGTAAAGTTCAATTTGTTTTACACAGCACAGCAGCACAGCTTAGTACTTAGACATGACATTTACTTTCCTGTCTTTTAATCCACCCTAATAAACAAGCAGACATTTATCCTACAAGCCAAGCCACTTTTTCAAGCTATCTGTAGGACTGTTAAGTGCATTTCCACACACTGCCAGCCTGCAGAGGGGAGATCCAGAGAGTAATAAATGCTTTAGCCCTGCATAGACACCTTGCATTTCACACTGCGCTAAGTGAAGACACTTCTCCCCCAAAAAAATAAATAAATAAACCCCATACATGTTGCCCAAGACATTACTATACCTTCCACTTCAGTAACCTGCTCCCCCTTCAGTAATCTGAATAAAGACAAACTAGCAGAGCTAAGGTCAAAGAATTGCCCCAAGAGACATTTACCATCATTGAGTTAATAGGTTCACCAGAAAGGGGATGAATGATGCATGGCACCATTCTACTTATTTTACAGTTTTTTTGAACACTGGAACCTGAAAATTTGGATACTGATAGAATTTCAGATACTATTAAACTGGAGCCTTCACCAGCAATTGATATAATGCTGAAAGTAGACTCAATTTCCTTTACTTCCACTGGAACTAGGAATGAAAGCTGAGATCATGTTTCATTACCAAAATGGAATTTTTAGAAGAGAAATGAATGGGCCAATTCAGCCCTTGGAAAACCTGTGCAACCTCAGAATAATAGTCAGGTCTGTGCTGTGACTGAGGCAGCTAGTATCGTATTTTGGGGGCCAGCTTATTGGGTATGCTTTTGTAATTCCAAGTTTTTATCTATCCAGCTGGAGAAACAGCAGAAATGGTGCTCATTTCCAAAAGAGGAGCATTTAATTGCTAAACAGGCAATTTTTTTTTTTTAATTAAGTAAAATTCTTTCTGAAATCACATCCTCTTTGGTTTCTTTGTTGGCCCAGTCTTCAGTATTGGAAACTGCTGAAGTCCATCTACTTAAGGCAGACTCATTAGCCAGGCAGAGAGAGAACCTACAGCTGGAACACACTCCTCCTCTGCACTGAAAAACTGCTGTATTCTCCTTCTCTTCAGTCCAAAGGAAACCCTCAATCACTGTGTAAAAATCTGTTTTAAAAGAACAACAGGAAATCTGCAAGTTATAAGAGCACAAACTGGGTAGGTTTAGTCCAGGTCCTGCTGCCTGAACCATGACAGCTCTCCCAGCCTTGGTTCAGCTTTCTCCTCAACAGCCAGAAAAAAAAAAATGTTATTCTCTGCTGAAATGTCATTTCATTATCATTGGCCATTTAATTCAGCTAGTTCTGGTAAACAACCAACACCCTTTGAAAAAATCATTGCAACCAAGATTTGCCATCCAGTCTCCCAGTTCCTACTTAAACAATATACAAAAAACAGCATGAGGAAACTTCACAAAAGAGAAAGGTATCACCACTGGAGAGACACAGAGAGGTGTGTAATGCAGTCATGAAACACAAGCAGAATCAAGCCCAACCATACTGAGCTGTTCCTAGGTGTGCTTTATTTTGTCTTCATGCTAAGTGCAAATATAGATCTCAAACTCACTTTTTCTCTCTCTCTCTTTTTTTTTTTTTTTTTTTTTTTTTTTTTTCCCAGGTCAGAATACAAATAATTCCTTCTCTGTCATGGCTTGTTGGATAAGACTGCAGTCTTTCTATGGACAGCCTCAAAGATCTGTAAGAGGAGTATTTTCCATCAGTTTTAGTTTGATGGGTTTTGTTGGCTGGGCCCCCCCCCCCCCCCATCCCCCAAGCTTGCTTACCTAATAGCAAGAAAATGTAGAATCTTAAATATTATAAAACCCAATAAACTCTTTCAAACACCACAAGAGGCAAGAACAGCCAAAAGGGAAATAATGTAACTCTGGTACAGAATTTAAGTTAAAACTGAAAACCCAAATAAATGCTTGCTACTACTTATAATGCTTAATGTGCAAAGATATCCTGGGTTTCAGTCCTGCCTGAATCTCAGTCCAGCAAAGTACTTAAAGATGTTCATAGCAAACAAAATGAAAAACCTCAGATGCTTAAAACCATACACCTGCTTAAGTGCTTTGCCACATTAGGGTCAGAAACCTCATCACTTCTCAGCTAAGCTGCTTGTGAATCTTCACTGAAAACAGTTTTGTTCTCCTTTGGCACTTGCCTTTAACCTCTCCAAACATTCCACAGTCTGTGCATGGGCCACTTGAGGCTTGTCTCAGCACAGCTGCTGTTCTACCATTAAAATACATAGAGTAACAGTGGTTTCTAAGCCTTTGACACAACTCTTGAAGAAATTAAAGAACTCTAGTACAGAAACTTTCGGTAAGAACAATATTGAAAAGAACATGGCCCCCATGCAATTGTTTACACTCAGAACTTTTTTTTTTTTTTTTAATGCCTTACAGGGGATGGTTGCACAGCACATCTACCTTAAGTTCTACCTGCAACTTCCCCCACTCATTCACTTGGAAGGTATACACTTTTCAAGACAGACATGGTGTTCTGGTTAGGGCACCAGTCTGATTCTGTCCCTGGCTCTTACACAGCCCAATGATTCATTCATACTCTGATTCTGCAAAATTTATGTCTAGCCAGGAAGATATGGAGTGTATGCTTAAGGCTGAATTATTTCATTGAGATTTATTCGTTGTCAATTAAGAAAGCTGGTGCTTTGTTGGACTATAGATTTATGCTAAGTTCTTTAAAAAAAAAAAAAATTAAAGAGCAGAGAACTATTTTTCCTGTTTGTTACCTTTCTGACCTGCCTATTTAGTCAATCAGCTGTACCAAAATCAAATCTCAGAAAGGGTCAGGTTGAAAGAGATCACAGTGGGTCATTTGATCCAACCTCACTGCTCAAGCAGGGTCATCCTAGAGCACATGACACAGGACAGTTCTTGAATATCTCCAGTGAGGGAGATTCCGCAACCTCTCCGAGCAATCTGTTCCAGTATGCGGTCACCCTCACAGTAAAGAAGTTCTTCTCCGTATTCAGATGGAATTTCCCGAAACTTCCTTGGGTTGCCCCTTCATGTCTACTTCAGTGGAATGGTTTTCAGTACAGGTTTCTCAGCCCTTTTATGTTCATGTCCACAGTGAGCCTGTGCATCGGGCCCTTTAATAATGTTTAGTTACGAAGTATGTCCTTAAATACAGTAAGGCTTGGGGGGTTGTTTTTGAAGGTTTTTTTGGGGGTAGGATGAATTTCTTTTAAAAATAAAGTACTCAAGAACAAAACTAGAATAATTCAAAGCTTTTGTTTCCCCTCAACCTCAAAGAAGGAAATAACATCAGTATATCATATAGCAAGGTGCTCTTACTGAGCGGGTGCAGAAGGCTGCTGCCTACAAGTTGCCTCAGCACGGTTATGCTTTTGACATGATGTCACTTGGACACAACTGGCATCTAGCTTTCCAATCACTCTAAATTACAAATAATCACATTCCTCTCCTCATTCTTCACTTTACACTATTCCTTTATCTTCCAATAGCCTCAAAAAATCTTGCTCCTGGTTGCCAGATTTTACATGTATATGGGACACACTCAGAAACCTCTATTTTCTGGATTGGATGGGAGCTCATCAAGTTCAAAAATTTAATAGCCCTGAAAAAAGTTTTCAGTCTATTTTATCCTCTATTGTGTGAACATAACTCTCAGTTAAAGACCATTAGGGTAAATTGAATAACTCTAAAATGGGAAATTTGGCCACTGCATTTTTTTAGACAAATTAGATGTACAGAGATTGTAGCTGGCAATCTATTCCCAGCGATAAAGAAAGAGACAAAGCTATATGCCATACAGACTTTCCCAGCTTTCATACTAGAAACACAGTGCATAGCAACCAAGTCTTTAGATGTGTGCTGCAATGAAGAAATAGTACCAAAATCATGTAGTTGTAGGCAAACAACGGTCTCGCACATGACTACATAGTTTCATGAAGGAAAAATAACACAAATGGAGAGGATCTTGATAATAACAAGTTGAACACAGGGCAACGATATCAAAACTCACAAGTTCAGATAAAAATCAGCTTATCGTTTAGAAAAAAACAGAAAATAGGAAACAAGGACAGCAAATTGAGGCTGCTTCTGATTATATGTAAGTTTGTTTTGTTCTTTACCAGTACCCCAAAGAGTCTCTGCACATACTGTTCTTTTCAGCAATAAGGGACAATGCAAAGGCTACAACACTGTTTTAGCACATGAACACTGTGTCAGTACACTGTGGGGATGACACAGTGTGGTGGCTGACAAGCATCTGCACATTTTCCTCAGTCAGCCTCTGGTCTCCTGGAATAGTCTATACAGAAATTACTTGCACAAATGGGTGTTTTGAACATCAAAAACAAAAACTCACAGTGCGAGTTGAAAGTCAGGTTACTAGGAAAAGGAAAAATACGGAAGTACGTAAGATTGTCTCCATCCCTTTAAATAATATAAAAAGCAAAAAATAAACTAAAATAAAATTTAAGCCTTGCCTACATGCACGTCTCTGTGACATCGGTTCATTGAGTGACACCACCAAAAACCCCAAGGTTCAAGTCCCAACCCACCACATCCATTCATCTTGACCTTATAACAACAATTCAAAACCCACACAGGACTAAATTCCCTAGGTAGAAAGCAAGAATTCCTTGTGCACAGGACTTTTGAGGAATCCTTCCACTAATCCAGGATTCCCCAACACACAATAAGCCTATTAATAAATGAAACATCCCAATATTGTTGATCATGTGCCACATATTGGTAATGCTAGAAATCCGAGCACAGCTCTATCACAAATTCAGCACTGTGGAAGTGAAGCATACATACTATGAAAATACAGTCACAGTACTTAAAATGCAGGAGTCTGGTAGTTCCTGGGAGCTTCAAACTTACTGCAAGTGCACAGAGCAGCATGAGTATATTTGTCCATGATATCCCAGACTGATGTAAATTAATGTCATATAACAACCCAACATGAAATGTCTTCTTTCATATATCGCTAGAAGTCACAGATCTCAGGTCCTTCAAACAAGCAACTGGCACTGCAATACTCAAAAAGAACTTCACCCCACATTTGCATCCCAAAGGAGTGATAAGGGCTCTCCAGAATAAATACAATGATCTGATATTGTGAACATGGTTTGTCAAGCAAACCTACTGACTTGTCAGCACAAGCACTTCTTTCCATCAACAAAGTTTTGTTGGACCAGAGAACATCATTTTGATACTGCAATGTTGAAAAACATACCTTGATCTAAGGACACTACTGCCTGTAATTTCTAATGCTACTTTAAAGCCTGGACCATTAAAGTGCTATTGCAGGAAAGCGTAAGCTACAGTTACAGACAGCGAGGTGCAAAAGATTTCATACCAATATCTGAAGTTTCCTTTTATCAGTTGCCTTTTTTGTCATGCCATAAGCAAGGACTGCAGTGTACCAGTATTGATCAGCACTGAATTGTGATGTATTACTGTCAACAGAGCTGACTTGCACTGAACTTTGGCCAACTGCTCAGCATTCAAACAATTTCACTGAAGTCCTTTTCCGTGATGCATCATTTTTATTATTTCAGAAGAATAATTTATTTTGGACAAACCATAAACATTATCAAGAGTTCTCTCACTGTTTGCCTTTACTTTAATAAATTCATGTCATGATTTTCATCCATTTGAAGAGGATTTGAGGTCAATATTATAAAATAGTGCTCTCAGTCCAAGGAGGGACTGCAGCCCACTACCATTAGAGTCACATCCAGCTGCTTTATTCTTCAAAAGGGTATGAAAATGGACAAAGCTACTTGTTTGGCTAGTTAAAAGGTAATTCCCCCTCCTGCTTAGAAAAATAAACAGAGAGCAGGAGGCAGAGGAAGGCTTTGTTCACTCCATAGGAGTGTGTACTCCTACAGAAGAACAATAACTGATTGTATTAGTAACACTTTGGAGGTTACTGTCCTCCCTGGTACCACACTCCCTTTCTCAGACCAGCAAGCTTAGTGTAAAAGTGATACACCAGACACATGTGCTAAATTTATCAAATGCAAAAACTTTCCAATGCTTCCAAGAAAGCTTTTACACATCCAAGAGATTAAAGAGACCATAGACGTGTCACAGAATCATTGGGGTTGGAAAGGACCTCCAAGATCATCAAGTCCAACCCTTGACCAATCACCAGCTTCTCAACTAAACCATGGCACTAAGTGACACATTCAGTTATTTCTTCAACACTTCCAGGGATGGTGACTCCTCCCTTTCCATGAAGAAATTTTTCCTGATGTGCAACCTGAACCTCCCTTGGTACAGCTTGAGGCCAGTTCCTCTTTTCTTGT
Organism: Lophotriccus pileatus; assembly: GCA_035583135.1. Lineage (NCBI taxonomy): Eukaryota > Metazoa > Chordata > Aves > Passeriformes > Tyrannidae > Lophotriccus > Lophotriccus pileatus. The sequence goes on along the minus strand of JAWWES010000168.1, from coordinate 11,795,862 downwards.
CACTTGTTGCCTGGGGAAAGAGGATGACCCCCACCTAGCTACATCCTCCTTTCAAGCAGTTGAAGAAAGAGATAAGGTCTCCCCCAAGCCTCCTTTTCTGCAGGCTAAACATCCCCAGCTCCCTCAGCCACTCCCTCACAGGAATTACTCTCTAGACCCATCACCAGCTTTGTTGCCTATAATTACAAAACTGAATCTTCTTTCATTCATAGTTAAGAGACAACCTTTTCATCACTTTATGAATAATTTATCTATTAACTGGCCATCCACTGAATTTTTATAAATATATTAAGAAACCACTGCACATTTAACTACTTTTCATGTAAACATGTATATTGCTAACTGTATAAATGAATGTGCAGAGCAATTCATTTGAATCTGTCTCATCTTTCAAGACAGCACTAAAGTCACTCTAAGATATGTTTTAAATTGTAGCCTGTTTTTCTCCTATTAACTCTAGAAGGACAGAGTATATATAGTACCAATACTATTCAAACTACCACCGAGACAGCTCTTGCAAGCCTAAACGAGTGGCTGCCTTATTTATTACAGCAGAAGCCACATCAAACACCATGTGTGGTCTTTGGGAGAGAAGGCCTTTGGCAGTGATGCTGCAGCAGAAATGTGCTGCAGTGTCCCCTCCACCAGGTGAGACACAACATGAGCAAAGCCACAATCCGCAGGACAAGCAGATTGAACACAAGACAAGCCTGTCCTGAGCTCCAAAGAACTTTGAGGAGGAGACAAGCCTTCACACAATAGGTGGACTGCCAAGCAGTGGTGTCAGCCAAGCTTCAGGACTATATTTCCCTGTTACTTTTAGTCTCTTCTTCCCCAGATGAACACTGTATTGTTCAACAACAAACTCAGGTGATGCCACCCTTTTTGCAGAATGAAGCAAGTGTTTACCAACAGTCTCAAAGCCATGAAAGGCTCTGTCACAAAAGAATAAAAACCAAAATTTTAAATATGTGGCCATTCCAGGACATAAAATATCAAAGCATTTGACCATTATTGTTACATCTCTTTTAACATGAAAGAAAAATAAAGCACCAGTGATCTTGTACTACATTTGAATAATAATAAAAAAAAATAAACATCCTTGTAAGAAGTTAGTCTCTTGTTAAAAAATTTAGCTTGACAGAATAGCTCTACAAGAGTAGAAAGTTGTCAGACTTAAAGGGCTGTAACATAGTTCCCCCAATAGCTTTTGGCAAAAGACAGATTGACATAACTTTTCAAAATCCCTAGTTAATACATTGGCAAAAGGCAGAAATATTTATATGCCTCTTGTGTAAGGTTTAGCTAAAATTGCATCTATTTTTGAAGCAGATCTTATACATCCAAATCCACGTGCAAATATCCCTCAGTTTCCAGAACACTGAAGCCATCAGGAACCCAGCTAATCAGAGGTCAGAGAATGACGAAACCCATCTTGCCACTTGCACTGTGTCATATGTAGATTGCACATTGCCTGAAAAAATAAATAGCAAACCCCTGACAAAAAGGGAAGATAGGGATTTATTCTTGCTTTGCTTTTAGGTACCACATATCTGAGCTTGAACTCTACAAATTCCAGGAAGCCAAAGAGCAAATCAGAACAAACAAATCCAACACAGCACAGTTTTCTCAGGTTTGGCACAGCCAATCTGCTGTTTTAGCAGTTCCTGTAGGAAGTGGTCTCCTTGCACATTGGTTTTAATTTCAACCTTTGAGACCACTGCCTACTTAGAAAAACATTTCTGCCCTTTTTGATTCCTGGAATCTGTTCTCATGTGGGCCTAAGACTAAATGAAACCTTGCGTACTCACTTTTTTTTCCTCTCCAATTTACCTCGTAATTACCATGCTAAAATATGTATAAATCATTTAACAATGATAAGCAGACCTAAAGTCTTCCTAGGAAAGGCATTACATTATGCACAACGAACTAAATTTTTGTGTTTTATGAAAATTTGGCTTCATAAGAACACTTATCACAGAACCCCCCAAAACACATTTCCCTACACTCACCACACCACAGTACGAGATGTGCCACAGCCATTTCCTCCTTCTGGGGATGCACATAGTTGTGGTATCTGAGATAATGCTGCAAGCATGGAGAAATGCTAACTTTTGAAATGGAAAAATGATAGTTTGTACAGTAATTGCAGGCTACCATAAATGCCAGAGTTACTTAACTGCAAGATAGCAAACAGTCTGGCCCCAGTTTGAGGCAGTGTAACTCCACAGCAATCAAAATAAAAATAACAAGTCTTTAACACAAATGCACTTTTTTGTTTTTACCAGAACTGTGAAGCATGGTCAGCCCCAATAAATCAGAGGCTGAACCAGTCAAACTACGGGTCTCCCCGCCATGAAGACCTTGGTCCTTCTGAGAAGGCAGAAAAGGGAATAAAAAAAAAAAAAAGGAGGAACAGGCATCAACTTGAAATGTTCTTTCCAAAAGTAGCAGCCATTAGCCAGGTCAAAGGGAGGCAGGCATTGCAGAGTCAGGTATTGCTTTATAGAGACCTGGAACCATTACAGAGCTCATCTGGCATTTCAGATATGATCTCATCTCCACCAATGGGCACTTTGTTTATGGAATCAAATCCATAACAAGTAATGAATGGATTGACTTGGCACACCAAGTCACACTTCATTATTTCTCCAAAATCTAGAGTTATAGTTACTTATATTTAGTCTTTGTAATAGCTAATAAAGCGATTTAGTTAATACAACCTGGAAGCTAAAAGAATACTTCTGCGACACTGTGATGGGTCAGTTGACTCCTTCAAGCAGATTTTTTTCCTCTTTAGCAGTATGGTTCAATTTTTTGCATCCCTATCTCATTTTTTTCAAACCAATTATCCTTGTGCTCATTCCTGCAATTTATTTTGTAGTTACATAGGCTGGGGGAGGGAAGAACAGGAAAAAAAAAAGTATTTTAAGTTGAAAAAAACTCTAGAAAACTTGAATATATATTTTAACAAAGAAAACTTGAGGTAGTGCAGAAAACGCTTTATATACTATCCTTTCACAGGAACTTTTCTCCCCAGGATAGTTCACTGTTCTTATTATTTTAAAAGAAAAAATTCTAGCTCCTTATTCTTCTTTCCCTTCTCCTCTTCCTTCTGACACACTGTATTCACTTTTGAAAGAAATTGAGAATTTTGAGCCTTTTCTGTACCTGGTGTGTTAGCTGTTACAGAAACCTTTCATTAGTAGACTACATAAATGCTACTTGAAGCAATAATGATGCAAAACAATATTCTAAAGGAACAATTTATGCCTGTGATAAGAATTGCCAAATTTATTTTTCCTTAGAAATAGATCAGATTGATTTAACATTTCTACTTTGAAAGCCCGTTAAACTGCAGCCTTCCTTTGGCAAATAGTACAGAGACTCACGATACTAAACAAGGTTTTTGTTTTGTTTATAATAAATGTTTTACTGCCTATTACTTTGTGATGTAGCTTGTTGTGCTCAGGTTTTGACAATTACAGTTAAAATTCCACTGAAAATACAAATAAATAAGGAGCAGGAATTATCTGTGTCGATCTCCCTAGCTGTGTCCAAAAAATGCAAGAATCAAGAGGAAAGCCAAAATTATTCCATATAATATACCATTAAGTGCAAGAGCTGACAACTAGGATCATAAACGCAGAAACCACGAAGGGGAACTCAAGGTATAGGGAACCTGATTAACCTCGAATGGTCCTCCTGTTTGTTCTTGAGGCAGAATTGTCAGCCTCTCCACGGAAATAGCTCCAAAATCTGCCACCAGGTGTTTGTGAAACAACCTCACTCTAGGAAAATGCACATTTTTATAAGCACCTCACTTAGATGACATGTTTATCCATGGAAGCCACCAAGGAAACTGTGAGAAAAAAAAAAAAGAATATTCTTGAATCAAACTACATTGTCTGGATTACATCCTGTCATCACAAGGCCATTTTTCTGTGCATGCAGATTTTTGGTGAGAGATGGAACAGAACACTAGTTCATGAGCTCTGGCACTGCTCTTGAGCACTACAGAGGGGGCACCTCCATTCCCACTAAAAATTACAATTCTTCTTTGAACCTCGTCTGGATTGTTAATTTTAATGCTGCTCTGAGCAAGGTAACAAGACAGTGATTTGATTTCCACTAATCATCATGGAGGTGATTTGATTTCCACTAGTCATCATTGAGGATTCAGAAGCATTAGAAATTTAAATGACCCAATTGAAAGAGACACCTCTGTCTTCCCTGTTTTTCATATTTGTCCTATTTTTGTTAAAAACAAAATGCAACAGTGGCACATTCATAACTATGACCAAAACTTTTTGCCATTTTTGTACTTTATTATGAACAAACTACTCTAACAGGTCAGCAAAGGGGTTCATAGCAGCCCTGGCCGTTTACAGCATATCCTCTCTCTGCTTTCACATCGGCACAAAACAATGACAGTCAGACCAAAACAAAGACTCTATTTTTACTACATTGCCACCCTTCAACACCAACGAGACACTTACCAGCACTGCAATTTTCTGTTACATCATTTCAAACCTGCGTGTAGTACCCAGGCCTATTTCATCACTGACCTTTCTGCAACATGCGTAGGGTCCTGTATGATATTATGAATATAATTGTATAAACCCCAACTCAACCTTTCCTATAGATTAGCAGATCCAACAGGATGTGATCTTCACTGAACACAGCTATTCTAAAAGTCTCAATGGGAATTTGCACACTTTTTTAGATTGACAGACAGAAAGCACTTGGTGTCATTCTAGAGACCAAAGGGAAAGCAGGTCTTGGGGGCTTAGAGGAAGAAAGTGGAGGAGAAGACAGATTTAGGCAATCAGGAGAAGAATACTAAGTCCAAATTACTTACTAAGGAATTTACAGCATCTGCTGTTTGACTGAAACAATCTCACAGGTGTTGGCTGTATTAATCCTAATTTGGGAACATATTTTCTGCTCACACAGTAATTATGAGCCAAGCTTTTTTTTTTAATACTCCATTCCCCTTTATAAAAAAACCCAGAAAACATGCACACCTATGTCCACTTGAGTAGAACAAAATAAATAAAATTTAAAAGTTGCCCTATCTTTCAAAGCTTAGGAAATCAACCTCTAATTGGGAATCAACACAAATGTTCCTCCCTACTTACGAAAACTCAGTTGCAGCTTGTAAGGGCAAAGGTGGGTTCACACATATAGTATATACAATGACACAGAACCAGTATAACTTTCAAAGTGAAACAGATTCAGGAGATGTGAAATTTTCTCTCTAAATCCTGCATTTCATGGGCAGTTAATTGCTTCTCCATTTGTAGAGGACAAGAGAATAGCAATGCAAGCCTAGAGGACACTTTACCAGGAAGCATATTGAAGATTTATCCCAGCTTCAGAGACATTATTAATTCCAAAACCATGCTTTGTACTAAAAAAAAAAAAAAATAAAAAATAAATAAATAAATAAATACCAAAAAACAAACAAACAAACAAAAAAACAAATAAAAAAAAAACAAACAACAGTGATTTATATTTCTTCACTAAATCACCTGGTGTTGACTGTCCAACCAATCAAGGCTTGGTTTTGCTTGTTTTCTTGAGGTAATTCATTTTGAAACATCTCTACTTCTTTGCACAAGGTGGTGACTCTGCAGCAGGGCACTCAGGACCATTGTACTCAGTGATTGCTATGGGGTGTCTACCAACAGCACTTTTCAGAGGAACACAACTAGGAAAGGGAAATGTAGTCCTCAAGTTACTAAAACCAGCTAATCCTTAACACATGGAAGAGAGAAGGGCAGTTCTCTGGCCAAGAAAGCTCTCTCACAACTGGATTGTAGAAAGGTTAATGTGAGTGATGAGAGTAAGGTGGTGTTCCAGCCAAGCTGAGAATATTTAAAGAGAAATAATTTGAGCATGCTGATGTTTTACATCTTCTCCTCCAAGGTGTTTGTAATATCCAAGATAAGACCCTAAATCCATATCTGGATCAAAAGTTGTTAAGAAGAAAACCTATATTTTTATTAATTCATCTATGCAGACTGTAAGTAGTAAAATCCCTATATATAGGACAGGATAAAATTCTGCAACAAACACATTCACTGTATGTAAAATGTGCTATATCATGTCATGGCTCCTTGTTCTAGGACAGAGACTGTCACAGAAGAAATATCAACTTCAGAAAAGAGCTTGAGTTCACAAATCACAATTTGTTTCAACATCAACAGGTGTTCAGTTGTGCAGTTTCACTACTCTCAGAGCATACTGAAAGAGCTGTCTGCACAGCCTTATCCCTACACAAGGGAATTTGGCATTTTCCTAACTAGTAGCTGTGTTCACATCCATGGGGAGTGACACAGAACAAGTTTTATCAAAAATAAAAGGTCTGTGCTATCTTTTGAACTGCATGTTGCCTATTTTCCAAATTTAACAGCAAGGAATTATACCAAGTCTACCAATTACTTAACTTCTCTCACATGATGAGATTTAACCATAGAAGAATCTTCTTTGTTTTTCTAAGTTTGCATCCAGATGGTGCATGCGGAAAGATATCTATTGCTTACACATTTTACGTACCAATCACCTGTTGTTTCTTCTGTATATAAATTTGTATATTCATACACTTATGTTTAAAACAAAGCCAACCCTAGATCTCTTGATAATGAAGCTATTTTTCCTCTTTTATAGAAAGTTTTGTCTTGTTATCCCAGCACTGCTTCCCACCTGAGCAGTGGCTTGAACAATGATTCTGTGGGCTCTGGTTCCATTCACTTGAAAAGCCACAAACTTGAGCCATGTTGAGAAAGTCAGTTATTCAAAGCTGTGCAGCTTAATGGCCACATGGTACTTTATTTAGAGTGTAATGTTGCTATGACCAGAAGTTTAGGTGGTGCTTTTTTTTGTTTTGTTTTTTTTCTAAAGATTAGAAGATTTGTAGTTGTTTGAAGTGACCAAGAGGGTTGGAGGTGAGGGAGAACCACACTACTAAATATCAAATACACCACTATCTGCAAGTCATAGTCTTAGGAACACATCCACCAGACACATCCAAGAAAAAATCCAACAAAAAATCTGAACCAACAAAGCCAGAACCATTTCTTTGCAATTTCGGGATCCTCATTGCAGAGCAGGGCCAAGCAGAGGATTCTAGACTTAAAATTTTTAAGGCCTTTCCTGGCATATGAAAAGATACTTGAATAGAAGACAGATGTATATTTGTCATACATACACAGTTTAAAAGCTCACTCAGCCTGATGGATGATATATTGGAGACTTAACTAGATTTTAGTATCTTGAAGTCATTCTCATAGATATCTATTTCTGTTACTGCAAACATTTAGTTTAGGGGTTAGGGTTCTACCAAAGAGAGATTTTTGACCCTAAGCCTCTAGCCTATGCAGATCATGAGACAAGGAGAAACTAAATGCCCAGAAGATGCAAGCTGCCCTCCCTGCTTTTGCAGCCAAGAAGGTGAAAGGATGATCTCCACGGTAAAGCTCGGGCAGCCTCCTGTAACTTGTACTAAGCGGCTTGCTGTCCTTTAGTCTCTGTTGGCAAAGGCTCCCGTGGAACAGCAGTGACAGGAGAAGTTTGAAGAGCGCATGGAGTAATGCCCATGGGGAGGAGAGAGTCTGTGGGATATAGCTGCAATGCTGTGGAGACCCCTCCAAACAATACTGAGCAAGAAAACTCTCAGCTGCCCTGAGTGCTGAGCAGCCAATGCCCGCAGGAGCATCACCAAAAGGCCTCACTTTACAAGAGAAGATGGTCTGGCTTCGGAGTTTAACTGCAGAGCCAAGGGCTGATGTTCCACCATCATCCTCTGACTCTGCATACAGGCTTGTTTTCAGCTTAAAAAAACCCACCACAGAGTCAAATCCACAGAAACAACCATAACCATACTTACACAATCTCCTGCTTCACGATAAAAAGCCATGGCCTTCCTCTCGTGCACTGGAGCTGCCACCTTCTCTTCCTGTCTCAAATTGCTCTCCACTGTAGTGATTAGTCAGTGAGGTACACTGTCTTCATGTTTTTCAAACACCATTTAAAAACTATGCTCCATAAGCTGCTGAATTCAAAATGCAAACACCAACTTCTCTGTGAGAGGCACAAAAAAGGAGATACTCCCCCTTAACAGCCACTCCCAAATACTTTCCAAGCTTGGTAGCACAAATCTAACCCACCTGTGCAAGCTGGTGGAGAAGCACCAGGTTGTGCTTGTCAGCACTAAACAGCAGCAGAAGAGGAGCAATAAATAAACCCAAGAGAAGCTGTGACGGAAGAAAGCTATCCTGCTCACAATCAAGGCGATGGCAAAACTCCCAACAAGAAGCAGTGTTGCACCCTGCATCAGCAGCCAAGAGCTCAGTGCAATAATCTTACTATTCCTGTGCCTTCCTGTGCAGCTTTCTAAAGAAAAATTCCCAGTGCATTCCTTACACAGCGTGTCCCTTATCTTCTTACTGGAAACACAAGAAAATCCATTGCTCCCAGACCCTGTGCTGTAACACTGATCACATTTCAGTCTAACTGATAAATAAAGAAAAGCCTTACATAACAGTCTTCATTCAAGACACTTAAATCTGCAGCTTCAAATCCTCTTTATGCACTTTCAGTCACATAAAAGTAAAACACTTTCCCCCAGAAGAAAACCGAGGAAGGCAGAAAAAGCCGATGTATTCTCCTGGCCCATTTAACAAATGAAACGCTTACTTTCTGTTTGGTGTAAAGTGACAGCTGGCTTATTAGAACTGACACTGATCCTCCCGAGAGGATTTCAGGGAGCGAGTCAAACAGGTGAAGGTCAAAACAGCAAAGGAATTAAATGAAGGGAGGAAGGAAGCAGCTTTCTCTTAAGGACAGAAATTAGCTAACAGAAAAGCTACTCCTAACGCGGGTCTCGCTGGTTAGAAATACAGCACCTGCAATATGTTCTGTTCTGGAGAAACATTTCTGAGACACTTTTTGAAGTTTTTGAAGTTTTTTATACCTTGTCACCAGCCCTGCATGCTGCAGTCAGGACCCCAGTGCAGATCTCACCTGAAATAAGGGCTCTGTAAACAGGGTCTGTGCCATGTCACTGCCTGACTTACGCAGTGTCAAAGGCAACACGTATAATATGCTTATTTATGAATCATACATCAATTCTGCCATACGCCAAAAGGATAATTAGCATGGAATGACACATTTTTTAAAGTGAATGAGACGAAAGACACAGCTGTACTGTCTCAGTGAGTTTTAACTCCTGCACCAGGCACACACAGCTGGCTGCAGAGCTGAATGAGTTCTCTGGCTCCCTCAGCAGACCTTCAGCAGGCCAAAGGAATTAAGAGTTTAGCCAAGAGATGATCAGTTTTCGCCAAGGTTTGTTTAGCACTCTGGCTTTTGCCTCCCTGTGTCTAGCCCTGCAAATGACCTCCCTGCAGCACTGGGACCTTGGCAGCCACTGCACCACAGCAAAATCTGGGGAAGGAGGATTACATCCTCACAACGGGAGACACGGAGCTGGTCAGAGAGGGTGTATCTAGTGCATGGCTCTGGAAAGAAATGGGGGTTTGAACCCTGGCCACAGTCAGAATTCCTGCCTCAGGTGACGTGTACTACTCGTGGCAAATCCTTAGTGGGAGATAGAGTCCATATTGCCCAGATGTTCTGACTTTTATTCCTTTTCATGTTTACTCTGCTGAAATTACAACATTGAAAATAAAGCAACACGTTTTTACTAATCCTGACTCCACTGCAATGAGAAGGGCAGCATACCTGTGTCCCAGTAGACAAATCAAAGATGTGGGTGCTGGTGCACATGAAAATGCTTCAACTAGGCTAATACTAATTAACTGTGGTGTGAGACATTCCTTGGGAGACCCTGCAACCAGTGGGGTTGTTCTCCTTTCTGTACTTTGAGAGTATAGAAGAGCAGCTGAAAGTGCTAAGTCCAATCTAAGTCTGGTTTTAAGTCCTTCCTAACCAAGAACCCAAAAAGAATCGGACTGAGCTGTTTCTGGCTGAAAGCAACCCATCACCATCTAGGCATTTTGGGTTTCCCTAATAATTCTAGAACTCAGTGAGCTGCATTTGGAGAGGTCACTAAATTAAATCTGCAGGTGCCATCACCTCTGGTTGTAATTTCAGCCCTCCCCAGGCACACCTGTATGATTTAAGGTCTTGGATTTAATTATTCTTTCATATAGATATGACTCATTTAAAACTACGAGTTTTAAGTACCACTCTGGCCTATCCTGGCCAGAGTCAAATTAATATGGCTCTACTGACTACTTAGGGCTCTGCCAGGGTGACACAGTGACAGAGTCTGGGGATGTGAGCATATAAAACCAGCATAACTTCTCCAGAAGTAGCTTTTCACTGGTCTCTGTAAGGTCTGACCAAAAAGTTTCCTCTGTAATTCTGGATTATTACAGTTTTTATGAGTTGGCAGTCTCACATCAGAAATTATCATGTGCAGCTCCATGTGAGAGAGCTCAGGACCACCAAAACCTGATTGTTGTGACTTGACCTAACTGAGGATGAAGGTCCAAAAATAAGCATGCTTGAGAAGAAATTTTTGACTCCTGAAATGCATCAGGCAAGTAATTTGGTTTATTGAACACTGTGGTCACTTTTCAGATCTAGCATGGCATATAGAGCAGTACATAACCCTTTTCTTCCTAAACACAAAGAGTAAGAAGAGAAATGTGTTGTTAAGTGGTTCCTCTACCATCAGGGGGGAAATTGCGACTACTTAGGCCACCAGACATGGCACAGGTGGCCCTGCATCCCCACAGGACCTCCCAAGGAAATGTTTCCCAACCATTTCTGGCTGTGCCACAGGTTTTTCCTGTATGACAGGAGACCTGGGCAGGTTTAAATTCACAAAATGTTCTAAATTTGCTAGGTGACTAAGAGTGACACAGAGCAGGTGTATTATCCCAATATGTCACAACTTTACCAGAAAAATATGAGTCAGAAATCCAATTTCCAATTTTCAGTGCTCCTTCAAATCACTCCAGGCAGATTTGAGTTGGCTTGCCAGGTTATTAGTTTTTGTTTGGCAACACCTCTTCCTTATGCTAACGAGATCCATACAGGAGTGCCTGGATGTCAAAGGTACACTCAGAAATATGCATGGAAGAAAAGCAGGATCTGAGAAGTTTGGCTTAGCCATAAAGTTTGGCAGAGTCTCAGATCTCTTCTGATCTACTCCAGTTTCAATCAACACTTTTAATTCTGATGCTCTGGATAATATCCTGAGCCTGAGCACATATCCATGGAAGATCCCAAGGAATGGGTATAGGTAATCAAATACATTCCTCAGCTCTGCACAACTTCTATGAAATACTGAAAAGCCACTTGCATACTAGTCACAGTTAATATAGAGCACCCACTCAAATAAACATGCTTAGGTAGAAATGAACAAACAACTAGCTCTAATCTCTTTTAAAGGTCACAAGCCTGCTAAAACGTTTTCAATGGATTTTTGAGTATGAGCCTACCAAAAAGCTGTAGATCTCTTTCCTTCTGCTGGGTTCACAGCACGAGCTGCTTTTCCTCCCTGCAGAGCTTCAACTGCAGAAGTTCAGGCCTTCCTAGGGCTTTTTATTTGCAATCTGATGTCTGCAGAATGAGTGTCTTTCGCCAGACCATCTGCCCCCTGCTACGTCCCACCCCATCGAGCTCTGCAGACAGAGGGATAGAGTCCAGAAAACACAGGAGCAATAGCAGGGAAAGAACTGAGCTGCTTGACTTGTAACTAAGCACAATCCGTTTAGAAGTTCAATTAGAAAAGTTATGGTTAATCCCTGCTTGGGATGGAGGGACAGAGACAGGCAAGCAGGCAGGCAGAAGCAAAGAAAAATCTTGTTTAAGAGATAAGAACAACATTATCTAATCCCATCTGAAGTACTTCCCTTTGTGATTAACAGAAATTCACTCCATTGGGTCCTCTGTGCCATTAATTTACTCTCCCAAACTAATCTAGCCTTCATCTGATGACCTGCATTATTCAAAGGGACTCTTCCAGCAATCAGGGAGTGGGCACAGGTACATGTCCTCTGAATTTTCTTTCAGACAGCACTTCCACCTGTGATGCTCTCAGAGACCCCTATGAAGGGCTGAGATACCCCCTAAACCCCAAAGCATTTCCATATGGACCAGTGCCATGCATTTTATGGCCCATTAACACCAGGTAGCTACCTGGGGAGATGACTGAAGAATGAAGAATGGAGTTAATTGGGCTAGGTACGCAGGAGGCAACAGAAAACTGGCAGCGGTCGCTCATGCCACTTTAGTTGATTATACTGGTAGTAAACCTTGCACTCTGAGACCACATTTGCTTTCCAGGCCCGAGAAAAATATGTGCTTCCTCCTGTGTTCATTAAGGAGGTATGAAGACTGGTACGCAACTCCTGCAGGAGGAAAAAAGAGCTTTACGTGTCTGTGCCATCCTGTGTGTGCCTTTCCAGCAACTTTCTTCAAGCCTATTTTATTTGCTCTTTGATCACCAGAAATTTCTGCCAGAAATGACACATTAAGTATTTGGCATTCAAAAAAAAAATAAATAAAAAAGGTCAATGGGTAAAAAGCACATCTACACAGAGAATGATAGTTGTAAAGAACCCAGGAGCAATGTTGGTGCCCTTTGGAAAAAAAATTACATAGGCCAAAGGATGACTGCCAAAAAATACTAATATCTTTTATTAGACAGAGCATGTCTTAACCCCATTTTCCTTAATGCTTTCATACACATTTTACCTCATATGACACTGATGAAAGTTGAAAACCACCTCAAAGAGTACAAGAGTGTATAAATGAAGCAAAGAAACATTTGGATTTCATCGTCACCAAAGAGGAGGAGACAAACCTTTGTTTGTAAAGGATAGTAAAGTGTAATAATGTGTTATTTTTTTATTTATTTATTATATTTTTCAGTCTTCCAAGTACTTCCTTGAACTATCAAACCCCAGATAGGTAGGGTTTTACACGGTGCTATGAAAATTAAAACAGATTTGATGTTATTCTAGTATCTATCAGCTTTGACTTTAAACTACATGGTTCATTTAGTTAAAGAGAGCAGGGATAGAAAAAGCAGAGAATAAAAAGTTTTTATGAAAATGGTCCTATTTTAGGAGGAACCTGGTACAACTGGCTTTACACTGCCAACACACTTCCACGCCCCCTCTGGATATAAACCACTTTAAACAAAAAACACAGATATACCATTACAGCTTTTTTTGGTCTGTCTGTAGAAACTGCCACATGTGCAACTGAGAAAAAGTATCTAACCCAGTAATAGCTTTCCTTTTCCAAGAGGAAATATTTGCCTCAGAGTACGCAAGCTTTAGAAATACAGAAATGAGTTCCTAAAGGCTGAGCTATGGTCACTTACCACAGACATCAGATAAGACCATTCACATAAAGTGAAGATATGGTTCAAAATAAGCAACAATACAAAAATTTGTGCTAAAATACAGAAACAAAAGCCTTGAGCAGCAGAAGAAAGCATTGTGAAAAACTGTGTTATCACATACTCTTTTCCTCCTTTTTTTACATTCAAAGCATATGAAAGTTCCAGTCCAAAATGCATTGGCAGAAAAAGTTGCTCAACTGCTTAAACTTTACATTGAACACACTCACTACCCTTACAAAGTGCCAGTACGGATTTAATCTCACAGATAGCTCAGAAGATTATGAACAAATATTATCACCCAATACTATTTACCACTTGCCCTCATTTTCTCTCTGTATATACCAAAAAAATATCCTTTCTCTGCTTTTCCAGCTCAAGCAGCCAATTACCTGCTGTGCATTGTAAGCTCCCGTCCACATTCCCCAGGAAACGGATAAAGTGCCGTGCAGCTCAGTGAGGAGAGATCACTCAGATGCAAAATAATTCTGAACTTACTCAAAGTCTCTCCACTGCATTTGCAGGCTGAGCTGTGTGTTAACCGTATTTATTCACTACTGGAAGACTACACTTTGCAGTTATAACCCTGGCAAATACTGAGCATTTAAATAATTCTGGTTTTGCTTATCTGCACAAAGGGGTTTTAGTCCTCAAGCACAGCTGTACACAAAAGAATAAAGTGCCATTTCAAACCCAGACTCCTGAAGTTACTACTTACCAGCTTGTGATTATATATTCAGTAAGCCCGATGAGCTGAAAAAATTTTGTTGCAGGAGACAAAAGTTACAAAAAAGCAGGGAAAGTTAACAAAAATGAAGGGAAACTAGCGTAAATCCTCTCATTCATCTACTCAAATGTTTCTGAAGACTAAAAAGAACCTTAAAGAAAGTGCTCTCAGCAAAGACTACATCCTCTTGTCAGTCAAACCCTGCATAGTTTCAGCTAGGCATCCGTCCAACAAGACATGGAATTATTCTATTTTTGTCTCCCAATGCAAGTGGAAACATTTTTACAGATTTGTGGGGAGGATTTCAATTTTTGTAGTGGTCAGCTAGTAGAGGAATGTAATTAAAGACCCTGATAAATGTAAGACAGTCCAGAAAGGAAGAACTGGATAAATCTGGAGAAAAATAACAATTCCATTACAATACAGTCTGATCTAAAAGCACAATAAAAACTTTTATTGAGGTTAAAAATCCAGATGTGATGTACTGGAAGAAAGCTGTAAAACCCTCTTTTCGAAAACATCATTGTTGTCAGTAGTGGGATAACACCAAATTTTCATTATATGTAGGCTGATCTTTTTAATGAAATAATTTCAGTAAAAAAAATTAATTATATTATTCAGAGTACTAAAAATTTGGTTTACCACCCATGTTATGCCTGCTATGTTACTGTTTTTACTCAACACAGGTGTATCCTTAGAAGTAGTTCATATGCTGTCTTACAAAATAAACCTACTAAACTTCTGGCTTTGTGAAGTAAGAAAATACTTTGGAAATTATATGTTTCACTTCTGTTGCATTTAATTTTTATTTTTATTATATCAGTGAGAAAGCATGGTCATTTCCTGCGTGCATTCAGTCTGGAAGGTGACACTGAAACTCAGTGTACATCATAACTGATTCACTGAGCTCTTCAGACCCGAGACTTTCCTCACAAGGGAAGCTTTCAGTTCAATTCCACAAAACACTGTCATCATCGAGGAGGCTGAACTTTTGTCCCCGCTGCCTTCTCCTCTCTGCTCCAACTTCCTCACCCGCTGCCCCTTTCACACTTACTGTTTTCCTCCCATCAATCCTCCTCTGATGTCCTCCACGGCTGCCCTTTTCCATTATGCACTTATACCCCTTTTTAGTCTTCTTTACAGCTCTGAGTCCCTGTCTCTGGGTCTTGCTCATTGAGTGAATGCCCTGCCTGCCTTAGGGCTTCTCCAGCCACTGCTGCCTGCTGGGTTACCTTCTGTGCTACTTCTAAGTGTAGAAAGTTCCCTCCTGAATCAGTCCAAGAAGCAAGCTGGTCCTGGCAGTCACCATCCCTCAGGTCAAAGCCTTCATCCACATGCACTAGAAGACACGAGAGAGCCACAGCAGTAAGTTAGAGGATTGTGAGGAACAAACAGTCCATATTTTAACAGAGAAGGAAAGAAACAGTTGCTGTCCCCCTGTTCTCCATACCTACATGTTGCTGTTTTGCTCAGATGTTTCAAGTTCCCTTACAGTGTGGATGTCCTTGGGGCAGGACATCTCTTACTACATTTTGAATTAGTCCCTGGAATAACAGTCTTTTTACACTGCTGGACATTATCGCAAAGCAAGCAAGAAATAAGCTCTTCCTTTAACATTCTCTCCTTCCTCAAATCGCAGCTCTTGTGAGATACAGCTTTCTACTGAATGAACAGACTTGTTTTAGTTTTAGGGATGAAAAAAGTAGGTTAAAAAAACCTCTGTGTAGAAGGCAAACATTGTAGATGGGTGCCCACACATTACCAGAATAGACAACAGGCTATTAAATCTTCAGCAGAACAAGGAACTTGCTTCCCTTGTGAAACATCTCAGGCACATTACTGTGCAGGTTTCTCTAACCAGGAACTTGACATGCTGTCATTCCATTCTTTAAATCTCATATTTTTTAAGAGTGGGACAAGAAACTGTGAAGGAGAGAAGCACAAGCTTGAGCTCAGGGATGCAGCAGAAGTGCAAAAGGAGCCCTAACTGCTAAGGCGCAGTTCTGCTTGGATTACATTTGGGGAGGCAGGATTAGAATAAGGTAGGATTATCTTTATTAAACTTGCCAGCCCTGTTCTTGCTGACATAGGAGTTGAATTTCTCCATTTAATCCATAGATACAAGGATACCTGCAAATTTTTCACTGGTGACAGGTAGAGAAGACTTTACCTCAGGCAGGGGTACCCAGGAAACCATAAACTTTCTTCAGGCTCATTTTTATCTCAGACTTTCTAAATAAGCTTCATCCACTCCTAAGTCCTACAAGCCTGCCCATGTCAGCTCTGGTGCCTACTGATGGACTATTCCCAGTTCTCTTTTACCGAGGAGCCATTTGAATCCAACCCTTAGCTCAAACTCCCGATACCCTCTCCCATAGTAACACTGTTGCTGTTTTTACAGCCTGCTGCTTCCTGGGCAGCCTTTCTCACCAGCCCCTGTGAGTGTGCTGGGCAGATCTTGCAATCCTTGCGACCGAGGCAGCTCCACCTGCACCTTCTGAGCCTGGTGTGATAAGGGAGAGGACAGTGCTTTCCAACCTGGACCAGCACAGTTTTGATTTTTCTTGTGCCTGCCCAAATGAGATTCCAGTTCATCTAAGGGATGAATGCTGCTTTTAAGATGAGCAAAATACTATAATTTAGGGAGTTTGTAATTTACCAAAGGACTTGTGTATTTTGTGCTCAGTACAGCTCCGAAGAAATAAAAGACTTGTGGTAACATAACCTAGACACCAAGGCTCTCAAACCCCATCTTTCTCATGGCAGTGAACAGCCTGTCAGCATTTCCACACCTTCTCTCTGCAGTGGACAACCCAAACAAACAGCTGGCACTGATGCAGATCATCGTTAAACTCCACTACCACCAGCATCTAGTGCTGAATACAATTCCCAATCATTCTGATATCCAAAATGCAGGAAAATCATCAAGGCTTTGCATTATCAGTGTCTAATTAACATTACATTTCTTGCTGGCTGGCTATCAGCCACTATTACACCAGTATGACATTGACTTTTAAAATGGAGATGTTTTATGGCACTGATTGCTTAACTGTCTTGTTCTAAAATTGCCTGGTCTCCAAAATCCATCCATTTTAAAGAGTTTCTGAGAGGAAAAAAACTCTGGATTAAGATTACTGTTTCATTATTGGTCAGAGTGTTAATTTCCTTTCTGTGATACCAGGCTGCTCATCATCTTTGACAACACATTTAATTACTGTTACAACCCCCACAACTTTTTCATAGGTGCTGTCAAGATTATTTTAATTAAAATAATATCTATACAGAGGTTAATGAACACTGGGAAAAAAAATCCAGCAGGAATTTGTCATGTGCCACTCTTCGTTAGTGGGTTCATAAGAAACTAAATTCCCACAGTCCCCAAGACTTGTGGAGACTTAGTGGGACCAGGAAAACACCCCTGGATGGCTTCCACAGAGCTATGGGCTCCAGCTCATTCATTTTGCCATGCAGAACCAGCACCCTTTCCACAGAGCAATTATCAGACAAAGCCCTTGTTATTCTCCTCAGAAATACTAATGACCATGGGGCATATAAAATCTCCTCCATTATGTTAAATGCTACTTTGATAGCACCAGAGACATAACTTGGGATCACCTATACTTTACCAAAGATAAGACAATTCGGTATCAAGAAATGCATTTCTTCTTATACATTTGCAAACCAACTGAACTATATGTGGGAATCCAATGCTGCCAACAGTCATTGCACTCACTACAAGCTTTTTTTTTTCTTTTTTAAAGCAGACAAGTCTCCACTTTAAATAAACCCTGCATATAATTAGACAAATCAATACCTATTGAACAATATTTTTCTTTTTTTTAGTTAGAAACCCTTACTTAGTGCTAAACCATATCTCTGCAAACTGCTAATCCAGCAAATTATAGGTTTTCAGTCAAACCAGCTCACTTTGTTTCTGTGTATGGTTACAGTTCACAAACTTTGCAGACTTTCAGCAAATTGTCTTCAAATAACACTCATAAGTGTAGCGCTCACTCATTACTAATGCTTCCTCCATTTTAGACACAATTGACACGCTGCCTGTGTGTAGGTAACATCAGACTCATCATTCTGACCTTTAGAGTCTGTTGGCTGTAACTTCTGGCTCCTCTTCAAGCTCAAATGCTTGTTTGTTCTGTGGTCTCACTTTCTGTTCCATGATCAAACCACCACTACGATTTATTTGGAAAAATGGTCACCTCCCCAGCTGACCCAACTCTGTGCTGTGAACACATTCCCATCGAAGAGAAACTGCAAAGTCTGCATCTCTACAGGCAGCAGAACTTTTTGTGTTGTTTGTGAAACTTTCTGTTCTCAGTTCTTTGCCATGTGCTGCATTACATCCATTGTGGCTCCCATGCTTCCTTCTAGCAGACCCCTCGAGCTCATCTCCACATGGCAAGCAGTTCCTGAAAGAAGAAAGCAGCTAATTCCTCACTTTTCCCTTAGTAGGAAACCACCTGGATGCTGATTTTGACAAAAGTTGTAGAAATTTTTTTCCTATGAGATGCTGGGATTTCACAGGCTTTCCTAGTTACACAGCTGTTAGATGTGTCCCACTCCCACCTGTGAAGTGACTGTCCCAGAGTGAGGATACTGAGAACTCTTGCTCCATTCTGGAAAGCAGAGCTCTGAGTGCCTCAGCGTAACACTGAACAGCTGGTTGAAACTTTTTGTGGGCTTACTATTGTGTTACATACTGCTCATATAAAAAACATGCAGTTGTTAAATAAATTATGCATTAGTACCAAAAAAACCCTGGGAAACAAACTGGAAGGAATCCCTTATGAGGTCAACACTGCTGCTCTTCATCAAGGGGAGACAGACTGCAAATAAGGAAAAATCTGAAGGCACCACACCAGTATCAGAGCTTTTTTGCCAAATGACTGCTTCCCACTGCATCTGCACACGTCATATTCCCCCCATCCTGCCTGCAAGCATGAGTGTTGCTCTGTTAAAGGGAACTTATTTTAACGTAAAGTTGCCAAACATAAATCAGCCTTGAACAGGAATAATTAGAGTCAGTTAGAAGATTAAAACCATGGGAACAAACTGAAATATACAACAACTCCTCTGTAGCTGTGATTGTCTGCGGGGGAGGCAGAGGATTCTTGTTCTCGGTCACTCTCCATTGGGGCATTTTCTAGTAAAGGGGCAGCATTGTGGCTCGCTCTCAGACTCAGATTTGCTCATGCCTTTTTTTGTGACCGTGATGATGCCTCAAAGCCTTTTCTATTAGCCTTTCCCATTACAAACCTTCTTCAGCTCACAACAGGTCATATGCTTTCTGCTGTAAGGATAAAGGAGCTCTTCACTCACACACTGCAGTGGTTCTGATTACTGGGAGGATATTTGAAATATAATATTGTGAGGAGAGGTGTAATTATGTCTGTATTTGAATGGAACTATTCTAAGAGGCTTTGCAGAGGAAGATTGTCATGACTGCTATAGGCCCCTGGGGTCAAGCAGTTCATTAGGAAATAGTCAGGACCTGAAAATGGTCTGGTTGTTTTTTTGGATGCTTGGTAAATTCCACCACATTCTTAGGAATCTGGTATTAATTGTTTTATTGTAAGGGCTCAGACTGGTCAGTAAGAACTGTCACTGACACCAGTGCTCCTTAACACTCCTAAGGGTACCATCAACATTCTTTTGTCTCCCTGGCTACTGGATGTGGTTGCATCCTGCAATTGCATTCACGCAACAAAAACTGCTCCTTCTGCTGAGCCTGGATTTCCTTTTTTTCTCTTCCTCATTTCATCTATGTACTGGTTTCAGCTGGGATTGAATTAATTTTCTTTCAGCAGCTGGTACAGTGCTGTGTTTTGGATTTAGGATGAGAATAATGTTGATAAAACACTGATGTTTTAGTTGTTGCTAAATGCTATTTGCGTAAGTCTGGGGCTTTTGAGTTTCTCACCCCACCCCACCAGCACAGAGGCTGGGGTGTACAAGGAGCTGGCAGGGGACACAGCCAGGACAGTTGATTCAAGCTGGCCAGAGGGATATTCCATAACATATGATGGCATGGTCAATATATAACTGGGGGGGAAAGTTGGCCAGGGGTTGCTGCGCAGGAACTGGCAGGGCATCAGTAATTGAGTGGTGAGAAATTGCACTGAGCATCACTTGTTTTGTGTTTTCTAATTCTTTTATCATCATTATTACTGTTGTTATTTTCTCTTCCATTTATCTCCTATTGAACTGTCTTTATCTCAACTCGTGAATTTTATTCTTTCTTCCCAGTTCTCTCCCCCATCTGACTGGCATCAGGGGAAGACAGAACAAGTGGATGTGTGGTGTTTATCTGCCTGTCAGGTTAAACCACAACAATCCAATGCAGATAAAATAGCATCCCAAATTCTGTTAAGGTTAGGGCATATTTCTTCCTCCATGAAGCCAGTCATAACTGGCCACAAAAAAAATTGAGAGGGGAAGAAGCAGAATAATCTTCCCTCTTGGAATTAAAGGTTTGCATTTTAGCCCTTTCCAGTTTATCTCCTCCTATTTTACTTTTTATACAGTCTCACTTGTATGCATTCTCAGTTCTCGCTTAGCCTTTGCTCTGTCTTGCCCCCCACAGTAATTGGGTAGTGCCTACAGCAAGACACACCTGAAGTCCTTGCACAATTGCCACTGAAGTTTTTTCTTAATCTTCTGACTAGATAACATGAGCTTCCTTTCTCCTTTCCGCCTCCCCCTTGGATTCATTCCAGCAACTTAATGCTGTACAAGCAATAGAGAAAGTCAGAGGAAACCCTATTTTTCATTTCCCTGACAGCCTGACCTAGGTTGACAGCTCTGTGGAGAAGGTGAGGTTTCCACATGCTCTTCCCATCCATATAAGAACTGTGGCCCAAAACAAGGAGTTTAATCAGGGTTTTGCCAAGATATCCCAAAGTTAGGTTTTCTTGAAAAATCTTCCCATTTGGCTTGTGCTCAGCTGGGCTCTGTTGTTCTAATGAGACCCACTTGGTGCAGAGTTAGTTTGGAAATCTGGCCTGAGGAGTGATCAAGCCATTTTTAACATCATCTTTTTTTAGAAATACTACCAGTCAACATATGTTTCAAGGGAGGAACAGATCTGAATTTGGTCTTAAAACATCAAGGTCCCTTGGGAGCACAGGCTGCAGGCAGCATCAGTCAAGCACAGGCTGAGAGGAGTCACGGTGATCCCAAGCACCATTCACATGTGATTTCCACAAGCTCAAATTACAGTCTCTCAGGAACACAAAACAGGACACCCAAATTAATACAAAGAAACACTACAGAAATCACACAACCTCTGCCAAGGTCAGTTTAAAGCAGCAGTTGAAGGTTGTGGATCTGTCAACTGCATCCAGTCATTCAAGAATGCCAAAGCCGCTGGGGTCCTTCCACAAAATACATGTAGTCTCCACATTCTAATGTTGTCCTCCATCACAAGACAGAATCAAGGCTTTGCCATCCAAAAAAAACCAAGCTGAATGGCTGGGCAGCTCATGTGCAAAAATATCTGGATAGGATAGGGAATAACATACAGAAAACAGCCAGTGAGAGTGTCAAAAGTTCACAGAAGCAGTAACTGAATATCATCCTATTTCTGCCCTATAGAAAAAGATATCATAAAAAATCAAGTCAGAAATTCAAAGCCGATTGGGCTTTCGGTTGTGTGTCAGGAGTACATAACTTTTTAGAATGAACAGTTTCCCGCTGCTCTCCCTTCTCCCTATGAATTATGCTCTCTTATAAGTCAAGCTCAGAGAATAAAGTACCAAGCCTGGTAGTGTAGATAGCTCCAGTCACCAGGCAGGAAGGGGGGAGGCCTGTGACAGTGGCAACACATAAACATGTATAATTTCAGGGAAACAACACTAAGACTTTTCCATTTCTCTGCCTAACAACACAGTCTCACCAAATGGAGCTAGCAGAAGTGGTATGCACATCTGCTATAGGAAATGCAGAGACAGCAAAGACAGCAGTCTTCTACCGCACAAAGCTGATAATATTGTATTAAATTACAACCTGCACTGTCAGGACTAACCATGTCTCAGTCTCCCACAAATTACTGTGAGCAATAAAATGCCTTTAAGCAGAGTCACATTCTCCAAAAGCCATATGCTTTGATATCCAGTAACAAAACAAATAACTTCTTGCTTCTTATGACAAAGGATCAGATTAATCTGTAAAATTTTACTCTAGGATTACAAGGTCTCCTAATAAGTTTTACTTTTCCTTTAGTGAACTAGAAAAACATTGTAATAAATTGTAAATTATTTTTTTTTAAATCATCAGAGGATTAAAAAAATTGTTCTGTGAAGGAACATCTGTACCTTCTTCTCAGGTAATTTCAAGTAGTATGACAGCTCAGCAGAGGCCACCATCAGAAGGAAGCCAGACATCTAAAATGGGATCTCAGCTGAGTTAAATTAGTCTACATATTACTATATACTTGGATGTTATAATAATACAGTGTTAAAAAGACATTATGTTACAAAACCACATGGGGGAAAGCTTGAGTTCACCAGCTTTCTCTTGATTCCTTATTGCCCAGTTCAAAATGCTGCCCTGACTTCTATGCTTATACTCTTTACTTTTTTTTTTTGACAAGGTTCTGCCTCACTGAATAGACAGCATAGATGGCACCCAATGAACAGTATTTTATAACTCCTCAGCCCTCATGACACTGCAGGCTATGCAAACCCCGTGATATCACCCACTGTTTTCTTATAGTACCTGTCATCACTGCCACGTTCAAGCCCAGAACAAATCTGAAGTGACAGCACAATTCTCCCTGCCCGTTGTTCTCTGCCATGAGTGCATACCAGCAATCAGACTGTCATGTGGTAATTCTGAACCTTTTAATGCTTCCACCAAAGTTTTAAATGGCATTTTGAAGAACAAACCTTCTTTTGGGAAGGTGGGAGGATGGGATTCCAAATTCATCCTACAGAGAGGTTTCTGCCTTCCCCCCAGCCGCAATGTGATCTTTCCTCCAGAGCTGTAGAGTGAAACAATCCTTCACTCACACCACTGCTGACAGGCTTCAGAAGAAACTCCTTCACAGAACTATCCAAAAATAAACTTCCAAATACTTTTTTATTTGAAAGGCCAGTTAATTTTATAAACACAGTACTATCACAACTTTCTCTACTACTGCTTCTCTGTGCTGGACACCCTCTCTTAACTTCTCTATTTGGTACATTAACACATCACTGATCATTATTAAACCGTGACAGCAGTGGGAGTACCATACCTTGAGATACCTACCTTTTGGATGAGGCTGTACTGTTTCTCAGCTTCCAAAGGCCAGCTGGGAAAATGTTTCAGTGAGCTGAAATTGTGTTATTGGTACACACTGGTTTTTGCAACCCGCTCTGTGTTGACATAGTCTATGATTTTGTAGTTGTCTGTGATATTTACTATGAGCCATCTACAGATTTCAGCCAACAAGCCTGAAGGTGTGTTTCTCTTTAAAGATGTGTAGAAGTCCATTGCTTTGTAGCAAACTCCTTGAACATGCTTTTAATTTTATGTCCATTGCACTGGAGCATGCACTTAACTAGGCTTTTTTTGGAATTAGATTGATTGTTCTTAGATGAATTCTTATTCTTTTTCTTGGACAGCTACCAAACACAGTTGTTCCAGCTCATTTATACAAGACATTCATTTTTGTGAATGCCTACCTGGGAGAACAGGTCAGGTGCACAGCACAGAGAGGGCTGTGCCTGACACTGCTCTGGTGTTCAGGGCTGTTCACTATGATAACCCTCTCTGCATCATTTAGGACCCAATGAATAATTCAGTGGAGTCTCATTACTCCACCAGTCTGGTTTTGTTCACTGGAATATCATCTCATGGTTCAGCACCCATATGGCTGTGGAAAACATAGCAATTCACAAAGGCTGGAAGGGATCTTTTCTGTGATGCTGGAGTCCTACAAACTCACAGTACCTCTGATTTTCTGTTAATGAGAAAGTTAACTGACTTGAGAAACTAATTGATACATACATCTCGTCTTCTTTACAGGCTGTAGCAAAGTTCTTTTCTCTCACTGGCTTACTTTGAATTGAAAACAAAACACACCGGAATCTGGGGAGGTCTTCCAAGAGCACATCAGGGTGCTCTGC
The DNA here is from genome assembly GCA_035583135.1 of Lophotriccus pileatus. Classification (NCBI taxonomy): domain Eukaryota; kingdom Metazoa; phylum Chordata; class Aves; order Passeriformes; family Tyrannidae; genus Lophotriccus; species Lophotriccus pileatus. The sequence continues at coordinate 11,771,621 of JAWWES010000168.1, read as the reverse complement.
TCCTCTTGCATATTTAAGGCAAGCCCTGTGACCTTTATTCTCAAATGCAAACAAAATAAGGATTAGTGTATCACTCTAGTAGACATGTGGCTTGTAACAAAAAACACAGCAGGACTTCATTATCACAGAAATACTGTGTAGGGGGAAGAAAATTATCAAATACTTTGACCAGACCAGATAGACAAGTGAAAATCTGAAGTCAGTGGTTACTACACTTGAGAGCAATGCATCTGTGCCCGTGAACTTACCTTTGACCTTTTCCATTTAAACATTTATCAGTTTATAGAAAGTCCTGCAGAATATAAACTTATTACTGAACTAACCTGAATTAAAAATGGGAAGCATATTAAACATCGTCGTTTAGACCAACAGCAATACAAATAATTTAATTTCCTTTAGACCCTCTGAAAACCAATAAAAATCCAGAAAGACATTTCTCATCTTCAGTCACTTCTCTTTAGAGAGAGAATAAAATTGGTTTGAACTTGAGTAGCAAGTGCCATTTTATGTGAAAAGACTCAAAAGTTACTCTGATTCACTCACGCTCTTGGTAACTGAGTTATACCAGACACTTTCTGTGGCTCCTGTGCCCTCTAGCTTCTAGAAGATGTATTTACCAATCGCTCCCTTAACTTGAGCAGGTTTATATAGTTTTCATTTCTGTGCAGTCACTAAAAGCTTTCTAAAACAGAAAGTTTAGCCTTTCCCTGTCTTCTTCCCAGATATAACTTTAACCTCAGACAGAACTTAAGATATGAAAATGTTAAGTCTAGATTCTTGTTTATCTTAAAGCACTTCACACTTCTGTGGCAATATAAATGGGCTTTATAGTTACACTTTACATCAATTTAGAGTACTCTGTGAGTGCTGTAAAGGCCATTTGGCTCTCCAGAGAAATGCCAACTGAACTGGGTATACTGAAGTTGAGAAAAAAGTGAGTTGTGAGAGATATGGGATACTAAATAAGGTCATTACATGGTATAGAGCAAAAAGCACCTGATACACAAATCACAGGCTTTCCTAGTCAGTACACTGAAGCCTGTACCTCTTAAAACCCATCAGGTTTCAGGTTGAATTTCTGATTAGACAGCAAAACCTTGCTGGAGAAGTGAATAGGCCCATATAAGAATTTAATCCTAGTGTCCATAGCTAGACATCACACAGGCTGATGGAGAAAGCAGTTTTCTTGCACAGTTTAGGAGGCTGACAGAGCATGATCAGCTTACAGTTTATTGGCTGTAGAAACAACCAAGTTAACTTTTATTTTGACCTGTTGGAGTGAGTCCAGAGGAGGGCCACCAAGTTGATCAGAGGGATGGAGCACCTCTCCTATGAGGAAAGGCTGAAGGGACCGGGATTGTTCAGCCTGGAGAACAGAAGGCTCTGGGGAGACTTCAGAGCAGCCTTCCAGTACCTGAAGAGAACTTCTGAGGAAAATGGGACAAGACTATTTACAAGAGCATTTACAGGACAAGGGGGAATGGGTTCAAATTGAAAGAGAGTAGGTTTATATCAGATATTAGGAAAAAATTCTTTACTATGAGGGTGGTAAAGCACGGGAACAGGTTGTTCAGAGAAGTTGTGGATGCCCTATCCCTGGAAGTGTTGAAGGCCAAGTTGGATGGAGCTCTGAGCAACCCGGTCTAGCGGGAGGTGTTCCTGCCCGTGGCAGGGGTTGGAAGTAGAGGATCTTCAAAGTCCTCTTCCAACACAAACCATTCTATGGTTCTATGATATCACCACAACAAGCAACTGAACTAGAAGTGTATTTCATCTGCCAAATTATAAACTTTTGTAAGAGTAGAGACTTTACCTCAAATTCTACCTGCCACACCATTAGAGTGGTACCAGTGGCAGCCTCTAAAGCACAGCTTCTGCAAATATTGCAAGGGATACACAAACAAGAAATTAAACTTTTGTTGAGAGGAAATACTGGTGATTGCAGTGAGACAAAGGCCTTATGGACACTGAGGATACTGTTCTTTCTGTGAATGGAAGACTTTGGCAACCTGTGCTAACAAGAGACAGGAAACAGGGATAAGGTTTTCAGCCACCATTGCTGCAGCTGGAGATTCTGCTGTCATATGGTGGTATGCCATTATCTTCCAGAAAGTCAGGGGAATAACAGAATAAACTCTAATCCTATCAAAAACTTCCATTACAAGGACATAACAGTAAGTTAAATACTAAATGCATCTGGTTTTAAAATGCACAGTTATAAAACCAGTGCTTTGAGACATGAGGAGCAAGGCAACACATAGTTCTGCCACTGTTTAGTAGAAAAGGGTACAATAAAGACATTTTGTCTCTTCTGAGAACCTAATTTAGGAAAGAGAAGGAAAAAGTAGCTTCACACAAAAGTTTTGTACACTGAAATGTGTAACCTTACCAGGAATAAGCTTAAACTAGTGATAGCCAATGTATAAAGTTTATGAAAAACATCTTTGCCTTCACTGTCAATATGCATCAAGTGTTTCAAGTGGCTTGGTCTCTCATCTGTTTATCTGTAAATCTTCTAAAAAAAAAATAAGGCAGTTTTCATTTAAACTCTGCAATTCCAGCATTGAAAGGTCAGACCTATTTCCTTTTTCTATTTAATTCTCTGCTTCTGTTACATTAAGAATACAAATCAATATTCATTTTCATAACTAATTTAACTCTCAGATAGTATCTTTAACCATAAATTGATAAAGAAGACTGTTCCAGCCTATGAGGAGAGTACTGCATTAAGTAGGAGTAAAAACCTTGTTTGGCGAAGGTACACACACTCAAAAACCTCCCTGACAACATTGTCTTCTTCAGCCTGTCTGGGACAACTGATGTTAAAAAGTAATTCTAAGTTACTAAGCCTATTTCATAGATAAAATCTGCCTGTCCTCATGGAAGTCACTGCACTGGAAGGACTGTCATCCTTCCCCCCAGTCCCCTTGCTTCAAATTCATTTGCAATAAAGAGCCATTCCTACCCACTACTAATAGTAACCAAGATGTTGTTCCATATAAAAACATGGTTATATCATGAGCTAAAAATGGAATTATAAACTATCCATGCAACTTTTTTAGGAACATATGCTAACTAGAATAATTGGCTCCCTCCACAATAAGAGACAGTGAAGACCTATGACAGCCTTTCAAGCATGTCAACAAAATAACGGGCAAATTAATGTGTCTGTCATAATAGATTTGGACTTTCAAAGTCTTTGCAAAGCTACAAAAAGAAGTATAAAGACTCCAAATAGGTTTACGAGGATGCTCCTTCAGTGTGGTGGGTTGACCCTGGCTAGACTCCAGGTGGCCACCAAAACCTCTCTGTTCCTCTCCATCCTCAGCTGAACATGGGAGGAAAAATAAAACAAAAGGCTTGTGGGATAAGATAAGGATGGGGAGAGGTCACTCAGCAGTTACCAGTATGAGCAAGCAGGCTCCACCTGTGAAAATTAGTTTAATTTATTACCTATCAAATCGGAGTAAGATAACAAGAAGTAAAACCAAGTCTTAAAAACATCTTCCCCCACTCCTCTGTTCTTCCCGGGCTTAACTTTACTCCCAATTTCTCTACCTCCTCCCCCACCAGCAGTGCAGGGGGATGAAAAACTGGGGCTGTGTTCAGTTCATCACTTGCTGTTTCTGACGCTCCTTCCTCTGCAGGGACAGAACTCCTCAAATTCTTCCTCTGCTCTAAAGTGGGGTCCCTCCCATGGGACACAGTCCTCCACAAACTTCTCCAACATGAGTCCTTCTCATGGCTACAATTCTTTACAAAATGCTCCACTGTGCATCCCTTCCACAGGGTGCAGACCTCCGTGGGCTGCAGGGGCACGGCTAGTCTAAAGCCCTCATAGCTCCCTCTCCTTCGCTTCATCCCAAGGCAATTTCCTTTCTTAATCATAGCTGCTGGCATCTCAAGTGCTCATGTTTGCTGGCTATCTTGGAAGCAGTCATTCAAGACAACCTTGAACCTCGGGGTTACTCAAGCCTGTTGCCCCTGTCTCTACCAAACACGACTGCCACCTGCAGATGACCACACTCCATGCCATGTTGGCTCCCCTAAGAGTGGCTTCAAGGCTCTCAGAGAGCAGTTGGAAAGCCAAATGGATATATGCTGTAGTTCATGGACACTGGACAGATTAATGCAATGTCAAATTGACTCGTGTGCTGATGTGACAAGATGCTGTTAGGAAAAACCATTGAAAAGGAGAAGAAATGTGACAAAACAACAGAAGTAAATAGAAAGACAAATCAGCAAGAGTGTAATCATTCTTTTGTGGACAGCCAATATGAGTGCAATGCAAATAGGAGTGTTTTCTCACACATTACAGGGGGGAAAAAAGCCTGCCCAGAGGTATACATTCAGAGTTTTAAAGGCAATATTTGCTTTCGTGGAGGAGGCACTAATAATTTAGCTGGGATCCCAGCTCAGCCCCAGCCAAAAGAGTAATTGGTGAAAATAAGAATTGTGATAAAGCCAAGAATAGAAAGGAGAAATGTTGCAGTGATTCTGATTACTCCATCAAATAGGAAATTTCATAGATATTAGAAATCTCATAGAGAAAGTATTGCAATGTTTGGCGTAATTTAGAAGCAGGAATTATTTACTTTCTGCAAGAAAAAAAATAGGTACTATACTCCTTGGACATTTTCTGCGATAAAGGACTGTTTTAGAAAGCGTAAGTAGAGGACAACTCTGTACAGGGGAAGGATGGGGTGCATTTTAGAACAATAAAGAGGCAGCAAATGTGTGCTGTGCAGACCCCTTCCAGCTGCCAGGGCATTCAGGTGACTGTCAGAAGCAGTGAGTATGACCAGTTTGAAACCAAGCTGCCAGTGTCCAACATGGCTAAAACCAGGCTTGAAACACCCAGTCTATCTCTAACCAGTATTCACCTGTTCTGAGACAGTCCAGTCTAGAAAAACGCACAGACCCGAACTCTCCAGCACATTTTAAACTATTCACCTTGTAGAGATGTTCCATCTGCTAATTAGACATGACAATGCTGGATTAGGTAACCAATACCAAAATTTACTACTGCCTGCTATAAGTCGCTTTTGGCAGTGTTCAGTGTCAGAAGCAATAGCATTAGCTCTGCTCCTTTCTCACACTGCAGATAATGGAAGCTTTCAGGAAGATGAATTAAATTTCACTAACAGAGGGAGAAAAAAAATTATCTAAATATTGGAGAGAGACACAGTGAGAGTCCAGTTGGGTTATTTCAAAATTATGCTCTAGTGGTACATGCGGCAATGTCCTGGTGAATGATCCTGAACCAAAAACCTGGTCAGATACAGGAGCAGGAGACCACCTGCCCTTCGGCAAAAAGCACACAGCTGAACAGCTCCTGCATCTCTGTTTTGGCAGCTGCAAAGGTCCCTGGGGACATGTGTTGATATTAGCTCCTGTATCCATCATCTGGTAGAGCACCAGCTGGCCCATGTGGTGCCGTGGGCCTGCACAGCAGATCCGAGGGCTCATGACAACAGCAGGCAAGCAGGTGACTTTGCCTCGTGTCATCAACCCAAGTGGCTGTCCCTGCTTGTGTCCAGCTGGAAGCTGCACCCACTGGCAAGGGAAAAGCATCTGAGGGACCCCTGGATGCCCCCTTCTCACTGTGTTTAGTGACTGGCCAGAGGATGGTGCTCCTTTACCTCTCATGAACTCAGAGCAGCTGAGGCAGGGCAAAATTCATAACTTTTCCTGGGCCCATGTGGTGCATGTGTCCATATTTGTGCTGGAAAACCAAAACACTAGAAAACGGTTTGCAAATTAAAAAACTCTATAGCTACATGAACACAATCTACAAGAAACTATCCTCAGATATTTCTTTCTCAAAAATTTCTTCCCCTTTTGCCTTTGCTTGCAAAGCACTTTCCCAAAACCTTTATTTGCTCACAGATTAGAAAAAAAAAAAAAAAAACACAACGTAGTGGTTATAGAAAACACACAGACAAACATGTGAAGACATCAGAACCAAACTATAGTCATGATGATACTGCCTCATAAACAAGAACACAAACACTCATGTTGACCAATCTGTAGTGTCTTTGCTGACTCAATATCAGGTAACTTGGGTTTGATGCCACTCACAGATACTGCACCAACATTATATTTTCCACCTGCTTTAAGCATGCTTAGAATGGCAATGTAATTAAAATAGAAAGATAAGCCCATTAGAAACCCTACTTTTCCTCATTAAATGCAAATCCAAACCAGATTTGCTCCTGGGGTAGAAGTTTGGGGTTTATTTAAGATCTGATAAGTTTGGATAATATTACCCAGAACAGTACTTTTTAAAAATGGAAACAATTCCTTCCACTTGTTCTCAGTCAGTTGAAGTGATTGACAACCTTCTAGCAACTCTGCAATTCCTTCTACCATGTCTTCTGCCTTAAAATAAAAATAAATAATTTAAAAAAAAATTAGTTTTTACATCTCTGCTTCTCTCTTGTTTCAACAACAACCTGTTTCTTCTGAAAGCAGCAACTGAGCAACTCAATTTCCTGGTAAAGGGCTTCTATCCCTTCACATCATGGAAAAGGACATAAAGGTCCTCCATTTTTTTCATATTCACCCTTGCTTCCATAGTGCTTTGGCACTCTGTCCTTTACAGGGATATGTATAGGTGAGTGTATCGAATTGCTGTACAGACAGAGATTCTATGAGAAAAGAGACAGATGACATAACAGGAAAAGGTCTTGAGATAGGAAAGTAGCTCTTTATTCCTAAGGAAAAAGAAAACAACAATCTAAACAAAAAATATGTATCATAAATTTCATCCAACATTCCTACAACCAGGACAACGTAAAAACCAGTGCCAAGATTACTAGAATGTTTTACATGTAATGTTTGTGTTTTGGTGTACAACATTAGTCTGAGAAAATCCCTTTGTCTGACAGAAAAAATGCATAACTCTGTTAAAGTGAAAAGAAGGACTAACAGTTTGTAGACTAGATGGACACTACAGCTGCAATTCAATTACACAAAGCAGTCTCAGGTATCTCTCAGCACAGAATAGCTGTAAATGGAAAAAATAAACTGCCTGACCATTTAGTCTTTGAAGCTAGAAGGGGTCTAGGAATGCTGCCTCACTCCTTACTGAATATGAATAACTAAATGACATGTATTCATCCCAATAACTGTGCTTACTATTTTCTCTTGGAGAAGATTAAGCTGTTAAGTGCTGTAGTAGGGAACAAAAGAGACACACTGCCACCTGTGCCCCAAGGACCTGCAGTGACAGGGAAGGGTGTTGCTGAGGTAGCCAGGTGACCCCAGCATATGACCCCCCTACATCACATAAAGAAAAATGGGGAAAAATATCCGAAACATGGTGGAGAATGCTTATAGGCTCCAAAACTGGCAGTTTGGTCTAACCCAACCAGCTCCTTGCGTAAAGACAGCGTGGTGGTTCACCATGCAGGTATAAGACACCCAGTTATGGCCAAACTCAGATAATTCAGGGGAAAATTGGGGGGAAAAAAGCACTAGACTACCTCTGGGCAACAAATTTGAAAGTTCTACCTTGTACGCTGACTTACCAGGGCTGAAGTGCTCTCCGAGGAGTAAAACCATGGCCACGAACGAGCATGGTATAGAAGTGTCATCACTGGGAGGCCTTACTGACTGTCTGCATCAGGCTGACCAAGCTTCTCTTTTGCCATTACACCTGCAGCAGAGACAGACAGAGATATTGTGAGAGCTTTTGCACAGCAAGGTGGAGTCTTCCTCACTGGAGATATTCCAGAACCATCTGGCCGCAATCCTGTACAACCTGCTCCAGGATGACCCTGCTTGAGCAGGGAGGTTGGACTAGATGACCCAGTGTGGTCCCTTCCTTTACTCATTCTCGGATTCATCTGAACTGATGAAGCAGATTTTAGGGTCAGGCTGTAAAGCACGAAACAAATCTAAACAAATATCTGACTCAGCTACTAAAGTGAAACAGCAGCAGCTTTAAGAAGGAAGTTGGCAGCACTACTTAGAAGTCCATGGAATGCTTCCAGCTACCCTCTTCTCCACTCACTCTAATTATTTATCCCTGATCCCTAAATAGAATCTGTCTCAGGATTGCTTCAAAGAAATGTACATTTCCGTAGCTTCTTTTTCTCTTCCTTTCTAATTCACTTTCTTGACCTTACACAAAAATCTACAAGAGTATGTTAGACCATTACATCCAAACTACATCCTGTATAAAAATATTTAGTCTTAAACCAGATATGATGAAATTTGTCTCCGTGCTTTTACTAAATGCAAGTATGACTTCTTTTTTATGTTTCTAGCAGAAGTCTTACTAAGTGGTGTCTTTTGATTGTTTGATGGTTTGGGTTTTTTTAATGTGTATAAAAAGCAGCTTTTCTTCCTATTCTGAACTTTTGACTCAAATCTTAGTGTTATAGTTAATAATGCTGGAGCAGATCAATGGGCTAGCTGATCTGAAATGATGTTGGCTTAGTGCCAACTGTTTCCATAAGTGTGTCCAAATGAAAAATCAGTTTCTCAACCCAAGTGTATCTAAAATACCTTTTTTAATTTTGCGTAAATTCACAAATAATACAATATTGAAGTGATTTTTTTTTTTTAAACATACTGTACAATCAGGTTAGTTGTTTTACATCAAGGCACAGCACACTGTATAATACACATGCCTTGCCAGGCAGCAGTTTAGTATAATCCCCGAGATTTGGCAGTAGGGCCAGGATAAGTAGCATGGATCACATAAGCTGGAAGATAAATAAATAATAGATGCTGTCACATTTTATTTGAAATAGAGTTGCATATAAAAAGAATATACAATAATTTAACTTTAATAACTAGATTCTCTTGTACTATACATAACAGAAGTGTTTTCATTTGTATTAAATAAAACATTTTCAATATTAGGATGAAAAATTAATCTTCTTTTTGGCCATCTTGGTTTATGGAGAAGAGCTGCTTCCATTAGAAATTAAAGTCGAGTTTTCAGTCTCATTGCAGTCTGAAACAAAGAAAAATAGGGTTATTGATATGTTGATAATGAAATGTTACTGGTAAAATAAGCAAATAATTTCAATCAAATTGTCGTGCTTAGTTAATGACCTGTGAAGCTAGTTATCCAAGCAGGACATCTACAAAGGCTCTTTTTCACAGTCCAAACATGACTTTGTTCTGTTTGTGACATTTTTTCTTTATACTGTTACCTGCCCTGCTTTCTCAGAGGTTACCACTGTAGGTCTGTTCCTCTTGCAGCAAAACTAAAACTTTGGTAAGGGCACAGGCTGCCTGCACTGTGGCATTCCGAGTACTGCAATGTATTTACCATGTTCACATCATCACACAGCTTTTTTATATCTGAACGCTTCTTCTTCGCCTGCCAAAGGCCTTGGATCCCACGTTGGTCGGTACAAAGTTGTTCTTGCCCACTCCCCCCGACCTGCTCAGGAAGTCCGCCAGGCGGTGGGTCACGCAGGTCGCTGTGTTGCACGCCCGCTTCTGTGCTGTTACACTGCTTTTCAGAAGGAAAAGGAAGGGTTAGTTCCCGCAGCTCACGTCCTGCATGCAAGAGAAGATCAGTAAAGGGCGCTATGCCTAGGAGAGATCCTTCCATAGCAGAAAAAGCAGGCTTGCTGTGCAGCAGGCATTTGCACCTTCCATGCGCACAGCTTACAAGTGCTAAAAGATGCATCTTTACAGTTTTCTAAATGTCAAGCTCCCTTTACAAAAGGTGGCCAAGCCCTGCCTTTCCTAGGCAGTTGGACTGAAGACTAAGCCAGGCCACATTTTCAGCAACACCTGAGCTATTGCCTGCCTCCAGCTAGGCATGACCACCAAGAGGTGCCAAAGGAGGTCGAAGCCTAGAAGGCTCTAGACTTTAAAGCAAGAACTTTAACCAGTTCTTGCTTCATCCAAAATCTCAGATCTGCATTTTGGTTCTGGTGCTGCTGCAGGGCAGTAGCAGACACTGATCTTTCACTTCTCACTTCAACACCTATGCTCCCTAACACCCAGAAAACACATGGAACTCCAGTGTCACTGATGACTGTGGGAGCTTTGTCAGTGACTCTGATAGGGCTGTATGTGCACAGCAGCTGACCAGTTGATTTCAGAGGCTGAACTACACATAAACATACTGCTTCCAGGTACTTAAGGGGAATGAGGGAAACCTCTCTTTCCTGCAATTAGACCTTTGTCTGCTACAGCACTTCACCATGGGAATAGGTCACAGACTTCAACAGTATTAGTTCTGTGCTCTGAGTTCAGCCTGCAGCTAACAATTTTGCTAGATGGGAACTTCAAGGTATATTCATTCACACAGTCCTTACTTGAAGAATTCTCTACTGAAGCATCGATTTTTTTCTTGCAGTAGAAGGGATTTTTGCCAGATAACCATCACAAGACAGTTTATTAATGTTAACAGTGAAGAGTGTTTGTAACACTAATGCCAATTTTTTGAATTACAAGATAGATAGATGCAGTAATGCAACAGAACTATAAAAAAAATCTGGTTTTGGCCCTTAATTCAAGATAATATAATGTGGGTGAATTGTAAATTAGTATAAATATTTTAAAGGTACGCAAGTTTTAAATATACAAGTGCAGAGATCTATTGTGAAATAAGAAAAAAGGAAAAGAACAAAAAATTCTTACCTGGATGTGTTCAGTACCCAGTTTTAAACAGGATTACATTTCTAGATTGTTAGAATGAATATGCACGAGCCTTTCCTGAGTTCTTTGCTTCTCAGGTTCTTTACCAAGAGGATTGCATGCATGCCTGATTACAGCACTACATATCAGTGTATACTTATAACTTTGACTTCTAAGTTCTCTTTCAGTTTTTCTAGAAATTATTAGCATTGCCTCTCTTGAACATTAAAACAAGTTGTAAAATTTTTTCTAGCCTTATCTAGGAACATCACATTCTAAAACAAGTTATTAAACCAAGAAGATCTAATCCTTATAGAAAAATAGGTTTATTGAACAAGTGCATGGGCAAGCACAAAAGAATCTAGTTTTACATTTAGCAACCAAAAATGAAGAGCCTTGTTTGGAATTTTTTTAATCAGTGTCTAAGAAAATCATTTGAAATGTCAAGGCAGTGCTGATCATTTTTATTTAATGTTTTCCCCTAGCCTGGTATGCATGTTATATTCTCTGTCTTCCTAACATTAGGTCCATCTCAAACATTCTCTGTCAAAAACAGAATCAAAAGAACATAGCAAAGTTAGCAATCAAAGTTAGATCCACATGCATCAAGTTAAAAAAAGGGAGAGGGGGAGAAATAAGCATGTCTAGTTGTTTCCTAGGGGTTCCCCATAGTTTGCATAGCGTTCATGTTCCAGGTCACTCAGCACATTTCGTTTCTTGCCAGGAGTTCCAGCCCCGACGTCAGTGCGAGGGTAAGTTTGCAATTTGTGCAACTCTTGAGACAGTTTGCCCAGCACACAAGTACTCAGACTGGCACAGCGTTTGGAAATGGGTCTATCCAGGCTGCAGGGGGGAAAAAAAATAAAGACATGCCAAAGGAAGAGTAACCTCAAACATGCACGTTCATGCAATTCTTCCCTAGAAAAAGATCTACAGTTAGTTAACTTAAAAATTAATTCAAAATAAATTCAAACCCTCTGCGTCACATTCCATGCAAGGCAAGTTCATACAAAAGCAGTCAGAAGGAAAACACTATTTTTCAACGAATCCAACTTTGTTGACAAGCAAGTTCATTAGCCTTTTGGATGCTCATAGTCAGAGGTCAGGAAGCTTAACTTCCCACATCTTCCAGCATGCTGCTCAGTCTCTCATACATCACCATGCATTGCAATGCAAATCCTGTTAGGATAATGCAAATGCTCTTGCATGCCTTTGGTCTAAGGGAGAGTGATGCTGCGTGCATTAGGAGGAACACATCCCCTCTGCCAGGGACTTTCCATGCCTTACAACAGCATGCACTTTTAGGACAGAGAATCCAAGAGTGACTGAATCACCCCTAACACTCCACTGGAAGACATACCTTTTGCTGCCATATTTTTACACAACCCACTCATTCAAGATCAAATCGCCCTCCACTTTCAGTTGTAAAAGACAGATAGAAGCAGGTTAACTAGATGGAAAACATTCTCCAACGCCAGTAGTAGGATGTCTCTGCAGTATCATCCTTTACCAGTTAGCTGACCACAGTTAGCCATAACCCCAAGAAAACAAGAAAATCTTGAACCTGCAAACATCTGCTAGGATGGCTTTTGCTAAATTTCAAACATATTACATTGCCCCACTGCCTTTCTCCTGCCCAGGACTGCAGTCCTTACCTGTTCCCCTCAGAGGCTTGCTCCAGCTCTTCTGCCGTCATCTGTATGAATTCTTTCACCAGCGCATTTAATAACCTCCGAGCTTCATAATCACTGAGCGTCACTCGATCCGTTATGGATTCCAAGCCAGGTCTAAGCAGAGGCAAGCACAACAGGGTGAATAAAACCCAGACTGCTGCAGAAAGCCACACGCAGGAGAGAGGGGTCTGACATGCGTTTTGCTGCATGTCATTGACAGTGTCTTTCACCGATGGGAATACGCAAACCGCCCTCATGCGCAGCGTTAGGCATTTTACAGATGTAATCACAGAGCCATAATGTCAAATACAGCATAAAAAGCAGCCACCTCTCTCATTCACTGTAGTCTGTTTCCCTCTTAGACCTCTAAAGAATATTAAGTGTTTTTATACCATTCAGACATAGCACTCAGCAACGGGACCAGCTTCTTACCTGACTGGGGCTGCCTGGAAGCTGTCCATCTGGCACACAACCAAGGCATAAACAGCAAGGAAAGATGAAATCTTCAGCATAACCATGATTTCCTCTCTACAACAAAGAGGTACATCAAGCAATGGCTGTTTTCCAACCCTCTCAGTCCTGCAAGTTCCACTAAAGAGGTCATTGCTTCCTAGCCACAAGTAGCACAAATACTAATAGCTTATATTTTTTTGTGTGTTACCTTTCCTTTTATTTTGATTGTTGTTATTGTGCTTTGGTTTTCTCAAAATTTTAACATAGCTTAGCACTATTTCAGGACAGAAAAAACATGGCTTTTCAGACCTGCAGTTTTGTACAGCTGTTAGCATTCAGCTTAATGCACTTTCCCCCAAGCTGGTGGAAAAGACATTGCTTTAATTACTGCACACAATGTCATAGACAGTGTGTCCGACACGAACAGATAGCTGTAAGATACAAGTCACAAGGAAAAATATAATGTTTAGCGTTTAACTGTTTTAAGAATTAAGTGCCCCTGATAGCACTTCACCTGAAGCTGCCTGCTTCTTGGCAATCAGCACACTAATACTCCAGTTCAGATTACACTATAAAAACGAAGTAGTTTAATTTCAATAAATATTTCTACTCTGAAACCAGAAAAGAAGATAAGTTAAAAATTAGTCATAAGAACAAAACCTGTAAAAAAAAAGTCTCTAACTGAAGATAGCTCATCTCTCATTTGAGATGCTCATCTCTTTCTCACAGCATGGGTGCCTTGGACTCAAAGGAGCACGTCATAACTACCACATCATCTTCATTTCTGCCAGCTCGCAATACTAGACGGGGCTCACGAGAACGACGAGGCACCTTCCAAAGGGCGCCCCGCTTTCCCACGGCTCCGTGACCAGCAGCCGCATCGCTTTGCAGGGAGCGCAGGTCCCGGCCGGACCCTCCACGTCGTGCCGGCACGGTAAGAGCAAGTGTGAGACCGCGGAGTAACTACCTCCCACCTGCGCTGGCACAAGCACATGAACGGAGGCATCACGGCCCCGCACCCCGGGAGAGAAACAGGGCTGCCGCGACCCGCCCCGCACAGGGAGCCGGACCGGGAGCCGGCGCGGCGCTTACCGGCGGTGCGGCGGGCAGGAGAAGAAGGAGGAAGGAGGAGGAAGAAGAGGAGGAGGGTGCTGTCGGTGCGGGTGTCGCCGCCGCTCCGCGCTGTCACGCACCGCCGCCGGCTCCCCTTTATACCTGCCGCCGCCGCCGCCTGCGTGGGCGTCCGCGCGCGCCCGCCAGCCAATCGCCGCCGCGGCCGCGCGACGGGCCCCGCTCCACCATTGGGCGCCAGCGTCCTGCTCGGCGGTGACGTCATGGCCCGCTCCCCGCGCGTCCCATTCACAAAAATCCGTGGCGGGGCGGGCGAGGCGCCGCCGGGCACTGCGGAGGGAGGAAGGCAGGGAGCGCCGGGGGGGCCATTCCCGCCGCTCCCCCGCGGGAGCGCTCACGCGTGGCGACCTCTGCAGCAGCGGGACCGCATTGCAGAGCGGGACCGCTCCCTCCCCGGGAATTCCCGCCCCCCCCCCCTCCGCCCCGGGCAGCCGCCGCGGCTCCAGCGGGGAGCCCGGGTGCCCCGACAGCAGCGACGTAAGGGCGGGCGGGGGCTCCGCGCTGGCGGGGACGGGCGGGATGTGCAGTGCGGTACGCGGTACCCGCGGCCACCGCCTCCCCAGCGCTGATCCCCGCACGAAGGGTGCAAGCCCAGGGAACCCTCGGTGCCCTGGCAGAGGAGGGAGCGCTGGCGGCCGGCTCCCGCCGGTCCTCATCGGAGCGAGGGACACTTGGCACCTGCGAGCAGCCCCGCGGCGGCAGCGAGCGGCGCTCCGTGCCGTGCCGTGCCCTGCCGGGCGCACACACCGCCCCCCACCCCGGAACGGGTCCGCCGTCCTAAAGGAAACCATCTCCATCACACAACTTTAGGGACAGGTGCAGCGCCTTTCCATGCACGGAAGAGGCACTTGGCAAGGGGGGAATCGCCCCCACGCTGCACGGCGCTGAGCCCCGCCGGCGGGGATTACCGGGCAGCTGCGCGCTGCCCATGCATCACCCGCCGAGGACTCTCTGTCACGGCGGGCGGCACCGCACCTGCCCGCGCAGGATGTTTACCCGGGTGCTGTGTTTGCCCAGGCGCAGCAAGTACCGGCCCGGCGGGGGCGGCCACGGGGAGACGCAGCTCGACGCGGCACAGGGGTGGGAAAACAGCGTTGGGAGGGGCAGAAGCGGGCCGGGCGGGATGCTCGGCAGCGTTTGAGCGCGGAGAGCGTTCCCGCCGTCCCGCGAGAGCGCCTTTGCCGCCCACCCGAAGTCGCTGGGCCTGCCGGCGGTACCGGCAGCGGGCGATGGGCCGGGCGGGGGGCGCGCAGGGACCGAGGCCGGAGGAGGCGGGAGGGGGGCGCAGACCGTCCCCGGGACCCCCGGCGCTGCGCGGCCACGCCCGTCCCCGCCCCTGCCGTCAGTCCCCTGCATCGCCTTGGTGCTTCCCGGCTCCCGGAGGCTGCGGGCACCGCCGGCGGCTTCGGTGCGTGACGCCTGTGCCGCTGTCGCGGTGACACGCCGGCGAGCGAAGCCCCGCGCACAGAGCGCGGCCGCGCCGGGGGCGGGTGCCCAGCGCGGCTGGATCGCTCGTTTCATTGTCAAAATGAACGAGGAGCTTTCCTGGGGACGTCTCGGCGGCTTCTCGTTTATGTTCTTGCAAACGCCGATGACAGAGGTCACTCCTGGCGGCTGGAGCCGCGTGTTTCACCGGAAAAATCTGGGAGAGAGCCGCGGGGCGGGTGATGTTTTGTGATTTTAGTTGGGAAGTTCAGAAACACTGACACACGGAAAACCACAGGCGGGTCGCTGTCCATGGGGTGAGGTTTGTTCTTTCCCTCGCCGTCAGCCTTTGGGGTGCCAGCCCCCCTCGGCCGCTCCTGCTCCCTCCCCTCCCAGCGCGGGAGCGGCCACCGGCGGGCGCTGCGCCGCTTCCACGCCCTCGTTTTGCAGAACGACGATTGCAAAGCCCTTTAGGTTTTTGGGGTCTGTGGTTTGGGTTTTTTTCCAGACGACAACCCAAACCACTTTTCTTGGGGTTTTTTGTTTGTTTTTGGTTTTTTGGGGTTTTTTGGGGGGGGTGTTTTTTTTTTTTCCTAGCACGTCTTCGTAGCCCTTCACGAGCTGCAGTCCTCACAAGGGGGTGCTCTCTGGAAGGCTTCTTTCTCCCCCCGGCACAGCCAAATTTGAAAGTTCGTTTTAAAGGGCAGCTCCCTCGCACGTATGCTCATCACGGGCATCCTCAGGGAGAAGGAGTTTAAGTATTTGATTTTAAATCTCTTCCGTTTTCAGGACTCCCGTTCTGATTTTAAGGTATTTTTTTCTGAGGTTGCATTTATAAGCATTAGGCAGCACCTAAAGAAACGGCTCGGCATCTCTTTTGCTATTTTAATGTGATTTATACAGTTACACCAGCAGAAATAAAGTGTAGGAATTTAAATGACTGGTCTTCCAGTCTGACAATTCTTCTCTTCCCCTCTCCTCAACTCCACCGTTCCTTTTCTCTTCCCATGTTAACAGTTAATCGTTCAAATTTCCGTTGGGGAATTATTTACTCCTTGTCCATATAGAATATTTCCGGTTTAAAGTTTAAAAAAAAAAATCCAGTCCATCGTGTTGTAATAGCATATTTAGGTTTCCTCCTTCAGGGAGGAAAAAGCTAATTTTTTTCTTGTGGTTGATTCCAGTCAGTTCAAGTCCTTCTCTTGCCAGTGCAACTCGGTCACAGGCTGGAGCCTGGAGGATGCAGTGATTACAGGATTTCAGGTGCCAACATTTCCACTTTAAGCTTTCACAGGAAGAAACGTAAATTTAAACCACCAGGTACGAATGCCAATAGATCTACTTTCGTGCACGTATAGATGATATAGCACTTGGATGTTGGCAAGCACTTTGGCTGCTCCTTGCCAGCGCTAATGGAGGGACTCCCAGCTGGAATGCTTATCCTATTTTTCCCCCTCAGCTATATGTCATCTGGTCTCCCCAGATATATTTGCTTTTTGCAAATCTCTTTTCTCTTATATGTAAGATGGAGCAGAACAGGAGTTGACCAGTTTGTCTATTTGAAGCTGTAAAAAAGGTACAGGATTTTCACAGAACAGTGGTCTGCTCTTGCTTGATAAATCCAAAACTAGAGGTTAAGTATTCATGGAAAAACTAGCAGAGAGGGGTGCTTTGCAGTACTGCACTAGGAAATTTGCTGAAACAATCTGTTCCAAGGAACTTGTTCTGCTTTCTTCATTGCCTGATAATACATCAGGTAAAATAATCAATGGGTATAAGTTCAAAACATGAAATTAAGAGCTACGGAATTACTAGATTTTTTTATTATTTTAAGAAACCAGATTATCTAATTCAACCCACAGCTCCAAGTAAAAAGAATTTCATTTTCAAATAAATTCGTTTAAATTTGTAGACAATAAGAAAAACCTGGGTTATTTTAAAGTGACTTTCTCTACCCTAGATGCAACTTCTTACTATGTTATAGTCTTTGACATAGTTCAACCAATGCTTTTGAAAGTGTGGCCATTTTATCTAGTATAAATATTGCCATTATGTCAACAACGCACAGACACTGCAGTGAAGTTCTTAAGTCAGTTACCAGCTGACATGCTGTTAAACAAAAATAACACGTTTATCTATTTTGTTGCCATTTTTGATCAATAACAAAATTTAATTCTTCAAGAAAGACAAGATTGAGCTGCACAGATAAAATCTCCATTCCCAGTAATGGTTCATAACAGAGAAAAGCAGACTTTACAAAAAGAGAGGGTAGACTGTGATGGTGCCACAATCCACAGACACAGTAAGTTCTTCACAAGGGAGGTGAGCATGATTCAGGTTTCTGCTCTAAATTTGTGCTTCATAGCACCTAATTAAGCTTTTGTAGATAAGGGAAGTCCATAATAAAGCCAGCTTTAAAAATCACATGGTCTTTCTTCACAAAGAGAAGCCAGGGAGTTATTTATTTGAGTTTCTGGGGGATGCCTGGTCTTTCTAATTCAGGATCCTGTTTTCATGAACCGCCAGCAAACACTGCCACCTAAGAAGACTCTATAAGCCCCAAGAGGCAAAGTGAGCCCTGCTGAGCTACCATTCTAACCTAATTCATTGTAACCTGCTCTGCAGAAAATGAAATAAGCTAATCCAGAGTTAACAACGTTGTGCTGTTGTAAAAGTAAGATGTATATTAGAAGGAATATCTTGTTTAAGGCCCATGAGGTAACCTTACACTCTTCTTGTTGCTGGTAAGATCTAGATATGCTACTGTACTCCAATTGGGACAGCATGCCATGCCTCAAAAATCTTGGGCAACTTGTAGAAAGTCCAGAAAAATGCCAGTAAGAATTATCAGAGATCCCATAACATGATTTAGAGAAACAAACTCAAAGATTGGGGAAACAGTTAACAGAAGGAAAGGTTATAGAGAAATGTAATAACAAAAATATAAATACTTGCCATGAAGCAATAACAACCTACAATCTGGTACTGTATTTCATATATATAGTCTTAAAAGGCAAAAAAGAAGATACTACACTTTAGAAGTGCTTTCTACAAGTGAGAATAATGGCATGCAAGAATAGGCTGCATTGCAGTTCTGACATGTCTTCCAGTGGAGTGTTTTATGGCATGTTACTCTAACATCTGTCAGCAATGACATATATAGGTGAGATGCTCTGGGGAAGGAACTTAATCAGCAACACTGGTTGCTCTCTTCATATCTTTCACCTCCATATTCTATGATACTGTAATTTTAATAACTAGAGACTGGCTTAAATTCTGAAACATAACACCACTGGTCATCCAACGTTTTGTAAGCAATTGCTTTTGTAAAGCTTGCATCCCTAATTGTTTGAATTCTTTGCTTAGTCCTGCTCTCAGAGTCTCTGAAAAGCCATATTCAGATTAACCATAAGTTCATATCAAGCTTACCTACACAAGTAATATTTTACCTATCCATCTTGTAGTTTGGTTTGAATTTGGCCCAAAAATGAAAGGGTTTTTTTATAAAAGTACTTTCCTGAGAACCAGAATACTGATATAAAACCCAACACTAAAGTGTTTCCATTTTAATGGACATTAAGTCTGAATTTGTGCTGTTTCAGTGCCTGCTTTTGAGAATGTGGAACTGCTGTTGAGCTAATTACTGAAAAATCTATGAATCACTCTGGAAGCAAATTTTCCTCCAAAATGCCTTAGAAAAGCCTCCAGACTGATTTATGAAAGACATTTTAAACAGAAGATCACTGTGGCACTAGTTTAATCTCATTGAAACATTCTTACCATTAAAAAAAAAAAAAAAAAGCTCTATAGGTTTTGCAGCAACTTCCCTCTATCTATTCAAAATCCAGTGTGAAAAAAATCTTTTAAAACAGTCTAGGCCACACTGTCCTGTGTTGAAGTTTGCTTGGCAAGGCAGAAAGGACAGACCACAAGGCAATTGGCTATGGCTGCGTCACCTTCTGTCCTGCATTACCACAGCTCAGCTTTGGAGCAGGTTCACAGAGGCTCCAACCCTCTCTCATGACACCTGGCAAAATGCTTCCACCCTCTGACATCTGGCAAAACTCATCTATGCTTCAGCCAGACCCAGTTCTTTTCCAAGCTGCACCTCCAGTGGGCTGACAAGCAGAACCCCTACCAGCTCACCAAACAGAGCCAGGGTCAGACTTACCAGCGCCTTACCAGCGTAGTATTGAGGAACTATGGAGGAAAAGCTCACTCCAAAAATATTTCAAAATCAGCACCTATTTCCATTCCAGTTTTATGCATTCTTCAGGTAAAATAAGAGGTGAACAACCAACCTCAAAACAGAAACCTAACCTTGTTAAGCAATAGCATAGTTATAAAACTTCGATTTTATTGCTTGCACAACTACTATACTACTATCTTATATATCATCAGAGCATGTCAGCAAAAGTATGGTGAGAAACTGTGTCTTAAATCTTCAAGTTAATCCTTGTTTGTTCTTTACAGGATATAAGAAGAGTGGAAGATCTTGTGTCATCATTTCATTCTTTGTCTTCCAGTACTGAGGTCTGATGAAGCCACAGTGTGTGTATGCATGTAAACATATTTTCCTCAGTCCGTGCCAGAACCATGCAGTTGTCCTGGCATTGTTAAGTACTACAGCTACACATCCTGCTGTTTCCAGCACAGCCCTCCATGTGAGAAGGACTGGGTGCACTTGTTTCTCAGCTGGCTGTTTAACTGACTTCCAGAAAAAGGAACCTCTGCAAGTGCAATGATTTAGCCTGTGCCTTCAGCTAAATTTGGGACTTAAAAAGATTTCTCTCCTTTCACTGCTGCTAAACAGTACATGAAACAAAGGCTATTACAACATAATATTTGCTAATCTACTTAAAGCAGAGTTTCTGGGAACCAATAGTCAAATGAGACTATCAATTAAAAAGAAAAACTTCTAAATTTATAGACAGAATTGACCTAAGTATACTGTGAAAGAGACAGAAAATAAAACATGCCCAAACTATTTTTGAAGATACAGTCTTTAAGCCAGTCTCGTAGCTTTATGAGCTGCCTGACAGACACAAAATGTTTAGGCATAGTGGGACTGTGATGAAGGAAAAGGTGGGGGTTTTTTTCATTAACCGTTAAATTCACAAGGGAAAACATTAGATGTGTTGTTCTGTTTTGGCAAATCTGGAAAGCACCAACATCATTGTAGGCTTAGCTCAGGAGGTAATTCTAACATATAAGGTGATCATTCACTATGATGACATGGGTTAAAAAGAGCTTTGTGAGTGTAATAGATAACATCTGCACATGACTCTAAACTCGTCAGTGGGCTTACGAAATTAATTTCTTCCGTGAGAAGCATGCCTGTTTTACATGCATCTGCACAGATCTCCTCTTTTCCCTGCCCCTCCACCCTCAAAGGAAAGGAGCAAAACTTTTGCTATTATGGCTGTAGAGAAGTTTTTTTCCTGCATAACATTTTATAAATAGTGTCATGATTTCGCTGCACGAGAGACATTACTATAGGAATGGAAACACTCTCACCTGATTAAGGTTTACTTTGTTTTCTGGAAGTGCAGCAACAATGTCAACACTGAAGAATAAAACAATCTGAAGACTGTTTCAAACTGTAGCTAAATATAAGTTTGTGAGATATTTAATGCGACTTGGAAACCACTTAATTTTTTCTCCCCAGTGTAATAATCATCAGAATCTTCATATTGTTGCTAAAAGAACAGCCACACCTGTGAGTATATTTCTTCAAAAGTCAAAGCTATATATAAGTATGTGTAGTCAAAGAATACGAAGCCAAATAGTTGCTTTCTGCTTTTCCTGAGAGGACAGGAACACAATCATTTCCTGTTACTTGTCTCCAACTTCTACTTAAAGAATTTCCAATGCAAAGTAATTGTAAAACTTGATGACTACAATGTTTTAGAATTTAATAAAGATACATGCTTTAATGGGTTTCTTTACTCAGCCATCACTTTTATAATTGAAATAAAAAACCTTTATTCATCCTATGAGTTTGCTCATTTGATCATCCATGATTAAGATGAGTAAAACATTCCCAAAGAAGCAATTGAGCACAAGCTGCCCACACACTTCTGAAGGAAGGAATGAATGAAGGAATGAATGAATGAATGAATGAATGAATGAATGAATGAATGAATGAAAAAGAAAAAAAGTAAAGAAAAGATCAATCAGAAACTGGCAAGGAATCCTGCCCTTGGACAGCCATTGGAATCTTGCATCCCTAAACCTGCATTCTTAAGTGATTTCATCCATCCACAAGGGTTTATTTATAACTTACCTTTGACAACTTTCAGTCATATTTGTCCATGCTGATCCTTTTACCTCCATTTAATCATGCATCCTTTAGAGATTCTCAGACTTTTAATCTGGGTTGATTCACCACCTTTTAGCATTTGGCTTGACTAAAATAGATTTTATTGTTCTGCAATCATGCTCTTCACTTTCCCTTCCTCTGTTTCAGTGGATAACATGACTGTGTCTTCTCTGTCACCAAGGCTCAAAAACATGGGGTAAGGTCAGTTTTGACTGTTCACTTCTCTGATTAACTTTCAAATGGTTTTTCTCCCATACAAGTCTATTCCTTCCTTTTTAGTCAAATATTTCAACTTTCCTTCAGTATCGTTTTTCCCCCTATCTTCTTGGGTCTTTTTTCCTGGTTTCCCCTTCAAAATGCTTGCTGCCAAAACTGTCAATCACTTTTCCTTTTTTTTTCTTCTACAGATACAGTGGAAACTGTGATCATCTAAAACTTTGGATATTATACACTTAAATAACAGAACACTGAAGATAGGCAGTAAAAATCAACCAAAGTAATAGTACCTCTTTCTATGTCTTCTCAGATTAAGAGCTGTTCAAGTGTCAAGGGGAGGATGAGGGGAGAAAAGTACCAAGCTCTTTTTTCCAAAAACAGAAGTTTAGGTACATAATGGTTTACATCCTTCTGAGACTGCAGTAACAACCATATGCATGTACACCATACCATTCACCATATAAACTGCATGATGGACATGGCATATTCATGTTTCTACGCTCACTATAATCAACTGCAATTTCATCTTGCAAGTTAATTCTGTATAATTGTGAATTAGTCCTTCTCATCTGAAAAACGGAGTTTCTTTCTGTATTGGCCCATGGAAACCGGCACAGACCCTGGTGCAGCCAACCAGCCTTCAGAGCATGACAACAAACAGGCATCAAATCCAGCTGGGAAAAACCAGGACAGCATCATTGCACTTGCCTTCGTTAAAAGTTACTGTAACATGTGACATGTCTGTCCTTTTCAACCTGCCCAACTTGGGCTAATGTGATGTGATGTGAAATACGTTCTCGGAATCCTGTTCTCTTTCTACACTTCATAGCTCCGTGCTGTATCCAGCAATCCCCCAGATGGCCACTTTGATTGCCCTGAAGCCTGACAGATCCCTTGCAGATGGTTTTCCAGCCAAAGAGCTACGTTCTGCCACTTCCCAGATTCCCTCCATTGTTCCCCTGTTGTACCCACAGCTCTTACCCTCTCTCCATACCCCCAGAGCAATGTCCTTTGCTGCATTTGAGTTCTTGGCCACCTACCTGCCTTCTGTGCAACATCTGCTTTTGTTCTGTGTGCTCTCAAGTCAGTACCACTGCATTTGAAGCAGAATGTCCTATCACAGAAACTTACTGAGAGTTAGCCAGGCATTCGATGGTTAGATCGTAAAGTATGTAACCATAGCCAGGTTACATAACTGATAAATTCTTTATCAGTTTAGATCTTATTAGCATTCTTAAGAGTCTATGTAGTGACATTAACTGAATTCTACAAAAAAGACATCTCAAGATGGAAACACGTGACATAGAAATTTTAACAGGCCAAGAATGCTTCTGCTATGCCTAAAATTGCTTGTGAAACAGTAGTAATGGAATAACAAAACCTGTGCAAGTGGAAACAAATATGGGTTTGTTTATGAAGTGTTTTAGCATGGCACAGCAGCATTGCTCTCTGACCTCTGTGGTAACAGATCTTGGTCTCTTCTGCAACTCACACCCTTTTGCTGAGGAATCATCCCAATGAATAACAACGACCCTTACACCTGACATTAAGTATGTGATCTCCTTGCGGCTCAGTCACACAGACTGGGGACATTCCCTTCCGTACTCAGCTGCCCGTGAGCACAGACACACCGGGCCCTTTCCCCACTGCAGCTCTCCGGCATCGCTGGCGGCTGGGCCAGCGACCCATGGACAGGCTGCACAGCACAGGGAACCACAGGCACGACACGTGAAGTTGCCACCCACCCACCTACTATTAGAAATCCCGTAAGGTACAGATCTGCCAGTGGGAACCGCAGCGGGATTTATTGGCTCAAGGCTCCCCAGACCCGAAGGGACTCTGGGAAAAGACAGCTAAAAACTGTGGATTTTAGGTTCCACGGAGACTTTAAACGAGGAGCGAAGAACTGCCGGTTCCTTTTCTCGGTTGCCAGAGGTCAGCGTGTAGAGCGCACAGGCAGCCAGCGGTGGGTTTCAACACTCCTTAAACCCGAAGGGACCAACTCATTATTATTCCAGGAAAAAAAAAAAAAAAAGAGAAGTAACAACAAAAAGCAGAACCCGCCTGACGCGGCGGGCGGAGCCCCCGCGGGCCAATGCGCGGGGCCAGGGGCGGTGCAGGAGGAAGCGGCGGTTCGGGCCGATGCGGGCGGCGGCGGCGGCGGCCCCGGGGCACGGCCCGGGCTCGGCAGCGGGCAGCGGCTCCTGGCTCCTGCCGCTGGCGGCGGCGCTGGCGCTGCTGCTCACGCTGGTGGTGCGGCAGCTGCTGAAGCAGCGGCGGCCGCCCGGCTTCCCGCCCGGCCCCGCGGGGCTGCCGCTCCTCGGCAACATCCCCGCGCTGGGCGCGGAGCAGCCGCACATCTACATGCGGCGGCAGAGCCAGATCCACGGACAGGTACCGCCGCTCCCGCCGCCTCCTCCTCGGGACCCCCGGAGCGGGAGAGGGGCGGGATGGGGCGGGGCAGGGCGGGTTCGCTGCCGGCGGTGGAGCCCGGGGAGGAGCAGCCGGGAGGGACGTGCCCCGGAGCTGTCCCGGAGCGGCCCCGAGCCGCTCTCGCTGCCCGTGTGCCCGGGGCGGGGGCAGCGGCGCGGGGGGCGGAGCGCCCCGCCGGGGAGCGGGAGCCGGGACCGGGATCGCGACACGTCCCGTGGGAACGGGGACAGGCCCGCCGCAAACGGGAAGGGTTTCCTCCTCTCTCTCACGCCGCAGCTCCCTCCTTAAGCTCCAGCTCATAGTTCTTTTTTTGGGGGGTTGGGTGTTTTTGGTTTGGTGTTTTGTTGTGGGGTTGTTGTTTTGGTTTTTTTTGGGGGGGGGTACAATGCTTAAACTGATGCCCTGCAAATGGAAATAACTCCCTTGTTTCGTATCCACAAGTCCTGGGCTTAAAATTAACAAAATCACAACATTGAAAGAGCAGGCAACATTTTCACTGAAAACACCTTCTTTCGAAGTACTTCCAGTGTACTTTCAATGTACCTTTAACTGGTATATTTGGGATGCTTACTTACAGTCCATTAGTGTTACTATGTAAAAATGGATTATTTTATTTTTGTACTTTCTTACAGATCAGGTTTTTCTTTTCATCAGCACTGCATTCTTACAAGGATCATAAAAGTTAACTCTGAAGTAGATCTAAAGGGGAAAGGCAGGCATATGTTTTGGTAGTAGAAAAAAAAAAACACAAACGTGTTTCAAGCAAAACACTAGGATAAGCAGAGTGGAAATAGAAAGGAAAACATGTCATCAAATAAAGTAAGCTTTCTACTTGCCTGGAATGCTGTTTGTAGTTCTAGTCACTTGCTGTCAGAAAAGATCCTGCAGAATTTGGAGTAACTTGAAAACAGCCTATTAGGATTTGGGGTGCTCTGGAAAAATACAATAAGAGGATTTTTTTTTTAAAATATGTATGACATACAAATAAAGATAAATAAGCTAGATTAAAGTATACAAAACTCACAAATGGTGTACAGAAATCTATTGGGAATGTGTTCTTGCTACATAAAAAGGAAGAGCCATTATAACAGTGAAAATATCAATTTTGCTAAAATAAAATAGTCATAGACTCATAGAATCACTTAGGTTGGAAAAGACCCCTAAGATCATTGAGTCCAACCATTAACCTCAGACGAAGCCCACCCCTAAACTATGACCCCAAGTGCCACATCTACATAGCTTTTAAATACCTCTAGGGACTGTGACTCCACCACAGCCTGTTCCAGTGCCTGACAACCCTTTTGGTGACAACCCAGTTGTCGCAGAATATGCAATTAGACTAATATAATTACTTATTGTGGAGGTCAACAGCTTTGAGATGAAGAAAAATACAGAGATTTGTATAGGTGAAAATACAGATCTATAATGCTAAGGAAAGTATGGAAAGAGATAAGAGATTTCAATCTTGAGTTTAGTGTCGGTTATAATTTTTAAAACTTAGGTTAAGATTTTCATTTTGCTTATCCTGCAGAAGTTTATACCTTCTGCAGGCCGTGCATCTTTTTCCAAAGCATCTAGTGATAACCACTGGTGGAAACAGGAGGTGGTCCTAGCTGGGCTGTGCTGTCAGTTGCTGGCTCTCCTCATGACTCTCACTGCTATCATCTGCCGGTTCTTTGGGAGTCTGTGCAAAGTAAGCTGGTAGCTGTCTTCAGACCTAGAAAGGACTGAGAGCAGCCTGGTTGTTCTCACAACTGACACAACTTCTGTGTCTGCCATTATTAAGTGACTTGTTTGTGATAGGAACTTCAGCCATACTGCCCTTGACCAAGCTGTTGGAATTTACCTTGACTCAGGCAGGGAAGAGAAGCAGATACAGTAATACAGCTTTTCTCCCTCCTGTGGAAATAGTCTCAGCAAATTAAGAAAGTAGACCATACATGTACTTTATTTCCAATGCTTATTAAAAAATTTTATGTATGTAAAGTATATAACATAACATTATTAGGTAAGTATATACTTCTACTAATCCCTCCTTATATCTACCAATGCTAGGAGAAAGTACTTTTTTATTCCAAAAAATATGCATCGTTGTACCGAATTCACTTTTTTTTTAACGACTATGAGAGAGTCCCAGTCCTTAACTTCAGAGAGCTGGTTGCTTTGGATGCACAGCAAAGCACAGAATGTAGTATGGGATGATTTGCTTTATCTTTTGACAGAGCAAGGTATCTCAACAGGCTCTGCTGTAATGCCACAGCTGTACCACCTCCAGTTACCTGTATGCCCTACTGAAGGTTATCCAAGTATTTTGCACTGTTTAGTGTTGTTTCACTTTTTCATTACTTGTTCTCATTATTTGCTCCTAGGATTTGGTTTTAATAGCATTTTACAATTTTTATTGGTTTTTTTCCCCCGAAGATCTTCAGCCTTGATCTGGGAGGTATCTCTGCTGTTGTACTGAATGGCTATGATGCAGTCAAAGAATGCCTTGTTCATCAGAGTGAAATCTTTGCAGACAGGCCATCTCTTCCTTTGTTTAAGAAGCTGACAAACATGGGAGGTGAGTGCTAATTTCTTCTGTATAATAATGTAATTTTTGTCCAATAGATGGACATGATCACATGAAACATTGGCTTTAGCCATTTTCTTTACTTAATCTCCTTTCATAAAATGCATGATGCTTCTTAAAAAATTTTGTTTGGAAAGGATTGTCACTTTGGGACTACTTTCCACGGTAAGAAATTTTTTTTATCTCTCTTTTTGTCTTGTTAAATGATTTTATTATCTTATAGGGGGGGGAAAATAAAGCATTGCATAAAATACCTGTCAAAATATTTTTTCAGGCTTACTGAACAGTAAATATGGCAGAGGATGGACAGAACATCGCAAATTAGCTGTAAATACCTTTCGAATTTTTGGATATGGTCAGAGGTCCTTTGAACACAAAATTTCAGAAGAATCTATGTTTTTCCTTGATGCCATTGGTACATACAAAGACAGACCGTTTGATCTTAAGCACTTGATAACAAATGCTGTTTCAAACATTACTAATTTGATTATTTTTGGGGAACGTTTTACTTACGAAGATACCGAATTTCAGCACATGATTGAGATTTTTAGCGAAAACATTGAATTAGCTGCTAGTGCTTCTGTATTTTTATATAATGCCTTTCCTTGGATTGGTATCTTGCCATTTGGGAAACACCGGCAGCTGTTCAGAAACGCAGCTGAAGTCTATGACTTTCTTCATGATCTCATTGAACGTGTCTCTGAAAATAGGAAGCCTCAGTCACCTCGACATTTTGTAGATGCATATTTAGATGAAATGGATTGCAATCAAAATGATCCAGAATCTACGTATTCAAGAGAAAATTTAATTTTCTCTGTTGGAGAACTCATCATAGCTGGGACAGAAACCACAACAAATGTTTTAAGATGGGCAGTGTTATTTATGGCTCTTTATCCGAACATTCAAGGTAAGAAATTTGACATTTTGAGGAACCCTTTCCTATTGCAAATTTAAAATGCTTTTTCAAAGTCATGCAGTGATCCATAGTCATAACCAAAAAGAATGTTCGTATGTATTATTCTATTTTATCATTTACCAGACATACTATGGACAGAGGTGAAAAGTTTGCTTTATATGAAGACAAAGAGTATAGCAAAAGTCAAGTGTCATGACAAAATTTTAACATATTATCTTGTGAATACATTTTTATGAAGCTTTAATATTTTTAATTATTTCTAATATAGTTAAGTTTAGTGTTGTGATGCATGGTCCGTTGTTGGCAGATATACTAACCTATGCTGTTAATAAATAATAAGAAAATGCAATTAAATATGAAAGTAATAAACTAAAAAATGTACAAACATCAGCAAAAATGTAAATCAGGTTGTGGTTAGTTTAGGTACAATTTCTTTTTATCTTAAGTGCCTCAGTTCACAGTAAATTTACATGTGATAGACATTCATATTTATACTTCTGAAAGAACAGAAATGGCATTTAAAAACAAAAATGATGTGTTACATTCACTCTGAAGTAAGACAGCAGTAGATGTCTGAATGTCAGCCCAGACATTTAGTGTAGAAGTTTGGATTTTAGAAGTGAACAGTCATGACTCCAATTTCAGTGCCTCCACTTCACTTTTCCTGTCAAAACCTTAGCAGTGCTTGGTTCAATTAGGGACTTCCAGTATTTGGAGGAAGAGCAGCCAAGATAACTTGGACAGTTACTGCTGGTACTTTGACCAAAAATCATTGCTCTAACATCAATTTCGTCATCATTTCAGAGTGGGGACAATAACACTACCTGTAGGTATAAGGCTTTTGAGCTCTCAAGTTCTGCATAGGAACCATATATCTTTATGTATGAAAGATTAGACTTTCTTCTTATGGTAGTACGTGCATGACTCTATACACTCTGATTTTTCTCAGCTAGAATAATTTTAAAATTACATTTTGAGGGATAAAATGCAATTATTCCAAAATTGGAGATCAAATTTTATATTTACTTTTAAAGTAAATACAGCTTTACTTGGAAAAAAATGAAAGTGAAAATATGATGATATTGTGTGTTAAGGCCTGGCATGTTATAAACAGTACAAATCATTCAGACTTAATAAAGAAGTTGATGCCAAAGCTCTGTTATTGCTGTTGTTATCATTATTTTAAGTTCCATATTCACTTAGCTGGTTAAAATATCTGGCTAAGCAAGTAGAAGCGAAGTTTATTCAAATATCTTCATAGAGCCATAATCTCTATGTATTTTCTTACTTTCATTTACTCAGCTATTTTAGTTAATTCAGTTAAGTTCTGACTCCCATGCCTGTTAATTCTCATTGTGTTTTTTCAGGTATTTTGGGTTCAGGAGTAAACAAATTTACACTGTGACAATTCTAAAGAATCATAGCAGAGTTAAACAAGGGGAGGTTCAAGTGGCTGACTTGAGTCTTATTTCTGTTGAGTCAAGTATTTAATGTACTTTATCTTTTACAGCCTTTTACTTGTTTCTTTTGTTTTGAAGAGCTCCAGAAATAAAAATATACACAAAAAAGGGAAACTATATTAAAACAGGATTTTGCAGAGAATAATTACGTACTAAATTAAGATTAGTGGTATATATGCTAGGAATGATTCCTACTAGCTGGATGAGTCTAAATTAAAAAGTTCGTAAGATACTATATTTTATATAAGATACTTCATGTTTCAGTATTCTTTTAAAAGTATGTATTTTAGCTTAGATTTAAATGTCAAGGGTATTGCACAATAAACATCAGCTTTTATTGCTGTTCCTAACAGGGCAGGTTCAAAAAGAGGTGGATCTAGTCATTGGCCCAAACAAAATGCCCACCTTTGAAGAGAAATG
Source organism: Lophotriccus pileatus (assembly GCA_035583135.1). Lineage (NCBI taxonomy): Eukaryota > Metazoa > Chordata > Aves > Passeriformes > Tyrannidae > Lophotriccus > Lophotriccus pileatus. The sequence continues at coordinate 11,741,986 of JAWWES010000168.1, read as the reverse complement.
CAAGATGCCGTACACCGAGGCTGTTCTACACGAAGTTCTGAGATTCTGCAACATAGTTCCACTAGGGATTTTCCATGCAACTTCCAAAGATACCGTTGTGCGTGGTTACTCAATTCCTGAAGGCACCACGGTCATTACAAACCTCTACTCCGTTCACTTTGATGAGAAGTACTGGAGCAACCCAGAAGTGTTTTTTCCTGAGAGATTTTTGGACAGCAATGGGCAGTTTGTCAAGAAAGATGCATTTATTCCTTTTTCACTAGGTAAGAGTGCTTCCTTCCACTGTTCCTTTTCATGAATCTAGAGATGTATAACATAGAGGTGATGGCAATAAAGGCACAGGATGATATCCTCATTTCTGAGAAAGCAGATTTTAAAGATTTTCAATATAATGCACTCTGGAGATAAAAAATTTTGGCATGATATCTTTTCTATAGGTGAGCTCATTATTACATGTAAACTAACAAAAATACACCTTACAAAGTTATAGTAATTGCCAGTTAATAATGACTGGAAGTAGATGTAATTAATAAAATAGTAGGGGGAAAAGGCTGAAATTAACAGTATCATTTTTTAAGGCATCTTCTGTCTAGAATGGTACTTAAAAGAAAAAGTAGCTAATAAATATGTCTAAATAAATTTGGCAATTCATTTCAGCGGCATTTTTGAGGTGAGAGCAACAAAATCTCTTAAATCTGTTCTTGGTGTAAATTATCACTTATTCTTCTTACACAGTATTACCAGCAAGTTCATACAGCTCCTCTTAGAACACAGAAATCACCATTCTCATTCATAATAAGAGTGAAAATGCAACTGCAGTCATTTATAGTCTTTTTAAATCCTTCTTTTCAATCCAGGAAGAAGACACTGTCTCGGAGAACAACTAGCTCGAATGGAAATGTTCTTGTTTTTTACTTCATTACTACAGCGATTTCACCTGCATTTCCCTCATGGAGTGATTCCAGACCTCAAACCAAGATTAGGAATGACATTACAACCACAGCCTTACCTCATCTGCGCGGAGAGACGGTGAAGAGAAAGGTCAAGATTGTCAGGTGGAGCACAATGCTCCAAGTTGCAGCTAAAGATCCACTTTGCCTTCTATTTTTAAACACGTTCATGCCAGAAAGGCAACTTAGAGGACTTGCAGATAAATTCTGGCTGTTTATGCACAAGTAAATAGTTTCCTTTTACTTTATTTTACTTTATTCTTTATAATTCTCCTTTAAGTTTTCATAGCTAAAAAGGTTTAAAAGATATCTATTTAAATTTCTGTAACCAAGAATAAACTATCTTTTCCAGCCTTGACAGATTGTCTATTAAAGCATTTTAATCCTTTTTTCTCCTTGCTCTATGTTCCTAGGTGGTCATATTTTTCTAGTGAATCAGATAACTGAATTCACTTTCAGGATCTTTTATGACTTCCTTCTCATTTAGCAAAGTACACAAAGTGTTCAATTATTGCCATACTCCTGACAATTACAGGGATCTTTTTTGCCAGTATGTTGCATTTCCAGACACGTGTCCTCCGTCGCCTCCCCACACCAAGCACCATGTAATGATTAATCTCTGCTTAAATAGTCTGAAAAAATCCAGTGTCTACGTTACCAGAGTCACATGTAACTATGCTATGAGTAGAGAAAATAAGCTGCTCATCATTCTGACCAGAGAAGAGAGTTTTCAGGGAAGGAGGTTGGAATAGGATGGAAAGAAACACCTTAAATGCATTTTTAGCACAAATATTAGGTGTAGGAGCTACTCTTGACTTCTGCCAGCTTCATTTTCTATTCTTGACAGCTATTGCTTTGTGCTTATTGGTAGATAAGGATTCGTGTCTGCAGACCCTACAGAAGAACCTGATACTCTAAATACTACATGTTTGGTCCCTGCCACGTGGGGAGAGAGGGCCTCAGAACAGGGTTCAAAACAAAACACACACTGAGCAAGCAGCTATTTGAGGACACGGCTGAGTGTTAGACCTCGGTCTTTATACAAATAATGCCTCAACTTGGAGCTGCAGGAAAGTTGAAAGGCAGGAAATGGTGGTTTTCTGCTGACTTGATGTTTTCAGAAATACTTCCTTTCTTTTGAAACAGCAAAAGAGAAGAATCAGAGCTAATACCAGTTCGCTTACGTAACCGCCTATTAACTTCAGAGGTCCAGATTAATTTAGTCGTCTGAGGGTAGTCATACCCACATGTCCCACAGTGAGCAGCTCAAACGCTTATTCCTCATGCTCTGAAGAGGGTGGGCAGCCTACTCCACTTGCTGAATAATTAACTGCCTTTCATAGAGAGGATTTAAAACTCAAAGAGAGGAAGGAGGCAAGTCTGATTGCTGTGCACTGGGCACACCATGAAAACCATGAATAAACCACTCCTAAGACACTGGCAAACAGTGGGGCTTAGGAGTCGTGACTGAGGCATTTCTGGATACCTGCATAAATAGGTGTTGGGTGCTTGTGAAATACAAAAGTAAAAATGTGGAATCTACTGAACTGGGTGCCTTCAGTATGAAGCAACACTGAAGAGTTCAAGCTACAGTTCTGGACTTGCGTTAATTCTTTCTATACCTGACCCTGTGCTCTTAAATCAGCCAGCCAGAGTTTTGTCAGTATCTAGTCTTGCCTTCTGGGTTGCAAGAACTCTAGGCCACCTTTGGTTAAAACATGATTCAAATATTGGCACTTGAAGTGAGGGGAGGATTAAAAAACATCAAGAATAAGTTCTTGCGGGAGGCTATGCTCAAAATGCAGTTGGCCAGTTATAATTCCCTTTTGCTGAGGTACTTCGAGATCTAAGTCCTGACTAGTCTTTAATCCATTTAATGAGAACCATATTGATTATATGTCATTCTGGTTTCTAAATCAAAATGCCTTTTAAAGCTTCAGAATATCAATTGAAACTTTTACCATTATCTGCCAACTTACCGTCTCGTTTAAGTAATCAAATACATTTGACAAACTCTCTTTTCTATAAATCTTTATCAGTTCTAGTTGTATCTACAGATTTCATCCTGTATCAACTTTTTTGTTATTTTCCCTCTGACTTAGAATTATCCTAACGATCCAATTTAATAATTTGTAATACTGACATAAGAATAATATTTTCCAATCCTCTGAAATTTTTCCATTGTATCAACATTCATTAGTAATAAATATCAGTAGCCAGCCAGACATTCAGAATTTCCTGGTGAATTTTCAAAGGCTGAAATATCTAGCATAGATATATAGCAAAGCATTGTTTTGGGATTAAAGGTTGATATATTAACCAATATATCTTTTACTGGTGCAGAAGTTAAGTATGAGAAAAAGCATTAAACAGCAATTTTTCCTGGCTGGCCTTAAGTGTCCTAACATTTTGGATTAAAACAGTATGTCCAGGTACTGATCAAAAGATTTCTTGACATTTAAGATATGACCCCTCATTTTTACCATATTAATGTCATTTATTGTGCTCTTTGTTTTACCATTTTCCTAAGTTTTATTCCCCCCAGTATTTATAGTCCCTCTCATTTTTGTCTTTTGCAGAGTTACCTCTTTGAATTCATGATGGTAATTTAGACTGGAAGCACTCTGAACTTTCAAGGAAAATTGCCTTTCATTGGGCAGAACCAATCTTCAGCTATGGGGATATGTCACTGTATCATGGGTAAAGAGAAATGTGGTGCCCAGGAGCCACAGAAATCTTTAAAGAGAACCAAGTGACTCTAATCCAATATAATTTAGGTTATATAGAACCATGGTCTGGCACCTAGCAGTGAACAAGGTGAGATATCATTTCATACACTCACATCACAATCCATTCATTTCACAGAGCATGTTTTTGACCCCCTGTGGGCCAGACCCACTATCAACAGAAGGAAGGGCTTCCGTCTGGACTCTGGCCTTTTTGGGCATATCCAAATATAAATGCATCTGTGTATGAGCCAATGACACAGAAAACAGGCATGGGATGAGGGACGTCTATATTAAAAGCTGTAATTCTGAAAGAGCTTGAGATTCATGGTGGGTTGTTAGTTAAACATGAACTTTAACTGTTCAGCCAAAAGATCTTTTGTTTATGGAATCCTGAATGAGGATAGAATCATAGAATCATTGAGCTTGGAAAATACCTTCAAGATCATTGAGTCCAACCACTGACAGTTGTGGAAGCTATATAAATATTTGATCTGGCACAAGCATTCCTTGAACACTGAGCCTTGTTCTGTTGTTTATAGCTGAAGGAGGATTAAAAAAAAAAATCAATACCGTTCCTATAAAGCCATAAAAGTGAATAAGAATATACTTATGCAATATATTCTGGATTACTGCAAGGTACTTCTACTGACTTACAAATTGATCAAATAGTATGTAATCATATCAGGGCAGCACCAAGTCCAAGCTAATACCCTTCCACTTCAGACTTGGTGACCCATTAGCACTGTTATAAAGTTTTTGGATCACTTGGGTGACCGAGCGTGCTCCAGAATATACGCGGAAATGTACAGTACAACGTACCAGCTAGTGACACATTCAAGATAATTCATTCATGTGACTGTGACTTGAGGCCAAAAAGTTGATAAATTATCTCTTCAGCAAGTAGACAAGAACATAAATAGAAGTCAAGATGAAATATCTTTAAACTAGGAACGAGGTGAATACTTTGAACACCTTCAAATGCAGAACCAGGTATACAACTACAAGTGAGGACAGTTAATCCTGGATTGTTACCGAGACTTTAAAATTAGTTATTAGACCTGTCTTCTGTGCTATGGTTCTAAATTGCATCTAATTAACGACATGATTTTACAGTAGTCACTCCTGCCTCAATCACCAGTTTATAAAATGTCCTTTCTGAACTCCAAACCTCTGCTAACTATTCAAGTGCTAAAGCAGCCTGAGTTCACATGGCAAACAGGTCTTTTCATGATTTAGTGTGTTGTTCTGCTACACAAATAGATTCTGAATCTCATTACATTTCAGGCTGTCTGAATAGTGAAAATAACAACCAGTCTGCATTATTTAGCCTAAATTAAGCCTAAGGGTTTGTGCAAGCAGCAGTAGATGAGGCAGATTATGTTGTCACGAAGATTATGTTGAACATGTCACTTTCACAAGAAAAGTAGCAAGCTCAGAGAGAAACACAATGAAAAATAGTCAAATCACTTAGAAAAAGCAGTGAAAATAAATGTTGTGGTTTTTGCAACAATGGATTGAATGGGAAAATGTAAGGATTCAGGATAAATGTAGGGTGATAGGGGGAAGAAATCATACTGGTGAAGACAACAGAATTTACCTTTGATCATGAGAGATGGAATGATGAATGCACAAGATAACAAGCCAAGTACAGGGGACTGTTCAATAAGAGTTTGAAAGGTCAACTCCCAGTATAAATTGCTCTGTGAAGATACAGACATGCATTTTCATATCAGCTACATGGCCAAGGTGTTTTTTTTTGTACTGGGCCTCACAATTCAAACCCATTGTCTAATCAAGGTTCAATCAAACCACCATTCTGGAAATATTTATGCCTTATTCTGTCCTTTCATAACAATTTAAATTGAGGATCAGCAGATTCTCCCACTTCTAGATTATCCCTTTAGGTATTTTTGAAGGCTGTCAACTACCTCGATGTCATTAGAATTAGACAGAACCCATACCCGGAGTGGTCGTTCCTTCGGAAGACTGCCAGACTTCAGGAGACATTACATTTGTAACGTTCTTCTGAATAAGTAACATTCCAAATAGATTAAACCCATTAAAATAATGGAGCATATCAGGAATGTGCAATCTAATCCAATAGCTTACTATTACTACTGCAGCAGATGGCTGCTTGCCTAAAATTTTACATGTGATATAGACCAGCCTATAGCAATTTACCAGAAAGCAGATTAAACTTACTGTTTGTTCGGCTGCTTTGTTCAAATTCTGTCTTCCTTTTCTATAATTGTTCTAAGAAACTTAAAAGAAATCTCTTATGATTTTTCAGAGGCATGAAAAAATTAAAACGTTAAAAAGATGAACTTTTTATATCAAAGTTCATTCGTTTGGATGCTTAACCCCATCAGGCCCATCCTTACCATCTGGAAACAGGAACCACACTGTATGCCCCATGGGGACTTACACTGTCACCAAAACAAGGCCTCATTGTTCACTAATAAAGGTAATCCAGGTAGGATTTCATACCAATAAAGAATAAAAGGTAACGTAACAGAATAACTGTGGATGAAACATTTTAAAGAATTCCAGTTATTCTCAGGTAATTAAGTTTCCTTTCTCCACATACATCCCTGTTTAAGGAGTCCAAATGCCATTTTGGTTCTCTCAACTTGTACAATAAGCCCACTTCAAATAATAATGAAGCTAAACATGCACCACAGCAGAATTTTTAAGCCTACTTTTTCCTGGAAAAACATAGGTACTTATGACCTTTCTTGTGCCTATAGAGCTTAGGAGGTTAATTTAATTGGGTTCCTTTGGACACATGAAAATTGTTTTATAAAGCCCCTTCAAGGCATTTTCAGATTTTGTTCCATTTTGTTTTACATTGTGTAAAGACATACCATTTCTCTCTCAAAGAATGTATGGTCTAAACTGCCACAGTATAGAGGGAAATGCAACATACCAATATTGGATTTACTTAATCACAAATTGTAGGTATAATCTATAGAATATTCAAGTTCTTTATATCATAAGAAATGTCATTATTATAAATTTGAAAAGAGACTATAAGAATAATTCATTGTTGATGGGAATAAAACTCGGTGCTTAACACTAGAAATTATCTAAAAATCCCCAATCACTTAAACTAATTCTTTTTGTAAGTGTATGAATTACATCATCTTCAAAGGTGTCCAACACCTCCCAATGTCTTAAGTATGCACTTTCTTAAGATCTAGAAAGGCCCATATGGCTTGACAAATATTTAAAATATAATTAGCTTTAGCAAACTAACTTTGGATAATCATATTTTTAAAAAACATTTTGGCTACTGCATCTCCATTTATTCACAAGTTGACAACTAGACAGATTCTTAACTCTGGCTGAGCTTCAAACCTTGTCTGTTTTTTCAAGAGGATTCTAGCTCTCTCCCTCCACAAATAGAAGGATGGTCTCTGGTGGGAGATGACTTACCAGTTAAATGCTCAGTAAATGAAAAGATTTTAATATTTACTGAAGTAGAGAATTGGTGTATAACAAATAATGTTACTATTTGACTGTTTTCTATAGTTGTGCACAATTTCTTATTGGTATTTAAGGTGATCCATATCAGATCTCATCTCTAGTCCTAGTATTTAAAAAATAGGTCCAGAAAGGATCTCAGTTATGCAGTTCACTCATCTGATCCACTAACGTATTTCTCAAAAAGATTCTTTTTTATTTTAAAAGACTTCCTTAACAGTCCAAGACAATCTACTTCAGTGAGTCACAGCCCTCTCGATCCTTAGAAAATTAACCATGGTGAACCTGAATCTTCCTTCTTGCAATCTAAAGCTGTTACTTCTTATCGTAAATACTATTAACACCAAAAGCATTATTCTGATTAGTCTTTGAAGCAGTCTTATTAAGTAACCTTAGAGCATCTCACTTGAGTCTCATTTTCTCTAGACAGGGAAAAATCTCTTTAATTAATTTTATTTTTCTCCTTCTCTTTAGAGCATGTCATCAGTCCCACTGGTCTGTATTGGAACTCTGCAATCTGTCTAATGGACAGATATTTTTCCTGGGGTGTGACATCTGAAACAGTATTTTGGTCATGACTTATGTATGGTGAATAGAACAAAATGATTACAAATCCATTCTCAAAGATAAATAGAAGGGCTTCTTCATTCACTGCTTTGCCTGAGAGGAAGCTTAGTTAATATGAGTCAGATAAATTGGCAATACCAGAGAGATTAATAAATTCTAATAGGATGAATGTCATGACAAAAGAAAGACAGGCAAACTAAGTCCATTTGAATGACTACATATAGGAGCAAGTTTCCACATTTAACTGGCACAGGGGACAAAGTCTGCAGTCTGCTGTGTCAATGTTATCCTCTGCATTTTTGGTGTAATACTTGCATTTTAAGCTGAGCCTTAGTTTTTGTTTTATATGGAGTTTAAATGAAAATACTTTGATCTCATTCAAGGTGCAAAGGGTTCTGCTGATCTGGAGAGATGAGTCAGAAGTGACTCATCACCTGTTTTTTGGCAAGATGTTTAGAACATGGACAAATCACAAGGTGAATGGTAGGAATAATTTGAAACACCATGGTCTCTCGCCATTAAAGGCTTGGTTAGTTTAATGTTGCCTTTTTTTTTTTTTTTCCTTCTAAAGCCTCACAGATAAACCAGGAGGCAGAAGGTTTCTCCTCACTAGCAGATTTTTACTCTCTTTACTTGCATTTCACAAACAGTAACATTCTACCAGATAGCACAGCCTGTGCAGTAGAACCTACCACAGACACCAGTTGCTATCACCTGTGATCTCTTGAAGTACAGAAATCAAAAGATGACTCATGGGCTACAGATTCCAAAAAAAACCCTTCCAGTCCAACATTCCTGTTTACGTTGTGCCCTTTTTAAAGAGTGTCTGTAGTGTCACATAGAACCATGTAAGAGTTAATCACTCACATACTTTAAGCATTCATTGTTCAATATTCTGAATGTATCACAGTAGCATTTAAATTCAGACTATTTGTGGACAGATGTTTCGATCTCAGAATCAAAGGAAAACAGTTTCTTCTTTCCTGGAACCACTTTCTACAGCTTAATGCTATTATTAACAAAACAAACAACTGCTAGTTACTCTGTTTTTTGGAGAGTTTTAGAGTATTGAAGATACCATAAATGAGACTAATCAAGTCTAGGCCAGAAATGTCTTTGAGAAACGACAGTAACAAATGGACAACAAAATCACTGAGATTGTTCAGCTAAGAGTTGTGTATCTATTAGTAGGATTCATAAGGATACAGGGGATGTACACTGTGCCAGGAGGGTCACTGCCAACTAGGAACTCAAGTGCAACGGAATGTTTATCCTATAGCAGCTTAGTCCATCAGCTTTCTTTCCTCTTTCTTCTTCCCTCTGAAATATGTTATTCTTTCTTATTTAGCAGAGGGCAAATATACTCACTGCTTATGTCTCTACTGAATCAAGACCAGATAGGGAGCAGTTAACAGTTGTGTTCTTTTGCCAGTTTCATCTCTGAGAATCTGCTGTACAATTTTTGTAACAAGTTAAAAGCTTACTTCATTGCAAAAGTGAAAGCAATTCATTACCTCATTGGCCTTAACATAGACATGAATGAAGCAGCATGTTGTCCAGAAACACAATTCTGAAGAAAGCTGGAGGGAAAAAAGCAAAATAAATACTGTCTTGATCCTACTTTTTGTACCTCATTTAATCAACTTCCTACATTTATTTTCTCTCACCTAATCTTTATTTGCCACAGAAAGATCAATTTTCTAAAACTTGCATCACAACTTAACTTGTGACAATTCTATCATTGTCTTCATTACTTTATTCATTTCATTTTTAACAACCCAAGTATTCTAACTTGACAAAGATATCCTGTTTCCATACTATTTTGAATATGAAATGGCTTGAGACAATAAACAGTGTCTCTCACCAGAATATCTTTTGTATATTTGCATGTCTATGTCATCCTTACATCCTCTTTCTCATTCTCACGCTCTAAGCAAATTCCATCCTTTTGCTCCAAAACATGTCTCTGAGACTGAGATTCCTAATCACACACTCATACACTCACCAGTGTATGAGACACCTCTCAAATGTATTTTGGACAAATGGAAAAGTTCTGCTATGTGAATGAATGTTAGTGCCACACAGAATCACAGACCGGGTCAGGTTGGAAGGGACCACAGTGGGTCATCTGGTCCAACCTCCCTGCTCCAGCAGGGTCATCCTAGAGCACATGGCACAGGGTTGAATCAGGATGGTTCTGGAATATGTCCAGTAAGAGAGACTCCAACCTCTCTGGGCAATAACAAACACTAGATTACCTCAAACTCTGTGCATGCTTTCAGAGGATCCATAAGCCCAGCCTCAACTACGCCTGCCTAGGAGGAAGCCCAAAAGTTAAAAGTGAGCTCTTGAATTCTGCTAACTCCTTTTGCTGATTCACCTGCCACTGTTACCACTAAAACTGAATACAAGAAGTACAAAGAAATGGCTCTATGCACAAAGCAAAGCAGGTCTTACACAAACTTGGTTAGTTTGAACTTACCTTAAGTAGTGTTACACAATTCCTTTCATTTTTAACCTTAGACTCACTGTTTAACTTTGTCATGGAGGAAGAACTCACAGGAAGAGGATCCAAGTAATTAATTTTGATAGTTTAGTATATCCATAATATCCAGAGGTCTCCAGAAACACAGGGAGAATTTTATCTTTATAGAAAACTTTGTAGTCTAGTTCTGTATGCACTGGATGCATGGGAGCAAGTGATCTGACATACATTGTAAAAGAAAGCAATGAGGAGATGGGAGACTCAACTTAAACCTGAAAATATTATGCACAAAACATGTATCTGCTGCATCAGCATAAACTTCAGTGCAGGCTAATTTTCTTGAAAAAAGAAAAAGCAGTGTGCTGTTAGAAAGTATTTAAAGTGTGTTCTTCTGTGTGTTCTTTATTGCTTCTTAGCCTCCCCTGACAGCTGTGAATTGAAATGCAATCATAGATTTAATTTGGTTGTAATTGCTCGGTGGGTTGCTACCAGAATAAGAGTGTTACACCTTATATGGAGGTATGTTCTTTTTGACAACAGCTCAGTCAACATTCAAACACCCTGCCATTACCATTTTTGAAAGATTAAGACACCTTCAGTTAGAGTTACATCCACTTCTGCGAACATGTCCTGAACCAACCTTTGCTGACATTTGTACATTCTTTTCTGCTTCCCCTTAGAGTAACAATTAGTCACATACTATGCATACATAAATAACAGACATTTTAAGGTGGATTTTGATTACATTCATAATTAAAAATACCTTTGAATCAAGCTTATGCAACTTGAAAATATCTAATTGGAAAAGCACTATAGTTTAATAAACACTGAGGTTTGCTACCTGTTACTGAATTTTAAAATTGCTCCAGTATTTCCAAAGAGTTTAAGGGAAACCTGAGATAAAAAAGTTGTTGGAAAAGTTTTCACCAGATATAAATGCTGCAAATGCTTTAGTAAAAAATAAAATGTTATGTGTACCTTCTTATTCTTTCATTATTTTTTAATAATAATTTTTAAAGGGAAACTAAAAATGGAAACCTATCATGTCAAATCATAGAACAGTAACTTTTGACAAACTAACTTGTATTATGTTTTCAGATAAAGCAAGATGATACTAAACAGTATTAAAAAGATATTTTATATCTACAAGCACACAGGCTAAACACAAAACGCTGAGAATACAGCATACTGAAAGAAGCAGAGTTTCTGTAGTCTTCACATTATCTGTTAGGATAATATATGACCAAGAGATGTAAATACAACTGTATGATCAATAACTGCCAGCTTCAATAGTGCAACATTTTATTAATGACAGAAATATCTGTTTTTAACACTGCTCCTGTTACAAAAAAAAAAAAAAAGCAGTGATAGTAATAATGGCAGCAAAGGGGGATTTTGCATTGAAGATATAAAATAGCAAAAGCACATTTCAGTGGTCTTTTAAGTGGATCAACAAAAATCTTATTTGTAAAAAATGGAAAAAAAACCCTTTCATTGATTTAAACTGGCCAATCAAAGAGCAGAATCAAAATGTTATGTAAAATAGTGTAATAAAATTTACTCAAGGTTATCTTAGAAATGTTACCTTTTTTTCAAGTCAACTGATGTAAATGTAAACGCAAATATGCTAAGATACATTTAGCGATGGCACACACGTGCATTTGTTTTTTATTGAATTCAACTACGCAGTATATAAATGTTTAGTACTAAAAGGTGCACTTTTTAACTAGGTTTATTTGTGGCTTGCTTGCTTACTTATAGCCAAATTTATGCCTTCTTTTGTTTGTTTGTTTTCAAATTAGACCTACGATGGTAGTGTTCCTAAGAATACATTTGTGTGGAATGTCCTATTTTAAAACTCAACAATCTAAAATGTAGATCAGTACAATGATGTTGTCAAAACTTTACAAAAAGTTTTCACATTTTGGTTTCCATATGTGTATTTTTAGGATGTACATCAAATTTGCATGTGATATAAGCTGTGTCTGTGATGGAAGAAAAGATGTGGGGCAAATTAGAATAGCCATTTTGAAACAGTAGTTCGTGTCTTTTTTCTTTTTTTTTCTTTAAAAAAAAAAACTCTTTAATTCTCCTAAAGCTTTACATACAAAGAAATGAGATATGATCTTATTTCCTTAAAATTTAATGTTGGAAATCGGTGCAAGATAAAAATCTGTGATGTGGTTGACTTGTTTTTTAAATGTGAACCCGAGTAAGGGCAGGAAATATAACATGACTTACGACTAAAAGAATAAAATTCCTTCATAATTTAAGTAGCGGAACAGGTTTTTAATGTTCTACCACAAAACAGCAAGGCAACAGATGATAATGGCCTTGTATTCAATGAATTATCATGAACATCCACTGCAAACCTGAATATTTTCTGCAAAAATAAAACATCAGATTATGCACAATAATAAAAAGCATCAGAAATAGATGCACCTGGATCTTCTTTTCTTGTTTTAAACCACAAATATCAGAATTCAGCATTTATGTCACAGTCCTTCAACAGTTGCTCTGAGATGACTACAGTAAGCACACTACTGCACTAAGTAGACACCCCACAACAGGCTTGCACTGCAACAGTAACGTAGTTTTCATATAGGCACAGACCTTTTCTCATTCATGTTCAAAAACAACATGAAGTAAGCAACTCAAGACAATATTAGGATTCATCCCGCGTTTCCTGGTTAGCAAAAAGTTCTTGCCGCTTTGGTAATTGAAGTCATTGAATGTTTTGAAAAACTGCAGGTACCTCAGGGAAAAGAACAGTTCCATATTCAGCAAGGCAGCATTATATCAGGATATTTTATACCAACTAAGGCATAAAGAACTTTGCATCAGGGTATACAATATTCAATCTCTGAATAAAGTTTCATATTCTGTGTGGTGAAAGTGCATAGGAGTGGGATTCCACTAGAGTAAAAAGAATCCTCTCACAGTATTAAGGCCTTTCAATTTTATGTGAACTGTGTCAGGCTAAAGTCAGCACAGTGGAAAAACGTAGGCTGTCATCATACTGGACACCACTGGAGTTTTCTTAGCACGTCTTGTCTTCTCCTAGTTGTCGTTCATCATCTTCATCAGCTTCTTCAATAACCTGAATTTCGTCTCCTTGAGGTAAAGATGAGATTTCAGTCAGCAGTTTAGCTCCTTCAGTTTTATTTTTTTCTTCCTCTTCAATGATTTTCTTCCATATTTTGTGATTTTCACTGAGATGGTGTATTAGCTGGCAAAATATTCGTCTACCTTTTTTTCTTTGAGCTTCTGCAAAATTATAAGCACATTTGATTGTTTGACATTCAAAGTAATTGTATTTTACACATAGAAAACCAAAGGCACATTGCAGAAGGTTTGAATAAGACACATGAATGCTTATTATGAATATTTAAATAGTGGCATGACAAAGGACATCAGTGAGTTTATGTTTCAAATTGCAAGTCTTCTGGTATTAACAAAAATTTTATTGAAAGAGTAAAATTTATGAAGCAGCATAATAGCAAAATTTACAAAATTTGTACTACTCAATTTCAACTTTCATTGGTGATCTGAATCTATTAAATGACAACTATGCACCAACTGAAATATAGAAACTTACTTAAAATAAGGTCATCTTCCATTTCTTCATCATCACTCTCTAACTGTGCACCATCATCATCTTCAATACTTTCTGCATCATCCTCCTCTTCATCAACCCACTGCCCTGGAAGCAACCCAGCTGCATTGTAGGAGTTGCAAAGGGGACCAACTATGTGAGTGATGAAAGATTCTTGCAGTTTAGCAAGCTGTGGAGAAGAACGGTCCATGAAGGGGCTTATAGGTAATCCAAGACTTGCTTCTTCATCACCCTGCAAAAGAAATGGAAAAAAATATCAGAATTTCTCACAAAATTAACTTTTAAAGTTTTATTTTAAAAATTACTTTTAAGGAACAAAGGAACTATAGTCTACAGCTTCCTCGTGAGGGGAAAAGGAGGGCAGGCACTGGTCTCTTCTCTCTGGTGACAAGTGATGGGACCTGAGGGAACAGTGAGGAGTCAGAGGAGGTTTAGGTTGGATATTAGGAAAAGGCTCTTCACCCAGAGCGTGGCTGGGCACTGGAACAGGCTCCCCAGGGAAGTGGTCACAGCACCAAGCCTGGCAGTTCAAAAAGCATTTGGATGATACTCTCGGGCACATTCCATGATTCTTGGGGATGGTCCTGTGCAGGGCCAGGAGCTGAACTTGATGGTCCTTGTGGTCCCTTCCAACTCAGGATATTCTATGATTCCCTGAACCATCACATGGATTGTACCTTTTTACTGGAGGCAATAACAGTACAGACTAAGTGAAAGAAAATGTAATTAGGTCAATTTAAAATAAAGATGCATTATGGCCATAATCCTTCTTTGCTGTGAGATACCCTTGTGCCTGCTATTCTGCATTTACAGGACGGCTTTCTTCCCATTTTACAAACTGGAGAAGAAAAAAACTGAGCAGTAGTTCATAGAAAAATCTGAGTCATAATCATTTATCTCAATGCTTCTATGTACCTGATAGTTTTATAAGAAAAAGTTTTTTCATAAAGGAGCAACTTAGAATACTTAAGTCTTACAGTAAGTGTATGCACTTCAGATTATTATATTGCTATTGCTTAAATTGCCAAAGGACTTTTACTGGGTTTTTACTTTTATCTTCCTAGTCGGAAAAAATACTTTTCAATCCCTGATAGTTGCCTCATAAATAGTTAACTCCTTAGGAACGTGACTACAGAACATTAACAGAGAGTATGGAATATATTGTGCGGGGCTTATAGACATTGTTAATATAAAAATAGGCAACAAATTTTCAGACTTTTTCCACTTAATCTTGTTAGGATTATTTATCGAAATTAATTTTTAATTGCTATTTATATTTTAATACTGATAGTTACTAATGTATATTCTTAATATTTAATTTTCAAAGTTTTGAAATATCTTCTGTCTTTGCTCTAAGAGTTAGCTGAATATACATTTCCAGTCTTGTGGATTTTGTACATATTCTTTGACCTGGAAACATACCTGTGAACTTTACTTCCCACAGTGGAAGAAATAATTTTGATTTATCAGCATTATCCTATGAAAAGAACCCCAGCCATCCAAAACAAACCCTGATATCTGAAAAATGGACAACATTGACCGGGAACTTGCTTTGTAGCACAATTAATAGAAACTGAAGGATCATGTATGTAAGCTACCTATGGAAATAAAATTTTCACTATTCAGAATGATAAGATAGAATATCTTACCAGAAGATTTAGCGAAAGAAATTATACTTAATTTAGTTAAACCATTGGTAAAGCAAAGAATCATTAAAATCTGCCCATCATTAAAAAAAGAGTAGATTACTCTTTCCACACCCACCTGTTCATAAAATTCATTAACAATGCCTTCTGTCCACTTCAGATGCAGCTCTCTAATTTTGGCTGGGCCATTAATATCTGCTAGTTTGATGCATATTTGACAGGCCAGTAGTCGATCGTTTTCATTGCTCCATTCTATACCATTACTGTTGATATCGTTGACCTGGATTAAGCACATACATTTTTAAAAATTAAATTAAAACTATTCATCAATGGGTTTGGGCTTTGGTTTCTTTCAGGCTTTGTACAACAAAGGCTTGCAATAGTTTTTCTATGTCACTTTCTGTTTTATATAGCAAAAGAAAAATAAAGGTTATTTATTATCTCTCAGAAGATGGAAGTGTGAGACACGATTGAAGTCTCCTGTAAGCCCCTATGTCACACCTGCTAGGTTTATTAGGCAATCTACAAACAATCTACAATTGACTTGTACAAAGGAAATACTCTATTTGCATTTTAATAACTTAAATTCAAATATTATGAAACTTAAATGCAATTTATTAAAGCTAACAACTACCGACAAGCAATGATAACATGAGTATATCATGACCAGATCAGTGCAGACACTAAAATGTAACAAACCTTGGCATTAAATTCTGCAAGGAAATCAAAATGTTTCTTGAGATCTGTGGCAAGGATTGCTTCAATCACTAAGAAACGAAAACGCTTGAATTCTACATGATCAAGATTTGATAAAAAGTTGTATTCTGGTCGTGACAAGAAAAGGTTCCAGGCAGAAGCAGCATGGTGATTTTCTAAGACTGATCTGTCATTGTAGAGAACAGCCTACAGAAAAAAACAAGCAAACAAAACCAGAGAATCATAAATGACAGAGTCAAGTTTTAAAGTTAAAAATTAAATATTTTGAAGTTTAAGGGCTAGTTAGAAACAAGTCTTAGGTAAAACACACACACAAAAAAATGAAAATTATGTTTTGCCTTCTAATTTTGGGGTTAAAGCGACATGAAAATGGCAGATGAGGGGAAAAAACCAAACCCAACAATTACCAAAGTTTTTTCCTTCTTTACAAGCCCTTAACGATATCTTGGTGCCAGGTACATTCAGACTGTAGGCACACATATACAAACCACTTAAAACATATTTGGAATATGTGTGTGAGGACCAAAGAAAGATCTAAATATATCCCTTATATATCTTAATTCCAGTATTCTTTAAAAAAAAAAAAATCTCCCCCAAAAAAATAAAATAAAAAAAATAAAAAGCAAAACAAAGAAAAATCACAAAAAATAACAAACAACCAAACACAAAAATAACTCTAAATCAGATAAGAACTGTTGTTAATGGGAAATGGTTATCACTAGTTTTCAAAGTGCTATGTTTAATACTGATGCATACATTTTAGCTGTAAATGAGTTAACTAAAATATTAAAATAGTAACAGATTTTACTCACAACTTCCATGTTTATATAAAACATACTAGAAATTAATTAATTGAATATAAATTAGATAGAACCTAAAAAAAAAAGTCTTTGAAAAACTATAGAAAGCATGAACAAAATGAATGCTTAAATCTTTGAAAATTAGAGATGAATGTCTGTGTTGTTTACTTTTGTTCTCCTTGTATACCTTTTCCAGCAGAAATACTTAACTGCCAATATCCTAAACTCTTTTTGCAATAAGAAATTATTGAAAACTTACTGAAAATTACATTTTAAAGTCTCTATCTCCTGACAAGTCATATGGGCTTCTGATTTACTGTTGTTGATGTTGTGGTTACTATTATTTAAGTTTCTTGTCTTTAAGTCATTAAAATACATCCAAATAGCCATCAAAATTATTCTTCCCCAGACAATATTCCACCCTTAAGATAAAAATATTTCACCATGCAGCTTAGGCACCTTTTCCTCAATGCTCTTCAATCCAATTCTTCCCTGCCCTAACCCCATTTTCTATCTGCTATTTCATTCAGCTTTATTCTCCTTTACCTCTTGTCTTTGCCTTTTAGACCCTGAAGTGCATAGCATCTCCTTCCTTTATGCTCTCTGTTCTAACAAGGAAGTTGAATACAGGAGATAAAACCAAAGATGCTTGGATGATCTCTGATTTGCTTACCCTCCCTTAAAGGTAATGGCTACTTATCATAACAGACTAATTCAAGATACAGAGATCTCAGAACCATAGAATGCTTTGGATTGGAAAGGGACCTTAAAGATCATCTAGTTCCAACCCCCTTGCCATGGACAGGGACATCTTTCTGTAGATAAGGTTGCTCAGAGTCCCATCCAACCTGGCCTTGAACACTGCCAGGGATGGCACAACTTGTTCCAGTGCCTCACCACCTCACAGCAAAGAACTTCCCCTAATATCGAGTCTAAACCCACTGTCAGTTTGAAGCCATTGCCCCTTGTCCTGTCACTCCATGCTCTTGTAAATAGTCCTTCTCCATCTTTCCTGTAGGCTCCTTCAGGTACCAGAAGGCCACAATTGGAGCACCCCAGAGCCTTCTCTTCTCCAGGCTGAACAATCCAAATACTCTTATTAGGTGACACAGTTAATCGGATTATTAGAGAACCCTGTGTTTTTACAGTAATTATAGATAACTTAGATTTCAGAGGATTCCCAAAACATAAGATATCCATGAATTAGCTGTTTGGACAGTGCTAGGGCCAGTTCTCTATGAAATAATCCCCTACTCAAACCTGCATTGATTTATGTTGTTATTTTCAATTTAGTAAATTGGAAATTGTTTTTGCATCCATACACAGCCAATAGGTACAAAACACATCAGAATTTATTAGGGAAGAAAAATAAAAATATTACACAAGTACAGTTCAAATTAATTTCTTAAATTGAGCAAATGATCCTAAACAGGCTACAGCAGGCACATAGAGGAGAAAAATTTTCTTTACTCTGATTTCAGACACAGACAAATAATTTTCTGGTAAAAAGAATTTCTTACCTGAGGTGCATTTGTGGCCACTAGAAAAGCATTTGTACGACCAGGATGATCATAATCATGCATGGCAGCTGCTACATATAAAGCCATCAATTCCAAAGCAGGAATGTTTGATGCCAGACAACCATAACTGTCATCAGAAATAGGACAGCTTTTTGAAGAAATATAGCTGACTTGAGCAGGGGCAATACCACTGGCTTCCTCTGAAAATAAATTGGAAGTACAAAAATAAAATATCTTTTAGAACAGTATTTAATTAGTAATACATTTTAAATTACTCAACCAGACACTATTGCAAACATAGTATGATTATCCTTGTAATTAAGGAGCTGAATAATTGGCAGAGAAAGATTCACACTTTAAAAAAGAAAAAGTCTTACTATTGTTTATAGATAAACCAACACTTTTGAAGAAAAGTTTTTTCATCAGTGCATAATAAAAAAGGAACACTTTCACCTTAATAGAATAAGCAAGGATTAAAAATCCTAGTAACATTTATACTGGAAGCGTTGCAAAGCAATAAGACTACAATTTCTTATTCTAATTTTACTTCTTTTGTAAAGGAGAACAAAAGGCTTTTTGTCACTTTTCTTTCTTCCCGTCAAGTGTCCAGTCCCAACACATTTAACACTTTGAAAAAGAAAAGGCAATAGGGTGCAATTGGTGGATATGGACAAACATGGAAAAAAGAAAGGTGACTGAAGAAGGGCTAATTAGAAATAACA
>JAWWES010000168.1:11704136-11715914 GCA_035583135.1 Lophotriccus pileatus | reverse complement strand
CAGGCTATTTTCTAGCAGATCTGGGAACATTTAGAGGATTGATTACTTTGGAAATACCATGAAAATCTTACACAGCTACAGTGATTTTCAAATAAATTTTGAATATTTAATAATTATTTTATTTACTACAAACTGAAAACTAAAGCTGTTTTTGACGTCGAGTCAGATTGTGCTTCAGTAGTCAAGTTGTTCAACTCAATTGTTGAATCCTGCCATCTGCTGTTCTAGGCACGAAATTTCACTCCAAAATTCAAATTTATGCCTTTAGCAAACAAAAATATAATATGCAATTAAAAATAACTGCATATGTGTACTCAAAGTGAAAACATGTAATGCAAAACTAACTTTTTCACTTCAGTGGGGGAAAACAGTGTTTACCAAAGCAGATTTAATCTTGCTTAATCAGATTGAAAACAAAAGTCAAATACAGAAAAAATACTTAATCTCTCATCATTTGCTTAAATATATGAATATAAAAATGAGTTAAAGAATAAGCACAGATTTATTTCTGTGTATATCCAACTACTGGAGAGGGTCCAGTGGAGGGCCACAAAGAAGCCAAATCAAGAATCTTCCATACAAATAAAACAGTAGATCTCAAGATTTGCTTTTAAGTACTGTCTGGATGGGTAGAAAAAAAATGTGAAACATTAAATCAAATTTTGCAGCAATATTAATTTATAGTACCACTATGTAATATCTTTTTCAATTCACCAAGAATTCAGTTCAAAGCAGTCAGCTGTTATTTTTCTGACAATTTAAGCCTCTGAGTGGATGGCACAAAGTGCTCCAGGAACGCAGGAATGGCAGGACTGCCTCTTGGCAGCAGGAAGAGCTCTGCCAGTGCAGCTATTTCATCTAACCTTATCTGTAAAGTAAGCACCCCTGGGGGTTATTACGTGTTAGAAGTTACAGGGAACCTGATAAGAACAATTGTCAAAGAGACAGGGACAGAGCAAGTGTTGGCAAGAACTCTGGAGGGCAGGACACCAACCACAAAACAGCAAACACATCTTCTAGGTGAGGGTGTTTTCCATACTGCTACTTTTAATCAGTTGAGCTTAAACGTATTTTATTCAAGGGGCAAAAGCCACTGCAAAGGCCAAATTATTTAAATGGTTCACTTTAAAATGAAATACAATACTGATAAATAAATTGTTGGATTTGTGTATATAAACTTTCATCCACCAATAATAATTATCAGTTATCAGCATAACTGATATTTTCTTTTTTAAAAATGCATCTATTATATTTTCCTTGTGAGCTATGTAGAACCATTAGAAACAACAAATAAAAAACCCAAACAAACTGAAAAACAACCAAACAAAAAAAACAAACCACGCACATTTTTATGAATTTCAGGAGCAAGGGCACACCCATTTACACATTTAAATAAAACTAAATGTATGAGTTTTCACTCTGTACAATATTAAACAAAAAGAAAAAAAAATATTTTAATCTTAATTCAAAGTGTTATCTTAATTCTGAAAATAAAACTTTATTTGCACTGTTTTGACTAACAAGCAGATGACTACCTTAATTTACCACCTGCCTGATGGCTTTAGGAATAATAAACATTGTAATACACACAACAGTGACTACGAAACACAAGAAGGTTATATCACCTTTTTAATTATACATGGGTACATGGAAGTTGGCAAGTGACACATATTTTAAATTAAAAGAAGGAGGAGGTCAGTACAGGTTTAGAGACTAAACCAGTTTGTTTTGCAATCATATATGTTTGGCTTTTTTTTTTTTATTGTTTCATACTTAAACTGATATGCAGGCCTACTTATAATGACAGAGCACACCATTTAACCTCAGAATGACCTGATTTCTACTCAGGATCAGAGTTACAAAGCATAGTATTTAATTAACTTTTCCAGTTTATACTGGGAGAATTTGGAGCCTTAATTCACAGGATTTTACATCCAATACTTCTGCTGCCAAGTTCCAACATTATTATTGCCCTTAAAAAGTCATCCAGTGCCTACCCTGGTGTGCTGTATTCCTGGTGAGATCTCTTGCTGTTACTCCGTTCCCATCTCGAAGAGGTTGATTCTATAGGTGACATGCCAGAAACCCCTGAAGTTCGTCTCAGCTGTGGGGTTGGCAGGCTATTCCTGCTATTTAATCCCTGTTGAGCAATTTAACCATGGTTAAAATCTGTGTAACTAAAAACAGATGTTAAAATTTTATTTATGGTTTGTAAGGGCTATTTATTGTTACTTTTTACAGTAATACAGTAAGTATGGTATTTTACATTCATTCTTACTGCTTAAGAAAATAGAAGAGATGCCATTTAGTTATTTTGTTTATTAAGAATAATTACTTTTTTATCTCTTTTTTCTTTCCTACCAAATTAATATAGGTAGTGATAGTAATTTGCTGCAGGATTATGGATTCTTTTTCTACAGCCACAAAGTTCTCCAGTTCTCAGGGTAGTCTGAAATTTTGATAACTCAGATGCTGAATATTGAACAGTGCAAGTACCGTGGAACTTGTAGAAAGGGTGATGCAGAATCCACAGGGTCAGTTCTGATACATCAGCACTCGGGAAGCTTCCAAGGCATCTCACCTCTCCCAGCCTGGAAGCTGTGTTAGTTTAGGCACACTGCAGCCCAAACATTGGGCATCACCACTGTACTTGAACACAAAGGCCTCTGCAAAGTGGGGCAGTAGCACTCAAACAGTCCTGTGTGGAAATAACTCCAGACTTACTAGCTCTGCCCTACTGAAATAACCCTGAAAAGTATATCTGTGTTTAAATAGCAACTAGTAGAATGTAACTAATAGAAAGGATAGGATCTCTGAACTGAAATTGGAAATGCAGAATGGCACGTCTGCATCCATTGCATAGCCTATACACTGTATGTTAAAAAAAATAAATTAAAAATATATGTATATATCTGAGTGCACAATCCACTTGATAACTCATGCCTAGATCTGACCATTATTAAGCAGAGGGAGGGAAAGATGGGCAGGGAAGAGAAGGATGTACAGGGGAAAGATTCTTCTGTGTAATAATGATGTGTGTAGTCAAATCCTGCATAGTAAAAAGGATGTCAGGAAAAATTTGTTTGAAACAAAAATCCAAGGCAATATTTGCCATGTTGAGTACAGTCAGCAGGTTTCTGTGAGGACAGGTGAGCCTTGCACACTAACACTTCAAAGTCTATCAGAAATAATGACTTTGGAATTTTAACCTTCCTCAGAGATCATATGCAACTCACAAAGTTATTGCATATTTAAACAAAATTTTAAAAAAAAGTGAAACTGTGACAAAACAAAGGAGTACAATTTCATACCCTGAAAAATCAAACTGCTCTGAGTCCTTGATACAGGACTCTGTTTACTTTGCTGCAAAAGTGCAGTCAGAGCCAGAAAGTTGGAACTGCACAGGCAGAATAGGACCACCACATTTCACACAGAAGCCTGGAGCAGTGCTTAGTCAGCCCCACCAGAAAGGGAACTAGAGGAGCATGCCATCACACAGGGAAGTGCTCTCGGGCTGGAATGGATCTCTCTGCCAGTGGACCACAATCCACCCTGTGTGCACTGTGCTATTTGGAGGGCACAGATGAAAATCCCCAACACTGCAGGAGAAAGGTTCTCTCCCAAGTGCACATGTTAGCCAATACGGAAAGAAGGCCAGAACACCTACACTTACTTTTCCTCCTCCTGGCTACTCTGAGAGTGAGGGAACACTGGGGATATGGCAAATCTCCAGAACTTCCCCTACTAGATACAGAAGCATAGATAAACAAAGCACGTGTAGCAAAGGACTAAGAATTCCAGACCCCTCTATGCTAGGAAAGTCACTGGCAGTCACTATACAAGGGGGAAAGTTGCTCTGGAAATAAAACTTACACCATGCCAGAAATCAAAGTTATTGTGAAAGGACTTTTGGTTACCAGCAACAGCAAGAACCATAGAATCATAGAATGACTTTGGTTAGAAAGGTTAAAGATCATTTAGTTCCAATCCCCATGCCATGGGCAGAGACCTTTCACTAGACCCGATTGCTCAGAACCCCACCCAGCCTGGCTTTGAACACACCCACAGATGGGGCACCTGCAGCTTGTCTGGGTTGTTAGTGTAACCGAACGCACTTTGGAAGCCAGTCAGGGAAGAGAAATACAGATATACATAATCCTCAACAAAAAAAACCCCCTAATTTGAAATCTGGAAGAGACCTTCTATATTCCAAATCAGGGAAAGAGAGAACAACAACCTCTCGACATAGCCTGAAAGATACCATTTTGAAGAAATACTCTCTCATTATTTTCTTTGTTATGTCAAAACTTGGAGTTTGTGCTCACTTACTTGGCTTTTGAAAGCAAAAGAAATCTTGTTCTTACAGTAATATACACAAGGGCAGATCTTTTGGCTTACCCTTAAGTCAATCACTGAATGGCAGTGGCAAGCACTGCTTTATCCACCATGTAAATTTCTATACAGAAAACCCCCAAAACTGAAAGAAGAAGCTACTTTTAGGAAGGAGGAAAAGAGTAGCTGTCAAAACTATAGTTTTTCAATTTCTTTAAATATACTTTTTATAGTCACTCTTCAGCAAGGAATAGTTTTCATTTCAAACAAGTCTGACTAGCTGCATAGAAATTTTAAAAATTAAAAAGTATGCCAAATCCTTAGTAGTTTTCAGAGTAACCTACAAGTAAAAATATGATGAATTACTTTGATCCCTACCCAAGAAATTTCTGCAGATATCCATATGACAGTCCAAGGAATTTCTTACTGCAATGGTTTTGCAGGATCTTCCAAAGAATAATCTGTAGACACTGAGTTTTTCCCCCTCAAAAATATGGTTCCCAGCAGATGTTTCACAGGCTGAATCTGGTTCCAAAGTACTAAGCCAACAAGTTGATCAATTTGGGCCAAGTTGCCCACTTCCTGGAAATCTAAACAACCACAGGGCAAGGATGTCCCAGACCAGCCTCTGCAATGAACAGCCCCAAGCTGGGCTACTCTAGAATTATTAGCTCTGGTGCCCTGCAGCTGCGTTTCTATATTTTAATGTTTCTCCACCGCATTCTTTAACGTATCATATAGTAACTCCATTCTTGCTTTCACTTATTTACCCTAGATAATGGAGAAGTGACAGCAGATTTACACACTGGTCTCATAATGTGATTTGCTGCACAGAAAGAAGCAATATTTTTCCTTTTGCATGGCTGATTTGCTTCTGTCTAATGGCTAGTTTGCTGTCCACAAGAGTAAATTTCTTGGGGGAAAAAGGTCAATAAAAAGCCACACTGACAGTAATTGTTAGATAAAGAACGTGGGAGAATCAACAACAGCCCTGTTTGTTCTATATCATGAGAATATAACATCTTCAGTTTATATTTGTTGTTATTTTGAAGAATTATGTGTTCACAGTGCAGACCAGTGCTTTTATATCTGTCTATCCATCAACCACTTGAATCTGCATTTTGGTACCTATCACATTACGTTCAATGTGTTTTCACAGCTGCTCTCTTTCGACCTTAAGGTACCACGGGTACTCAGTAAAGAAGCTACTATGCATACAGGAGTGTTCTTTCCAGATGAATTTTCACTTTTTTTTTTTTTTTTTTTTTTTTTTTTAAATTGCCACACACACACAAATGAAAATTAAAATCATCTGACCTTGAGCAGCTTTCGATCTTTTTCAGTGGGATCCTCTATTTCAGGACAGGGGAAGAAACCAGGAAACGGTGTGAACGGACTAGCCTTTGGCCTGCATGTGCCTGAGAAAGCACCAATCAGACTGTTAATGCTTCTAAGGGAAGAAATCACGTGTGGTGGAAGAGATGGATCAGCCAGGAGGTCAGTCAGCATGTTCCGAGCCTCATTTAGCACTGAAAGATCAACTCCATTTCCACTGCCAGCATTCTGGAAGAAAGAGAAATGTTGCAAATAATTAACATGTCAAAAGTTTCGACTGTATTCTCTGTTTTAAATAAGTATCTTATCCATTGCAAATTTGAAAAATAAATTGGAAAAAAAATTAATGCAGTATTAATAATTACATTCATAATATACTGACCTGGTAATAGGGCTTGTACCATTGCTTCAAATCCCAATCCCAAAGTATCATCTGTAAAGATAAGATAAAATAAAATAAAATAAATTAATAGGTGATATGCTAATATTGAAAAACAGCAGTGACATAACTCTTGATTATGTGTTGTAATGAGAAATGTTTTTCCCTTCATGTTTTTATAGGTAACTTGGGCCATTTTCTTAGCTAATGTTACCCAGCAAAAGCCCTACAGAAGACTCTGAAGAATTGCATGCAACAGAGATATCTTGATGACAGAATAATTACATGTACTTATTTCAGTATTTCTGTATTGATTATAAATCTTTTAACATGTACACTAAATTAGGTGGTGACAGTACTTTCCTGCCTCTATTCACCTCAACCTACAAAATGAAATCTAGCCTAAAACCTCAAATATATTTTTTTCTTTCCAGAACCATTCAAACCGTAGCAATTTCTGTAAATACCGTGCAGAAAGCATTGCATTAAATCATTCACTTTTTAAAAAAGGCAAAAAGCTCCCCAGTACCTCAGGTTAAAAACTGGTAATTTCAAAAGCATTTTCTTGCAGGAGGTTTTGTTAGGTTTTGCTTGAACGTGGTTACAAAGCTCCGTGTTCTGAATAACCTCACAAAACCCACCAAACCCGCAAAAGAACGTCAGCAACACAATCTGAAGATACTATCAGCTTCAAGTACGTCAAGAGCACTCACTTAATTTGCCTTCTATACTGACAAAAAAATGAAAACAACATACAAGAAATGAAAGTCAGATGTTTTGTCTCAAAAGGTTTCAGTCTTAATGACTTCTTGACAGATTCTAATTATTCTCTGATGTATTAACCTGTTTGCACAACACACATTCACAAATTAAACAAATACAAAGATAACCCTTTTTGTCCTCTTTTTGTAGCCACAGAGCACAAATAATATACCAATACCCCACTTGGCAGTTCATATTCTGCAGTCCCGGACACTTTTCTGCCTTCTTTTTTATATGTGAGAACTATGTATGTTTTTGTTCCTCTGAGTCTAACAGCTCTTTCATGGAGAAAACACAATGTTCCAGTCTGGCACTTGTCCAGCAGAAGGTGCAGAAAGTGTCAATTTAAAAGCACAAGTGGACGTGTCAGCATTGCCCAGGAAAGGGTGGCACTTAGAGGCCCTTTTTCTCTTCAGTTATCTTCACTGAGATACCATCAAACCATGTTTAAAGTCAATAATTATGACATCCACTTGCTACGAAAACTGAAGAGATCTATCACTAAGCATATGCTTGAACTGGGACTAAGCTATGCTCTATTAGAAAGTCATGCTAGTTGAAGCAAGAAGATCAAAATAAGAATTAAGAATTTAAATATATGAAGGTTTTAAGTGATTAATCTAGCTACCATGTCTCTTTTGTTTTCCTTTTTTTCCTTTTTTTTTTAATGAGGTAAACGTTAATCTCTCACTGACAAACATTAAGGTAATAACCAGCATTATCTGTCGATACCCATTTTGCCATGACACATTTGGTTTTAGCAACATCTTCATTGTGAGGCTTCTCTTTCTAGATTGACATTTATTTACTGTATTGGACATCAGTAAATCTTTTGCTTTCATTCTGCTCTCCTAAGCTCGCACACAGAGACTGCATTAATAAGCTTCATTAACTTTTGACTCAATCAGCAACAAAGATCAGCTGTCCACATGAGTTTTGTTAGTTATATTAGTAACCTTTGATACTAATGGTCCACAAAGTTGCGTCAGCTCGCTCGCAATCTTGCAGCTTCATTAGGGGACAGAAGAGAGGTTTCCCTCTTCTAATACTCTATTTTGCTTTTCAGTGTATGGTATGTTATCTAATTTTATTCATACACTGTAAATGAGCTCTTAATTAAAAAAGCCCCTCTTGCTCCAGGACGTTTCTGTACCAAAACTTTAGCTTGCAACTACTTTTATTCTTATATTCACCCTTTATGCCATTGGGAGGTTTCATGTACTTATGTGTACACACACACACATGCTCACATAAGCTATAATTGTGGGGGTCAGTCTTTTTGACTAAAAAGACAAAACCTTCCTTTTGACTTCAGACCTACTACAGTAAAGAAACTGGCTCCAAGTTACAGAAGCAGAACTTATTCAGTGGAACGCATTACTGCTCTATCTTGTGTCCCATGCTCACCCAGCATACACAAAGCAGAATAATCTTTCAATCTGCTTCCAATGCAAGAAATGGTTTGACATTTTAGATGGCAGGGCAGCATTTTATACAAAATACTATTTAAATGAAAAATTTCACAGATTGGATTCATCACTGAAAATTTTTTGTTGTGAATTACACCAGAAGATTTAAGCTTTAATTCAATATACGCCACCATTTATTAGAATTCATATCTTCTGAGAGAAGACAGGTGTAGTGTATTAACACAGCTAGCAGTCTGCCACAGTCTGTCAAATTTTCAGCTCATTCCATATGCCACACATCAAAGTAATTAAAATGAACTGATGACAATTTGAGGCACAAAGTAACAATCTCTTCTGCTAAGCACAGAGGGTTAAAAAATGCAGATCACTAAACAAGGAATATTTTTCCGTGGCATCGCAACTTGGTACATCTCTACACCAAGTAAGTCCTTACAGGTTACTAGTGAAAGGAGGGTTACCTTTCCTTAGGTGCTCACAACGCACCACAAGATGGCACTCAAATCCAGAAAGCCTCCCCCACAAAAACAATTTGGGGAGAAAGGAACAGAAATCAGCAGCATGTTCCTTAACAGACCTTCTGCAGAACTGACGTGGTTAGACGGACAGGAAAGTGAAAGTTTTAAAGGTTAACAGCTTATAAATTCTATTTCTGGGCAAAAAAAAAAAAAATGTTTAAAGAAGAACTTACTCCTTATCACTAAGGGAATTGGGGTTCGTCTCTACCTACCTACCTACTTTAGTTTAATTAGCCTAACTCCATGCCTTGCAAGTTAAATCTGGAATACTAAACAAGCAGCATTTCTGGCTTTAATTAATCTCTGTGGATCATCAACAAAAGTTACAAAGTATTCCCAGAGTTGCATTGATCTTAAAATAGGAGTAAAAGGGGTATGGTTTATTTTGACTTAATGTGAACAGACCAAGAGATCTTAAATTAGGTCTTAGGCAGAGCCTCAGCAATTTTTGATTTTGCAACATGAGACTTGTTGCAGAAAGATCTGTACTCTGTAATACTAAGATTTTGTAATCCATTGCACATAACGTTCTTCCTCACCTCCTCCATCATGAAACACCTTATCTAGGACTGACTTGAGTCACAAAACTTCCAAGCTGCAGCTTATACCTCTGCTTAGTAACTCACACACTTCGGCTCTCAGTGTCCATTGTCACTGGATCACATCACATCACAGCAAATGAACGTTTGGGAACTTCTCTGAAAATGAAACTGCTCTGGGCTCTGATAGTGCAGATGAACTGAAAGGTGAGAAATGTATAGCCCTTCCCCCCCACAGAACATCTATGCCAAATTACCACTCAGCTTGGAGGAGTTCTCATATCAGCCTGACTCTAAACCCAGAGTCTTTCCCTTTCACCCAAAGAGCAATGAAGACACTTCCCTGGTTTTATATGCTTGCCCGTCAAGCTGATAAGGATGTTGAAGAATAGCTAATAAAAAAAAACAAACCAAAAAAACCGCACATAACACTATGCCTTGGTCAACTACAATAACTGAATCTATTTAACATCTGAAATAATTTTCAACATGGTTAAAAGAAGACAATCCAGCTCACAATGTACAAGTGACCTTTTCCGATCTGGCTGCCATCAGCCAGGTCAAACTGAAATGTGTCACTCAAGACAGGCCGAGTGTCAACAGAAGGAATTTGCATCACTGAAAACGTGGCTTTTTAAAGGCTAAAAAAGCTGCTAAAGCTCAAAAAATTCTCCACAAAGTTGCTGTTCTGAAGAATGAGCTGTATTCAGTACTATGGGTGTTCAGTCGAATCTCAGGAGGTTTTAAATAGGTATCCCTAAGTGGATATATGCAGGAAAATTGACAGTAGGCATCAAATACTGCCCTTGGCTTACGTTTTCTCAAACAATACAAACAACATTTCCATATACTGCAGATGACTTGCCATGCTATTTGAACACAAGAATATCAACCAAACCATCACCAAAACTTAAGGATGGCACTTTTGCAAAGCACACATTGTAAGCAATATCAGAAACATGTTGAAAAAGTACATAAGGTAACAGCAATAGAGGCCTTCCCTAATGCAGTTTATAGTTCCAACAGGAACAGGAACAAAGCAACATTAATTTTTACAAAGAAAAGGGGAATAAGCGCTCCTCTGAGAAGTTTATAGTCCAAGTAAACTAAAAACAGATGAGAAATAAAAGAAGACAGTCAATGAAAACCAGCAGGGCTTCAGAAGTTTTTGGTTTGGTTTTAATTACTTTTCTATAGAAAAAGTTATCTTTCCTATCACAGCACAGTCAGTGTTTCCAGGGCCTGCACCGGACGTGTCTTTCAGAAGAGAGCTGATGCCATGGAGGGTGGAGTTCTTTCAGATCTTTTTTATACGAATACCACTACTCCATTTGGCTAAACACATGTCTGAGGAGTATTTTCAACTTCTAAATGCTTAAGCATGATAAAAGCGTGTGGATTTTACTTTTCTCAAGTTATAAACCACTAAAATTACTAGAAAAGTACACTAGGCATTTTTAAACTTTTTTTTTTTTTAATTATAATGCTGAACTCAAACTATATTTTGCTAGATAATTGTGGAATTATATTTTCCGGATATTTTAACTTATAAAATACAAAATCATATCAGCTTAGCTACTCAAGAATTACTTGTGTTTGTGCAAACTTATACTAAGGACAATGCTCATGCTTACACAGAGATTTAAAATACACTGCTACAAAAAAAAATTAAAAAAAAAGATGTTTCAGAGCCTAAAAAATCTAAAAATCAATCTCAAAAGTCAAATATAACTAATACACGCACACTGACTAAGGCTACACACAATATTAAGATTCGTAGCATTTATATATGGTTGCCTCGACCTAAATCAGGATTTAGTTTCACTGACTATACTTTCCAGGAGATCCAATGTGTGCCTTAATGCCTGTTAAGGAAATAAAACTTGTCCTATTTGAGAACACCCATTAAATTCCATGCTCCAAAACTTTAATGGAGAAAAATGAGCACAAAATTGAGTTTCTACTTCTGACTGAGTCTTTCATTGATCAAATATAAAGGATTCCTAGTTGCTAGCAGCATCTGTTTGACACCATTAGGCATTAGCTCCGTAAATAAGTATTTCCATAGCAACCAAGCATAGAATTAACTAAACAATGAAACCAACACCATAGCAACTTGATTCAGAAATCAACTCTGTGCAAATTCACCTCATTCAAAAGCAAAATTCTACAACTAGATGAGAAATTAATTTATTGTAAAATATGAAAAAGGTTAAATTACATATCCATTTCTTTTCATGACTGCCTTTCAAACAAGACTAATGCTCTATTCATTGCTTTTATTTCTAGATTAGTCTCGTGTAACAGCTTACAATCAATTAGCGTTTTAAATCCATGTAATTTAATGACCCCAAAAACCAAACACAGCACTATACAACCTAGATTCTTAGGGGTTTTATTAATTTATTAGGGTGGGGGGGGGGGGGGGGGGGGGGGGGGGGGGGGGGGGGGGGGGGGGGGGGGGGGGGGGGGGGGGGGGGGGGGGG
>JAWWES010000168.1:11691840-11704036 GCA_035583135.1 Lophotriccus pileatus | reverse complement strand
ATATTCTTAGGGGTTTTTTTAATTTATTAGGGTCCCCCCCCCCCCCCCCCCGTAGGAAAGGTAGATGTTGAAAAATAGTATGTTCTTAAGTAGTTAAGTTGTATTTGGTGTGAACTAAAGATGATGCAACCAAAGAATGACTCTCAAAGTAGAGGCAACATTATTTAGATAACACAGACAACATTCTGTTGTGAAATCTTGCAGGTCAAAACAGCAGCCACTTGAGTAGATTATTGTAGTCAAGACAAAATACAGCACTCAGTATGATACTCCAGGCATTTAGAATCATGATAGTATTTCTCCACTCACTAAACCTTCCCGTGAAAATAAATGGGACAGGAAAAAAAACTAGGATATTTTCGGCATCCTAATACTTATCACTTCCTGACTCCATATACAATTTATTTATCCAAGGCTGCAAAGTGTCCAATAGGTTGTGAAGTCTGCAGATAGCCACAATCTTTGAATAGAAACCGTGTGTGCTTTCCTGCTGCTGAGGTTTGGATACATGTACTGACGGAAACAGGCATATCCCCTGTCCAACGACTCAGCCACGAGCTCTACTGCACTCTTTTATGAAAGACATTGCTTTTGCTTTCTTAAGAAGTCTAAAATCTTCCTTCAGTGAAAAGAGACTTGCTTCTACTTCATTGCTCTAGTTAATACTATTCTCTACACTAAATAGTACCTGTGGTATATTTGGCTGGACACATAAGAACAACACTGGAACACGCAGGTGTCTGGGCACTATAATGTTTTCACCAGACTCCACAGTATTCTGATCCTTCCTGTAAATATAAATCTTTGACAAGAGCTGCACCTAAGTAAACTTTAACAAGTGACTTTAGTAACTAAACATGTGAAGACTCTATTTTCAGTAACTTAGCCTTCAGCACAGATACAAAAACAGAGCAAAAATGCTCCACTGTATGCTGAAGTTTCAAATAGGCCTTCAGCAGTCTTATTCTTAAAGCTAACACTACCCCCTGAAAGCAGAAAAGGTAATTTTTTTGTTTGGTTGGGGTTTTGTTTCTTTTTTTATATGTTTCATTTGCTTGTTTTTAAAAAGACATGTTACTTCTGCTTTTGTACCCATGAGAATCAGCAGGTTCAGCTTCTACTTTGTCTGCTGTAAAAAGTTCACAGTTTTCTTATTGGTTGATATTTGATCTGATCTGTTTTATATATTTTTTTAAGAATTTTAATTGTTTCAAAAAGATTCTAAAAAGTGTTTTGTCTATCAAGGGAAAGCAGAGTTGGTTTTTTTTTCTTTTCTTATTATGTAGGTAATGAGAAAAAAACTGTCTAAAACCACACTTAGGTCATTTCCTGTTCCTTCTAGGTTTTGTCAGACTTGCACGTCAGAGTAAAGGCCAACCAGCAATTTATGGCAACTGGGGGAGGGAGGGCAGAGGGAAAAAAAAAAAAAAAAAGAAGCCTGCTATGTGCAGATCCTTTAATTGCCCATTATAAGCATTTTCCTTTGGAGCATGTGGTTCTAATCACCATCAAAGGAAAGCAATAGTGCCAGGTGGATTACTGCTCTGGGCCAGTACAGTTGCTTCGGTGTTCTGGCATTCTGTACTAACTTTTAGTGTCATCCAAAACCTAGAGACTTTTTTTTTTTTTTTTAAGTTGTATTTATTTTACAAAAAGCAAAATTGCTCCCAAAACATCCTTTTTGTATTTACCTATTGGCATCATTTTACAATTATACACAGTAAAAGCCTTTACTGCTGTGTTGACACACTGTTAATGTATCATGCTGGAACAGACAGAGCAACCTTAAATTTTCTCTTTCTGTAATAGAAGGATGTGCTTATGCACATCTTATGCTGAAATATTTTACTGTATGCTGATGTATTCTTAATGAAGTAATTAGAAACACTTAATAGAGATAAACCAATTTCTCCCTCTAGTGACAAATTTTTTCAATCAACTGGTGTTTTTTCACCTATTACACTAGAGATATAGGAATGAATCTCTGATCTTTTTCTTTTCAGCAAAGAGAAACTATTTCATATGACCGCAAGCCTTTTTTCAGCACTGAGCTAAAAAAAGATATTGAATTATTCCCAAATAATTTTCTCACAAATTTCACTTTAAAATCTCATAGAAATACTTATATTTTCCTCTCTCCCTCAGTGCCCCTCTAAAACAAGCAACATAGAATTAAACTGCACAACTTTCTCAGTCAAAAATTATCATCAATTCGAAAATGGCTATCATCACATTAATTAGACCAAATTATCATCTAGTCCAGTATCTTGTTGATGGCAACAGCAGCCACCTCAAGATAAGGATATTCTTAAGTGAGCAGTGCTAATTCTCAGATTATTCTTTCAGCCTTAAAAATATAGCTCAAGGAGCCATGTGTCTTATATGCCTTAGTATATTACAAAGGTTGGTAGATTTTTCACTTTAGCATTTCTCTGATCACCTTTTCCAGAACCGACGTGAAATTCTGACAGATCCACTTCCACACACAAAGGTGTTTCACAAGTTAAACGCAGATTTTGCAAAGTTCCCTTTCACTATGTTGATGTTCAAGTTGTACAGGGAGGAAGCAAACAATCAGCAACACTTCTGTGCAGTTCATCCACTGAATAAGTTGTTTTTGCAAAAGTTTATGGTTGTTCTCCAGCTAACTTCAGGCACTACGCAAATTTTTTTCATACTATGAGGTTGCATTTTCAAATCCCTCAGGCCAGTTCAGAGACACAGCACCTTCAGAGTAAAAAAATCCCTCTGAATAGCAACACTTTTTCATTTGATTGCGTTGTCATCTAAAGGATTTTTTATTTACAATATTGCCACAGGGTAAAAGCTTTACACAAATGAGTGTTGTTTGCTTTCAAAAACTTGATGGTGACCCAAGGAGAAACGTTACAGGGGCTGAAGTTAAGAGAAGTAAGCTGATAGAAGGTGGTCAAGACACCAAAGAAGATATTATAAAAGGAAACAAATGTTGCTGCAGTGCTCTCGTTGAAAGTTATACATGGGGAGTGAACTGGCCACATTCTCAAGCCAAAGACTTTTAAGCAATAATTCAAAAACAGGTGAGAGCATAATTATGAGTCTGATTACAGGAGCAACTCTGTTCATGAAAGTTAAATCAGTATTAAGAAAAATGTCTTAATGGACAAGTTTCTGGTTGAAGTGCCAGGAAATTCAAGAAGAGTTCTCTTAGGGGGAAAAATATTAAAGCTCTGAAGAATGTAATACAGATTGCTCTCAGGAATAGAGGGGGATGCAAATCGCTGCATTCTACAGAAAGTGCCAATTTACTTTTCTCTCATGTATTCATGGTAAGTAGTACTTTGGTTGGCAGCTTCATAAGCAGCTGAGAAAATACTCAAATGCAGCAGATTTGAAAGAAAGCAGAATTTTTTTTTCCATGTAGTAATGTTGTGATGCTTTTCTAAATTAAAAACAAAGAACAGTGATGCCTTCCCACTTGTTGTGCCATTAGATGATGATTAAATTAGATAAAACTACTTGGGGAGATCCACTTTGTCCCCAAAATGACAAGTCTCATGGTAAATTCTCTTATCTGGGGAGAAAGCATGCAGTCAGACACCTCTGGCAGCGGCTACCGCTCACTAATCTGGTGAAAGAGTTCTCTGTGAAAAGACTAAGGAATGAACAAGCTCAGATTTCATTTAAAAGTTCTTAGAAAAAGAACCCCAAACAGCCTAAAACTCCAGTTTTTGTGAGATGCTGAGGGCTCAATAAGGTTTAATAGCACATCCTCTTGCATGTGATTCACTTTCTGCAGATGTAAGCTGAATTTCACATTCTGCTAATATGGTAACTAAAGGTGCACTTACAGGAAAGAGAAATCATCTCTGTACCACAGACAACATCTCCTAAATTAGAGGTTCTTTTCTTCACTGGCTTTTTTGTATATTATGTTCTATTCTGCTTTTCAAACTATCACAGGACTCTTTCACAGTTGAAGACATAACTGAGCAACCATTTACACACAAAGGTAATGGCAAATTGCATCCAAAAGCCTGTTTTCACTCCACTGTTTTGATTTCCTCTCTAAGCTGCTTTGCTACCCTATTTGTAGAGCAGAAGTTACAATTACCTGCAGCATTCTTATTGCAAAGGTTTCTGAATACCATCAGACAAAAGTCTAGCCAAAAGAGGATTGTGAAAATTAGTGAGGCTGACTTGGTCCCTAGTAAAAGTAACCTACCAACTTTTGTTTGCATAATGAGTTTTCCTACAATTTTGGTGAGTGAAACCATCATCCAACACCCTCTTCAAAAAAAAAAAAAAAAAAAACAAATCAAAAAAACCCAAACCAAAACAAACAAAACAGACAAAGAAACAAACAACAACAACAAAAAAAAACTTTTTTCCTATAACAGATTTTCTTATGATTTTGATGTGTGAAACTGCTATCCAAACAGCTCCTCCCTCCCCCCCAAAAAAATCAAACCTTACGATATATCAGGTTGAACTGATCTTAAAAATACCCAGACAACACAATTTTTTTTTCCAGTACTTTGGTAGCATGAGTCAGATGGAGAAACTAATATGAAAGAAGGAGGTCAAGATGGGTCAAGTGTCTTCCAGTGATTGTAAGATAATAAGAATAACTTGCCAGTCTTTTCTATACAAGCAGAAAAGCATTGGGATGTTCTTTTAAACTGCAAGCAAAATCATTACAATACTGAAAGTTACAAAAATGTCTACAGAGAACAACACTGGCAGTGAGAATATCATTTGCCATTTGGGACAAGTATTACTTACAATAAAGTTGCACTGTAGCATGCCCAATAAATCCATCAAAGACTACAAATGCACGCAAAGTAACTTTTCCTTGGGGAGCAACACTAATTTTTTTATTTCTCAGCCTTTTCCTTACAGCCTTTAATGCGTTTGCTATGAAAGTCTCTTTCAGACTGTGTTTTCAAAATAGCTGCTAATAAGATGAACCTAAAAAAACAAGTCTACACTCATCTGTGACTAATTCTATGTTCTTATCAACAAATTCAACTCTGAACTAGCATCTCCTAGAACTTGCATATGTTTGGATTTTTTTTCTAAAGCAGAAAAAGGGAAAATGCCAAGAATTTTAACCGTAGAAAAACAATGAGATGATGAGACTCCCAGCAATATCTGCCTAGAAAAATCTGTTGCAGTGAGACAAGCAGAAAAGCTTTGTTAACACCTATCAGACCATTGTAATTGGCTATTCCATTTAAAAAAAAAAAGAAATGTCAATCTTTATTAAAAAGGTACAGCTTGTGGTTTTTTTAACTGAAAGTGATGCACCTTATGATTAAAACCGAACATTTTTCCCATTACTGAAATTATAGACCTCATTCTAAAATTAATACATGTAACAAACATCTTCTACAGCATTTAATTACAATCTTTACACTGAAATGTAGCAATTTGGATTTTTTCTCCATTTGAGTATTTTGAACATATCAGTTAACTTACAACACTGACGATGTATATATTAATCAAATACCCTTTTAGAGCACATAAAATTAAAGTAGGAGATACACTGGACAAAATAAATAATCAGGTGTTTAATTGTTCGATCCAATGCATGAAAGAAAAGATGTTATTCCAGTAACCTTCAAAGGAGTAAAATCTGTTCTCTGTGTTATAACCAAGGACAAGCTGTGTCTTGTACCATGGAACTAGAAACTAGCAGCTATAACACCAGCTTTTAAAGGGATCCAGAAGAATGTGGAGAAACTATCCGAGAAAATGGAGAGAAACTGGTGGTGACGGGATGGGGACGGGACCCTACAAGATTAATTAATAGCTGCACCATTTAAATGAAATATTGACAAAAATCGGTAGGATTTTCCTATACCAATACTATGCCAGACAAATCTACTGGCCTTTTTCTAACAGACTGTACACACCAATAAAAGTAGACCAGTCAGCCAGTGTACTTTGATTAAAAAAAATAAACAAACAAACAAACCCACAACAAAAATCTGATATGGCCTCCCCTCAATGGTCCAGAAGAAATCACATTTCCATGGGAAGAAAGGGATGGCTCTTCTCTGAATTAGGAATTTCTTAAAACACAGAAGTAAAGAATAAGAGTAGAAAAGTTGACAAAAAGAAAAAAATTGCCAATAGACATTTCCTCAAAGATCTTAATCAGCTCACTCAAAATTAACTGAAATGCCAGTAGACATCTGAAGTGTCAACATGCATTGACGATACAAAATTCCTGAAGATATTCCACCATAGAGTTGATTGTGAAAAAGCATCCATAGGTCTTAATATAGTGAGAATAAATAGGAATAAGACATTGCTGAAATTCAGCATGAGTAAATGCTGAGAGCAAAAATAAATTTTGAACCATTTATACAGAAAGCTGGGCTAATATTATATCAATAGCAACCAGAAAAGAGATCTTGGAGTCATTTGCATCAGCTCCATTCTCAAAGATGTTAAATTAAATAATATAAAAGGAACATCAAACAATACAGACAAAACAGTGTCACTGCCCAGATCTATGCGACACCCACAGCCTGAGCTGCATAGAGATATAGAGGTATGGAAGAAGTAAAAAAGGACAGGCTAATAAATGAAATCAAAGATATGGAGCAGCCTCTACCATGAGGAGCTACAAAGACTGGGATCCCTCCAGCATAAGGAAAACAGAATCATTATTACAATCTAAAGTTACCAGTGTTATGGAATGGTCAATCCATGCTCTTCACAAGCACGTGAATGGGGGCCATGTAATTAGACCATCTGACAGCAGGCTTAAAGAAAGCCAAAGGAGGTATTTCTCACATCCTACATAATTAAATTATTGCAGTCATTACTGCAGCTTTTTCCAGAAACTGAAAGTAACCACAGATGTTAAAGAACTTCACACAGACTGATCAGTCCATGGGTACTCACCACAGCCCAGACATAACCGCTACCTAAGGATGGCCCAAACTGTGACATGACAAAACATGGCAGAGGACCCCAGAGAGCAAAGAACCCACTTCTGAAACAAATGCTACTGCTGACTATTATTAAAGGTGAAAAACCTGGGCTGGGTGGACCAATTTGATATCATCTCCATATTAAGGTAAAAAAAGTAATTATAAAAATGGGCCCATTTTAGCAATCTTCCTAGTTGCATCAAACTGTACTATCCTTTTGTATCCTTGGGTCCCCATATTCTTTCTCTAAATCCCACAGAATTGTTAGGTTGGAAGGGACTTCTGCAGATATTCTAGTCCAACCTCCCTGCCAAGCCAAGGTGAAGAGATTCTTTCTCAGGTTGAGGTGAAAATTCTTGTGTTTTAGGTCGGAAAACCTCGATTATATTTCCTTTTCAGATTGTCTATATTTTTATATACAAGCATATGCATGCATATGTATGCATATACATGCCTATATATATGTGTATACACACAATTTCTACAGAAAAGGGTATATAAAGTATCTAATCACATTATAAATCTTTTAAAAACATATCATTCCACTACCAGTATTATCGCTTCTGTCATACTAGAGCATCAGCAGACTAAGTAACACAACAAAGTAAATGAAGAAACATACTAATACATCATCTTCCATAATGCTCAGAAAATCCATTGAAAAAGCAAGTTAGAGAACTTTTGCTTTTTCAAACAATGCATCTCAATTTTATTTCTCTTACACTTTCAAAATGGAAGTATCTGTCTGGCAACTGAAAGTAATCCGAAAGGTTCAACAGAGACAAATAAGGAGAAGAGCAGCACTTCCAGCAGCACCGATCTCCAACTAACAGAATGCAACACAAAATATTACAATAAACACAAAACTGAAGCCAATAGAGCTGAGAACTTGCTTAGAATTGTACTTAACAAATCAAACACATGATGGAACTGTTATTAGCACATCCAGCTGGAACCTGCGTCTTAAGACCAGAGTGAACAGCAAGTCTCATCTGAAGATGACAGGCACTGTCACAATCATAACTACACCTGCTGTGAAAGGCACAAACTACATGTCTCTAAACTGAATATTATATCACCAAATAGCTTAAAAGAACCCAAATTCATAAAAGATGTGTAAGGATTCTTGCCGAGATCAGCACTTCCCTTAAAACTAACTAGAGACCTAGAGACTAGAAGCTGCATTTAAAATTTAAATGTTTATTACTAATTACAAATTAGAATGAAAACAACTTCAATTGCTTCTGTATTCTTTATCCTCCAATAATTTTACTACTACTGTTTGGAAAGAAATTAGATGAGCAGCAGCTTGAGGAAGGAGGAAGGAGAAACAGGGAAAGACTAGTATTCTGGTGAGATTCTAAATTACCAGTCCTTAACTTATTTTTTTCAAAAGGAGTACTTAATATTTTAAATGCATTTTCCAGACTGCTCAGATTGTCATAGAAAAGTCCATGATCTGCTTTATCTACATAAGTGCTTATTTTTAAATTTGACAGTGACAGCTGATGATCACATGAATGCATTCTACTGCACTGAATCAAATAACCTGAAAGAACAGTTTTGAAACATAAGTTTACATGTCCTCTTAAGCAAAGATGATCATGTGATAAGGAACAGTAAATCTTCAAGTAAAAGGTATTTATTCTTTTGAACCATGCTGGATTTACTCATGCCTATCACTAACATTTTCCTTGTCCAGCTGCAAATAGCATAATGTAAGGTTAAACTACTTTAATTCTCATATTCAAGCAGGAAAGTTTTGAAGAAAGGATAACCAAAATAACCAATATCTTATCCCCTGAAAAGCAGTGGTAAGTAGATACTGAATATTTGTCTCTTCACTCCAACTATATTCTAGCAAATGATCTGTGAGAAAGGAGAAATAAAAAACTATATAGAGAAAAATTCTATTTATGCTAATGGAATTGGAAAGAAAAATCACCAAAAAAAGCACTGTCATGTAAGTTTATATGTCACAGTTACCACTGAAAATAAAGACACTTAACAAATGAAAAGTTTCAGACAGACACAGAATTTCTTCTACAGTACTTTTTTCACCTCTCCTTTTTTTTTTTTTTTTTTTTTTTTTTTTAATTCCCTCTATTCAATCTACTTGTTTATACTGACTAACTTTTTTGTATTTGTTTCTGGCAAGGACAGTCAGCTGGCCTATAGGGGTGATCAGACCAGCACGACATCGCATCATTGCAATTAATATTGCCAGTCATCTTTTCCTAGAGATCGTTAAAGAGGAAGATGATGGCAGGGGCAAAAAAAAAAAAAACACCCCCCCCCAAAAAAAAAACCAAAAAAAAACCACCAAAAAAACAAACAAACAAACAAACAAAATCAAATGACAAAAACATATCTCAAATTTTGAGGAAGATAGATCTTACAAAAAAAAAATTAAAGAAAAAAAAAGAAATAAAATCACCTGAAAATTGCCCACTGCCTTTGCTGCTTCTTTTTTTCCTGCTTTCAAGAAAAAAACCACCCAAACACAGAACAATTTGCCTTCATTTCAACTGCTTCTCTCCACCAGAGCATCATGATTCAAATCTTTCCAGGTCTACTTATACAGTACTTTCTCAGCCTGTGAAGACAGTCACTATAGCATCACAGAATATCCAGAGCTGGAAGGAACTCACACGAATCACCAAAGTTCAACTCCTGGGCCTGCACAGGACAGCCCCAAGAATCACACCATGTGGAGTGTTGTCCAAAACATTTCTTGAATTCTGTCAGGCTTGATGCTGTGACCATTTCCCTGGGGAGCCTGTTCCAGTGCCCAACCACCCTCTGGGTGAAGAATCTTTTCCTAATATCCAATCTAAACATCCCCTGACTCAGCTTCATGCCATTCCCTCAGGTCCTGTCACTGCTCACCAGAGAGAAGAGATCAGTGCCTGCCCCTCCTCTTCCCTACAGCTTGTGAGGAAGCTGTAACTGCAATGAAGTCTGCTCTCAGTCTCCCCCAGGCTCTTATGCAGTTATCAGTCAGAAAGGGTAAAGCTCACTGATTTAACCTAGAACAGTAACAGGTTTTTAAACAGGGAGGATACTCTTCTTCCTTGGGAGCTCTTTGATGGCAGTTACCTCTGTTCCTGTGCTTCAATTATGCCACCAACTGCTGAAAGTGTGTTTTAACACTTAAGAAGTACAAGCAGCCACATTAAGCTTTAACAGCAGATGATAAAGTGGGATACACACAAAACACTTATGAAATATTAGGGTCAAAGGGATTAATTTTGTTCTTTAATTATATAGAACAGAAGAGATCATAACTTCTGCACCGGTCCCATAACTATCAATTGGCTTACCCTAGAATCCCTAACTATCAATTGGTTTACCCTAGAACCCATTTTTAATGATAACACCTGGGTCTTATCACAGAAGTTCATTTTAGCTGAAAGAGGATACATGTGAATGAATGCTTTAAATATTTGTTCTAGATCATGTCATATGCAGCATAATTAGAACTGTGCTAAATCACCTCATCTCTATGGAGCACCAAAAATCTATCCTCCAAATATTAATGTTATTTTAAAAACTAATTCTGACTTGAACACGTACAGCAAGAGATCCATCTCCAGATTCCAATTTCCTACAATATCTTGTGCACATACAAAGAGGAGTTCTGTAAGCAGTTTAGCAGAGCAGGAAGGCCATTGTCACACCTCAGCATTTTCTCTCAGGAGTAAAATGGGCAAACCTTGCATTTCAAGAACACTAAAAATATTGGGCATAGGGGGATCAACAGATATGTCCTAACCATGGAAGTTAAACTATTTAAACATTTTAACAACTCAAAATTAATTAATTTACAGTAGTATGATAGAGACAGACAGACTCTGGTTCTCTGGCCAGTTTGGAAGCAGAGCTGCTCCCAAGTGTTTTACAGTAAGGTAAGAAAGCAATGAAAGAGATTTAACAGCAGTCCATGTACAAAGGCAGCTTGGACCAGTATTACAGATCAAAAGCTCTGACACAGCTCAACTTAAGAGAATTGTTTCCCAGAGAAGAAGCAAAAACTATTTTCTCTGAGCTAATTTTGGTTAGAGACCAACTCTTCTTCAGAGCCTTCTTCCTCTTATTTACAGCATGCCCTACCTGAACCTGAGTTAGATTTAGAAACCTTCCCAATTTGCCACAAGAAGATGAAAGCTTAGGACTGCACTGAAGAAAATTATTAATGTTTCTCCTAATAATCCTTTATTTCCTGGAGTATGAGTCCAGCTCAAATATCACATTTCTCAAACACAGGCCTTATTGCAAAGGTGTACACAGAGACATGAAACTCAGAAGTAGCCCCTAAAGTAAAGGTGGTTCTTAAAATCCACTGGAGGATTACAGGTGTGGTCAACAGCAGATAAGAATCTTTGTTAATACAAACCTGAAAAGACCAAAAGTAGTTTACTTTAAAAAAAAACAAAACAGCAGTATGGGAACAAAACAATAAACAGACACCAAAAGAAGTAAGCTGCTCTGGTTCAAAATTGTTGTGTAGTTTTAAGTGGCAACTCTAGGATTAGACTTTTGGGTTATGCCAGTGAGAAGACACATAGAAAAGTAAGGTTTGTGTGTGTGCACGGGTCCTGCTCACACAAGAAATCTTCTAGTCTCCAAGACAGTTTTATGTGTACACCTATGTAATGACCATATGGATGAAGAAGCACAATAGCAGAATTCTTAACTAGAAGGAAATTGCACAAGTCTCATACTACTCCTTAGAAGTAGTTTTCTATAAGTCTAGCTATTAAACTTCTACATGGGAACTGTGAGCATGAAGTCCAGAAGAAAAATGTTACACACAAATATGTCTAAAACACTTGAGTAGCCCATTGAAGGTTTTCTGTCACATGGTATTCCATTTCCTCTCTCACTACTGCCCTTAAAAATGCTCTTACTCTCATTATATAAAGGATATTAAGGCTCTTTCCTCTTTCTGATATGTTGGGGTTTTTTTTCACAACCTTCATTCATATAGGAAGCATCACCAATGGTCCTTAATATAATTCAATATTTTCATGCTGATTACACTGTAGTGTCTGGCTTGTCTTAAAACTCTTTTTAAAAAAATAGAGATGACTGTAAAATGTGCTATTTAGACACTTAGAAAGAAATTTATCAGGGTGTACAAAAACCACTTTGAAACATCATCTCACCAGGTTCACTCTCATAGAATGGTTGGAAAAAAGTAGCAGTGCCCTAATTTATGGGTGCTTCTCTTACAAGCCATCTGCCTCAAGCAAAACAGCTGCCAGTGA
>JAWWES010000168.1:11652689-11688285 GCA_035583135.1 Lophotriccus pileatus | reverse complement strand
TTATTT
Organism: Lophotriccus pileatus; assembly: GCA_035583135.1. Taxonomy (NCBI): domain Eukaryota; kingdom Metazoa; phylum Chordata; class Aves; order Passeriformes; family Tyrannidae; genus Lophotriccus; species Lophotriccus pileatus. The sequence goes on along the minus strand of JAWWES010000168.1, from coordinate 11,688,279 downwards.
CCAGGGGTATGGAAATATACAGAAAAAGCCTACAGGCTAGTTTTTCCAATCGATTTCTTAATTTTAATTAAAAATTCCAATGCCACCTTCCACCACTCCTCTTCCACTTTTGTTGTATTGATCCAAAATAGATTTTTAAAAATTTACTGGATGGCTTATAGTTAATAGATCTGCATGGTTCACACTACAGCTTTCTTATCCTTGAATGAGCCTTTCCAGAAGCAGACTAATAATGCCCTTCCCCATGATGCTCCTGAAAAACTTTCTCACTTCAAAATTGTCAGATATTACTAAGGATAGTACCACAATGCAATATCCATGCTGGTCATAATTTTATACTTAGCATTACTGAATTCAACAACTGAACACTAAATTCAGACAGGGCTATTTGAAACTTCAAAAGGTCTAAGGACGTAGCCTATTTTCAAGCTACCATTTTGACAAACTAGCTGAGACCCCGAAATTAAGTAACTCAGGAGGCTTAATGCTCTCTCTGGACTGATCAGCAACATGCTAAGGAATTGGGCAGATGATGGCCACGGCAAGCTAAAGCTGCCCCTGCCATCAATCAGCTCAGGTAAGAGCAGATTGTGAACCACTCCTGATCTGCTGCAGCAGAAACAGCCAAATGCATTTAAAACCTTTTACCACAACTCTGTCATTTCAGACATATATCATCATGGCCATTAGGTAATTTCAAAGTACTTTAGGTTTCCCAAATCTACATGGCACCACATTTTTTGCTGAATTGTAACATAAAAGGCCTTGAATTTGGAAAGCAGTAACAGAACTTCAGACCTGTGGGAATGTTTCAGGGGACATGAGGACACCATGCTTGCATTATTCATCACCTGATACCTCAGGGCCAATGATCTCTCTCCTCAAGCATATATTCAGTGATTCCTCTTTATAGCATCATTCCAGACTGATTAAGCACAATGACTTTCGAATACAAAATATTTGTCCAGTGAAACTACAAGAGCAGTAAGTAACTACAGAAAAAGTCTACTTATTCCATCAGTTCGATAAGTTATGGAAGAAAAAATTTTTGAAAGGAGACTACTTTGGCTGGAAGATACTTTCTACAAAGCACTCACCACCAGGTCCCTTGTCTGTGGTGGTTTTCGTGGCAATAATATAAACTTTGGGTCCTCTTGAGTTGCTAATTTAATTTTTTTTTTTAAGACAACCATTACCCTCTTTCCACAAAGATTATTTATTCCCAAAATAGTTTCCTTAAACCCAGTATTAAATCGAGAAACTGCAAAAAGAATCACATAAGCACCACCCTCTTTGGAACTTGTTGGCGCGCCTTTTTTTTTTCCCCAGAGAACTTTTGACTCGCATTTTATAATATTACGATAACAGAGACTACTTAAGTGGACAGATTGACAGATAAGAGAAAACAAAAATATTTTTCCTTTGAGAAGACAGCAGTCTGCACTTGGACAATACTGAAAGCCACTGCCAAGCAGAAACAAGTTTAGAGGTCAAAACCAAGTGCCAATAGTGCTATCCTGAACAATAATCACTGTATGCAAAGAATACTTCTGCTGCTGCATTAATATTCCTTCTGTGATGAAGGAAAAATGCAGACTGAACCTCATAGGATTGCCAGATGTCCTATGTAATTAAGATGTTATGTTCTAGTGGTCAAATTCAAAGCCTTATGAAAAGCATTTACAGTATGGCTTTTCCTGTCTTTCTGTAGTAACAGTTGTTTTTCCAAACACGCAGAAATCAAGGCTAGGGGCATTCAGAAAAACGGTTATCATGCAGACAAACTGTGCTTTCCATGCACAGTCAATCTATGTATGCACAGTTTAGTTCTCTCGCACTGTCCCAGATTTTAACATCTAAACTCCAGCAACCCCAAAACACTGCCAAATTTCTACAGACAAAGAAACAGTTTATTTCAGCTCCAGATGTGATTGTGACTAAGGAGCTACTTCTGACCTCCCTCCTCTCTCCCACTGACCTTGGCAAATTAGTTGTAAAATGGGACGATTTATATTCATGAGTTACCCTCTCAGAACTGGTTCATTACTGCATCATCAGTCTGTATACAAAACCATTACTTGTGGTTAAAGATGCAAATTTGACTTTTTTTTTTTGTACTATTAGCGTGCAAATGTTGAACCAAATTGCTAGGGGCTTGTAGGAAAGGAAAAGAAGTTAAGCTGCTGAGACAATCTGTCATTCTGAAGAGCACCTTTACACCGATGGAGGCAGGGAAAGGCTGAGAGACAGTTTTTCACTCACAGTTTAAAAAAAAACTTAGAGGCAAATGGAGCAGATGACAGAAATTGCCTGCCACAGAAGTAGAGAAAGTTTTCCAACTAGATATTCTTTGAACTTCAGCAATTTTAACCTAAACTTTCAGAATACATGTAAAATGGTTAATTATTAATTAATTAATTAAGAGCATCTCAAGAGACTTTTGCCATCAGCTAAAACTGTCAGTCAGCTGTGAAACTATTGGATCAAATAGAAATTAACTGAACCTGCACTCAAACCAAAGCAAAATGCTGAGATTCCTAATATTAACGTTGCAGTAAATTGAATTAACCCATCTAACATTCTTATATGTGCTGTGCAAGTGGTAGGCCAAATTTCTTTGGAGTTTTGTAAAGAAAGTGCAAAGTAAACTCTCAGAAGTTTTAAAGTAATAAAAGCACTAAAATTATAATGAATTTTTGAAAAAACATGATAAATCAAAAACTCTCAATATATATCTATCTTAATTCCTGGAAATGTGAATTACCTGGTTTCTCAGGTGGTAGAAACAGACTGATAGTGAATGACTCAAGATATGAGGATTGCTGCAGTTTCACATGGAGGTGACTCTACCCCACCTCTCTGGGACATTTTTCTGAGCATTAGAGCTTCTCAGACATATCCATTAAGCAATTAGTGTGGTGAGAGCTGCTGTTTTTCAGCTGCTCCATCTGAAGCCTCTCACTCTTTAAAAACCAAAATACTTTACGTTATCACCCCTCAGAGAAAATACACAGGGAACATATTACCACACTGGAAATAAAAGCAAATCCATCAGCAATTACTGCAGAACAGCTGATGTACCATAAACTAGCCAAACCTTAGCAACATACCCACCCACACAGCTTAATGATCATGGGATAAAAGGTTAACTTGGACCATTTTAGAATGGGGAAACAATTTAGTATTTCTTTCTATTCCACACATTTAGTGTGACCTCGTATGTTCTTTACTGTACACCTTCCAAACTGGTAAGGGAATATAATTTTCTAATGAGTTTTCTATAATGATGTTTAAAAGATCATCTTCTCCAAGAGAGCTGAAAGCATTATGATAAATATTTTAAGGACAGACAAAAACAGGAAGACAATTAAAATAGACTGGTTATTAGCATAACCATGCTGTATCAGAGAAAGATTTTTTTATCATTGAGCTTTTACAACCAAAAAAACCGATACTTTCCTATCTTACTTGCAACCTTGAAACAAAACAAAGCATAGTTTTGTCTCATCAACTACAGAATTTATTGCATATCTTCAATTATCAACACTGATTATTTTCTCTGAACACATCCAGCTTGTACCTGGAGAAGAGATAAAGGATTGCTGGAACAGGAAAGGTTTTATCATAATCCTGTGCAATGGAAGAGAATTGAGGGCTATTAGTGTGGTAATGTTTCAGGTAAAACTACAAAGCATAAATGCAGGTTTCTTAAATGCATCACATGCTTTAGTGCACCTAAAATTGCAATATTTGAATTGAAATATATAAAAATGTGCTACACAGTATAGTATAACAGACACAGCATAAAATTAATATATATATTTCTAATAAAGTTGTATAGTATATAACCAGCAGTCCGTGTGTCCTAGATATTAAAAATATTGTGGTTAATGTTGTAGAATCACAGTACCACTGCCACGTGCTGATGTACTAGAAACAAAGATTTCAATTCATGACTGACAGAACTTGTTCTATTGCAGCAGAACAATTAATTAGCTGTCACATTCCTTTTTGGTGATGCTTGTAAGTAGTTCCGTCATCACTCATTCAAGGAAATGGAAAGCATTTCTCGAAATTCCATGTGGAAAATCTGTCTCTGAAATTCTCAGTCTCATAAGGTAACCTCAAGTTTCATGCAGTAATGATGTGTAGAAAACATCATGTTAATGTGGCTCTAAAAAGAAAAAATAAGCAAAGGCAGTCAGTGTCAATATGCTAAATAGACTTAGTTTCAAGGGATGGGCAAATGAGGCAGAAATTTTGCCTGCCAACAAGGACTGTAGCAAGTGTGAGTTGACACAGTTGAAAAACAATAGATCAGAAAGAGTCCAGTACTCAGCTGCTTTATTGTCCTGTGTACAACACAGTAATTGCTGAATGCAGTTCAAAACCACTCAATTTATTTTTCACTTCCTCTGTACAGTGCCTCCCATGATAGCATCTGAATATTCTTACAAAATTAGTAATTAAATGTTTGTAAAATATTGGAGTACTTTACTGATCAGTAACTCTGATTTTTTAAAAAAAATAATTAAAAATAATCTTGCTAAATTTGAATGTCTGACTGAATGTTCAGTTTCTTTCACCACTACACAGACTTTAAGTCACTCAAAGTACAGTTGATAGCCCTTGGTTGCATCAAGGAGTACTTACCATAACTGCAAATCAGATCCATAGTCACAAAACAAAAACCTAACAAATAACAAAACCAAAATACACACATGCAACTAAAGAGACGCTTGGGAAAAGTCAGATTTTAGCGACCCACCAAGGATCTCACACACACAAAGTTTCAATGACAAAGGCAGAACAAAACTCAGCTCTCCAATTTAATGTTCAACTGTCTGCAGCCTAAATCAATCTCTTCTTCTTTTCTGACCTCCAACTCATTCCTTACACTTACTTGGGGTCACAGAGAACTGGGAACTACAGTGAGAAAACAAGAAATCTCTGATTTCTCACTGTGTTGCACCACAAATTTCAGCATTTGGAGGGCAAAGGTGTATGGAGTTGTATAATTAGAACTTGCAAAATCATAGACACTTATATTTTTTTAATCCTCCAGAAACACAGACCACTTTAGCTTTTTTATTGCTACTACCTAATTGCTCTCAAGGCAAAACAAAACTCTCGAATTACATCATATGTCGTCACACTGATTGAGTGACAAGTCACCAGAAAACTTGTCCCATTGGAGCAAGCAAGTCAGATTAGTATCTCTAGTTCAGGTGACTATTAGAAAGCACCCAAGAGCTTTTTTCAAGTGCATGCTTGCAGCAGAGGGAGATTCAGGCTCTGGATTGCCATGTTCCTCAGCAGGCACAAATTTCTGTTTGCTCTCTCAAATACAAGATTTATAGCCCTGTCCATTCAGCACTAATCCAGACCCAACCCATAACTCCTTATTCCAGTTTCACTCTTCAGGTATCTCCTGCTATGTTTACTTCCCAAGCTTCTCACCATAACCTCCTTGTCTAGCATGTCAATCTCATTACTCCAGACATAAAATTATCCCATTCTCATTCAAGCTCAAATCACCATTTGAACCTCCTTTCCTTCGGTCCCAACTTCTTCCCTTCTTCTTACCAAAACATCAGACTTATTTTCTTCTCCACACCCACATCCAGTTCTTATCCCTACTGCAATCAAAGCAGGCAAGACAAGGCAAGGGAGAAGCAAAGCACAGAGGAAACCATTCTCCTGTTCAGTTCTGGGGCACAGCCCAAACTCAGAGATGAAACTATAGGCCAAGTCCACTTCAGATCAGATTGTACATACTGTGATGAAATCTCCAGGCACTGTACTATAAAAATATAGCTAGTCCAAGAGCAGAATTTTAGGAAGACAACAGCACACACATCCTTGCTGTGAAGGCCATTTCTCTTTAACTTTCAGACTTGGCCTACAACGAAGGACTTTGAGACAACATTCAAACCAGTGAGAGAAATAGAAAGGAATATTGAGGTAGGCTTAATCTGTGTGTCAACTTAGCAGCTTTCAGTTCAGAAAAGGGAAGCAGAGACAAGTTAGATTATAATTTAGAAATCAATTTACTAATCAGTTTTGGCTAGACAGGCTAAAAAGAAGCTGGACTTCACTTCAGAACCCTGTTTCTAACCTCATAAATGTTCGCCTCCTGAAAGATAAAACCATAAAGAGAGCTAAAAGATAAACCATAAAAATATCTACTCAAATACGTCCATATTCAGTCCAGGTTTTACATTTTCATGATTATGTAAAATGAGTTTAAGTACCTGTATTTTGAGTTCCACAAGAGTGACTCCACACATTCATACTAACAAAATACATCAAATAAAAGCAACTCCTCTGTCAATACTTGCTGTCACACACACCAGCTTCTCCTGTCTTTGGCATTCCAATCAAACCAGATTCTTCCAATTGCTCAAATTCCTAATAACTGGCAATTCAGGTGACAAAGTGGAAGGTGCACAAACTTTAAGAAATCCATGCAGACTGTAACAGATGAATCTTTATTATCTACAAGATTGCTAGTTCCTTCAAAAAATTCTCATAAGCTCGTTTGATGCAAGACTCACTCACAAAATCAACGTTGACTCTTCCCTAAAATGTTTTTTCTCTGAAGTGAGTCATTCAATGTCTGTTATGATTTCTACCAATCTTCCTGCCATGAAAATCGTGATTATTGGCCAACAGTTTAGAGCTTTATTGGAAACTTTCAATAAATGGCATGACATCGGTCAACTTGCAGTCAATAGAGACCTAATCAAATTTAAGTATAAAGCAGTTTTGTTGCTTTTTCCTCAAGTTTCTTGAGAACCTTGGACATGCATTACCTGATCCTGAGAATCTTCTGTTTTTCTAGTAACAATGTATTTTACAACACTTAAATTTGACTTCAAGTCTCTGAAACATTACCTGTAAATTTCCAGCACAGGCATTTTCTCCAGGTTCTATGACAACAAACGCTATCCAAAAGAATCTTTTCTTTTCCTACTGTGACCTCTTCTTGTATGGATGCTCCTTCTATTTCTGAGAGCTTACTAGTCCTATAGGCATCCTGTGAGGCTTCAAGCTTCTAGTGTATTTGTACAAATATTATTAATTTTTTAATATATTTTCTTCAAGTTGCTCCTCCAATTACTTTTAATCTGCCTTGAACTATTACACTCAGTCTGGTTTAGATACAATTTTTTAAAGGATGTTTACTTTTACCTATGAGCATTTTTTAGCATCCTGTTTAATCATGGCATGTATATTTTTATCTGTAGACCTTGTTCTGATAAATGGCATGCATTTGTCTCAAGTTTCCAGTGCAATGTCCCGGAACAGTCTCTATGCTGCTTCCAGGGATTCTACTTCATTTGCTGGTGGAGGGGAAGGAGTCCTCCCACTTCGGAGGAAGCAGCAGCAGAAACAACACGTGATGAATTGACCCCAACCTCCATTCCCTGTTCACCTGCACTGCTTAGGGAATGAGGCAGAGAACTGGGAAAAAAGTTAAGCCCAGGAAGAAGACAGGGTAACGGGAAGGTGTTTCTAAGACTTGGTTTTAGTTCTCATTATCCTACTCTGATCTGACTGTTAATAAATTAATTTCTGTAAGTCAAGCCTATTTTGCCCATGATAGTAATTGATGAGTGATCTCCCCCTGTCCTGATCTCAACCCACAAGCTCCTGTCCAGCTGAGGAACAACTTGATGAGCACTTTGCAGCCAGCCAAGGTCAAACCACCACAGCCCTACAGGATACCAGCCTGTTCAAGTACTGAAATCTCAGCTTGCTGTGTGATTGAGCACCTTTCCTACTTCAGAATTCCTCTGCTGCATCATTTTTCACTCACAAAAGCCTTCAAGTTCCACTAATTAATTGGGTAAATGCATCACATCTTTCTTCAGAACAGGTCTATGGAAGAATTTCAGAAATATTTCTTTAGTTCAAGTACTCGAGTAAACTAAACATCTACCTGTAATCCTGTATGAAAGAGAACAAAATTTTATATGATTCACAAACTGAGAATTTTAAAATAGATTTTGCACTTCCAGAGTAAAACCATTTAAAAATTCTATTGTGAATCATGTATGCAGCTTATTCATTGTCTATTACATACGTTGTGTATAGTGAAGGACAAGAATCATATGGTATTGCTTCTTTCCCCAGTTTAAGATGTGCAAGTTTCTGATAGTTCTCCTATAGAGAATGCACTTCTTTAAAGGGAGACACAGACCTATGCTGTTTAAAAAATTATACTTCAAAGCTCATTCTATTATGTATTACTTCAGCAGCCTTAAATCAACATCCAAAATCAGCAGAAGTTTCATACCAGGATGGGGATAATTAAAAATATCAACAAGAGGTTTAATTTTTGAAGTTTGGTCATTGACATTAAAGGCAAGCAATGCTGCAGTCAGAGGGCATTGTAACACAGAGTTAAAGCATATAAACATTTTCCTCCAGAATTCATAAGATTTAATCAAAATGCTAAGTTAAACATGAGAGCAACTTGGAGTTTCTGTTGTGTTAGCAGAAGTTTCAGTGGTATTTGAAGGCACAAGGTCATTTGAACACACAGTTGCTATGACTGCTGTGCTATACAGTGAGAATATATTAAAGGCATCTAAAATGCCTGTTTGAGAACACTAAACATTTAGTCTGCTCCCACCACCTTCTGAAACATAAATTTAATACATGTTGATAAGTTTACACTAACACAGTAAGCTAACAGACTGTTTGAGGTACTGGTTAAAGTAATAAGGATCTCTGGTTTTTTGTGAGTTTAAACCAGTGAACAGAAAGATGGGACATATAAAGTTGTATGGCCTATTTCTACAGTGACAAAAGAGTTATGAGTAGTCATCGGGGTACTGAAATATTCCTAGTTCATTCATACAAAGTAACAACGAGTATGTTAGAAAACCAGAGAACTACAAGCTAAAAAGCTTAGGCTGTACTAGCTCAGTAGCCACAGTGGCTGGAGTTCAACATTGACTCAATACTTAAATATTTGCTCAGCTCCTTTCCCAGGATTCACAGCCTGAGAAGAATTATGTGCTACTGCAAACATGCCCTCAGCAGTACCTGCACTAGTTAGCTGTGTCTACACAAAATTTCACACCAACAGGTACATAGCCTTCTAGGATAATTCCATTTAAAAGGAACCTCAAGGGGTCACAGAGTCAGAGTAAGTCAATAGTATATGTTTTCTATGAAAGAATAAATGTTATCCTGTATCCCCATCTCACCTTTATACCAAAATAAGTAGTTGCCAATTTTATTTCCCCTGTTGTCATAAGTTCCATTTCAAGCCTCATTTGTGCTAGGGTTAGAACTCCAACTATTAATAAGCAGAGAAGTTTTTACACTACTGATGGGATTTCCTTTGCAGCTCATGCAGCCCAGAGTAGGATGGCAACCATTGGTCATCCAGGTAGTTTGGGAACAACTCCTGTACGACATACAAGAGAACCAGTACTTTGGCAAGTCAGTTTCTAAAATAAGGCAATGAGGCAAAACTACCAAGAGCAGAAAGAGATTAACTAATATTTCACATGCTATGAATCCCCTCTAGGAACACCATGTTAAAGTGATTGCATCCAAGAAAAGAACAACTCTAAAGAAAATCATGAAATAAAGCCTATGTGTTCAGATTGCCTCCAAGGACTACACTAGGCATTAACACAAAAAGTTAAAGCTAATTCTTTCAGATACCATGCCTAGCTTATACACAAACCTTTCTAATTTTTTAGCAGCCATATGTGAACTATCACTCGTAGAAGTCTTTATTCTTGGCTACACAAACAAAAAGCATCTTCAGCACTTATGAACAAATACATTTGATTTGTAACTTTCCAAATGCACCCTTAGCAGCCAACTTTCCTATTAATCACTGTCGAATACGTGCTAACCAAAACCAAGGCATATCTGTCAAGTCTCCTAGCCTTTCTGAAGACAGCAGCTTTACATTTGTTCCACTGTATATCTGGAATAAAAGCAAAAGTCACATAGAAATCAGGAAGAAAACATTTACATGATCAAAGATCAAATGTATATTTTCATAATCTTTTTACAAACAGAACAACAAAATCTCACTGTTAGCCAATTATCAACAAAAGATTATTCCACTTCCAGCATCGCATACTCACATCACACATATTCCCAATTTATTCCACTTCCTTATTAAAAGCATCCAGCAAGGAACTAATCAAAAAGTTATAAAGAACCAGCATGGCTATTTCTTGCAAGTCTAAAGACAAATGCTTCTCAGTTTGCCTCTTGTAAATTTGTGGAGAAAAGGTTTTGGTTCAGAACCCAGTTACAGTTTCACAAAGTAATAGAACATAAAAGATAGTAACTAAGAAACCTGAGACATTTTTATAGGCTGTACTGCAATTAAGAAACATAATAAATACCTGTTGCTTTGCCTCAATTTAAAATAATTATGGTTAACTCAAGTGTTGTTGAAAATTTCAAGAACAATATTTTACACCCTTAATTTAAGAAGAGGTTATAGTAACTCTTTAAACTGTTTAACATATTAAAGAGCTCCATTTGAAAAAAATCATAGAAATTAAATTTATTTTTTATAATATCCCAGAGCACCATGTTGAAATAAGACTGTTATAAGATCAAAAGTTATAAAAAATGAGTTACTTTCAAAAATATTTAATTATTATTTTTACTGTTAACAAGGAAACTGTAATCTTTTCTGGCTACAAACCTGTATTTTGGGTTCTGCTGTGCCTGCCTTTTGAAGTTAGTGACAATGAAAGAATAAGTTTTGGAATAATCCATTTATTCACAAAAACATACAAAGTTTGCTCTCTGAAAACAAGAGCAGAACCTGCAAAACAAATACTGGTAAAAACCCGGACTGTATGTCCAAGATGCACCCATTTCTCAATTAAGGTAATTCTTACTGATCTCACAACATGAAATCAACAACTTTCCCCTGCAAAAGCAAACCCATGTAACAGCATAGTGTGATATCTCAGTGAGTGTATTTTTCTGTTCTTCTTTTGTCTCCAGGTGTTTTGCACAAGCACAGCTGCTAAATTAGGCAGAGCTTTGAGCAGCATCAACCTGAGACCAAAAAATCCTAATGGCACGTAGTTATTAACCTCCAGGAAACAGGAAAAATTACACATTACTGGAATGTATTCAGCCTAAGAATGTATAAACCTGTGAAGTTTGATGCATCAAGGTGGTCTCTAAATCACCATAAAATGATTTTTAAACAAATTAGTTATTGTCATTGCTAGCTGCCATGCACATTGCTAGACAGAACTCCTGATTGTTACAAATTCTGCCCAAGGAACTGCTCAGCAGAAAATTAAACACACTGGGCTACTTTTTTACAGTAACCAGAAGCCATTAGAATGGACCAGGAACAACTAGTCCAAACCAGAAACAGACAGTTCTTCCCTAATAGGTAGTAAATAACCTGCTTTATCAAAGCATGAAAGAAGTTTAAATAAGTTCAAGCAAAAACTGGGCAAAGGGGGAAACGTTCATATGTTGAAAAGGGACTGAACAGTAATTTTAACTAAATAGTTAAACCATGCTAGAAAGTCCCTTGAGCTGAAAACAGGTGGAAGTTGGGAGAGTGTAGGAAAGTGGTATGGGCAAAAAGAAAGAAGAGTATCATATGTTATCATATTTTTATCCTTCCATCATCTTGTGATTACGGCTACTTTCTTTTCCCCTGTGACCTTAAATGCATTTAATTGCACATTAGCCCCTGCAATGGACGGGAAGAGGATAAGCAGCAAGTTGTGATTATAGTTTTTATTGATTTTTCCCCTGGTGTGCTGCTTCTAAAGACACTGCAATAACAGGCAGATGCATAGGACAGACAGAAAAAGTTCCAACCCATCTTTTGGCCCTAAAAGTCTGTTTAATGTGATATCTCCAAGTCAGAGATATTTAACTGTTACGAACAGATGTTAAACTTGACCTTAGACAAAGATCACAGATTAGAGACAGAATATTAAGCTAAATGAACCCTTAATCTGAGCCATTTTTATGCTTTTATACTAATGAAATTCACAAGTAACTTCACTATTTGTTTAAGACCAGTCTGCTGAATTAAATGTCATCTCCTAACTCCACTTTTCCTACTAAAAATTAAAAAAGAAAATCTTAGAGTAAGAAAATATGGTAAAAGGGAATGAACATTCAATAAGGGCCCAGAGGAAGCAGCAAATGTAAGGACAGTAAGGGCAAATGAGCAACTTTTTTCAGCCTGAATTAAACTTCATCATATTGTTGTGCACAGTGGAGGTTTACAAGACATGCTCCACCAGGCTGGAGGGGCTGGGCTGCCATCCAGAGGGACCCAGACAAGCTGGAGGACTGTGAGCAGGAGTCTTATGAAATTCAGCAGTGACACACACACTAATCCCTGCATCTGAGAAGGAAGAGCCCACTGCAACAGTGCAGGTCACCAAGACAACAACACCAGTACCCAGTGGTACATGGCGGGAAGATGAGAGGCAGTGTTGAAACAAGAAGGTCGGACTAGGTGCAAGGAAAAAATGTCTCCCTATGAGGACACACAGGCAGTGAGATAACGTAGAGCAGAATGCCCAGAGAAGCTGTGCAGTCTCCCTCCATGAAGGTTCTGAAGGCAAGACTGGATAGCACAATATAACAGCACAGGAAATGTCAAGATTGATAGGACTGCAGGACTAGTAATCACCACAGCCATATTCAAAGTGGACCTCACTTAGCTTGACTTTTTCACCTTTATGTTTGATAATACTTCCTATGTCCCACAGGCATTTTCTGTAACATTAATCTCATTTAAGTTAATTTGGAACAATTTTTCTCTGTTTTTATTTAGTTCTGAAAGTTGCTGCTTCTATTCTTCAACCTGAAGAAGAGATTCTGGTCATTTTTTTCCCTGTTATGCCATTCAATACTACCACCTCCTATAAATTTCTAAGCTCCACTTTTCAGCCTACCATGACTGCAGTCCTACTACCATGTCCTTTACTTTCATAAAAAGATTTTCATGCAAAAATTTTTTGCTACAGGTAATTTTTATTCATTGTGGGTGTGCTGCAAGTATAATCAAGGGCAACAGAAATTTCACAAAGTCAGTAAGCCAGCTCCACTCCAACTCTATTTGACACAAAGACATGCAGTAAAATATTCCAAGAGTATCATTCCAGTTTTTCCAAATCTATAGGTTCTGGCCAAAAATCTCTAAGTAAATATGTTTCACTTAAACTGGAAATTGCAAGCCTGCTTTCATTTCTAACCTTGAAATCAGGTATGTGAAAGCTTTATGCTACGGCACATAGAATGAGAAATTAAATTCTCATTTTAACTGCGTTGTAGAAAAGAGGTAAAACAGCTGCCCCTTTAAAGCAACAGCAAAGAGAATGTATAACCCCTCCTTATCGTGCCCTGCAAACGAGATACTGTGGCTTATGCAACAGAAGATACAACTGCTAATCAAAATACATTTAAAAAAAAAAAAAAAAAGAGTAAGGCATTGCAAGCAGTATGTATCCTTATTTAAAGCAGCAATCTCTTTGGCCTAATCTAGTTACATACTTTCGTCTTTTCTAAGAGTCTGCCCACAGCAGATAAACACACAAACCTTCTTGTGCTGCACCAACTGACGTCAGCAGTCGCTTAGGAACAGCGTTTGGTGCAAAAGTGGTAGTACCGAAACTATGTTTACAATTGAAAAAGAATGAAGTATGCAGAGCTCACCATAGCTTCAGGAAAAAAAAAGATACAAGCTTATAAATATAAACTACAAAAGATCTTTTCTAAATTTTGTGGGACTTTCAGGGAATGTTTATCTGCTTAAATATCTTCCGGTGAATACATAGAGTAGTAGGTCTGGTTGGGGTTTTTTTGTTTTGTTTTGTTTTTATATATTTTCAACAGTTCACTCTTCCCAGGAAAAAAAAAAAAAATAAAAAAGAAAGAAGTAGTCATCAGTTTCGTCAGTTTTGGAATGTAAGCTTTGAGCTTCTTTCACTTCTGTTTAATCTGTAAACGAAAATTCAAATCCAGTAACAACTTTATTGGGTAACTGTTTACAGGGACAAAGCCCTGTTGTTCCCACAGCAAGAAAACAAAAGATCTCACAAAACAACCTGCACCGGTAGAAATAATCATCCCATCACTATTTTCTAAGTAGTCAAATGTTTAGAAAGTCTAGTCTCTAAGGAACTTAGAAGTGCTCTACTTTTAATAACTCAATATGAAAATTGTTTAGAAGACCCTGTAGAATAAACAATGTAAAACTATACAGATGCAAAGCTGTTTTCTGCAGCTTCACAAATAAACTTAATTTTACAATTACAGAATTTTAATTTAGAAAAAATGTGTGCGAAATCTCTCAGAACAGGCTTATTATTGGTCCAGTGTATTTTATAAGTAAAGTGCAAATTCTGAGTAGCCTCATACTTTCCATTGCTTGACAATGTAAGATAACCATTTCTAACCACTTGTTACATTTTGGAAATCTATTGAATAAGAAAAAAAAATTGCATAGTTTACACAAGTTTAAAAAACATTATTTAAAATATAGATACATAAATATTAGACCTCTGGTAGGCATTCTCCAGCTTCAGTCTATGGAAATGAAGCATTTTTTTCATCAAAGTTAGGCCTAATAGGAATGCACTGTAATGCTGGACATCATAACAGAGGGAGTCTGTACCTTGTGTGCTCACATTCCTCCTGCTGGCTCTGAGAAAACATGAAGGAAGAAGCTAAAACCAGAGTGACCAAAAAAAGGACACTGCAGAGAAGGACACTGAATAATATGAATCAATATTACAAAAACCAGAATGCTTATTTTCATATTCTTTTGACATGTTTCCACTATAAAACCTCACATTCAACAGTCACTCCCAACCCCTGAACTGTAATTATTTACTCAGACCTGAGAGGCTGTGCATGAATTTATCACAGTTTTCTGCTGCACACATCTCCAATAAAAAAAAGACACATGGGAAGGGAACACAGTCTGCTTCCCCCATTAAGCTAATATAAGCTTAATTTATAAGCTTAATATATAACATAGGCTTAATTCAGAAAGGCTAACTGGAATATATATCAAATGGAAGTGATCAAAATCAGGAACATTCTCCCTTCACTACACCAAAAGAAATCCACCCACCCATATACAAAGTGGAAAAACTATATAAAAGACTGTTAACAGGCATAATCCTTGTTGTTTGGGGTTTTTCTTAAATATTGAATTCCTGAGATGTAAACAGTTTTATCAAATTTCTGCAATGAAGACAAGAAAAAGGAGCAGGTAAAACCAACTTATCTGAAGCAGATAATCCATGGTTTCATTCATCTCAGTATTTTTTGGTCTGCTATCAGGATTGAGAGAAAGCTGTTTCTGTGATTCCAAGGCACCCCAAAGAATATTGTCTCTGGACAAAGTCCAGATGTAATTTGGGCCAAGAATGATCCCAAACTGAAACATTCCAACACCATCCAAAGGTCTAAGTAGTTTATCTGGAAGTCAAGCAGAGAGTTCTGAAGAAAAAAATAGTTCAGCTAAACTCAGCAAAGTCTTACTCATTGATTCAGATAGAGTTCAGAAATTGCTTCAGCTTGCTTTCTGATTTATATGCCTGTACCTGGCCTCTAAGTCAACCTTTCCAGGATACTGAATTTACTTGCCATCACACCTCTCATCATGATAGCCGAAAAGCAAGTTTCCAGTCTTCTAACACCTTTGGGAAACCAAGCATCGCTTTTCTACTGCTGTATCTGGAAACGATCAAGATGCTGAAGGGAACAACTGACTCTTCAAACTACTGCTGTACTTGGAGAATTTTTGAGGGGATAGAACACAGTTCAACCATGCTTCAGTGCACAGCACCAGCAGGAAACTCTGTTGTCTCAAGTCTCACTCCTGATAAACCTCCCAAACAGAGACATTCAGAAGCCACCTGGATAATCTTTTAAATATGACTTGGGATAGGAAGCAAAGAACCAGAAACAAATGTCCAGTTGTTATCAGAAATCCAGCCTATGCACTAAGCACACCCTTCACAGAATTCTAGTTAGAATTATGCTTCTACAATGCTAGCTTTGTGTCCCATAGAGAGGTGAGACTTACTGGGAGATTAATTTTGTTGTTCTAATAACTGGTCTTGAAAACAGCCAAGTGTTAAGTAAGTGTCTTTTTCATTCCTCACCCTCTCCTTCATAAACATTAGCTAGTTAATTTTAAAGCTAACAAAAAAAATTACCTCACTGCTGATACAGACAACACATGCATTTGAGCGATGTAATAAACCATAAACATAAAACCTATCTTATCTGCAAAAAGAACATGAGCTTGGAGATACAATGAGAAACATACTTCACTCACACATATTTTCTATTTCTTAGAGGGGGAAAAATAACTCTGAGCATCAGAAAAGACTGAGGAAAATGAGTGGGAATCAATGTTGACAAAACTTCAGGCTCCCTGAAGTCATTTTGAAAAAAGAAATTCTTTGAAAACTCATCTTTTCCTTGAAAAGCAAGCTTCCTTGCTTCATCCTTTTATCTGCTGTCCATTTTACTATTCAGGGCTCCACAAGAATAGACTATGACCTGTTCTTTTACTTCTCAGTAGACATAAAACAAAATAAAATACCAGTGACACAACTTGCTTTCACATCCCAGCAACAGCAGTGAATCAGGCCTCCTGCCAAGTCAAAACTTGTTTGAGCGCCTCCTCCAAAGAATGGCCATCGCCACTCCTATCTAGTAGTCTGCTACAATAAAAAAGAAGTGATAGTCTCTATGAGAAAGGCTCAGAGCATAAATAAATTAGCCGATAAATAAGTCAGCATTTCGTTTCTTTTGGAGCTGTCATTGCTGGACAGCTTGTCTCTGTAACTGGGAAAGATGCAAGAATAATAAATTAAGTCCTATTACATGACAGGAAATAAACTGTCACATTCCACTGTAAAGAAGAAAAGACCACCTTCCCAAAACTCAAATGAACATCACAACAAAAAATATCAGAACAATAAACACACTTTTTCAGGTAAAGAGGTAAGTAGCTCTGCGAGGAGCACAACTGATTAAATCCTTGGAAGTTTTGTTTCATGACTAGATTACCTGGCAACTTGGAGTTAGACTTTTAGCCTCTGTCAAATTTCACTGAAACAAGCCAACAAATTAGAAGATACTGGGGATGAATACTTCAGGCTGACAAAGTCGAGGTTGTTCAGCCTGGAGAAGGTTGCATGGACATCTCATGGCCATCCAGTAACCGAAGGGGGCCTACAAGGAATCCAGAGAGCAACTGTAGGGACAGAAAGAAGGAGAAGGGCTTCAAACTGAAAAAGAGTAAGTTTATATTAGATGGTAGGAAGAAATTCTTTACTGTGAAGATAGTGAGGCACTGGAACAGTTTGACCAGAGAAGTTGTGGATGCCACATCCCTGGAAGTGTTCAAGGCCAGGGTAGATGCAGCCCTGAGCAATCTGGTCTAGTGGAAGGTGTCCCTGCTCATGGCAGAGGGGGTGAAACTAGAGCATCTTTAAGGTTCCTTTCAACCCAAAGCATTCTAGGATTCTATGAATGACTGCATGACAAAAAGGGTAATTTGAATTAAGCTATAATGTGTGCACATGTACACTACATGCACATATGTAAATTTGTCTGCATTTACAAAATGTGAAGGTCATAATTCAATACAAATTTATATACCAAATAAATTATTCTATAAAAGTACATCCAAAAAGAACGTCAGAATAGCCACTGCACAGACCAGTTTGAAAACAGACATCTGTGGTAAGGGAAAAAAACTTCTTCACCGAGTCCAGATACAATCATAGAATCACAGAATTGTTAAGACTGGAAAAGACTTTTAAGATCATCAGGTCCAGCCATCAATCCAACACTACCACCATGTTCACCATTAAATCATGTCCTTGAGTGCCCTAACCACATATTTTTTGAACAATTCCAGGGATGATGACTCTACCACTTCCCTGGGCAGCCTGTTTCAATGCTATACCACCCTTTCCACGAAAATATTTCTTCTAACATCCAATCTAAACTTCCTCTGATGCAACTTCAGGCCATTTCCTCTCATCCTGTCACTTGTTACCAGGGAGAAGAGACTGCCCCTCACCTGGCTAC
Source organism: Lophotriccus pileatus (assembly GCA_035583135.1). Taxonomy (NCBI): domain Eukaryota; kingdom Metazoa; phylum Chordata; class Aves; order Passeriformes; family Tyrannidae; genus Lophotriccus; species Lophotriccus pileatus. Next base: position 11,670,171 of record JAWWES010000168.1, on the reverse strand, counting down.
ATCCTCCTTTCAGGTAGTTGCAGAGAGCAATAACGTCTCCCCTGAGCCTCCTTTTCTCCAGGCTAAACAATCCCAGCTCCCTCAGCTGCTCCTCATCAGACTTGTGCTCCAGATCCTTCCCCAGTTCCTTTCTCTGTACTCACTCCAGCACCTCAGTGTCACTACCTTCTTGTAGTGAGGGGCCCAGAACTGGACACAGGATTTGAGGTGTGGCCCCAAACTTGAGGTGTGCCAGATACAGGGGAACAATCACTTCCCTAGTCCTGCTGGCCACTCTATTTCTGATCCAAACCAAGATGCCATTGGCCTTCTTGGCCACCTGGGCACACTGCTGGGCTCATGTTCAGCTGCTGTCAACCCGCACCCCCCAGGTCCTTCTTTCACCAGACACTTTTCCAGCCACTCTTCCCAAAGCCTCGAGCACTGCATGGGGTTGTGACCCAACATAACAGTGTCTTTTGTTAGTGTTTAACAGGAAAATAAAATAGGTAAAAGGAAATTACTTCTTCTAAACTTTTTGTCTTGTGCCATAAACTTCAGGGATACATTTACACAGTTAAAAAGATGCTTTAGCTTCTTTTAAGGACCATGATTTCAAGAATCTATGCAAATTCAGCACTAAAGCTTTAACAATGAAAGATGTTTAGAGGAAACTCAGCTTGGGAGATCACAAAAATGAGTTGGTTAAGACTAAAAACGGCTAATATAAAAGAAATGCTGATTCATTTGCAGAATGAATCAACTGATTTACTCTTCAATTAAAAAATATCATATTGGTCTTTAAAAAGACTGATGTGGAAACTTCAGACTTACAAACACCATAAGACTGAGTCACACTACATTTACATGATGTTAATTCTCACTATCAGAGTTAAACAGTTTTAATTAATTGCCTCAGGACACAGAAAATGTACTACTACTTTGCAAGCTAGAAAATGAGGTTTCTCAGTGCATAAATATGACTGCAACTGCTTAAACAAAAACGTGGTGTACAGTTCATATAGGTCATCAAACTAGTCAGAATACTAAGCAGTTTTATGTTTCAAATGTCAAAATGCAAAAGCTATCATTTAATTTATTTTTTACTTCTATTTTTGGCATTGACAATAATTTTACTAATATAAAAGAAGTTGTGTAGCTGCTTTGAAGTTACAAGATTTCAGTGTGAAAATACAGGGCATTTATAATATTTAGACACATCATAACAGTTCAGTCATTAAACACAGCGATCTGAAAACAGGGTGGGAAAAGCATATATGTTCTGTGAATGTCAGGCATTCTAGTTTTCTTTTTTTCTTTTTTATAAAATTTTGGAATTCTGGGGCATATGGATATTTTATCTTTTAAACTTCAAAGTAAATGTTCTAACAATCATGAATTACTAAGTAACCAGCACAGCAGAATGCAGCAATTCTTCAATCAAATAAAAACCAAACCAGTAAAGCTACACAAAGCACTTACAAGAAGCTGTGAAATGAATAGTCTTAATTATAATTTCAGTATTCCTAATTTTCATATTAAATATTTGAAACACTTTGAATACTTAGTTTAAATTTTCTGACAAAATATTTTCTTCTAAAAGTACTATCTTTAAGCATTTTAGCAAAATAAGAATCCTTTACCTTATAAGTGTTCCAAAAAAAGAGAGACTAAAGCTCTCTTTCATATAAGGAATCCTAAAAAAAACAATTGTATTATATCTATCTTTAGCATTTTAACATAGAAAAAAAAATCTGCAATCTTATTGTGAATCAAGCTATAAGATAAATACCAAAGCAAACACTTAAGAGATTCTCAAATCGCTTCTGTTTGATGCATGTTTCTAACCAATAGATAGAAGGGTAATCTTTAGTTTTCCTCAACTCACACAGGACTGTAACAAGGCTAATTAATTAACTAAAATTTGCACACAGGACATTTGCATTGAGAACAAAGCCTATAACTTATAAGAAAGACAGGTTTTTATTTGGAATCCCCCCCAACACTGTGGTTTAGAAAATAAAGCAGAGAAATCAGATTAGAATTGCCTGCTCTGGCCTTGGGTTATATCCCCAAAGGCTTTGACTATTTTTGTGGGAGACATTGGTTAAATTCACAGAGCATTCAACTTTGGCAGTTCATCAGCCACAACAAGGGGTTTTGGCAAAATATTTAATCTCGTGGGCTACTTTTTGAAGTGTTCAATTTATCAACAAGATTAATGGCAGAAAGGAATTCAACACAAAATATCCACCCATGTTTACCCAGTTTCCTGAGGAGACTTCACAGTATGCTGCAAATTGGCTCAGCTGTACAATTAGCAGCATTAGATGCAGTTGTTTTAGGGGCATCACAAGCAGTGGTCACTGTGCCCCTTTTCTCAAGGAGTTGTAGGGTCACTGTAATGGATGACTGCTAAGAGGCACACTCTTCAAAAGTCCATGCCAAACTGTCTCAGTCAATAAATAATTCTCCTCAACTATCTCTTACAGTATATTTCTAGTAATGTTTTCACTAGCCATACTTACTAAAGATGTTACAGAACACATCCCTGGAAATGTCCAAGGCCAGATTGGATGGAGCTCTGAGTAACCTGATCTACTGAAAGGTGTCCCTGCCTACACAGCAGGGTGGGAACAAGATGATCTTTAAGGTCCCTTCCAACCCAAACCATTTCTATGATTCTATGATATTCTGGGAATTCCAGTGACAGAGGACCCTGCACATCCTTCATACTTCACACCGCATTGTCTAGAACACGTTATCTTGTACAATCAATAGCAAACAAACAAAGTCCTAAAAAATGCTTATTTGACATCATAAAAATAAAGTGTTCTAACTCCATCTTCTGGCTAGGAGTAATTGATGTGGAAGACAAAAAATTATCAATCAAATTCAGCTTGACATCAGGCTTTATTTAAAGACTTTAGGCCTCTAAAGTTTCTTCTTTGTGTGATTAAAGCTTTCTCTCCAGTTTATTTTTCATTTCCCTCTCACTTCTGCCAGGTTTGAGTTTGATCTTTGCAAAGCATCTACGTAATCAACATTTTTCTTAATGCTTTGGTTTAAAAAATGTGAATTTAATCAAGAGCAAATTTCCTCTTTATCTTCCTGAACATTATTTTAAGAGGAAATAATAATAATAACTAGGTAACGAGAAAGTGTCCTTTTGTTAGGAGAGCATCATTAGTTGCACAATGCAAGATTTAACATTTTAGATTTCATAAAGGAGTAGAGCTAACAACTCAAAGCAGCAGGTCTGCAGACAATTTTCTCTTTGATCACAAACCTCCAGCAGATGGAGTAAAAAAAAACATAAAAAAGTTCACAAGAAAAACAGACACCTGAAGTCATTTGTGTGCCCTCCCCAATAGCTGGATTTATTCAAAATCTGAAACGTGGTGTGCCTGCTTCCATTTCTCCATTCCCAACCTCTCCCGTAAAAAATGATCATGGTGGCTAATGCCTCTTACACTGGTGGCTCTACCAGGTGATGGACAGAACACATAAGTAGATAACTCTATAAAATGAACGTACCATGGACTAAGAGCTATTATGAAAGCAATAAGTGATACATTATTCAATTGCACAATTCCACATTATTGAAAATTTTAAACTGGGTGGAATTCTGGCAAGAACAAAGTCATGGGACCTTCATGTCCCGTGAAGTTCAGTCTGGGCTTGAAGTATAAATGAGAAACTGACATTTTGATCACATTTTCCTATTTCTTGCTGTCACATATGTGAATTTTTGGCAACATGAAAATTAAGAGCCAATGAGAGTTACTGCCAAGAGCTGGATAGAAACTTCCTTACTGTAGCAACTTATTATATCTGAAATTTCAGGAACCCACAAAACTAAAAAAAAAATCATCACTTAGAAGCATCAAAGAGGGACAGACATGCTTCCTGACCCAGTATGAGAGGAATTGCACTTCTGCAGTCCCAGGTAATAGCTTTTCTTCACCACATTGCATATTTAGTTTTGTAGATGGAAGCATGCTGGATTGTTGAGAGTCCAAGACTTATAAGGTGACTCACAAAAGTGTTGTTATAGTTTTATAATGTTTTCATTTTACTTCACTCCAAACACTATGAAGAATTTTCACATGAACAGTAGAGTACTAAAACACCATTTTAAAGGAGTGTGAAATACTCTACGTATTTGGAAGAATCTGATTCTCATGTGCTCTTTACCAGTTCATTCTGTTCTCACTGTGAATGTAAGATGATTCTATCTCTTACCACATGACCTTAAGATGTTTTTCAAATGAACCCTCTGCTTCATTTATGTGCAAGTGTCACTTAAATATTTAAATTGCACCTTTCCACTCAAGGTTTTTGTGAAAACTTTGCAGAAAACGTTATGTGTTGTAAGCCTGGCACCACATCTGACTGCAATTGCTTAATATCTTCTTACCTTTTAAGTCCTCTTTTGCCATATATCATCTATCCAATGTTGAAGAATTTTTTTTCCTTTACTTCAAGTAGATGATGCAGAATATACAGTTCACTCAAGATATAGAAAAAATATAGAGGTTTTTGGGCACGAGGGGATGCTGTTTTGACTGATTTATTGGGAAGTTCTAACACATCCATTCTTTACACAGCAGTGCCATTAGTTCTCTTAAATCAGCACAACTTGGCATTGCCACAATAAAGCAGCAGTCCTGCCCTCCCTCAGCTGCTCATTCCCATCCCTGGGTCGCTCCCTCTCTTACACAGCAAAAGCATTCATGCAGACACGTGGCAAGGAGCTACAAAAAGAACTGATTACTTTTAACATGGATTAGTTCCCCAATTTAGTTCACTGTGTAGTCTCATGAATGCTTGTGTCAGCACAATGGGGGATGGTGCTAGGGCAGGAATGAGCAGAAAGGGCTGGGAAGGACCACTCCTTTCAGTGTCAGTGCCATAAAGCACTCAGGGAATTGGAACATTTGAGCAGAGCTGTTCAGATTAGAAATGATACGTCCAAAAGTCAAAAAAAAAAAAAAAAAAAAACACAAAAAACCCAGAAACAACCCATACCATTTTTTGTGACCACATAAAAATTAATCTAAATTGGACATAGTTCTTAGCATCAAAAATTTTTCATGCTCTGACCTCAGAACTCATAATTTTGATCAACACTTCCACTGCAACTGTACCTCCCAGTCTACAAAACCTGCTGTTGCACCACATATTTCACTTAGTTCTGCTGCTGGTATTATGAGAAAAAAGAGGCAAAAAAAAAAAGTAAAGAAAAAAACAAACAAAAAAACTCAACACGCTAATATGTGAAGGAATAATGAGGAAGACTTGGAGAGAAAAGTAGAATATAGCAGAAACAAATGCAAGAGGTCAGCATTCCAATTTTTAAAAAATAAATAAATAAAAAAAGAAGGGAAGAGGTATAGAAAGGTTACTGATAGCACTATATTACTTGATTTTAAAAGCCATTGAAATCTTGACCTCTAACATGCATCTTAGCAAAAGCTCTAAATAGGTACAGTATACGGACAAAAAAATTTTAAGTCAAAAATGCTTATAAAATTGCTATTACAGAAAAGAACTGTAGTGAGACATAAAGACTGAGAAAACTTATCTGCAACTGTAAGCTAAGGCAAAGAAAGGGGAAATGAGCTCGTCATTCCACAAGATTTTAGCAAACTGTTACATTTTATTGATTAATTAAGAACTCAAATTCTATGTGGACACCAAACACATAGAAAGCCTCACACTGAAAAAACTGGGAACAAGTCAGTTACTTGGACACAGAAAGTAAATAAACCGTGAATATCACAAAATAGTAAAGGAAAACTCGTGACATGCCAGGAAAATTTAGAGATGGCTGTGGCATTTCTCTCTGTTACTCCCCCCAGCTTTTATTCTCTGAAAATCCAAAACAAACAAAGCAGCCCAATGACAGGTTTACCGCAGGCTGAAGTTGGGATGTTCTAGGGTGGAAATACAGAGAAACTCCCTATTCCTAGGAAAGAGGAATATTTCAATACCAGGAGAAAGGAGGTGCTGAACAGAACTAAGTCGACATAATTTCCTCTATTGGTCTTAAGGATTACATGGAAACAAACAAACAAAACCCTTACTGGCAAAGACAGTTTGAAAACAAAAAGACCCGGAAGAAAGTTACTCAAATTAGACAATTGGAATAATGATATTTTTTAAAAGGCTGCCCATCTTAGGGTGTTCTAATGATCACATAAGACACAAAACAAAGAAAACACTCCTTTGTGCTGCTCAGAAGAGCATGGAAGGCTTTCCGATGCACAGAACTTTCCACACAAGGTGATCTGACTGCTGGCCCTTTTAGCTACAGACATTAAAAAAACCTATGGATTCTCAGTCACTTCCTTCATGTTTTCAGTGGCACTTTCTACAAAAGACTTCACATTGTAAGAACTGCAAAAACATTTTACTGATTTGCTTTCCACAGTAAAAATCACAATAAGAAAAATATGTAAGAGACCTTAATCCCTGTTCTCTTTCATAGCACCAACCTATGTGACTGATTCGAAAAGTTACAGAATAAACAATATTAGAGAAGTTGAGTTATGAAGTCATAAGATTAAAACAAATATAAAGCAAATGTTTCCACAGGAACGGGACAAAATTTCACCAACTCTGCTGAAAAAAAAATTCCAGTGCCTTACTGTAATGCCTGAAAGATTAAATAACCAAGTAGTATCCAGTTCCATCTGTTAATAGGCTTATCTTTTGAAACATGCATGTACACAAAATAGTCTGGCTGAGAATTCTGATAATAACAACTGAACGTTGTCAGCTCATAAAAACACCTTGAAAATAACTAACAAGTGCCAGAATAAAGACTCGGAATTCAGATAATTAAATGATATTAAAATTTATGCAGAAAAAAATTTAGTATGTGATGATGTAACTCCCATTTACTTCATTGAAGGAAACTGACAAGACTTACAAGGCTAAAACACTAAACAACGATAAACCAAAATGTTTGATATGCCTAATGTATTGCAGAACCCACAAGAATTTCCCTAAATAAATGGCAAAATTACTCATGGAACCCACCAGTGACCTGACGACACCTTAGCCTCCATTTTACAGTCCAGAATTGAAGGGCTGAAGAAGGTTAAGGACAAAATTGTGATTTCCAGATCTTTCTTTGCTAATATCTACATCAGCTGTTGATTGGTCATACGGATTCAAGTCCTAACACCCATTGATTCCAACAGTAGAACTTCACAACTTGCAGTTGAACTGATACGAGCAGGCACCAAATACAGCATAAACCAAGCAGAGGCCACACGCAACGTCTGAGTGAGGCCGGACGAGTCAGCCAAACTACTCTCAACTATCAGCAAGACCAGTTACTCTTCCTTTACAAATGTCATTCCAGTGCTTTAGCCACCTTCACACAGCTTTGATTTTTTTTTTTATTTATTTTTTTTTTACTTATGTAAAAGAGAGTTGAAGAGAAACCTGCACAAAGATCCCGGGCCATGTAGACAGTGATCACTGTTTGGAAGGCAGCCCTGGTGATCAACTAACCATAAATGATGCTGGCATGCAGTCCAAAAAACGCCCTAAAAATATGGGCTGCCAGACTCTTATAGCCAGACAAATTTATCATAAATGTGCAGAAATTAAGATACTCAATCTTTCTAAGCCTTGTATTCAAGGGTTTGGGGTTGGGGGAGGGGAAAGTTGGGTTTGAGGTTGGGTGCTGGTGGTTGTTTTTTTTTGTTTGTTTGTTTTCAGTGGTGTCCTTGTTTGGAGTGGTTTTATTTCAATGGGGGAGGGGGGGGGCAGGGTTTTTGATTTGGTTGTTGTCCTTTTTTTTTTTCTATTGTTTTAAAAAAGAAAAAAAAATTCAGTGGGTTATATGGGGGAATTCTTCCAAAATTATTTGAAAATCCTAGTATTCAAATATTTATAATATATTGACTTTTTAAACTTCACACAAACACAGGAAAACATCTATTCTGAATTAACCTTGACATTTTAGCAAGTCTGGTCTGCAACTGTATGCTATAACTCTAGTTTGTTAAAATCTAAGTTTATTCATGTGTTTGCCTCTTAAAAAAAATAGAAAAATAAAAACACAAACATTTTTGGTTTAAGCTGTTGGTCACCATGTGCTTTTCCTCAAGCAACTCCAGCCATAGCTAGCCGTAAGACAATACCCATATTAACAACATACATCAAAAATAAAGCAGTTACTGTGAAGTTGTTTACAGTTCTGAAGTGAAATGCAGAAGATACAATGATTTTCTGAGACAAAACACACACTGCTTTCAACACTCACTGGTTTACATTACTGGCTGGGTAGCCACTAGGTAACTACTGGAAGTTACTGAATTTTAATCACAACAGGAAAATTACATGAGAACAATATAGAATTTAGAATCCCTTGCTTTAGAGGTTAAGCCCCAGGTAACATTAATTTTGAAAACTGTGTTTTAGTATGTGGCACCAAAAAATACTTCAGGTTAATTGCTGGAAAAGGTGGTGATATATCCAAACCGCTGGTCAAACTTAACAGTACTTATTTTTGGCAACTGGGAAAGATCATTTTCATACAGATCACCAAAATTTGATTTTACATCTCTGAGAACCAATCCCAGCTACATTCTTGAGAGAAGCAGGCCAGAAAGTTTAAATAATTTTTCAATTTATTCACCCCACAAATCCTCCTGAGCGCCGTGGCCGCAGTCACAACCAAACGGTTTGAGACTAAGCCAGTCCTTTCCTTTGTAACAGGCGAGTTCAGCTTGCAACACTATCAAAAATAAAAGAACTGTAAGCTAATTGCTGGCGAGTATGACGCAAGCGGTTTCCTAGGTAACAGCCCAAGTTGCTGAAGTGCCTGATCCAGCATTTCCTCATCTGTTTGCACTCACACCAGCAGTCTGACAATGTAGTCACTGCATCCTGTTTCACTCAGCAGCCAGCGAAACACACTGAGCTTAACCCTTGAGTAACATCTTTGCAGCTGACCCAGCTCATCTCAAACTAACTTTTACGGCGATGCTTTTGTGCTGGCATTTTCTTTTTCTCACACCTCTGCAGCAGCTGTGTGCACTGCTTTTCTTATTTTTAATTGAGAAGGAAAGCATGAGAAAGAAAATAGTATAAAATAAAATTAAAATATATATATGTATATATATGTAACGTATCTTTTGATTTTCATTTGCACTACTGAAAGTTTCTGCCACAAATGAAATTTAAAAAAATTAGCGGCCTACAGATTTTACATAAAACATTAAATTATATTTAACTCAGATCTCAAATTTATAAATACAGAATTTTCCTGATTTAAACTATACTCTAAATTAGATAAAAACATTAAATTCACATTCACATTAAATTCAAACAGATGTGTACTCATATAGAAGTATATATACGAGTAAGAAATGTGTTTTCAAAATGTATCACAAAACAGTTACTGTACACCAAGGAACACAAAAATCCCATTTTGATCTAAAAAAATCCCATAAAGATCACGGGTCTCATCAGTGAGCTGTCTTGCAGAGAAAGTGCAGATTTTAGAGAAAAAAAAAAATTCATAAAAACAAACAAATACTGACCTATCTGACCATATATTGCACACACAAAAAACATAGGTTATTTTACAGTTTATTTTTAAATGTGAATTTGAATTTGGTCATTTCACGACCTGAATAAACATGAAACAAACTATTTTCAGCACAGAGCTTTTATGTGCTGACATGGGTGCTTATCCGGTGTAAAAAATGTAACTGCTTTTCTGTGCTCTTGGAATAGTTGTGGGCCACAAAGAAAGCAAAAAGGTAAGGTAAAAGTTGTTTTGTTTGGGGATTTTTTTTGTATAAAATTCTGGGCAAAGCTTCACCAAGGCAAAATGCACGTGAAATTCACTGCTGAAAAAAAGTCACCCGCTTTCCCAGACTGATCTACCCAGTGCACTTTTAAAGGGGAAATCCCCCTCAAGCATTCTGAAGTAGACAGATGACAGCCAGCCAGAACAACCTGTCACAGCAGCTCCCTGACCACTAAAGAGAACCTGAGGGTGCATGGAGCAGGCAGCGTTAGGGACTTGTCAGAATTCCTTTCTCAAAAGCTTTACTTGCTCAGGAGACCAGGTTCGCATCATGCTAGAACTGCTCTACCACAAAATCTAAGACATTCTGATTTTCCAGTGACTGGCAGCCTCATTCTTTCAAATTCATCGTGGTTTCTCCAGTTTCTTGGGAAGTTTTCATGGTCAAATCTAGTATCGTAACTTAACCATATTTCAAAAAAATAAAAAATCAAGTTTTAGGCCAAAAAGCCCAGGGGCACAGTCAGCCTGAAATAAAACTCCAAAGAATGGCATGCAAGTATGCACTGGCAACCATACTTACGTAGAAAATAAGAAACCCAAAAGTTTACACTACATAATCAATGCTCTGGCTTAGTCAACAATTAACTATTTGTTAGCATCTCAGAGACACTGCTCTCAAAATACAGATGTTTCCATCAGCAGGATTTTCTACTCTATTGATATAGTTTTTCTCTGCATCACTTCTTAGTTTCTTCCCATGCACCTGCATTCCTCTTTGTCCTGAAGCTGCAGTACCCACACAATATATAAGAAGGTGGAAGAAAAGAAGAAAGAAATGTTTTCTTCACCCATAGGCCCATTTTCCTCAATTGAATGGAAAAGCCAGATAAGAAAAAAAAAAATAAAGGAAGTAGTCTGGTATGTGCTATGGAAATTCCAGGAAGAGATCGAGAACTTTCAGGTATGAATAAGTAGAAAACCTGGGATGACACAAAGCATGTTGAGGAACCCATATATCCCTGGAGGGGAGGGAAGCAAACCAGCACAGACTAGCAAGACTAATGCTACAGGGTTACGCTGGGATACAAAAGATTCCCACCCTAACTCTATTCACCAATGGATTAGGGAGTCCTGAGAAAAATCATGAGCCACATAGTGGCTTTGGGCTTTAGGTTAGATTCAAGTTTCAGACAAGTTTTCCAAAATAAAAATATAAAATAGTTGCCAAGGACAACTTTGACAAAATGAGTTTCTAGATGCCTGGATGAACAGCAGTGGAAGAACATCCACATACAAGTTCTGTCAGAGGGCTAAAAAATACTTCTATCTAATATGAACAAAAATACCAAAGGACTTAACCAATTAAGTTACATAACTGTTACAAAACAAGACCATTTTGCATAGAAGATGAGCCTCTACAGGGGTTGGAAATCTATCCAAATACTAATGATTTAGTACTTTTGTAATACTCAGAATCGTTGTCTGCCTTATAACAATTCACAGACTATGGAATCTACCATCACAATATTGTTTTCTCCAGCTCTGTCTCCTGTTATACTCTGGGACACAAGAATTAACATACAGCTCTGTCCACCAAGCTGGATAACCTCCCAAACGATGCACATGTTGAGACAGGTGTGGGGAAATCGCTTTTTTCTTTTTAACTTTGGCTTTTCTTGGCTTACCTCTCATTCTGAAATCTGCTGGGGTATCACTGCAGAACATGTCGAAGAGTGAATCAGAGCTAACAGAAGAAAAACAGACCCGGGACGCAGCTGGGAATCTACCAGACATGCTGAACCAAAGTGTTACTCAGAAACTGGAAATAAAGTTCAACATTTCCTTGAAAAGAAAATAAAGTTCGCAAAAGTCCAGTTAAATGTGCTTGCCTTGTGGACATAAACAAAGCTCAAGGCATCAGGACAGAAAATATTCCTCTGTTCCTACTGATCCTGTTATAACCCAAGCTGTAATCAGAATGAAATACCTCAATTGAATTCAACACCAGTATTACAAAGATCAAGCAAAGATTTCTTATAGCCCTAAAACACTGCAGGAAGGTACATTGACAAATATATATCCTCTAATTTTTTCCCTCAATTGCAGAAGGATCAAGTTGTTCAGTGTTTATTTTCTGAGACGCAACTATTATCATTAGTCAATCGGCTACTCTTGGTAAAACTACAGCACTGGAGTCAATACTACTCCTATTTCTCCCTTATGACAGAAGAGAGCCAGGCAAAACATAAATAAGGTGGCTAAAAGTTTAGTCTTCTTAAAAAAAAAAAACAAACAAAAAAACCAAAAAATAATTAAAAAAACAAACAAACAAACAAACAAACAAAAAAACCACAAACCAACCAACCAAACACAAACAAACAAACAAAAACCAACCTAGAAAACCTTTGTCCCCTCCATCCAGGAAATAAACAAACAGAGGATTGTTTTCAGCTTTGAAACTAACGAAGACATACAGATCCTCTTTGGGCAGCAAAGAATAAGCCCACATACTAAGAGCTCAGATCTCAAAAATAAACTCGCAATTATGTTTACAGAGAATGAAGCAGATGAATAAGCACCTTGTATCTAACCCACAGAACTAAAAGAATGAAATGAAAAACACAAATAACTTTACCATATCCTAGACCATCAAGGATGAGGTCTGCATGACTGTGCAAAAAAAATAAATGTATGTGCCTTCTTAAATGCAGTCTAGTTATGTTTGATTTTGCAGTAATGGACAGTTCATGCACTGAAGTAAGAGATTCTAGAAATATTTTACTTCTGTAAATGCATATAAATATTTCATTCTGTTATGTTAAAAATTATATGTTACCAAATCTTGTACTTTTTTTTTTTAAAAAAAATAATTTCTTTGCTAGCTTTCTAAAAAAGTAAAATATTTTGAGTCAGAACATCTTTATGTCTCTGCTGAAAGAGACACTTTTAATTCTGGACCAAGTTAAGGTACTGATCTTGTAACATATAGGAAGAGAAAGAATACACTGGTGTTAAAATTATCTCGAAACTAAGAAAATATAAAGACAGAAAGATAGAGAAAAATGACATTTCAAAAAGGACAAGCAAATAAGCAATTTACTACTGAATATTTATCTCCTGAAAAATTATTTTCCTTGTACTTTCAGGGCCCAAATAACTAAAAATAAAGCTGTGCCTTCTAAAAGCACACCAACCCTCTCCATCACCAGACAGCTGAAAGGAACATAGCTCTAAGAATGTATTGGAGACTGTTAACACTTGCTACTAGAGACCTAAAGTTATAAATTACACTAAACCCTGTGAATTTTTAAACAAGTAAGGACTATAATCTCAATCCTTAAACACTGCAAAACACATGTTCTTTTCCACTTGAAGGCTTAAGTACTCTACTGACTCTAGGGAGCTTCTTACTAGAATAGGTGTTAAGGCAAGCATAGAAGACTTACAAATCTTTAGCAATGAGATTTTTACAGCAACTTTCTCTTAAAAGAAAAATTGCATGACTAAATATATCTTTATAAGTCCATCATTAAAGCTATACTGACTTTTGCAGATGCCTGAAAAGGCATCCCTTTATTACATGAAACATGGCCTAAATATTTCCTAAGGTTGTAAGAGACTTTCCTGAACAAGGAATCAGTTTCATATTTACATGTATAGTACCAGTTTCCAAATTAATTTGTCCAGAAATTTTACGCCTAATGATATTAATAATGGGTCTTTTAACTATTTTTGATTTTTAGTTTTCATAAAAAATTCTTATCCTTTACACATACAACTGAAGCACTCTTTTCTTCATAAAACCATTCTGCAGATGTCTCAGATATGACAGTCATTGTCTCAGAGGATTTGAAAACATAGGTCACACTTAAAAGCAGTAGCCAGCATCTGCCTCTGCTCCTCTACTCCCACTTTATTTTAATCTCAACATCATAGAAAATCACTTGCAAACTTCTTTACAATTCTTTGGCATCTAATGAACAGCCTAACAGTTATGAAAAATAAATTAATTAAAAGCAATGACAAAAAAAAAAAAAAAAGACTGGTCATTAACACAAAAGCTGTTCCAAACCCTTCTTTCTAAATCAAACTTATTCAAGCAGAGACTGCAAATAGAAGGAAAAACTAGATTTTCAATATTACCAGAGCATGAAAACATTCTGCTGTGGTGAATAAAAAGTACCGAGAAATGCTGATACAAATTCCAATTAATGCTTTCCACAAGTACATAAAAATAATTCAACAGATATTTATAATCAAAATACTTTCAACAGTGCTTTGTCATAACAGCAAAAAGCTGTTATTTACATCATAGTTATAACTCATTTTAACTTCAGAGAGACATACTACGGCTTTTTATTCATTCATTGAAAAGATCCTAAGTAACATTCCACAGCTTTTTTACTATTTAAACAAAAAAGGAAGAACTGGAAGACGCCTAAACATCTGTGTGCATAATCTATGGAAATTCTCCCATTTGAAATTCTCCCAGATTCATTTGAAATTGGCTTGGTAAACTTATTTCAAATGATCCCCAAAAGGACACTATGCTGCCCTAAAAATGCAGTTAGCTGAAACAAAGACAGAAAGAGGACACACAAAGGGTGGACAAGACAAGCTTGTTTGTGTTTTTTTTTAGTTAAGATATGAAATATACTGCTCTATCCTATATTAATATGTTGGGAAGAATCAAGCCCCTGTCATCATTAATGATTTATTTACCCCAGTCCATAAGCAGCAATACATAGTAGGCACATCTGTGTTTCAGTGCCCTTTTGTATGGCCAATCTCAATGGAAACAGTATAACTTGGATCAACATTCATCTTTCCCTGAGCAAAATAAAGTCTGCTTCTTGCAGATCCAACTAGCCAAGAGGAAAACTGTGCCTTTACTTCTTCCAATCTGAGCCAATTCCCTCGGGGCAGTCAGTGCCAGAGCAGATGGTGTTTCACAGGCACAGCAGGATCTAAACTTTTTCAGCCTGCTAATCACACCCTCAGATTTGAACACAAATTTGCCTCCCCCACTACCCATACATCAGAGCATAACTGCTTGTATCTACATAAAACACAGTTTAAATCAAATGAAATTTAATTTCATGCTATGTCATGAGGATAATTCTAAGGGAGGGAGAATGTAGTGGATACTATGGAATTGCAAGAGCACATCACAAAGAGTTTGTGAGTGTATTTACACACTACACTGTCTAGGTGGCAAATCAAACGAAATGAAGGCTACTGTGAACATTAATCAAAACAATAATCACTTCTTAAGGCTTCGCTCAAAAACATTCCTCTTTTTTGGGTTTTTTCCAAGTTAGCATCATTAAACTACACAAGGCACAGGGTTTTATTAACTACTAATGATGTCCTATGAATACAGAGATCAATCCCTGACTCAGAAAAAGCTCACCAAAAGTCAGTTCCCTTTCAAAGTTACAAGCCCAGCTAAGAGACCATCCCTGCCTGTAAAGCACACACAGCCTCACACAGAAGATGATGAGGTATCTGAGGATTCGTGTTTAGCAGTCATCAAATGTTGAAAAACAGTACCATGTATCAGTAATTTCTGTGAAAGGATAGAAACTGTTCTGGAGAGCCAGAAAGTACTAGAAAAACTCACTGATACTTGTTCTTTAAAATCTCTCTGCTTCTTATCCTGTTTTAGTAACTTAGAGTATCCAGAAATTTAAAATTCTTCTAAAAGAATCTACTAGATAGAAGGAATAAAATTATATTCCTGAAGTGGCAAACAGGTATCACACAACAATGCTTAAGGAGGAAAAGCAATAAATTTAAAAACCCTAAAAATATATTATGATTTAACCTGTAATATCAACTGACTCTAAGGAAATTAAAAAGTCCCTAAATGTAAATGCAGACCTTTAATTTTAGGTCCCACTGGGAAAAAAAATCATGCTAAACATGCAGATATTTAGCCTAGTGTAAGAATGTCCTTTTTAGCCTTTAGTTTAGCTTCAATCCTTTAAGGAGGGCTAATTAAACAAAAAGAGAAAATGTAACATGACAAATTATGAAGGTTGGAGACATTCTAACCCGTAGTGCCTATGCAGGGAGTCACAGTTAAGCCATTATTTCAATAAAACTGATGAAACTTGCCTCTGATAACCCTAAAACCACACACTTTCAGAAAGATTTATTATGTATTTTGAACTTTGCTGATAAAACCATACTGACAAGAGACATGGGCAGGTGTGACACAATCTTGCTGTATCACCACCTTCTGAGGTACAGGCAGAGTGAGATTAGCACTGCTGGTCATGAATGTTCTGCATAACAGCACTGTTTTTCATAAATATTGAACAAACAAACAAATAGATATAAAAAAATATACTTGCATATCTATGCAAGTCTGTCTGTCCCTCTCCCAATAAATTTGCACTTTGTTTCAAAGGAATGTGTTACGTATAAAAGCTGTGTATGAAAAAGTAAGGATGGCCCTACGCATCAAAACTTAATCCTGGTCACCAGCTGCCTGTATTTATATGAATTATGTCCTTTCCCAAAGCTGTATGATCCATTTTCTAATATAAAACTGCTACAGAAACTGTCACTTTGTTTCAGCAGTCATGTATTATGGTGTCTTATAGTTCCTAGAACAGTTTGGTTTGTCATGCTCACCAGTAAGGCCATTCCTTAAGCACAGATCTCTCCAACTTATTTCTTTCACCTAATGCCATCACCTGTCAGTTTATTCCTAACCCTGTGCTGTGAGCTCTAATTTATTAACATCCATGGCTCCTCTCTGTTTTGAAGGCTCTGGTACACTTTTACTGCCACTGGATCCTTAAAGTTACTGCTCCTCTTTACGCTTCACTAACAATCAATCATACAGCACACAGTCTGTCCTGATCAACCCAAACCTTAAATTTTCATTTCTGCTACTGACTTGAAGGAAAGTCCCTTTTTTTTTTTTTTTACCACTAAAATTTATTCTGTTGGGTCGTTCCATCTTCTAAGCATTGTTTTCACCCCTTGTAAAGGACAAGTTGAAATTCAACATCTCCTTTCTTTCCCCTTTATTGTCATCATCAACTGTTCTTTCAGCTTGCTTTCCCCATAGTATTATCCTGGAAAAATCAGTAGGATTCCAGCAAAATATTCTATGTCTGTAGCCTCCTGTGGTCTGTCCTCACTCCTCGTTGGCAGGCAGAAGTTTCTCAACTGTTTTCCTCAACAAGTTTTTGCATCAACGATAGAACAGACTCCATCTTCCAGTTTCCCTGCCTTTAATCCTCATCTTTGCACAAAAGTATAAGATTTACTCTCTCCCATCTTCTGTAACAAGTATCATCTGAATAGTTGCAGTTGGCTTTGCTCAGTGATTTGTTTGAACTGTGGTGAAGCTGCATGAAGTTTTCATTTTTAGGTATTGGAAGAGAAAAACAGGAGGAAAAAGGCTTTTTTAAAAACATGACTTTCCTATCAAATGTCAGCTAAGGCCCAGGCTTTACCAGAATCCCCACCCCCATTCTGGTATTCACTCATGACATGAGACACTGTCATGGGGATTCTTAGAGTTCAGCTCACACTGCAGACTTGCTCTGTGTTGGGGCATATTCCATAGTGTCCCTTCACTTCCCACTCATCTTTTTTTCATAAAACTTGCTGCAGTTTGGAACTTCTAAGGCCTCAGCATTCAATCAGTTCTGTTGGTCAAGTTCAACTAGTACTGTCAGGCATATACATGCAAAGACTTAC
>JAWWES010000168.1:11557551-11652589 GCA_035583135.1 Lophotriccus pileatus | reverse complement strand
CTTTCATAAACTTAAAATATCTTCCTGGTCCAAGCTGAATATTAGCACTTTATCCAATTTATTCCACTAGTTTTCTTCAACACAGTCAATCTTGGAACAGTTCTTGGAACCATCTCTCAAAGTTTCTTCTGTTTCTTTCCTCCACCATTTGCACAGCAGTTGTCTTTCATCTCCTTCCTTTCTCCATTTGCATTTTCTTTCCAGGAAAATACACCTGAAGAAACAGTCAACCTCCTTGGCTGTACTGACAACTTACAGTCATGCTTCCCTGCTATTAGTTGTGCAGAATACAAACTGCCACCAGGTCTTGGATATCTGAAAGCCAGCTCAAGGTAAACTTAGCTAACAGAGTTCTTAACTGCATACAGTCTCCCTAATTTCCTTTTTTCGCCATTCTCTGTGAGACACTGCACAATTCCTGGAGTCACTTCACCACAGGATACCATCTTAATCTCTGACCTCTCTATGGGTAAACCATACTCAAATCATCCTTTCTTTGTGGTATAATACTTTAAGAATAAAACTATATAAACAATATTAAAAAAAAGGGGGAAAAAAAAATTTTAAAAGTGTGTAACTCTTACCAAGAGTCTTGTCATTTCACATTTCATCCAGGACAAAGTATTTTGTCAAGGTCAGAGAGAAACAATAGAATCCTACTCGTCCAAAATACGACTGCAGAAAGTTTTCCAAGTCTGTTGCTTTCACCATGTAATCCTTCCCTTTGCACATTCCTCACACTGAGCTGCATCCCACTGACACTGATTACATTCACAGCTCAACACACATTGCTACCTTGATTTTTCCCCACAAGACAAACCCGAGAGATACAAAGGTACAGTTAACAACAGAAACGCATCTTAACATGCAGGTACAACTCTGGTGACAGTCATTGTAATCTCGAAGGGGAACATTTAAATATCAAAGAGCTGGTTTGTGAAATACATAGCAAAAAGAATGACTTTTTTTGTTATTGGCTGCAATTAACAGGTAAAGGCTCACATGTTTTTAGGCTGCAAACAGTATCTGAATTCAGCAGTTATAAGACACTAAAATACACGTTAACTGACAGCTTCTGCACTGGGAAGTTTATACCCTGAATACTTAAGGACAAAGTATAATTTGTTTCACAAATAGGTTACTGACACAGATGTAAATTTCCTAAGCAAATAAGGAACTGCATTAATTTCGAGTTACACAAATATTTTAGATTATTGAAATCAAGACTTTATCTTCCTAGGGTAATACATCAAAGGTTCCAGATACCTTGGAACAGAAACTGTGGAGAGGTGGCAGTCAATCCAAAAACCTAACCACAAGACAATTCTTCCTCCAGTTATCAGAGTGCAACATGAGGGCAGTCCTTGTCCATGAAATATCACAGCTTCCCTACATGTTTCAACCTGGTCAGGTAACCAGAAAATGTATCAGCTCTGTCTGCAGACTGTTTTGAACACTTATGTGTATTTAATTAGGAAGGCCTATCCTTTACTGAAGGAAAAATAAGAATTTTAGAAATCACACATTCTTTCTGGATTCTGAGAAGCTCCTGTGTATGATGTTCTACACATAGTTGTTTGCTTTCACAAGCAAGTTCACCAGCAAGTTAAAGGAAAAGAAGTTTTACTACCATGTTTTTCAGGACAGCATTTACAAGATTTGCAACACTGACAAGCACCTTTTAGATTCCCAATTCTGATTTGGCTTTCAGGCAAAAAAGAAATTATGAAATTAAGTGTTAAATATGCAAGAGCCAATGAAGATAAACCCTTTGATACCAGTAGCAATAGGTGCAGCTAACAGATTAGCATCCCATTAACACATGCAATCAACATATGACCTACACAAAATTTGAAATACCCATCAGTCCTGCAGTCTTATTGCAATTCCTCTCTAGGTCCAAGATGAACACTGAAGTAAGGATATAAAAAGCCTGTTTACTCCTAAAAATCACATGAATTTCTGTGAGCAGAAGTGTTAATATAGCAGAGTTCAGAAAAGACATTTCAGTGGCCTTTTAGCCTTAATTTGATTCATATTGTTTCCTTCTATGTGTATTTATATATTTGATAATGTTACTTAAGTACATGTACATAAAAATTTAAAGATATAATCTATTCGAGTTTCTTTCCCCCCACCTCAAACTACATTGCCAGACATATGTACTGCAGAGAAGTTACACACAGCAGGAATTTGCAGACTTTGATGGCTAATGTTAATATGGATGCTCATATAAAAGGTAAGAATAAAGGTAAACTAATTTTATCAACCCTCCAGCATTATAGTTGCTGCACCTGTTGAAGTGCAGAAAGCAATAATCTAAATATTTGTCATGAGAACTGCTCAAATTAGCAAACTTTTAGAGGATCATGCTTACAGGGCCTCTTTTCACTCCTGCCCCAGAAAACAGTGGTAGGTATATCCAATTTCTGTGTGCACAGAGTACTGGTTGCACATACCTGAGTGTTCATATTCCATCCCTCCCCCCACTTGATGCACACAAACCCCTTAGAAAAGAATCTACTAAAGGAAAAAAACCCAATCAACTAAGTATAATTATTTTCTTGTGCATTTAACTAGACAAAGAGTCCACATAATTTTGAATCAACGCATAACCGAAAATTTAAGGTCAATGCTAATATTATCTGTTTTCCTCAAACAGTAATTAAAATCTACACAAGAGGTAATTTGTTCACAGTGAGAACAATCAGCCGTTGGATTGATCTCCCCAGAGAAGTGGTGGATTCCCCAGTATCGGACAGTTTTAAGATTTAGCTGGACAGGGTGCTGGGCCATCTTGTCTAGACAGTGCTCTTGCCAAGAAAGGTTAGACCACATGATCCTTGATCCTGACCTGCTATTCTATATTTGACATAAACCTCTACATATAAGAGGTTTGTAACAATCAGACAAAATACATCAGACAAAATACATCACAATAACAACTTATTCATCAAAGTATTCCTGTCACAATGGAGTTGCAGCACATTCCTTGTACTGATCTTCCTAACAATGCTCATTAAACTCCCTCTTAAAATATTAATACTGGAAAAGAACCATTGTAATATTTTATAAAGATTTGCCAAACATGTAATCACCTCTTAAAGAAAACTCACACAAGAAATTCTCCCTGAAAAGCACTAAGTGCATACATTCCTTCTGTTTCAAGGAAGCAATATAAAAACCTTGTGCTGTTTATTCAAATAAAGTTACACCTTATGGGCTTAATTCTCTCTTCCCCTGCCGAAACAGTTGGTGTTTTATCATCTCTGCAATGCCTGATCTCTCTCCAACTCAGACAGGGGATCAGAAGATTTAACCTGTGTTATCCTTGTAAAGCTGCATATAAAATACAGTACAGAACAGCTATCTGTGAATCCCATTTAAACTGCACTTAACAAAGTACAAATATTTACTGTAAAGCATAATAGACTATTAGGAAAATGAAGACCTCCTTATCTCTTTGTTGTTCACATCTAGTGATAACAAAGATATCAAATTCTGGAAGTCTACCAAACAGTTACATTTTATTACGAACACATATGATTTAAGTACCTCCAATAAATTCTACATATTTAGTTATAGTTGACATTTACGATGTTACTTAAAGAATAATGAATGCCCTAACTTGAAATATGCGCATGCCTTTAAGAAGGGAGTTGAACGTCAAAGGAAGCTTTTAGTAACATGAATATGAACAAATACCTTCTATCATCTAGAAAGGTTAATGAAATCACATTTTCTGAGATTTCTGTACTGCAGAATAATCTAACAGAAAAAGGGAGCATTTACTGTCCTGAAGGGAACAGAGAAAGTAAACTGTTATACAATATTCCCTACATATCTTAACTGCAAGTACAATATTTTAATGTGTCTTTCATTGTATGCGTTAGATAATCTACAACTCATTAAATGGGTTATTTCTGAAGCCTTTTACAGCATACTTGCATTTTAATCTTTTAATACTGCTGTTTTAATTCTGCTGTGCAAACACGGGGGGAAAAATGGTCGAAAACTACTCCACCGTTTCAGATTCACCTCGTGTTTCCTTAGATCTAATTCACAATCAATCATAAGAAGTGCACTACAGAATACATGTCAAAGCAAAATTAAAAAATTTCATTTAGCACCCATGAATTTCAGCCACGACAGTAATAGACGGAATCCTGCAGCTACAATCACTTCCCAGAAACTGCTCACTTGCACGTTTATTAAATACACTCCCTTATTCTCCCTCCTACAACGGGCTGATAATCCACTTGCAGCAGCCTCGGGCCAGTTCCAACACAACTCGATGTTCCTGTAGTTGACGTGCAAGTGCCCAAATAAAAACAAACTCCCCCACATGCATGGGGGTTTACGCTACAAAAAACAAGACTCATTGAAAAGTTTTCCGGGAGGTAGAAACCAACAGAGTTCCATTCAAGAAAACTGAGCGTTTCGGGCATCCCTCCAGAGCCTACTGAACAGCTCTCTCTTCTGTAAAAAGAGGTTTCTTAAGACCCATCAACGCAAAACTAACGTTAACTTAGGTGGAGTGAGGAAGAGAGGGTGAGAGGGAGACAGAGGAACAAGCGATGGAGGGACAGGCGAAAGGCAGAAGGACAGCTGCCACTCAAACAACGCCAACATTTGATAAATAATATCCCTCAAAACCTGGTCTTTCTTTAGCACTTGGCAATCATTTTGTCGGTAGAAAGCGGGAAGGACCAGAAGCGCCGAGCAGTTTGAAAGCTGTGGTTTCTTTCTCTCGCAAAATCTGCCAAAAGCGGAGGAGGTGGGGGGCTTTGGAAAAGAAACAATCACAATAACAAGGTAACTGATAGCTGAAAACGTCTGGTTTGAGGTTTTGTTCTAATCAATAAGAACTACTGTTTAATATTTAAGATCACATAAAAAGCGAGCGAGCCTTCTGTCCTATAGCAAGTACATTATTATGATTTAGCTCTCACTCAGAAATAAAGGAGTATATCGATTGTGCAGAACCCAGCTGAAAAACCCGCTAAGGGACTAACGTTTCCCTCCATTCCTCTGGCAGGAGTTTGCCAGGAAGCAGACATCCAGCACAGACATATACAACGGTTAGGAAAAGCGAGTGGCGCTCATTCCTCGGAAAGTTTCTCTCTCAAGTTTCGGAGAAACCTACCTGCTCTCTGGAAATGCAAGGCAACGAGGGACTCCTAAACATTTTGCAGCTGCCGTAGTAGCTGGCCGAAGTTTCCCCTAAAGACACGCAACTCGATCTCCTCCTGGGTCTGATCACAGGCACTTTTTCCTCCACGCTGGGGAGCCGTGGGTGGCGATGATGCTGGTGGTGCGCTCCTCGGCTGTGAGCCGAGAAGATGCCGTGCTCCCCGCCACAGAGTGCCAGGAGGCAGCCTGCCAGCCCGGCCGTGCCGGCCAGCAGCGGTCTCAGGGCTGGGGGGAGCGAGGGGAGGCTGGCGAGCGGCACCAGCCACACCAGGCTGGAGAAAACCAAGACGAGGAGGCTCCGGCGCAACTTCAGAGAGCTCTGCAGCAGGGTCAGCGCTGCCACCGAGCCCAGCACTGTCAGGAGCCTTCCTAGGAACATCTGCGGCTCCTCTTCGTGCCCCTCCTCGGGCAGCAGCCACTGCAGCGCCACGAAGTCCCCCGAGTAGCAGCACACGGGCAGCGCCAGCAGCCACCAGCGGGGAGTGCCGCCGCCGAGCTCCCCGCGCCGGCCGCCGGCCAGGTAGCAGGTGAGGAAGAAGAAGGCACAGGCGATGCTAAAGAGGGGGCTGAGGCAGCGGGACAGGCACAGCAAGGCTTGCAGCGGCCGCGGGCTCTGCCAGCCGCTCCCGTCCTGCCGCTCCCGGGCGCTGCCCTGGCCGGGAAAGGCCAGGAGCGAGAGGACAGCGGCGGCCAGGACGCCCAGGGCGAGCCGAGCCCAGGAGGAGGAGGCAGTGGGGAAGAGCAGCAGGGAGAGGTGGCTCTTCGGAGGGTCCTGGCGCAGGGGGGTCGCACAGCTCTTCACGTATCCGTTCCGCAGGCTCTCCGCGGGGGCCGCCCCGCCGCCGTCCGGCTGCGGGCAGGGCTGCGGGGCTCTGCCGGGGCCGTGGGGGGAGGCGGCCGCCGCGACAGCTTCTCTCTCTTCCCTCATGGTGGTCGGGGGCGCGGGAGGGGGGAGGTCGGGGGAGAGGCGCGGGTCGCCGCTAGCTGTGTCCCGGCCGCGCCTCCCGCATCCCTTCTCAGGAGGAGGGCGCCGGGCTGAGCCGCCGCTCGTCCCCCGCGGGCAGCGGCGTCCGCAGCATGGTGGGTGAGGACAGGGAAAAAAACAAAACAACAAAAAAAAAAAAAAAAAAAAAGAGAGAAAAGGTAAAAGTCTCGCTCGCCCGTCCGCGTTCCCCAAGCGGATCCGGCGGCGGGGACTCGCGGCCGCCTCCCAGCGCTCAGCGGCGGCAGCGGCCGCCGGCGCAGCCCCGGCGGGGATGAGAGTGAGGCGGGAACAGCCCCTGCAGCCCGCCCCCTTTTCTTCCCTCCCTCCCTCTCTCTCTCTCTCTATCCCTCCTCCCTTCCCTCCCTTCCCCGGGCCCTGCGAACCGCACTTCCCGCGATCTTTTTTTTAAATATAAATATATACATATCGATCTCTATCCCCTCTGCAGCCTGGGCGACCGCGCACCGCCCTCGCCAGGCGCTCCCGCCTGGAAGCGGGAAGGGACGGCTGGGGAAGCGATGGAGGTGCAGGAACGCTGAGCTGGCGCGACTTTGTGTTTTATCTTGTCCTTTACCTTTGAGATGCCGCGGAAAACTTGCTCGTACGGACTGTTAAGCACACGCAGAGTATTGAAGTGTTTCCCCTCTGAGGACCATCTCTTTTTTTTTTTTTTTTTTTTTTTTTTTTTTAAGCACCCGAGAAGTAAGTATGTATTAGAGTAATTATCTGCACTCTTTTTTTCAGGCTTTGTTAGCTATGTTGCAGATTAGACCGCGTTGCGCGACCAGGTTTATTTGCACAGCTAATCCCTTTGGAATGGATCAAAATAATCATTTTGGAACAGACTGTTTTGAAGTGTTTAGACTACTGTAACGGAAAAGACTAACGGGATTTTTGAGCAGCACGTTTGCTCGTTCGTTCTGTTTGTTTCTGAAAAACTATTTAGCACTTTGGAAATTTATTATAACTGTGTGTCTTTACCTTGTTACTTCAAATAAAAGTCTTTTGAGCCATGTTTCCACATCATATTGTGCTGCTTTATTAAAATTGGTTCAGAAAACAGTACAGGTAGGTCAGTGACTACACTTTTTGCTTGTTTATTGAAACAAGGAACTCTTGAAATGATTTGGTGTCATGCTTGTGATTCGCTCCTTTTGGGCAGCCTCCGAGTAGCAGCTGGTTTGGGGAAGCTGTGGGGCGGCAGGAAGTGCTGCTGCAGGACCCGGGCCTGAAAGTCGAGCATGATTATTGACAGAAAATGCAATATGCACTGGCAAATAAAGTAACTTCTGTACATAAGAAGACAGAAATATGTAATGATTTGTTTTTCAAAAGGCAAATCGAACTGATGGAATTTCAGTACTGCAGTACACCTTCTTCTGTTAGAAATACTCCCAAAAAAAGAATAAAATTTTGTCCTGATTTGATATAATTGACACAGATTCCATACCATCCTACTGGTACTAAGAAGTTTTTGAAAAGGGGAAAGTGTGAAGTTCCTTTGGGAATTATATCCGTACTTTTACTTGTATTCATATATTAATGGTCTCAATTGGACACAATCAAGTGTATGTGTAAATGCTTTCCAGGCTGAGATGTATCTTCTATAATGCGTAACCTTTATTTGTCAATTCCTTTGAATTTAGCTGTAAATAAATGCATTCCAGAAATAATTAGCTGGTGTGGTCTTCACTGAAACATATTTGAGGATATCTGTCTGTAGCACTGGGCACTAGCAAGTGCCTAAGGAAGACTACAGAGATAGGATGTCATATGATCCCTTAATAGCATGAATGCAATCATCTGTGGCTTTAGCACTTTCTGAATCAGAAGTGGTGTCTTATTCTTAAAAACTCTCAGCAGGTTTTTATTCCATGAGATTCCCTCAGCCACCTCTAGCTTTACTACACTCAGTAACTTTGTATTAACACCATACTTCACCACCTTACTATTTGTTTTCAGATCACCTGTCATGAATTAATTGGCTTTTACTTAGTGGTATGTGCGTGCAAAAACACCCCGAAGAAACGTATACAACAAACAAAAGAAATATTATGCCTCCAGAAAACCCATACAAGTGTGGTCCACTCAGAGAAATCAAAAGTCTTAACCAAACATGGATGAATTTTTGGAGAAAGACCAGCACTGTGCCTTCTCTTTCTCAGTTTGTATTGTGGCAAACACCGTGGCTGCTCTGTAGAAACACGTGCTGCAGGCAGCAGCTGGAGCTGCTTGGATCATCCCATGTTTATCGGTGTGCTGTGTGCTCTCCTTTAAGTACAGGCTGTGATATCAGCTGCTAAAGCATTTGTATGTCTGCAGTGCTGAAGGCCTAGAGAAACCTGGGGTGGTTTGTAGGCAACCAGACATAATGGGAACGAGTGACTGAAGGATACACCGAGATGCAGTTACGAAGAGAATTAGAAATGCTCAGATGAAAGAGGCTTCCTGTGCGAGTGTATTTGCTATGCGCGATGTCAGTAAGGTGTTGTTAATCTGTTTGTCGTGTCTAAGGCTGGGAAAGAGAGATCCCAGCTTCCACAGAAAGCAAAGTCACAACATTTTGATCATTGTTGGGCAGCAAAGACCAAGTTACTACAAATTACATCTTTTACTTCAGTTTGTCAGAAACAGGCCGGCCCATGGCAAAGAAAACTGGAAAGGAGTAATGAAAAGGAAGTTGTTTCTTGTATGGGAAGATGTTTCTAGTGGATGTAGTGCTTGTCAGTTTAAAAAGCATGGGTGATAGCACTGGAAAGATGGAGCTGCTGGGATAGGCCACAGTTAGATGAAATTTCCTATTTCTGGTGCAGAAAGATATCGCTGCAACGATCTTTGACAAACCATCAGCAAGTAGCAGAAATATTGTATCAAGCTAATGAAACACTAACTCTGATTAGAAACAAGAAGGACACAAAGGTTTGCCACTGCCATAATTTTGTTTTTATGGAGAGAAGCAGCAGCTTGATGGCTACTGGTATTGTATTTAGATGCTCCTGCTATTATATTTTTTAAATATAAGGGATCAGCCTCCTTGTCTGAACAAGCTTGGACTCTTCAGCAACTAACCAACACCTACATCTCCAGATAAGCACATAATGATGTGGACCTCTACAGCTGAAATGTGTTTTGATCATACCCAGGCTTACTGTAGAGGCGAAATTGTCAATAATGATTTTTAACAATTTACAAACAGAATTTAATGATGTGGATGTGATTTCAGTAGCCAGGCCACATTTAACGTGCATATTCCTTCATGTGAAATTAATGGTCTAATGCTTCGTATTGGCTTTATGGAAAGTTTTAATGGAGTTGCATAACTTTTTAAAACACATGTTTATGTAATATATGACGTATAAATTTTTTAAAAAGTTGTTCAGAAATTACACATTTAAATAAATTAGGATGTCTTTGGCTTTTTTTTTTTTTTTCCCTGAGTTTGGATATTTATTTTCTAATAAAAATAAAGATGATGGGCTATCAAATTCAACAAATAAGTGTCAAAGTTCTGGCTTTAAGATATTTGAGAATTGTGTAATTATATATTATACTTATTTTTTTTACATGAGCTTATTTGGGAAATAGTGTTATAGTTTGGGGAAGGGGTGAAAATAAAAATGCAGTAATTCATTAAATGTTGTCAGATTTAATTTTTTTCACAGCTAATTATTCAAGTACAATTTATCATCCTATATTATAAGCAAAATTGAAGGTTAATAATAAAACAGAAGACAAGAGACTTTCTTCATATGTAGCATCTCTATAAAAAGTTTATTTTATGCTGAATCATGTTTTATCACAAAACCTACACCTTCAGTGAAATAGCATTAAACTTCAGAATACATACTAATATTTCAGTGGCAATTCAGTCCTTAACTTGCTAATTGACATTTCTGTCTTGAATTGAAATAGAGTAATTTTATGGACTCTGCTTATTAATAGAGCTAAAGATTAAAATCTAACTAGGTTAAATCTAACCATGGTTTGGTTTTTCAGAGAAGTCTGACTTAATGCAGGAGCATTAGATACTTAAATATATTTTGGGGAAAAAGAAAAAACAAAAAGACCAAAATTAATCCAAGTCTAGTCATTTATGGGGAAGGAGAGGGGAGAAAAAAATGAGCTGAATCATTTAGTCAGCTTCTCTCATTTCCAGGTCTTTCAGATACCCATTTTATTGACCCTAAATCATTAAGACAGGTCCTTGTTAATAAACATTCATTTAAATTCCGTTAAATTGCTAAAATTACATTATATTGTCAGCAGGCATAAAATAACCCAGTAAAGAAATTGTGCTGAGTTATACCTCTTCAGTGTCTGGCCTGTTTCAGCACATGCTTGAGTGTAATCTCAACAACTGTGTTTGGCTGTATTATTCCATTCAGTTTTGTGTATGAAGCTCTTATAGGCTTTAATGCATTCAGAAATTCATCATACTTAATTCTTTTTTATGTTAAGTGTTGGAAAAGCTTGGACCTTGAAGAAAATAGTATAAACATAGTCACTAATCATTCTGTTCATAGCCAAATAAAACTGAAAACTTTGACTTGAAGTATCAGGGTTCATCTGAATAATAGCAGAAATATGTACAATATCTTACCTCCTGAATAAAAAAAGAAATCTGGACTCTTAAGCCTTCCTGTCTTCTGTGATGTTTGGAGATGAATTTTGTTTTATCATTCAAAGTAATGATGGTCTAATAAGACAGTCTATGTAAGCAAATCTCCAGATCAAAACATCTAATTCCCTCACTACAAAGAAGAAGAAATGTAGCAGAATCTGGTAATTGGTGACTTAGTAACTATTTCTGCTGGAGATTAAACATGAGATTAAAAAATGGCAAAATTATGCAATTTAGCTAATTAGCTCATTAATGTGGAAGTGTTTTGTCATTCTAACCACCAAAGGAATTTACCCAAGTGAAAAGGTAGACAGGAATAAATTTTGGTAGGAGCCAGAAACTGTCTGGTTTTTATACCACAAATTTATTTGGTTTATGTCTGTCCTCTAAACCTAAGCACAGCACCAGCATTTCTCAGGTTAATTTTATTTTTATTACTTGTTAGGACCAAATTGTTCATCGTGCATCATCTGAGCCATTCATGTTTTTCAGGAAGCTGTGACATGCAGAGAAAGTGTTCCAGTTTCAAACAACTTGCCTCAATAATCTTTCCTACTTAAGTCTATTTTGCAGCTAAAAGTTACTTTTTGTAGCTAAAAGTTACTTACCATTGATTACTTTTGTAATCAATACCGTGTACAATTGCAGTAATTTATCAGCCTGCCTTTAGGATCTTAGCTGAAGATCCTGTTTGCCATTCATTCATGAAGTTGTGTCAGGGGAGGTTTAGGTTGGATATTAGAAAAAGATTCCTCCCCCAGAGGGTGATTGGGCACTGAATAGGCTCACCAGGGAAGCGGTCACAGTACCAAGCCTGACAGTTCAAGAAGCATTTGAACAGTGCTCTCAGGCCCGTGGTGTGACTCCTGGGGCTGTCCTGTGCAGGGGCAGGAGCTGGACTTTGATGACTCTTGTGGGTCCCTTCCAACTCAAGGTATTCTATGATTCTGTGAATCAGTTTCTTGAAAGCAGTACCCATTGAGACAAACCAGCGCCTGAATTTACCATGTGAGAAACTGCACACTGACTGAAGTGAAATGTTTTTGTAATTCTGATGGGTTTGCTGCTTTTGTCTCCTCTGTATGGCACAATGAGACATCAGAGTTATTTACAAACACTGAAGGATAGTATTTAGTTGTCAAAGGCAAACAAATGCAGGTAAAGCAGACAGCAGTGTCACAAGATCAAGTAATTTGATCATTTACCTCAGCTATTTTTGTGCTCAAAACTAACACTTGTTACTCTGAGGCATGACATTACAGTAAGAGAAGGAACAGTTGGATGTGAAAATGTGTTTAAATATTTCCAAGATGTGTATTTTCTCCAGGTGATATTCTTTATAAGTAAGAATAAATAGGATATTTTAGAAAATACTGCTAACCTTTTGGGGCTTGCCCAAGCAGCAAAGACTAGTCCATCATAAAAAGCCCCTGCCCCCCATTGTTAACAACATGTCTGAATTGACTACCTAGGCCAAAATGAGGGTATGCTATGGAAATTTTAAAAATTCTGGATCTAGATAATGCAAGTGTATTAACTTCAGTTGATTAGATTTTATGCGCTTATTTATAGCTAAAATTCACCCAGCATGGAGGTGTGCAAAGTAATGATGTAGAAACAATCAGCCACGCGCACCTGTTGGATCCTTTTTGCAATGAAAGAATAACAATTGACCTGCAAAAGCAACACATTTAGAAGGGCTCTTCCATTTCTTTGGAGTTTTTGTGTTTGAATTAAAACAAAAGCCTTAGAGGAAAGGACCTTGAAAGGGAGCAAACTGGACACAGCAACAGGTTTTAAAAGAGCTGATTAGGGAAACCCCGAGGCTGACATTATGATATCTTTGCATTTATGTTCAATCAGTAATAACTACCTGGCAATGACTGATGTTTAATATAACAAACTCAAACACTGTGTCAGCAGAGAACTGTGTTTCAGTCATTAACTGAGTTTCTATTTATCATGTATTTACAATGTCATTTATACCATTCTGTAATGTTTCCTGTTGCGATTGTTTAAATTATGGGTGATCTAATTGCCCTCCACAACTACTTGAAAGGAGGTTGTACCAGGTTTGGGTTGGCCTATTCTCCCAGGCAACTAGTGACAGGATGAGAGGACGTAGTCTCAAGCTGTGCCCAGGGGGAGGTTCGGGTGGGACATCAGGAAGAATTTCTTCACAGAAAAGGTGATTATACATGGGAAGGGGCTGCCCAAGGAGGTGATGGAGTCACCATACACAGAGGTGTTCAAGAAATGAGTGGACGTGGCACTCAGTGCCATGGTCTAGCTGAGAAGGTGGTGATCAGTCAAAGGTTAGACCTGGTGATCTCAGAGGTCTTTTCCAACCTAAAGGATTCTGTGCATATGTAAGACTTTATGAAACCATGGGAAAAATCTCAAGCTTTTTTATGATCTGAAATCTATCTAGTTCAACCTTGATTACATTTGGAAAAAAATTTATATCAATTGCAAGTTATATGAAACACATGTATCTTATTTTCTTATAACTTTTAGCATGAACTGACTTACAGAGGTTTTTATTTAGTTAGCGTTCAAATATTTTTCCAGAGCAATAGATATTGCATAATAAATTTCTCTGATACAGTATTCACTAGCACTGACCTACAACAAACTGCAGTGCTACGTTTACTTGATTATTTTTTATTACTGTATTAAAAATGTCATCTTTACTAGAATTGGCATGTTTATTAAATGTAAATATTACATTATGCCAATATATTGCTAGAGAAAAACTGAGTGAACAAACAGTACAATTAGTAAATGAAGTGAACATGTACCTGTATTACCCTTTATTATTGTTTGCTTACCCACTGATTTGTAAAAGCTGCTGGTTTGTAATCCATTTCTCTGTGACTCCTGCTGGTTACAAGGACTCTAAAATTCATAATAATTACTGTTTAGTACCAGCTTGTGCTTGGTAATGGTTTGAAAGTTTGTGATTCCCGGCCACTTTAGTTTTTAGTACTTAGTTATTGTAAGGCTTATTGTAATGTAGTAGTTTCCTAAATTTTGGCCTCCTAGATGCATGCAACCTTTGGGATTTAAAACACTACACACTGTTTTCATTGATTTGAATTATTTCATTAAATTTCATTAATGATGCATTAAAATTACAAAAAAGCTATATATCAGGAGGTTATCCAGATACCAAAGAAGCTGAGTGACACACTTTAGCTTACATCATGTACTGAAACTGCTGCTGTTAACTCTGAGGCACTTCTATATTAACAAGTGAACATCAGATGTCAGTTGGTATTGTTGAAGTTGGATTTATACAAGATTTTATGACCTTTGGTTTTGGCCTTGATATATATCTCTTAGACATAAATTTAGTTTTGCTTTTATTTATTCTTGTCTCCTCTTCTCATGAGCGATGAGTTTTTCATGCAAGTTTGGAAAGCACTGGAGGGAAGAAGGAAAACAGCATTCCAGTTTTAAGGAAAAATTTACTTAAATTGTCAGTGCCTTCTGACATATTAGGAAAAAAAAGATAACAATTTTCCAGACTCAATTTGTACACTTCATACTTTAGGAATTGCTAAAATGTACATGGGCCAGTCATGGTATTAATTGAAATCCTGGAATGTATCCTGTCTAGTTACCTGCCCAGCCAGGTCTCCCACACAAATAGGTTTGTAGCAAATCTAATGGTGAAATTAACGTATTTCTGAACAGAAAAACATTGAATTGCCGTAAAAAATATTATTCTGGAATGTAAATTAAAATAACTAAGTAATGTTCAGGTTTTGAGTTAAGAGGCCTGGTTCTGCACACTGCCTGGCAAAGTAAGAAGGCCTTAGAGAGGATAGGCAGGAGTGCTGCTTTAGTACATATATTTTTTAATACCAAGGCTTTAGACAATAATGATCTATAAACATGCTTCTGAGACTTCTAACTAAAGCCCTTTGGTTTTATAGTAGACACAGGAATATATTGAATTGGGACATAAGTGAAATGAGTATGTAATAGATTATTATACATATGTAAGGTAACAAAATTGCCAGAGAAGCATGCACATGTACATTTGTTTTCATTAAAGTTTTCAATGTTTGCATTAACCTGAAACACAGATAACTTATTTTTATAAATGGCCATGATGTTTTAGAAGATATTTGTGAAGTCAGGCCAAGCTTTTCAAATTATTTGAAAAGTTTGTGTTAAGTGACAAAACGACATGCAGAAGTTTAACTTATATGAGCTACAACCAATAGAACGGGGGACTTCCCATGTATTGCTAGTTGATTCATCACCTAACATAGTTCACAAAAGGAAAGTGTGAAATTTTTAGATATGGAATGCAACAAAATACGTTCCAAGAATTGAAAGTTGTTTCTTCTGATAAGAAATCTGTTTTTCTTCCTTTCCTACATTTTTTCCCTTTTTCACCTTGTTTTTCCGCATAGACAATGGGAATTCTAAGAACTCACTTCTTAGAAAGCTTACTTGATGATTGTTAGCAATCTAAGTACACTTTGTTTGAATTAGGCAAGGATTCTGTATTCTCTTTTCAGCTGACCTACGTTTCCTTTCTCCCTGAGAGCATTATCTGTACCTAGTGCTACAAGTCAGACAAGCTCATTGATGGCAGCAGGGAGTGCACAAGTATCAGCCCTCTGCATAGTGACAATGGGACAATAAGCACAGATCTCTTTCTGCTCAATTGTTCTTAAATGTTGACTGAATCAAAAAGATTCCTCATTTCATACAGCACCTGTGGGTTGTGGAATGCTGACTCCCAACCTTGAAACTTTTTCATTTTTTTTACAGCTAAAAGGGTTTTAGCTGCTGCTGGCATTTTCAGTCTACTTTGTTTAGGTTCTCCTTTGGGGTTTTGAGAGTGTATTGATCTTGGTAATTGCTCCATAATCTCAGACAATCATTCCCATTGCATTGATAGCCAGTGTTCCTGAGCAAGTTTCTCTTTACACTCAATGAAATCATTAGCACCAGTTTCAGGAGCATTTGTTAATTAGGCTTTTGGGTTCTTAAGGACCAAGTATCATCAGAATTGCTTGCTATCCCACCAACAAACTAGAAAATTGCTTTTGAGCATTCTGTTTTAGTCAGAAAGGGAAAGAGCAGTACTCCAGACAAAGACAAAACCTTGTACCCGGGACACCCTGATTCCCAAAAAAGACCTTAGTAGTGAGTCAGTTCCATGACCATTGTGGCAACTGGGAAGCTTGTCAGACCTGCAGCATCATGCTACCTGTTTTCCACAGCCATAACATAAGCTGCTGCCATATTACCATGTACTTTAGGAAAAGATCTCCCTGCAGTCAACATCTTCACCTCCCCTCACTGCACTGTAAGTACTTTCCAAGGTACTACTCTTTTAAGAACTCATGACTTACTTGTGCTCCATAAAAGACCGGACTTTTCAGCCTCATTTCAGTTCCACATTAGGAACTACTTTGTGTGCTTCTCAGACTGTATCCAGAAGGTCTGACCATCTGGTGACCTTTATCAGATTACTGCCTAAAGATTTTTGCCAGAAGTTTGACACTCCAATTATTGAGGATCATATATCATCTAGAACAATCCTGCAAGCCTCACTTGACACAGCAGGGACAGCAGTCTGTGGTTTCACCTCCTTCTTATTTCTTAGGCAATTTTCTTGGCTTCTGTGTTTCCAGGGAGAATAAAGCAATTATAAAGAGATTCCTTAGCATCCTTTCCAAAGAAGTATTATGGCCCACAAAGGGGTGTGAGCTGGGACATCATATCACAAGCAGAAGTGGTAGGAAATAACTTACACTTCTACTGGTTGTTTAGTGAAGTTTTGCCCTTTTTTTGAAGTATAGACTTTTCCATGGATGAGTCTGAGCAACATTATAATTAGAATGTTCTTCTAACTACCCATTCTCCCAGGTCCTTGTAGCAGACGTTTGCTTGCTTGGCTAGAAGTTGTGCCTGAGTGACTTGAGATCGGAAGAAGGTATGCTGTCCTCTCCAGAAGTAAATATATCAGGTATCAGACACTTCTGAAATCTGCCTGGGTTCTTGAATGAGCTGGAAAACAGATTAGGTCATCCAAGCATCCATATCACATGCAGGAAGCTCACGTCAGTGTACTTGACACTTTTCTATAGGAATGTGATTAACCAAGTCCTATTCTTCCCTACTCTTATGTGAATAGGAAATGTCAGTCTTTTTACTATTGAGTGGCTTCCAGACTCTTTTGTAATCAATCATTAAAGGAGAAAAATGCATTCATGTCCTTTTTTAATTTTTTTTAACTGCCCAGAGAGCTTTTCTCCCCCTTCAGAGAAATAACCTAATTAATAGAAGAACAAATAGTAGACTTAATTTTCCATGTGACACACAGCAAAGCCTGTTTTCTTTTCCTTGTCCTCATTGTCTGGACTTCTGCTCTATTTCCTGGACGGCACTGGGTTCCTCTCACAGCTCAACCTATTCGATTGCTTTTTCAGCACTGCACTTTCAGGCTAGTACCTTCTTTAGGTTTGATACTATAGTAATTGTATCTTGAGGCATTTGTTAATATTTTTTCTCCTTTATCTACTAGTTAACAAGTAGATTTTGAATATTATAGTTGTTTCCTCTGTTTCTGAACACTTTTGAGTGGTCAGAAATGGCACTTGAGCTTTGAAGTTCATCACAGGTCCTTCATAACTTAGGCTAATCTTGGAAAGAGTATGCATTAAGACAGAAAAAGTATGCAAGAATACATGCAAAGCTAGATATACATTAAAACTGAGATACATTCTATGAAATTCACGTTCCCTTCACTTTGCAGAAGGGATTGTATAATGAGTTCATCCATGACTACAAACCAGAGAAAGTTGGGAATTTGATACCAGTGCTCAAAAGTCTCTTAAAGGAGAGGTAAATCCCTCCTCTGCAATGAAGTACTGCTGTCATTTTACTTGTAAACTACTGTTGCAAAATGCTGTATTATTAAAAAAACTTGGTAAAAGTACAAAAGTGCATAACGACGTTGTTACACTGCTAATTCCTCTTAGAGTTTTAAATTTCTTTTCTTCTTTGTGGCTAATCAGATTTGGGCCAAAACCCAGAAGACCATTCACAAATCTGTTGCTGGAGGGTGGTACTCAGTATTTAGAGTAATCCCTAAAATTCCCAAGGCAAATGCTGTGGTATGAAATTTGGAGATATATTCACATAACCACCAGCTTTCAATAAAAGCAGAAATCAAATATAATTTCTATACCTTCTTAAATTGATTTAAATTCAACAGTACCAACTACATGTTCAAGATCTAAGTAAAACTGAGGCTATACTGAAGTCAGCCAGAAAAAAATCATTGATAATGTTGGAAAGATTATTACTCATAACCTTGATTTTAAAGCTCAAGCTGAATATATTCTGAAGAAATGTTTAATGAATCTGATTTGCATTAGAAATATATATTGATTTAGTAAAAGCAACACTATGAAAGGAAAAGCCATATACTCAGGTGAGGCTTGGTAATTACTGATAGGGAAGCAGCATTAGGGAATACTTCAAATTACATTGTATAAGTGATTTTTTGGATAAGATCCTAAACAAATTAACTTACTGTTTTGCTTTAGTGGTATGAAAAGTATTTTTTCCTGAAGTTAATCTAAATAATATTTGCTAAGTATTGTATAAAGTTAATAGTTAGAATACAGAATTTGATAAAAGGAACATTCTCTTTGAGAGTAGTTTATTTTGTAGATTTCAGCCATGTGATTTTACACAATATTAAAAGAAATACAATTCCATCCATATTCATTGCTCACTGGGAGACAAGAAGGTACCCAGGGCTTTCTGGTAATTATATTGCCTTAATGAATCTCAAATTGCACAACAAAAATTGACAGTCTCTACCACTGGTCACTTCAAAATTCTAAGGTACATATTCAGTTTCCAACCTGGAAAATACCTTCCTGTGTTTATTAAGTATTATAATATAGTTGAAAGGGTCTATACAAATTCAGAAATAATCTTCTGATTTAACAGTCTGTTCTTTTTTTTATTTTTTTTTCCTTTTTAATTTCTCTACTCCAAGTATGAACTCTTCCATTTGGTAATAACTTTTGTCTGAAGAATTATTATTCCCATTCATTTAATGATGTGACAAACACGTCTTTAAAATATTTTGGTACCACGGAATCTCTTGTGAACGAGACATCTGCAGTCACAAACCTATTCGATACATACTTCTTAAAATCAAAACCAGATGTGCAGATGTGTGACCAGATACTGATATGCTAATAACTAATGCAGAGGTTTGCAGATACTCACTAGCTGGATTCAAGGCAGGGTTATACTGAGGTGGTCTGGAATTAATTTAGAGCCCTTCAGGCCTGTCTTCTCCTAGACCAGGTGTAGGAGCCAAGGGTTGCGCCAAGTGCTCTGGATTTAGAATTATCCTTGGATCAACGGAATCTGTTCATAATTTGAGCATGTATGATGCAGTGTCTGAGCTGCGTGATCTGTCAGAACCAGCGCAGACAATGGACGCTGCAGCGCCAGAAGCTCTCTCACATTTGTCAGGACAGGCTTAGATTTCTGCTTGCACTGTTGTTAGTTTAGGAATACATGCAATAAATAGGGCAGTGCCAAATAAAATTTGTACTATGAAAACAAGGATGTGCATGACAGCAAAGCTGTTAAAATCCATGTAGCAAAATTAGAAGCTTGGCAAACAGGGGAAAAAAATCCTGGCTGATGACAGCAAGACTTTTTAAGACTAAAGCCTATTCAAACATCTATTTTTCCTGCTTATTAATTCTGTATTGTAGTCTTTCCAAATCAAAAACTGAATCCATGTTAAGAATAGGCTCAGTCACTTTTTGAAAAGTGTGGTCTACGAATATCAGAACTGTTGTCTAAATAGTAACTGACTATTACAATAAGTTCAACTCTCCCATAGAACTTGAAAATGCCTGTAAAGAGAAGTGCCATGTAAATCCTTAATGTTTCTCCATGAATAGTAAATCATTTCCAGGGCCTTTTCTCTCCTTTTTCTTTTTTTTTTCCTTTTAGTTTAATATCCTCTGGCAACTCTGTTTCTGTTTCTGAATGTATTTCCACTTTTCAAGCAGAAACTTTTGGCAAAAACATTGTGAACATTTTACTGTGTAATCTGCATATAAGTAATCATTGTAAAATATTTATGGACCTTAAATACCTAACTCAGAAGGTAATACTTTGCCTAGCCATTAATTTAATATGACAATAATATCTGTCGTGAGGAAACGGGATCCATTAGTGGTCTCATGGCTTACAAAGGCTTTATTTCTGTGCCACTCTGATATTTCCTATCTGTGCTGACAACTACACTTAATGCCTTCACAGGTAGAAATTTTGAAAAATTTCGTCACTAACATAGCTGATACAGTATTTATTCATGAATCTGTGCTTCATTCATGGTTTTCTGTCTCAAAATGTTACATATCCACTGCTGAAGGTTTGATGACACTTTGGTTTTAATTCAGTTATACTCAGTCAAAAATAATTACAACAATATGAACTAGCAGAGCAATTAATATATGTAAAAGAGCTTATGCAGCTATATGTACACTAAAATGGAGCTTTTGTCCTCAGAAACTTAATAACTGCCATTCTTTTTCATTGAAATAAAAAGCTTAACAGATTTTCCTATAACTGCGATAATATATTTCATGATTCTCCGTAAATTATGATAATAGTTTTTCAGTTATATTTTGATGACTCAGACAATACTATGCACACTCTTTAAATTATAACTTCTAGGCTAGCAAGCAATTTAGAGCTCAAAATATATTTTTCTTGTACAATAAAACTATATTTTACAGAAAACCTTCCTCACTCAGAGAGAAGAAATAAATTTCAGGTCCAAGAAATAACTAGCAGTAATATCCGTGTAAATTTATCTATAAATATATTTTTGGTTTATTCAGACAAGAACTTAAAAATAAAAACTACTTCCATGACCAGGATATGTTACAACAGCTCTACTGTGTTGAACTTTGTGCCCCTCGTTTGTTCCAGGGCTGGACAGAAAGAGCCAGACTTTTTTCTGCAGTTCTCTTTCCACAGGGATTATTTTAGCCTGCTTTCAGCATTGCCTGGTCTTTGCCAGCCAGCTCTGATGATCAAGCAAGGTTAGCTGCCCTGTAGGCCTGTCCTGAAAAGGTCAAATGATGTCAGTTCACAAAAGCTACAGATTAAAAAAAAATTAGGAGTAGACTTTAAAATGTACTTAGTTAACATTTTTCTAGATAAAATATTCCAGTGGTTTAAATTGGTCAGTAGTTTAAAAATGGTAAAAAATGCCTTTGACAACGTGAATGCAAGGCTGTCATGGAGAAAGAAATGTCTGCACCTCCACTCAGGTACCAGCAAAAGCACAGGAAAGAAATCTGGCATAATTTATAGAGAGGTTATTTTTTCCTATTTACAGTACTAAATACAAAGTGATAGATTTTTTTACTTTGTGACAACTTTTGAGATTGTCTTTAAATGATTCTAAAGACAAGTACGTACATTTATAGCAGCTGTCAAAGTTTTATTCTTAGCCCTAACATAGTTGATGAGAATGTCATCAAATACAACCAGTGTCATACACAAAGGCTTACAATTAAGCAGTCTTTTCACCATATATCTATT
This sequence comes from Lophotriccus pileatus, assembly GCA_035583135.1. Lineage (NCBI taxonomy): Eukaryota > Metazoa > Chordata > Aves > Passeriformes > Tyrannidae > Lophotriccus > Lophotriccus pileatus. Next base: position 11,631,164 of record JAWWES010000168.1, on the reverse strand, counting down.
AATGAAGTAAACTTATTACCTGTATTAAATCCAAATATGGACTGTTCACATTGGTGAGAGAGGAAGACAATTCTCAGAACAACTTAGTTAAAGTGGTCAGTCCGAATGTATTATGACAGCAGTGCTATTTGTGGGCAAACACTTGTCCATCTGACAGGAGTGGCTCCATGACCTCTCTGGGATCTCTCCTTTCCCTTCTCAAGAGGGATGCACACACTGCCTTCATTTAGTCTGTCTCTTACTCTGGCACAGCAGTTTTCTTTCTTCATCTTTTGCAGTCTGCCGTGCCCACGTGGCACAATATGCAGCCCCTGGGAGCGCTACCAATGACCTCAGTGTGGCCAATCTTTTACCAAAAACTCCTCACAACTGCAGGAGAGCAGCACACAGCACTTAATTCAGGCTGATGGTGAGTGGCATCCCAAAAGGGGACTTGATGGAATGTTGTTTCCTCTAGTGAATCAGCAGGAGAGGAGGCATAATGGCCTTGCCTTTCAGTTGCTGTACATCAATCTCTGCAGAGCAATGCCTGTCATCACTCAGATGTCAGATGCTGTTTATAACTTTGCTGGAAACATAACATGGAACAAAACAGTATCATTAGTTTCTCTTGAGACTGTATATGCCTGTTTTAGGTTAACTGCTTTCACCGCTGCACTCAGTTCAAACATTGTTTTAGCAGTATTAGTGGCTTGGAAAGTTGTTTTATCTGTGAATTTGGACGGTTGCTCTCTCCGTATGTGAACGAAAGACCATGATGTGCTCAGGTGCAAAGGTATCCACAGCACAGGTATGATATGTCTCAGAAGTACCCCCCTGTCTTTGCTTGAACCTGCTGTTTTTAATGACATCAGTGCTGCAGGACAGAGAAGCGTCACATCTATTCAGCACCTCCCTGCCAGTTGTGATTTCACGAGTGTTCGTCGCCTTTCCTTGTTTATCTGTCATTTAGACTTCTACTCTTTGCTGTCACTCTTCATATGAAGCTATTCCATAACTTGAATCCTTCTTTCTGCTTTTCCCAGCGCCCTCAGTGCTGCCACATTGTTTCAAGGTGGGAAATGAGTCACAGCCAGCGTTCAGGTCTGAATGGTGTCAGATACACCATGGATTTATACAATGGCATTTTTTTTCTCCTTCCTAATCATCCCTAACATTTAAATTGGCCACTACTGAACACTGAAGACGTTTTTCTACATCTGTCAATTGTGTATTCACTGCTCTGAAGTGATCCACATTATCAGGTTGCCAACTGTGAAACTAAAAGTGAGAAAATACTAATTTCTCCTAAGAGATATGTTTTATAAGTAGTTTAATTAAATGTGAGGGTAGTTTTAGTTTTCCTTTTCAGTCCTGTAGACTTTTATATTGTGATTTCTTGTTGAAATACGTTGATTGCCACTCACTGTTCACTTTTTTCTCTACAATTAAATTTTTATTTTTAAAATCTTCTTTTTCTATTAATTCAAACCCTCTATAGAACATATTAAGATTGGTGTTAGGACTGTTACCAAAGAAAACATCTGATGCACTTTTCTGTAGCTTTTAGTATTATAAAATGAATACCAGTGATATGGATAATTGGGATAGTTTTGAAGTTGTTTAGTGATGGCTCAGATAACAGCAGTGACAAAATCACTGTGAAGATGTGACCCACGTTGCCTCAATAATGTGTCTCATAACACGGCTTGGAGAAAAGGGCATTTTAGCCATCTTGGTTACTCAGCACTGCTTTTTCTGACGTGTCTACCAACTGCATCACTGTAGCCTTGTGTCATGTGGGTTTTTTATCTCCTATGAAGCTGTCCAAAACTGTCAGATCATTTCATGCTGGCCACTGTATCACCATTAAATATAGCAAGGGTGACATTTTCTCGGGTGCAGAGGTCAACATAATGCTTATGAATCACTTAAATTTTACTGAGATTCTCCTTTAAGGGCCTTCATTCCAATTTTCTAACACCTTTGGGTGACTGACAAACCACTAACATTATTAACTTCAGCAACTGCCACATTAGGGCAAAATATATGCAAAATGCTTCCTTTCTGGTTTGATGCCTTTGTTACCTGAAAAAGAGCTACTTGATTTTGCCTTGTTGATTTTGCCTTTCTGTCATTTTGTATTTAAATATTGGTTCAAATACATCAGTGGGGAATAGGCTGGGTGCTCTTTAACACCAGCAAACAGGGACATGATCAGAAATACATTTCCAACCCTCTGGCTTTGGCCCTGCCTTTAGAGGTCTCACACTGAGCCAAAAGGGCAAGCAGGAGCATCCAGAAGGAAGTGAATGACTTCCTTCCACGGTAAGCATTTCCCCCTTCTGGAAATTATTCCTGCCTCTGACATCCTCCTGTGCTGCTGCCCTGGGAATACAGCACCACTTGTGCTGCCTGCAGCACTGGAGAGCAGCTGGGACTCCGTCCCATGCCACCCTTCCTGCTGCCACGTGACCTGAATCCGTTTGCTTTGGAATAAATTTTTAATAGATGGACATCTGGTTAGTTTGGTTTTGAACACTTTTTTTTTTTTCTTTTTTTAATATGCGTGTAATAAAGGGAAAAAAATTACTCTGGAAAATACTTCAGTTTTCATTTAATAGACCTACACAATAGTTTTTCCCAAAGTTCCTCAGTTATGCAGCTATTACCAATATTCTCTGTGAAATTTTACAAATCCTGCCTTTTTATCACCGAAATCGTGGCTCCTAACGTTACTTGCTGTATAAATACAGCACAACAGAGAGACTTGGCGTGGTTTAGTGCTCTATCAGAACAAACACGGTTTTGCCAAAGTGAGAGGAAATGTCTGTCTATTGTTGTGTGACCGTGGGCGGAGTGAAGGGACCTTTAGGGAGTCCCTTATTGCTGTAGGAAGTTGTTGCATGAGCACAGACTGCAGGAGTATTTACTGAGGGCTCGCTGAAACTCCAAAGCTCTTCAGCCCACTTAAAATGTTTATATATCCTGTTTCAGCGCCCACCAAACAATGCTGAAGACAGGAAGTTATTTCAGATCAAATGAACTTTTATTATTAATCAGAAAGTTAAAAATAAGCTAGATAATTTAAGTCAGACTGTTTAGATTCTTTTTTTTCCATTTTTATTTCCTAAACAACACTGTAGCTCTTTCCAGGGATAAAAAAAAAAAAAAAAAAAAAAAAAAAAGACAAAATTCTCCATTGGCAGGAGAATTGTGCCTGCACTAATCAAAAGGTTATATATACTAGTTATATACTAATTATATATAAAACTAGTGTATTACTAGTTCTATAATGTAACTGGTATATATATATATATATAAAACGAGTATATTACTAATTTTATATATATACTGGTTATACTAGTTATATACTATTTATATATATATAAAACTAGTATAGAATTATATATATATACTAGTTATGTCTGTTATATACTAGTTTGACTTTACTGTGACTTCAGCAGTTGACACGTGTTTTAGAGAAATAAAAACACACGAGTAGAGTATTAAATTGATTCTCTTTTATCTTAACGCTTGGCTCACTTGATCCCGCGGAGGAGTTCCCGCAGTACTTTTTAACTGGCTTTTCAGTTACAACCACACAAAAACACGTCACACCACCCAAAGCAAGAGCTCCAGTACACAAATAATTTTCGCCGAGCACTTGTAGCCCTTCACCCTCGACAGCGAGAAGAATTAGAAGTTTAATTAAGAAACACGCGGCACCACTTGCATCATGCGCCGGGCGGCGCCACTGCGCCTGCGCCGCCCATCGATGACTCGGCGGAGCGGCTGGCGCTGCCTGCGCGCTCCCGCCCCGCCGCCCCGTCGCTTCCAGAGCCGCCGGTGCCGGGAGAAGCGGGAGGATGGTGAGGGGCGGCGGGATAGCGGGATAACGGGATGACGGCATGGCGGGGTGGGGAGAGGGGGTACGGGACCCCCCCGGCCGGGCTGCGGAGCCGGCGCGGGGGAGGCGGGAGGGCGGGCGGGAGCAGCAGTGAGTAAGCAGTTCCCGGGCCACGCGGGGCGGCGGGCGCGGCCCGGCCTGGGAAGGAGCGGTGCTGCAGAGCGGGGCCTGCTGCGGGGCGGGCACAGAGACAGCCAGGGCCTGCGGGGATGCCTGCGGACACCTCTGCAGGGGGCTGGAGCACCTCGCCTGCGGGGAGGGGCGGCGGGAGCTGGGCCTGTTCGGTCTGGAGAAGGCTGAGAGGCGGTGTCAACAACACACATGAGTGTCTCAAAGGCCGGTGCCAGGAGGATGGTGCCGCTCTCCTCAGTGGTGCCCAGAGACAGGGCGAGGAGCGCTAACCGTAAACTAAAACACAGAAAGCTCCACGTCAACACAAGGAAAAATCTCTGCACTGAGGGTTCCCAGGCTGCCCAGGGAGGTCATGGAGTCTCCCCCTCTGGAGACGTTCAGAACCCACCAGGACACATTCCTGTGTCACCTGCTCTAGGTGAGCCAGCCTTGGCAGGGGGGTTGGACTGGATGATCTCCAGAGGTCCCTTCCAGCCCTAACAATTTGACAAAAGGAATTGAACAGAAGGAAGAGGTTTTTCACCGAAAGGGTGATTAGATGTTGGAATGGACTGCCCAGGGAGGTGGTGGAGTCACTGATCCTGCACTTTGTTGACACGGTGGTGTTTGATCATAGATTGGTCTCAGTGATGTCAGAGGTCTTATCCAAACTAATTGATGCTGTAATTCTGTGAAAACAACCAGGACTCCCCTCAGGAACACTCCTTCTGCCTGCTAATTAGTGGCACTAATGAGTTTTATTTTCTCTATTCCAGTTTCGCAACCAGTATGACAATGACGTCACCGTGTGGAGCCCGCAGGTAAAGCCTTTATGTGCTTTGTCACTGGGTTTTTAACTTGCTCTTTGAGTTTTCTCCACCTCACAGCAGCGGTATCACGGTTGTGTAGGTTGTTGTCAGGTGCCTGAAGTTCCTGCAGGCTGCTCTCCTCTCCCTTTCCATGCTGTGTGTGTCTGGAAGGCCCATCTCAGTACTTGTGGTGCATGAACCTGAGTGGTGCTGAGCTGGGCCCTCTCACCTCAAAGTACTTAAGGCAGTTGCTTTCTGTGAGGTCCAAAATAGATGCTGTCACCTTGGGAGTTGGACTCCATGATCCTTAAAAGTCTCTTCCAGCCCAGACTATTCCGTGGTTCTGTGATCTGTTTACAGATCTTTAATAAGTAGTTGGTAAGTAAGGTAGAAAAAGCATGAAACTAAGCTTAAATCTTCCCTGTGTTAGGCCACTGCTAGGTCATTCTCCCTTTTGCCCACTAGATAATATTAGAAAGGAACTATTTAGTTTGTAATTGGGAATAATTTTTTTCCATTAATCATTTTATTCAAATTGTTTGGGGGAAAAAATCAAACTATTAAAAGTTGGTATTTTGTGCTTGACTGAGAATATGCCACTTCTGCAAGTGGGATATAACAGGACCAGTTTCTCTTTCCGTGCACAATTTTTACAGCCTTGTAAGCCCCCATCTGGATGCCTGTACCCACAGGCTAGTCTGGAACATGGAATCTGGGGTACTGATTTTTGTGGTGTGAATTCACGGGTCTTCATTTTCAATATTGAGGTGGTCACAGACATTCACGTTGAATGAATTCCATGTATAAAGGTTATAACCTTGAGAGCCAGAACTTGCAAGTGATTAAATGCCATATCACTTTGTGCTGCAGTTTGTGCTTCAATTCTGGAGTCTGTGCAGATGTGTGTCCCTAGTTTCCCGTGTTGTGGAGCGTCAGGGAGGCTTCCTGCTGTCTCTGTAGTTAAGATTATATTGAGCTTTGCACTTGAATTTGAAATTTTCTTACCTCTGAGTCAGTTCCCCACTGTGTGTTGTTACTAGAAACGTACCCTGTATGTTCTGAAACTTACACAGGTTGTGTTGACTTGAAAATAAACGTGCTGGAATCCTAAAAGCAAGTGTCAGCTCAGATGTTCAATGTCGCCTCTTCTCTCAGTGTGGACATTTTAAGAAGGGATGCTTATGGAAAATTGGAGCCTTGGAAAGCGACTGATTTCTATTTTTAGCAAAACTAGAGATTTTAAATGCAAATAACAGATTTTGTTCCTGTAAAGCTAGTGTATCCTTAGTTTTGGGGTTTGTATTGCTACTGAAAATGTTCCTCATGTACTACTATTGTATCTGATACTTATTTTCCCTGCATTGCAATGGAGAGTGTTTCATGTTTTCAATCCTATATGAAGACAACCTTGAATATTTGCCTGTTTTTTTAGTCAATGCCATGATAGGTGTAGATGCTTCATCCTTACCGACTGTGTTTCTTTGTCAGGTTCTGTATGAGAAACTTTAGTTTTAATTTTTTTCATCTTATCTGTTACTTAAAAAATTACTTTTAAAACTGTAACATTCTCTTGAGACTTTTAATAGATGTGGCAAAATCATCCAGCTGTGGGCTGTGCTTGCAAGGCAGCTCTGCCCTGTGTGACATGGGCTGGAGGGCAGAAAATGGGACACTTTGCCCTCAGTGGTGTCATTAAATGGACATTGTCACATTTTGCTGCAAAGCTCCTGGACACCTCTGCAGAACTTGTGGGGACTCGATTTCCTTTGAGACCTCTACTCCTCTTTCAGACTTCACTGCAGTTGGCAAATAACTTGTTCAGAAGTTATTGGGGAATGGATGGTGAGACACAACAATTGCGTAAGACCTTTTTCTTCAGGAAACTCAATTAAAAGTTGTGTCCAACTTCAGCTGGAAGTTCTGTCTTTGAATCACTTTGGGTTAAATACTGATTCCTCTAAAGGCAGTGACAAAAGTCTCATTGTTCTTATGTCAAGATTAATGTCAAGATTCTAGTGTCAAGATTACTCACCCTTCCTTTGTAGTTTTCCTGTCCCTTTGTGTGCAGTAGTGAGTGACTTAGGGATGGCCCGGTTTTGGTGGGTTAGTGGTGATGCATTGCAGAAGATAACTGCGAAGATCTGTTGGTTGTAGGTTTAAACTGTGACGCAGATTCCCCACCTGTTGGGGTGGGGAGTCAAAGGTCTGAAAGTCTAAACCCACTGAAAGTTGATTCATAGGATTAACTCGAGAATGACCATCTTTGATTTGTTTTTGTAGGGCCGAATTCATCAAATAGAATATGCCATGGAAGCCGTGAAACAAGGCTCAGCTACGGTGGGGCTGAAGTCCAAAACACACGCTGTTCTGGTTGCTCTCAAGGTAACTTCAAATCTGTGTTCCTGGGACAGTAATGTTCGTAGAAGAGTTTGGGGCTGGCAGATTAGCTTTGTGCAGTCAGAAGTTCCATGTGTGGTGTAAATACAATCCCAGTTTCCTTTTGTCTGAGTACCAGTATAGAACTGAAATATTTTCAGTACCTATGCAAGGCAGATTGTCACAAATTGGTGAAGGAAATAAGTGGAAGATTTTCCCCTTTAAAATATGGTGTCCTCTTTTCTTTTTCTTTCCATTAGTTATTAAGTAGTAAATCTATTCATTTATTTCCCGAAAGCTTGAGTGAGTGTCTGTTCTTTCTCCCATTCTGACAGGTTCCTACTGAAGTGAAATTTGATTTTTCTTGTCTTCTGTTGCAAGTTTATAAATTTGGGGTTTTTTTATTGTTTCATGATCATATTCAGTTCTTGCTATAAATGTTAGCAGATTTCTCCACAGTGCTTGGCAGACTGTTCAGTTTGCCACATAGCTTTCTCTTTTTATGCATAGAGAGCACAGTCTGAGCTGGCAGCTCATCAGAAAAAAATCCTGTATGTTGACAACCATATTGGTATCTCAATTGCTGGACTTACTGCCGATGCAAGACTCTTGTGGTGAGTATCCTGGTTGTTGACATAATAACACAGTTCTGCAATAACGAGTGAAAGTTCATTCAGACTATTGCAAATGAGATTTTCTGCTTGGCTAAGGATTAGTCTTGAGCTGCTGCTTTGTTGTACTATGCCAAAGACCTCAGCGTGAAATTCTGGCAGATTTTTAACTGGTTGGCAGAAATCTCGTTTGTTTGGCCCGAAATTTTGCTCCTTGGTTGTGTTACTAGTGAGACGGTCCTGTCTGGTTTCCTCAGCGTGATGGGGTTTCCAAGCAGTCTGAGAAAGTGCATCACTTCTTTCGCTCTGGCAGCTGCTTCTGTGTACTTTAAAAACTTTAAAAAGTTACTGAACACACAGAGAGCTGTATGTGTGGGCTTCAGAGGGGCTTGCTTTTACCTGCTGGCCACACAGTTTGATTAGATGAGGCAAATGTACCTGGAAGGAGGAGTGTTCTTCAGTTTGAAAGGACAAAGAAGGGATAGGAAGACTTTCTAAAATAAATTTTAATTGCTGTGATGTTACAAAGCAATGTTAGCATTTGACTGTGGCTTTTTTCCAGATGATCCATCTGTTGCCTGTGTGACCTTCTACCTTATTTGCATTTGTATGGCTGAAATACTTTTATACTCTTTCAAACCTGTGGTCAGCTTTCTAAATAACAACTATAGGTCATGGTGAAATTAAATTATGCAAAGCCTTTGACCCTTTTTCTCAACAAGCAGAGCTGAAACAAAAATGTTTACCTTAACAGACAAGTATTGAGACAAAACTTCATTGTGTCTTTGATCTATGCATTGGTTTAATTTGTTTTTATTTTTATTTTTTTGCTTTCCAGCAATTTCATGCGTCAGGAGTGTTTGGATTCTAGGTTTGTGTTTGATAGACCTCTTCCAGTTTCCCGCCTAGTGTCACTAATTGGAAGCAGTATCCTTTTTTTTCTCACACTTGTAATGTTTTTATAGCTTTTTACTTGTTCATAAAATGATTTTCATGTGTCACAGCTTAAAACTCAAGCTGTAAAATTTGATTGGAAAATTTTTCTTCATTCACATTGCTCATGTATTCATTCAGAGAATACCCCATAAGGATGCACTTTGATGCATCTCTTGTTTGGCTTAGGAGGATGTTTTGGGTAATTAACATGTAAATTTTGAGATTGTTTCCTTAGCTTACTTCAGAAACCCAGATCCCGACGCAGCGTTACGGCAGGAGGCCGTATGGTGTGGGACTGCTCATCGCAGGCTATGATGTGAGTAGGCTGCTCTGGTTCCTAGTGATCTGCAAGGAATTGTGATCAGTGGAACTTTGTACATGTTAAGAAGGAAAGATGAAAGAGGCTAACTCATCGAAATTCTCTGAATAAGGAAATAATTGTTTGTGTCTTAGCCTAAAACATAGCTTTTAGAAGTGTTAATTAATAGCTAATCCTACCTACACTTATTAGGTATTTTAAGGTGCAGTATGAGATACTGCAAAAATAAGATTTTTTTTTTCTATAAATGTTTTGCTCTTGATTTTGGATGTTTACAAACTATTATTCTAAACGCTTTCTATTAAAAAATGGATGTGGAAATCATCACTGGCCTCTCTCTTACTTGTTTAGCAGCAACGGTTTGCACATGCAGAATCTCTGCCCTCAAGATTCTTGAAATTTTGAATGGCATGGTTTAATCTACAGCCAGTTTTTACTTTTGTGCACATATGTGTGTACAGAATGTGTGTAAAAAACCTGCTGCAAGCCATGAAGTAGGGAGCTTATATACATAAACACAGCATAGAAGAGAGAAAGAAACTTTTTTTGTGCCAGCCATCCTGTCCGCATAAAAGCTACATCTTAATGAACAAAGTGTAGAGAAAAAGTTGGTTTTGTTTTTTAGTTCTTTTTTTTTAATTATTGGTGGGAGTTTTTTTAACAGTAGTTTTGAAGGAATTATATAAGAACAGTGATATGATCAGCAATATAAAATAAGTTTCTGTGCATGCATACAGACCGTGCAATGTACCATGAAGCAGAACTCTTTCAGAAAATCTCACGTTCAAGCAGCAGACTTGGTATGAATTTATACATTTGTTTCACATTCTGTTGGGTTTTTTCCTCTCTCCTTGTAGGATATGGGCCCCCACATCTTCCAGACCTGTCCCTCTGCAAACTATTTTGACTGCAAAGCAATGTCCATCGGTGCTCGTTCACAGTCGGCACGGACTTACTTGGAGAGGCACATGACTGAGTTCACTGACTGTGAGTAGTGGAACCCTCTCTAGCTAATGGCCTTCATCAGTTCTGCAGTTTATTTTCTGCTGCTGCTCCATTCTTTTGCATTTAGTGACATGAAGATAAATTTTTGGGGACAAGTCCAGCATAACTGTAAAATCTGCATGAGAATGTTACAGATTTTCATGTCTTAACATGTGGATGCTTTCATTGCATCTAGTGAAAAGAGAAGCTGTGCTCAGAAAAGCAGGGAAAAAAGTGAAAGGCCTCTGCCCTGTTTAACCCAGGGGAAGTGTAACTCTTTCCATAGCAGTGTGTGTCAGTGCAAGTATTTAGGTGGTGCATTTAAAGTGTTGAATTTATTTTTGTATGGAATGGTGATGAGGAGCCTGTTGAGTAACTGCTTGGGGGAAAAAAATCAAAGATGGAATATCACTGCAGTGGAGGCACTGAAGGCAAGACAGGTGTCAAAACCTGATGCACTTGACCTCAAATATGGGGGAGGGATGGTTTCTCAAGTTGTTATAGCCAACTCTGTGCTCAGTACCAGAAGGGAGAGGAGCTCTGGAAGACAAGTTAGCCAAGCTGATTTTGTAGTTCTCAACTAGCAACAGGAAGAAGGTGAAATGAGTGTCCAGAGATAATACCATATAGTCCATAACGGTCTTTCTAATTCCATTCTAAGGTAATCTAAACGAGCTAGTTAAACATGGACTGCGTGCCCTGAGAGAGACTCTTCCTGCTGAACAAGATCTGACCACCAAGGTAAGTACTACGTTTTCTTAAGGAATTTTACTGCCATTTTTGGTAGAAATTACGGTGACAAAATTCTTGTGAAATTTGTCTGACAAAGCACCGAAACTTGGAAGCTGAACACTGGTAGATAATACCATCTCCATTTAATGTCATCAGTTTATCTACCATTTCCTAATTATCTCAGATTTAAGTTTCTTAACAAAAATGTTACTTTCACTAAATAAGATGTTGTTTCATTCTATTTTAAGCTTTGGTCAGTGTTAAGAAACATTACATTCAGGTCGAATCCCAGCTTTGCTTTGTGAACACAGTCAGTAATTCATTGGGAGGTGAGGAAAGGTAGTGCAACAACAGTTGATTGAGTATCCAGCATCAGAAGGGTGTACAAACTTCTGACAGTAAATTGAGGAACTGTTGAATGAGACAATTCTTAAGGATATCCATTGGTTGATGTTCTGCTTGTGGCTCTTTTCTACCACCTTGTTTTTTAGAACTCTTAAAATACTGAAAATGCAAAATGAGATAAAAATAAGGGATTTTGAGAAATCGTGTGTATTCAAAGGAAAACAAAATGAAAGAAATTGAAACCCTTGAGTGATTTTTACTTGCAAGATTTTGAAACATGATAACTTTTGTAAGAGAAAGCTTACAGAAAGGATTAATTGCAGAAAAATGCTTCTCCCTGCTTTCAAAACTTTGCTTGATAGAATGTTTCCATTGGAATTGTGGGCAAAGACATGGAGTTTACCATCTATGATGATGACGACGTAGCACCATTCCTAGAAGGTCTTGAGGAGAGACCACAGAGAAAGGTGAGTGGCTTAGATACAAATAAATAGGCTTTGTTGAAAGACGACATTTGGATATGATCTATTATGTTTAAAATAAATTTAACTACTACTCTAGTGGAGTTTTAGAAAGGCTGTTTTTAAAATTACCATCTGAACACTGAATTTATGCCAGCCTTTTCCAATGTCATCTTCTTTCCTCAACTTTGCTCAAGTACAAGTTTTGTACCCTATTTTGCAACAGAAGTGGCTGCTTATGTTTCTCATGCCCTTCACACGATGTTTCCATAGTCTCCTAATTACCAACTCTGTCCTGCTCATGCTTAATTTGGGTAACACTACTTTGTATGCTGTTTGCTGACATGAGCAGCATTTGCCACTTGTGATGCTCAAATCAGGATAAAGCTGATACGTCAAGTGTTGTCTTCTGCCTTCCTAAAATACTTGTTTTTCCTCTCTTTAAGCTGGTTCCGCCTGTAGAAGAAACTGTGGAAAAGGCTGAGGAGCCAATGGAGCACTAGTTGGTGGATGAGTTCCTCTGTGTTAATGTATAATAATACAGGAACATTTATCCATTTGCTGGTAACTTTATCCTCACCTATATACGTTTTCTGACGCTACATTCTGAGGATTGCTCTTAAAGACACCAACCCACCTATCCTTAAAAGGTAGACAGGAGGTCATACTTGGGGTAACTGCTTGGACAAGAAAGGTGTAATCATTTTCTAAATAGTACATGATACTGTTTTTTAGAGAAAAGATACTGTCTTTAACTCATAAGGACAAGTGGAAATAAATCACTTTCTTGGACTCTGCTGTGGGTTTGTTTTTATTTTAATCTGAACAAACAGCAATTCAAATACTTGTGTCGTATCGAGGTGCCATCACGTGTCTGACCATTTGTCAGAGGGAGTGTTTACTTGCTGTACAGAGATGAGTTGCTCTTGGAAACTGTTGAACTGAGAGGACCTTAAAATGCCTACAGAACTGTGAAATAGTTGTGGAACAAACACGAGGCAATGTGTTTCCCTGTGTCAGCTTGTCTCAAACTGAAGACGAAAAGACATTTGTGATGTTGCAGGCTGAAGAAGTGTGAAGTTGCCAACCAGCTTTTGTTTGGTTTTTTTTTTGCGGGGTGGGGGGTTGACTTAGTCAACTTCAGCTCGTTTGGAATTGTTCCTTTAGATCCATCAGCCACCCAAAGGCAGCCAAGGGCTTTTAGCTCACTAAGGGCTGAAATGGTAATAACCAGAAAGCACAAGAAATTCCTGTTTCAGGTCCCCTGGGCTGTGGAGTCTCTGCATTGCTGCTGAGCGAAGAGGTTCTCTGGGGTTTTGTCACTTCACCTTATTCTGCACCTGATGCTGTTTGGATTTAAGATGAATGCCACAACATTTGGAACTAACAGTGTCTTCCTCAGGGAATCCCAGAGAGTTGGTGCTTCCGAGGTACAAAATAGGTGCAACGCTGCGTTTGAAGCAAAATGACTCAGTGTTATTTTTTTCATTTTCCATGTCAGAAATATAATTATTCTCGCTAGTGGTTGCATTGAAAATTACAAGAAACAACTTTTTGGGGTGGACCCACACAGGGACCTGATAGCCTGCTCACTGTACTTAAAAAAAAAAAAGGCATTTTGTTTAATTAATAAATATAAATTAATAAAAATTAATAAAGCATGGTACTGTTTTGAACAGGCTTTAAATACTGTCTTGAATCCCTGTAAATAGTTCAGTTATGAAAACAGCAAAATAATAATGTCAGCGCTGTGTGTTGGGTTTTTAAGCAGTGGACAGAGCTGCTTGTATTTTTTCTAAATTTATTTTTATTCTAGTTTTCCCCTATTATTCTTCCATTTTTCCCTGTTATTTTTCTATTTATTTCCTCCATATTTATTTATTTCCCCTCCCTTATTAATTTTTCTCCTCCTTACTCACTTTTTCCAACCTTTATTCATTTTCTCCTTCCCTTACTCATTTTCCCCTCCTTTATTCATCTCTCCCCCTTAATTACTTTTTCACTATTATTTATTTTACCCCCTTAATATTTACTTCCCCCCCCCCTTGTTTTTTTTCCCCCCTTGGGTTTTTTCTCCCCCTTATTTATTTCTGCTCTTGCTTATTTCCTATATATATTTTTCCAATTACTTATTTACTTTCCCTAATTAACTGTCCTCAATTATTTGTTTTCCCAATTTATTTATTCCCCCTATACACTTCCCCAGTTATTTATTTTTCTCAGTTATTTGTTTTCCCAATTATTTAATTCCCCTATATATTTCTCAAATTCTTTATTTTCCCTGATTCTTTATTTTCCGCATTACTTGTTTTCCTCAATTATTTATTCGTTTCCCCATGCACTTTCCCAGTTTATTTTCCCCAGTTATCTATTTTCCCCAATTATTTGTTTTCCCAATTATTGATTTCCCCTATATATTTTCCCCAATTAATTTCCCCATACAATTAGCCCAATTATTTATTTATTTCCCCGTTATTATTTTCCCCAATTCTTTATTTTTCCCGATCGTTTCCCGCAATTATTTATTGTCCCAATTAATTACTTATTTTTCAGCTTATTTATTTTTTCCCCTTAACCATTTCCCACTCTCTCTTTTTTCCCCCCTTTATCATTTAATCGCTTTCCCCTTATTTATGTAACTATTTCACCCTTATTTGTGTATGCGCGCGGGGTTTTTTTAGCCTTAATTTCGGCCGCTGGTTTCGGGGTGTCCCGGGGGACCCTCGCGCCGCGCGCGGGGAAGGAAATCCCGCGGCCGTGACGTCACGGGGGAAGCCCCTCCTCGCGAAAGGGGCGGGGCGGCCCCGCCCCTTTCGCGCGCGGGCGCGGGGCGTGTCCCAGCGCGGCCGCCGTAGGCTCGATGTGGCGGGGCGGGCGCGGCTCCACGTCACCATCGGCGGAGCGGCCGCGCCGGGCTCGGCTCAGCTCCGCTCCCGCACCGCCGGCGCCGCGCTCGGTACGGCCCGCACGGCCCGCCGCAAGGGCCGCCCGGGGCCCAGGGAGCGCCGGGAGCCGCGGCTGTGCTGCGCCCCGCGGGCCCCGAGGCCTCAGGGCCCCGCCGGCAGGGCCGCGGGGCGGGTGTGTGTGTGTGTGAGGGGGGGTCGGGTCGGTGGCGCGGAGGGCTTGGGGTTTGCTCGGGGGAAGGGCGGGCGCTGGCAGGGAAGGGAGTTTTGCCTCATAGGTAAAAACGCCCGGGTTTGAGCTGAGAGTGGGCGCCTGGGACGTGGAGGGAGAAGTATCCGCAGGGCGGGTGTCGGATCTGTCGGGATTTTTTATTAACCTTTTTTTTTGCGCTGTGTATTGGGGATGTGCATCAGTAAAGCGATGCCTCCGCAGGGTTTTGGTTCGCCAGGTGCCCCCGCTCCTGAGGCTCCCCAGGGATGTAGGTGGCGAGCAGGCGTGGCTATTTTCCTGCGCTCGATAAACTGTAACTTTCGATTTCCTCTGTAAATTTCGATGTCCTCCCCTTGCCCAGAGAAGCTGTGGGTGCCCCATCCCTGGAAGTGTTCGTGGCCAGGTTGCGTGGGGCTCTGAACAACCTGGGATAGTGGGACGTGTCCCTGCTCGTGGCAGGGGGATTGGAACGAGTTGCTCTTTAAGGTCCCCCCCCAAGCCAACCCATTCTGTGATTCAGTACAGGTGGTCAGAAATTTTGTTGCTGGAGAAGTAGAGCAGCACTTACGTCTGTGTCCGTGGGGCCTCTCTCTAAGATCAGGCTGATTTCAGGACTTGGTGCCTTGCAAGGAGGAAAACCTGGTGCTGGTTCTCCCTGCCACGTCTCCCAGCTCTGCGTTTTAGGAGAGTTGCTTTCACTGCTGCTTCTCAGAGCCTAAAGTACGTCACTTACCACGCTTCAGAGACGTGTTTGACTGTAATTTTTGAAATTTCTGCAGTTGAGGCCTTTGTATGAGTAAAGATACCTGGTCTGCTTTTGCAAGGACGTACTTTGTGGTCTGTGTGAGTCGTTCTTGTAGTCGAAGGTGCTGCAGGGCTTTGGGGCAGGAGTTCTAGGTAAGAGCATGGAAAACTAAGCAAAAAAAGCTGCTGCTGAGGCAAGAAAACAGTCATATTTCTACAAATGGGCAGTAGTTACAGAATCAGTAAGGCTGGAAAAGACCTTCAAGATCGAGTCCAACCTTTGACTGATCACCACCTTGCCAGGTGGACCATGGCACTAAGTGCCACATGCAGTTGTTTTTTGAATGGGTTGTTTATGCAGATACTTTTAAACAACATTCTTGAAGGATCTAAGCCTTCAAATAAAGAATTAATAACAGAAAGAGGCAGGTTTCTTTTAAAAATTTGTACTGCAATTGTTTTCTGGGCTAGTTGTTGTGGTACTGTTTTATTTTGTTGTTCTGTTGTGTAGAAAGAAGCAGCAGCCCCAGTTAGCGCAATTTCCTGCTTGCTGTTCAGTTTGAGGTTCCTTAGGTGCCCATTTGATGAGAAAAGGGACTCTGGACCTGGCACCAGCTTGTGTAGGGCTTCAAGTGCTCATTCAAACACTGCAGCTCCGTGTCCCAACTTCCCTCTCCTCAGAGCTGTTTGTGGGGAGGTGCTTTTAGCCAGACTGGGAGTGTTGGTCTGCTGGATTTTGTTTGTTCCTGCCTCACTCATAAGGTAGGAGTGGAGAATTTACAGGGTTTGCACCTCAGAAGTTGTCTGCACAGATAAAAGAGGTGATGTGGGGTGTGAGCTGGTGACCCCAGACAACAGCTTGTTAAACTGGCCTGTTGTGGAAGGCTTTATGGCGTGGAGGTGTGGCCCTGCCATCATGGAACCTTGAGGAAAAGCAAAGCAATCCACAGGGAAAGCACAGCCTTGAGTTGAAGAGTTGGGTGTTTCCATCCTTATGTAAATCACAGCCTTTGGTGGGGATCATTTTGTTTGGTTCTGTTGGCTATTACTATTAGTAATAAAAATCGTACAAAACAAATATGCCTTTACACGTTATTTGACTAGTGTTTGGTATCATAATTTAGAGTAAAATGGCATCTTCCTTGTTTTAATAATTTGTTAAATTCAGTCGGAGACTTCTAGAAAATTAATAAAAGCCAGTTTATTTTAACACAATTTCTGTACAAAATTGCTTATGTAATAAAAAGTAACAGTTTTCTATGCTGTGCCTGTCAATATAGTATTGTAGCATTAAATAAGCAGGCTCAACCGTGAGCATTTTTTAGGTTAATTTGATCCTAGATGTCTATTATATAAGGAATAAACAAACATGAGAATGAGCATTGATAGAAGAAAAAGGTTGATCTGATCCTAGGTATTTAATATATCTGGAAAAAACAAACATGAGGTTGAGGAGTAAGCTTAATTGGTAATTTTACTGCCTGAACTGTCAGCCAGCCACACATCAGCTTCTTCACCATAAAAATGCTTACTTTCCTCAATAATGTCTAGCAGAGACAGTAGAGTTGAGATGTTCAACTCTAGAGTTCAAGATCACCTTGTTGGGTAAAATGCAATGCTGCTTCCCTCTCCACCATACTTTCTTTTCACCCATCCTTGGTTTCTGCTCTGTTGGATCTTGTGCTCATCTTCAGAGCTTCCTCTATAGGCTGATGCAACTTGTTAATCAAGAAGAGAACTGTATGACTGTATTTTGGTTTTTTTTCTTTTAATTTTTTAGCTCTTGTCAGTTAACCTAGAGGGGCACAGGAAGGTAGTGGGGATATATAGCCAGGATCAGGGAGTGAGCATATGAGGGAGAAGCTCAAGTCCTCATAAACTTGTGTTATCCCTGACTGTGCCTGAAGTGTTGCGTAGATTTCTTTCTTTTACTTTTTGTATTGTCTTTGGAAAATTTCGTGCTCTTCGTCTTTGTGGTGCTAACAGGAATATTTTAGCATAACAGAAAAGTGAGAGGGCTTTTGAATGTGGCTTCTCCAGAAACCCAGCAGTTCCTTCAAACCATTAAGTCAGTTGTGATAATGTTCTTTGTGTTTGTTAATATAATCTGTTAACTCTGGGATTGTTGGCTTGTTTTTAGGTTGTCTGATATTTGTGTCAAAATAATTCTTCCCTTGAGAAAACTCCTGTAACCAAGAACCATGACTGCTGCAGAGAACGTGTGTTACACGTTAATCAACGTTCCCATGGATTCAGAACCACCTTCTGAAATCAGCTTAAAAAATGACCTAGGCAAGTATGGGGGATAATGATTGAAGGATACTCCATCTCACCTGAATTATTCTCTCATTGTGCCTTTCCTAGAGTATTGTTTACATTTTATAAACTCAAACAAGCTAATTTTATGTTTATTTTTTGTTGCGTTTGAAAGGTGTACATTCCTCTGTTTGCTGTGCTTTGAGAAACTTCATGACATTATCTTCTGAATTTTAGTTCTGTGTGCAAAATTTGAAATGTTTGGTTTTTGTTGTTTTTTTTAAATTTTACGTAATAGCAGTTTGGGCAAGGGCAGATTTAAGCACTGTGATGAGCAACAAGTTGTGTTGTCACTTGTTCAGTGCGCTGCAGAATGTGTTGGCAGAAACAGCAGTGGTAGTGTCTGGTATATATATGTGGCAACAGAGCACGTTGTCGTGTCCTGGTATAAAAGGCTGTTTAAATTTAAGTGTTAAAACAGCCTTGGGATTTGGACTTTCAATTCCACTATATTGATCCTAGAATGGATCTGAACTCCATGCTTATTTTTAATGTTTCTTGCTTCCTCTTTATCCTATATTAAGAGGGCATGAATTTTATTAGTGTGCTCTGCTGCTCTCCTTCAGAAGGGTTTGTGTCTTCTGTCACTGAAGATTGGTGTTCTTGCTAAACTAACTGTGAGGTGTCAGCCTTCCTGACTTCATTTCCTCCTCCCCTAGAAAAAGGAGATGTCAAGTTGAAGACAGAGGCCTTGAAGAAAGTGATCATTATGATTCTGAATGGAGAAAAGCTGCCTGGGCTTCTGATGACCATCATACGTTTTGTGCTGCCTCTCCAAGATCACACCATCAAAAAACTGCTGCTTGTCTTTTGGGAGATCGTGCCAAAGACCACTCCAGATGGCAGGCTCTTGCAGGAAATGATCCTCGTGTGTGATGCATACAGAAAGGTAGAATTGTTTATTTCATTGTTGTCTGGATCTTTACAGAAAGTGGATCACTTTGTGTTATTTTATAAATATGAAAGTGGTTTATACTCAGCATTTCCTTCCTAGAAGTGATGTCTCAGTGCTTCAGGGCTGGATAGCTGTAGATAAGCAACAGAGCTACTGACGAGGAAATTTTGTGTTCTTTTACTGTTATGACTTAACAAAAATGTAGTTTCTCTGTCAGTGAATGTCAGAGGTGAGGGTAACATAATTACTCTTTTCATGGTGTCTGGGACAAGCCATGGCTCATAAAAGGACACTTTTTTTGGAATAACTTCAGTGTGGTATATTAGGGACATTCCTTCATAAAAATAGTAAAGGCCTTCAACTTTGGGAATGGGTTGGAAGCAGATGAGCTGATACACACTAAAGGTTAATATCCAGAGTGTGGGAATGCCCACAGGCTGAGCTTTCACACCCATGGTAATTGGGGAAAACACATAAAGTGCCAGAAAACATCCTACAGGCTTGGTAAGTGTTACTGCACAGAAACACCTGTTTTTAAATATTGGTACTTATTTAAAACACTGGGGCAGCAGTGTTTTAAGAAAGTATTTAGTGAGAAGACTGAGGTGTCACTGTGGATGTTGGGAACATGTACTTTCGCAAAGATGTGTGGGAGAAGGCTAGCAAGCTAGCAAGTGCATTTCTCTGGAGAGTCTGGCATTTCAAATATGTTTCTTGTTGGTTTTAGGATCTTCAGCACCCAAATGAGTTTATCCGAGGCTCTACTCTCCGCTTCCTTTGCAAGCTGAAGGAAGCAGAGCTGCTGGAGCCTCTGATGCCGGCCATCCGCGCCTGCCTGGAGCATCGGCACAGCTACGTGCGCAGGAACGCAGTCCTGGCCATTTACACCATCTACAGGTAAAGGCCAGAAACAACTGGAAACTCTGGATGCAGAAGACCAAGGCTAGCTATAGCGACCTATGTAGTTTTTGAGATCTCAGTTATTTATCAATCACTGCTGTGGTGTCAGGGCTTTTTTTGGTTTGTTTGCTTTTTCTCCTCTACCTTCTTTGGAGAAGAAAAAGGTACTGCTGCTGCTTTCTCAAGTACGACTGAGGTCCTTATATTGCAGGTTAATTTGCCTGGGCAAATGCCTTTCTTAATGATCTAAACATTATTATTCATAACCATTGTCTGCAACCATGAGTATGGAAGAATCCTTGTAGGAATATGCATATATAAATTTATTTGAGCTGGACATTGAATGTTGTTATCAAACTGCAGTCATTGATGAGGTAATGTCTTAGCTGTCATGACAACAAACAATTTTTTTAAGTTCCCTGAGTCTGTTTGCTGTTTCAAATAGCTACACAAAAGCTCTGTATCATTGTATTACTCTTTAGTTTTTGTAAATGTTTGTCTTCAGGAAATGCACTTAAGCCTTGGGTTCTACTCCTTACCAGTAGCTTTTTTAATTAGGATATTTTATTTTTTTTTAAGAAACTTTGAACATCTTATACCTGATGCTCCTGAATTGATCCACGATTTCTTGGTGAATGAGAAAGATGCAAGCTGCAAACGAAATGCATTTATGATGCTGATTCATGCAGATCAGGTAAGGATACTGGCCCTCAGACTCATTTGGTTTAATAACTTGAAAATGTGCTGGGTAACTAGCCAGGAGTTTGTTAGTAGTATGAACTATTTGTATTCATAAAAAACCCCCGTGTTTGATAGTGTTAATGCTTTTGTGGGATATGTGGTACTGAAAAAGTTAAAATAGATCTTCAGTGCTGTCTTCATTTTAAAGGAGAATTGCTGTGTTTGGTGAAGGCAAGTGCTGGTGCTGAAATCTGTAATTAGTTTTGGCAAGGGAGCATAACCAGACTGAGAAGTGCTCTATTATCCACTGTTTTACAGCTTTTGTAGCTGCATGAGAAGGAAATGGCAGTTTCTGTTTAGCATTTTGGATTATTTGCTCTACAGGCAATTGTGTCTTGTGCCTGATTACTATTAGTTTTGTTTCTCTTTTACAATCTACAGACAGAACAGATTAATTTGCTCTTCAGGTTTACAGTGTTTTCCTAAATTGTTTTAATTGCAAGTTGAAGGGTCACATAAATGCTGGTTTGTATTTTGATTTTTAGAATGTGTTTTGATTTAAAATTCAACTGAATGAGCAAACTCAGTCTAATTTAAAATAATTCATGTTTTATTTCTGTAGGATCGAGCTTTGGATTATTTGAGTACCTGTATTGACCAAGTCCAGACATTTGGTGACATACTGCAGTTGGTTATTGTTGAACTAATTTACAAGGTAAAATGGAAATGTTGTGGCACATTTAAAATAAATGCACATGTTAGATCATATTAGACTGCCTTTTAGAAGGGATTGAACACTGCTGGAAAAGGTATTATAGCTAGCTTCTAGTCCATGTCAGCAATATGTCATTGCTTAATAGAGCTGAATAAGATTTGGCTCTTGAAATGATAAAGGCTCAAGTATGCACAGTGTAGAGCAATATGTCTTATTGTCTGTGATGGGGACTGTGTTGTCAGACTGGTTTCATGGACATGAGCAGGGCATCTCTTACAGAAGCTGGTAGAGGCTCTGCCTTTCCTTTAGATCTGAGATTTTTAAGACCTGGTGGCATTGCACTGAGTTGTCAAGAACAGCTTTTGAATACCTTTTGTAATTAGATTTTACAGCTGTGACTGCCCCAGAAAAGCTTGTCACCTTTTTCTTAATTTTCTCCTTGCTGTAAGATAATGGAGCAGGTAAACTGTAGGATTGCTGTTTCCTTTTTTTTTTTTTTATGTGCCAACTTTGCATCATTCTTCTTGTTGAGGTCTGTCACGCGAATCCATCGGAGAGAGCTCGGTTTATTCGCTGCATCTACAACTTGCTGCAGTCATCGAGCCCTGCAGTGAAGTACGAAGCTGCAGGTACTCTGGTTACACTCTCCAGTGCACCAACAGCAATCAAGGTATGGAAGGGACATTTTCAGATGTTCACTAGCTTTTAGTGCACTGAAATGGGTGCTGTGTGCTGCATGGAGCTTGAAAAAGCAAAGGCTTTAGTAACACTGCACACATGAAAGTCTCTCTCAAAATATCTCTTAGAATTGGTCACAGAAAAAGGCTGAGACTGCTTTGCAGACCTGGAGCTAGGGGACTTCATGTCACTTTGGTAGGGGACAAGCATGAATACTGTGCAGACTTGTACAAGGGTTGGTACCAACCTGCAATTCTCTTGGCATAGTTAGCAAAGCAGACTAATGCTGAAGATTTTCAGAGATTGAATTACTTTCTTTAGTCTTTCCTCCTCTTTTCAGACGAGGGGGCAAACATAAAACAGTGAAGATTTGTGTTGATTTCTGATTTGATCTGGGATTCCTAGATTCATGTTTGTACAGCTGATTATTTAAGAGCACTCAGAAGTTTTGAACTTGTATGGAAATTTCAAAAATAGAATGTGCAAGTCTAGGTTCAGAGTAAAAGCATTGTAAGTAGTGGTTTCAAAAGGTCAGGGGGAGTATGAATTCCAACATTCTTGCTTTAGCATGCTCATTTTTTTTAAGTAGGCATAGTGTGCGTAGAAGCTGTCGTTAAAACCCTATCTAGATAGGTTAACACTGCCAGCTGTTTCAAGCTGGTTTTCATGTCCTGTTGTGTACTTCACAGCTGACCCAAAGTATGTCAGGTAATCTATCTTGGTATGTCTTTCTTTGAATTTGAAATCAAGTCAGTGTGCTGTAAGCTGATGCAGTTGTGAGCCTTCCAGTATGATTTTTCTGATGTGGTGGAATCCATTTATAATGGACTAGAAAATTTTAAAGTCTGTTCTCACATTCATTTCCATGCCAAATCAGAGTAGCTGCTTTAAAAGTAACATAAAAGGAGTGTTTTCTGGAATTTCTCTCAAAAAATTTACCAGTTTCTCCTCTTCATTAATTAAAAATGGTGTTGATCCTTTTACTTTTAGGCAGCTGCCCAGTGCTACATAGATTTGATTATTAAAGAAAGTGATAATAATGTGAAACTGATTGTCTTGGATCGGTTGATTGAATTAAAGGAGCATCCCTCCCATGAACGAGTATTACAGGTACGTGAGCTGTCTCCCTTCCTGCAAGCTTTAGGAAAGAAAAGACTTCAATAACAAAGCTTTCAGGTTTTGTGATGTATAGAGAAATGTACTTCTGAAGATTACATTTCTGTTGGAATGTTTTTGGTAAAAACATACTGGATGGACTTGTATGTTTAAGATCTCCTGCTTCTGTTGTCTGCATAAGAATTATCAATAGCAAATGCCGTCCTGATCTTAAGGTTTAATGTTGTAGCTTGTATGGTAGACTTCCATGAAAATGTAAAATGAGTGTAAAAAAATACTAAATGAACACTGTGAAGTTCCGAATGCCTGGGATGTGTTGCTTGCTTGTCAGCAGATTATATATTATATATCCAGAAAGGCTTTGAAAATCATTGAGGACCGAAAATTAGAATTGCATGACAAGGAAGTAATTTAAAACAGCAGATTACTTACAATTTTGTTATTGTTTCAGGATCTGGTTATGGACATCCTCAGAGTGCTGAGTACCCCAGATCTAGAAGTACGCAAGAAAACCCTCCAACTGGCTCTGGATCTTGTGTCTTCAAGAAATGTGGAGGAGGTAAAATAAATGTGCTTTTGATTCATTGCACCTTTTTTTTTTTCTTTTGAAAAGTATGTCACTCTTTTCAATTTTATTTGATCTTTTCTGCAGCTGGTGATTGTTCTGAAGAAGGAAGTGATTAAAACTAATAATGTGACGGAGCACGAAGATACAGACAAGTATAGACAGCTGCTTGTTCGGACACTGCATTCCTGTAGCGTTCGGTTTCCAGACATGGCTGCAAATGTTATCCCAGTGGTATGCAAATGTTTAATTATATTGTCATTAAATAGGTTCTAGATGTACCCAAAGCCCAGAGAATAGCTGAAGCTGAGGTGTTCCTTATAGTGGCCTCACACTATTATTTTTAATCCCTAAAGAAATACAGGACTTTTGATGCTGTAATTATTTGTCTTCTGAGACTTTACTTTTAAATGCTTTTGCAGAACATGAGCTGAAGAGGACCTTTACTTAAAATGCAATAGTTTGTATAATTAGAAAACGAATTTGGGATTATGATAATTGGTAATTGTTTGGAATGTATTTAAGGTTGTTTGTCTTCAGTTTTGTTTAATGGAAGATACATATGCAGTTTTTATTTTTCTGAATGTAGAAGGAAAATATTATTGTACAAACTTACCTGTGCTGCTGTTTGTGCTCATGTTCATTCTTCTGTGCTAGCTGATGGAGTTCCTCAGTGATAATAATGAAGCAGCAGCCGCTGATGTCTTGGAGTTTGTGCGGGAAGCAATCCAGAGATTTGATCATCTCAGACCTCTTATTGTTGAGAAGATGCTTGAAGTCTTTCACTCAATTAAATCTGTCAAGTGAGTCCAAAATACAGTATCAAACAAACGTTGGAGCACCTTGGGCTCCCATTGCATGTATATTGGCATTAAGTATGTACCAAAATTCTTGCAAACCCCACACAAAGAATAACTGAAGCTACTTTTGGAGTAGATGATTTCTAGGTACAGCCTACTTGTACAAAAGAAATTAAGTGCTTTTTGTGTTGAAAGAAGAAAATAAATTCAAATTGCATTTCTATGTATTCCCACTTGCTAGGACATAGTGTTGTTGATGAAGGCCAACCATAAAGTGATACAGTTGTTAAAACAGAGTTAGTAGGGCATTCACTCTTGTAAGCAACTGGAAACACTTAAGCTACATGCGTTAGAAGACCCAATCTAACACAGACCAGGCTTTGCAACCTCCAGAGCTTCTTTAGCACCTTTCAGGGCTCTAAAAGTTTTCTTTCCTGGTGGATCTGTAAAGCTTCAGTCATATGAGAACTTCTCTGTATGAAGACATCACTCTGTCATTTGTGTAATACACAGAAAACTCTGAATCCTGTCTCCATCATCATCTCATTAAGTGGGAAAAAAAAAATCTCTGAAGCTTTGCTATTCTTTTTCTAATCTTCATTCATCTTCTTGTCTTTCATTTTCTCCTGTAAAATGGAGAAATTAGTTTGTCTTAGTTAAGTGGAGAATTTACAGCTGACTTGATTCACATATGGCAGAGTTATTCATCCTGATCACAATGAAATTTCATTTTGTGTATACCAGGATTAACACAGATGGAAATAAATTTGTACCAGAGAATATATCTAATCTGATGAGCTTACTAAAGCTGAAAGGATAATTGTTTTTGATCAAACCTGCTTTTTGTCACTTGTGTCCTTTTTGATTTGTCAGAACTGACCTTTACCACATAAATCACTTCTCTTGATGCTAGTTTGAATATAAGATGAAAACATGATTTAAGCTACTGTTCTTGTCTTAGGATTTATCGAGGAGCATTATGGATCCTTGGAGAATATTGCAGCACAAAGGAAGACATACAAAGTGTAATGACAGAAGTGCGCAGATCACTTGGAGAGGTGCGTGCACTTTGTTTTTTTCTGTTTACTGGCTCTTTGTGGTTTTTCATGATGTTATGCAGTGGGTTTTCTAGGAAGAAGATATTTTTAGCAGTGTTTTGAGGAATTGTGTTTTGAGGCATTGCACAGGATAGCTCAAGTAAAAAGAAGTTAGGGTTTTGCATTCATTATCCATTTTTTTTCAAGTCTCATACTTGAGCTGAGAATAAGGGATTTCTTTTAAGAGGGGAGATGAGAAATTCCTTATTTCAGAAAATTAAGGCAGCTTTAAGGTATAATTTTAGTCAGTGACAAAGAAAGAGTGCTTTAAGTGGGTTGTTAAGAGGGATTTAAGACAATCTGTGCAATGTGTAGGAAGCTCCTGTATGTATTTCAATATCTGCTTATCTCCTCAAATTCTCACAAAACTGTTGCATATAAGAACTTCAGTAATGTAGATAATCTTTATTAAAACCTTCTGCAGAACAAAAATACGTCTTTTATTTTAATGGTCGTTTCCTGCTCACTTCCAGATCCCAATAGTAGAATCTGAAATCAAGAAAGAAGCTGGTGAGCTAAAACCTGAAGAAGAGGTGTCTGTGGGTCCAGCCCAAAAGTTGGTGACAGAGATGGGCACTTACGCAACACAGAGTGCTCTCAGTAGTTCCCGACCTGCCAAAAAGGAAGAAGACAGGTATTTAGGACTCCATACTAGGTCAGGAGTGACTTGGTTGATTTTGTTTGGTTGGGTTTTTTTCTATTTGAGTGGTATTTTCTCTCATAGGGAGTTCAGTGGTTGAGGGAATTTCTTGTTTTAAGGTGTTATCCCAGGTAGATGGTATCTGATGGGATGTTGCGCGATTGCTTAGGATTTGTAATCAAAGCTTATTGTATCAAAAAGGACTTTATTAATTATGATATCCTAAATTCTATTTGATTTTTTTATGTGTAAGGTTCTCTCGCAATTTTAGTTGGATACAGAGATGTTACTTTTAGATTAAAACATTTTCTTCCCTTGATATCACCTTGCAGTACTTAATACTTGCTATAGTTTATTTTGTTGGTAGGTAGAACAATTGTTATATTTCTTTAGTTACTGCTGATGGGCTACTTTATCTTGACTAATCATTATCATCCCAGAGCTACAATAAAATTATTAGACATTACATCACTCTTGAGTAGTCCGTGTGGAAATGACTGTGTGACTTGTGAATGCATCTGGAAAAAAATACTTTGAGAGGGAAAAAAACC
Organism: Lophotriccus pileatus; assembly: GCA_035583135.1. NCBI lineage: Eukaryota > Metazoa > Chordata > Aves > Passeriformes > Tyrannidae > Lophotriccus > Lophotriccus pileatus. Next base: position 11,604,779 of record JAWWES010000168.1, on the reverse strand, counting down.
CAACCTTCTGAGATGTTTCAAGCTTGTTTTGTTTGTACAGTGTAAATGTTAAGGTATCAAGAGAAGTAGGCTAAAGGGTGTGCTCCAAAACTAGTTTTCTGATGATGATTTGTCTTTGCAGACCTCCATTACGAGGATTCCTGCTCGATGGGGACTTCTTTGTTGCAGCTTCCCTTGCTACAACTTTAACCAAGATTGCTTTACGATATATGTCACTGGTTCAGGAAAAGAAGAAACAAAATGTAAGTCATCTCTTGTGTTTTCACTGTACATGCAAGGAGGAGCGGGTTGTTGCTTTTTTTCTTTTAAACAGATGCAAAATGGTTTAAGTAAGTCCAAAGTGAAATGCCAGTTATGTGATTGGATAATAGTGATAATTATAGTCACAAACAGGAGGTACTGTTCTCTAACCACTCTATGTAGACAGTCTCTAAATCATGCTGCTTGGTTTCTAGATAAGAAGTACTAAAAAAATAAGTAATTCTTCTCAGAGTTTTTTTTATTTGATTCATGTGCATCTTTTTGTAAATAAGTCAAAAATAAACATTTCTGTAAAGTTATGGAAAATGCAATAACCTTCTTCCATTCTCTTTCCTTTGTCCTCCTTCTCAGTCCTTTAATGCTGAAGCTATGCTGCTGATGGCCACTATCCTCCATTTGGGAAAGTCTTCTCTTCCCAAGAAGCCAATTACAGATGATGATGTGGATCGTATTTCCTTGTGTCTGAAAGTTTTGTCAGAATGTTCTCCTCTCATGAATGACATTTTCAACAAAGAATGCAGGCAGTCCCTCTCTCATATGCTGTCAGCCAAACTAGAAGAGGAGAAACTTTCCCAGAAGGTGAGCTACTATAAGTGTGTAACCAGAAACACTTGCAGTTTTTGATGGATGTTCACATCCAAGCTGGTCCCAGAAATGTCACCGTTTGACTCTGTGTAAGTCTGTCATTGTTCAGCTGTGTTTCTGTGCTAAGGAGTGGAATGTGCTGTGAATTCTTGAATTATTCTCTTCCTGCAGAAAGAATCGGAGAAGAGGAATGTGACGGTTCAGCCAGATGATCCCATTTCCTTCATGCAGCTCACTGCTAAAAATGAAATGAGCTCAAAAGAAGACCAGTTTCAGCTTAGCCTTCTTGCAGCAATGGGAAACACACAGAGGAAAGAGGCTGCTGATCCTCTTGCTTCCAAACTTAATAAGGTAATGGGAAATTAGTGTTTTAATTATATACACGTTGCGCTGCTTATGCACAGGATCCGCTTTGGGAATCTTGGGCTTGAACTAAAGAACAGACAGTGCTGGCTGATTGGAAAGACATAGGTATTTCCTGGCTGGGATCAAGACAGAGAGCAAAGCCCCTGTGCTTGTAGTTATTACCTTCTTCACATGGGGAGGAGAAGAATAAGGAGGAAACTTGGAGAGTGCTGAGCTGGTGGAATGTGGAGAAGAAACTGAAATAGTTTGCTGGTTTGAAGAGGCCGGTAAGGTTCACAGGGAAGAGAGTAAGGACGTCAGTAGAGGTTAAGAACCCCTTTCTTTCTTTGGCTGCTATATCCTATTACCAAGTGCAGTGCATCCTTATCTTTATAACCCCTTTTTGCTCCTGATTAATAGGACCTGCAGAGAAGGTCCAAAAAGAAGAAATCTCTTCATTCGTTCATCAGTTGGAGTTAAAAAACCAAACTTTTAAAGACTGATTGAATTGTTTTTAAATTTAAAACTACCTTTTAATTCTAAGTCAGCGTTTCTTTGTCCTGCTGATCTTCTTAAGAATAGATGGCCTTACAGTTCATATCTTAGCAACCTAGCAATTCAGAATACATTTCATCTGGAAAGGTTTTACAGTTGTAATCTGTATACAAAAGGACATGTGAGGAAGGATGCAGTTAGTATTAATTTTTATTAAAAATATGGACAACACTGTGTATTTAGCTATAAATCAATGAAATCTGTTTAGTTTGGAAGACTTATGCAGGAACTCTAGATTTCCTAAACATTACAACTCCTTTAAATGCTACTTTGTGGGCAAAATTTGTGGTGATTTCTTGAAGTGTTTCTCCCATTTTTCTTTTGCTTTTCTGTTTCTCTTACTGCTAAGTAAATTCTGTGAAATTAAAAGCTCTTTGCACACCTTTGCTTGTTTTGAAGGCTCATGTTAAAGAATAGTGGACTTAATTGTACTTCATTATTATTTTTTGGTGATTGTTTGACGTGATTTTGTGTTTAAAACTGTTTCACGAGAAGAAAAACGCTTTAACCTCTGTCGCAGGTTACTCAGCTGACAGGTTTCTCGGACCCTGTGTATGCAGAAGCGTATGTCCACGTCAACCAGTATGACATTGTGCTGGATGTGCTTGTGGTCAACCAGACCAGCGACACTCTGCAGAACTGCACCCTGGAACTGGCCACACTGGGTAAGGAGGACTGGTGGAAACAAAGCAACCTTGAGGTGCTGGGCGTTGGCACTCAGTTGTAAGGAGTTTCTGAGACACTTCAAAATACTTACAGATTTATGCCAGTTTCCATTTTGGAAGGATGTTTCTGAACGCCTTTAAAATGTATTTTTTTAATATGTTTGGTGGAAGACTTTTCAGTACTGGCACTGACAATACCATCTGATGATACAAACTGTAGTCAGATTTTTTAATCTTTTCATGGCTTTTTCACTGAAGAAATAGCATTACATTTTCCCTTCTCCTTTTTTCCTGAAATACAGACAAGTTTTTTGATACACTTATTCCCCATTGTGCAGTTATTTTCCAATAAAGGACAAAATCCCAACTTATATGGGGCATATGTCAGGCAGAGAAAGCCATCTGCCCTAGTTGGTTTTTACACTCAGCCTCAGGTACTTAAATACTGCATTAAATACTGCAAAAACCATTCCCTGCACCAGCAGCTGTACCAGAGTCTTGCTTTAACAATACTGAAGCTTCATTAACTTCTTTTAGAGGATCGACTGGAGCAGATAATCTAAGAACAGTGACCCTTTTCTTATTTGTTGTCCTCTACTTTGGCAGTCACAAGTTGAAATATGTTTACAATATACTAGGAGAACACACTACATACTTTTAATTATTGTGATTATGACTGGGGGGATCATAATATTTCTCCTTACATTTTCTAAATAATCAGACTAATGATGGAAATTAATAAAATGAATATATTACTTAATAGGTTGTATTCTTCTATTTGTCAGCTCAGTTAAGTGGAATTCTGTATTTCCCAGGTGATGTCTTCAGATGTGGTGCAAGAGCTGACTTGATGCATCACTCCTGTGTGTAGAGCTCATGCTGTTCATGCTGTGTTCTCAAGTGGCAGTTTAGCAGAACTAAGAAGTCTCTCACAATTGCTTGCTAAAGGATTAGTAAAAATGCAACCCTTAGTGCTTCCTTGGAGCACTTATATTCAGAGTCAAGGTGATACTTTGACCTGTTTAGAAATAGCTTACTGCATGTAATGCTGGACGTTGAACTTTGGTTTCGAGGCACTTGACTATAGGATTAGGTCTTATGATGTTGACAGTGATTAAAACACGAGGTAGAATTAACCATTTCCTTGTTAAGAAAATAATACTGTGCTGAATCCAAAGCCCACTTAAGTCAGTATTTGCGTTTGTTTTCAGTGGGATTTGGGTGAACACTAATATTTTAACCAAAATTTAGTATGTAATGTAAATTATTTTACCTTACAGTTAGCAAACTGTAAAAAGACCCACATCAACTCCAAAGCAACTAATATCTTTATGGTCGTATTTAGTGCATCTCTGCAGATACAAAAGATTGATTGACTAGAAAATAAAGTGTTGTTCCAAAAGCTAAGCTCGTTGTGTACTTCTGATGTTCCCTGATGCCCATCTCCCAATTTCTTTTATACAGGTGACTTGAAACTTGTGGAAAAACCATCTCCTCTGACACTGGCTCCACATGATTTTGCCAACATTAAAGCTAATGTCAAAGTCGCTTCAACAGAAAACGGAATCATTTTTGGTAATGTTGGTAAGTAAAAATTCAGTATGCAAAATTAACATTATTATGAAGCATTTCTGAAATACTTAGTGAGCTCAGAAGTAATTAAAGCTTTATATACTGGGAGAGTAAATCAAATGGTCTGCAATGCATGAATATTTTGTGATAATTTAAAAATAATGCATATTACTTTACTTAAAATCATAGTAGAGCATGCTACCTTTAGAATATTGTCAGTGTGGTACTTGAACCCAAGCCTCTGAGTTTGGAACAAGGTGGGCAGCCCTGCCTGAAAGACCAACACACTTAACTCAGAGTTCTGTGGCAAGTGGGTAGAGCTCTTGAAGAGGGCAGAGGTCAGCCATGAGACAGAGCAGGGTTTGAGTGTTGTTAGCTGGCAGGTGGTAACTCACCATCCTTATCAAGTGCAAATTCACTTTTCTAAACATTAAGTGGTTTGTGTTTTTTGTTGCAGTGTATGATGTCTCTGGAGCAGCCAGCGACAGAAACTGTGTGGTTCTCAGTGATATCCACATTGACATCATGGATTACATCCAGCCTGCTTCTTGCACGGATGCAGAGTTCAGACAGATGTGGGCAGAGTTTGAGTGGGAAAACAAAGTTAGTTTTACTTTTTGTGTGTTATTCAGGGTTTTTGTGTTGATGTGGTATAATTGTGTTTCTTGTTCTACACCAACTCATTAAATCAGCATTATCTATTGTCATATAAATCTTATCCAACATCCACACTGGATGTTGGCCTCAAGTAGCTCTTTCTCTTACTACTATCTTATCAGTTTCACAAGCTTAGCAATGCAATAACTAGGGGTTTTTTCCTTGCAAAAATGGTATGTGCATTGAGCTTTATCTCCTGTATGGAAGGTGTCCAAACTGATTGGTGGTTGCTGTGTATTTTGGCTCAAAGGTGAGATGGCAACAAGTATACATTTATGCTGAGGCTGCAGAATGACTCATACTGCTCGGCCTCTCCAGTTCTGAATTGCATTGTGTTTTGGGTCACAGGGGACCTTTTAAAGATCATTTAATGCAGTCCCCCTGCCATGGACAGGGACATCTTCCTTTCACTCTGTCACTTTGCAGTACAGCTGTAGCATAGAGTTATGGATGCTGTGCAAGACCAACAGGATGGTGGGTACACTTTATATTAACTGAGAGTGCCCAAACTGTTATCTACAGACAAAAAAGGGTTTGAGGGAGATAGTCCTATACTACAGAGCAATATAATTTAATAGTAGAGTAGGAACATTAAAACAGAATGGAAGATATTTTACATGAACCGTAGCCATGTTTGGTATATATATATTTACGTGTGTTCACTTCAGACTAGATTTAAATGTCTCAGGGGGAACTTGTGCACAATAATTTTAAGACATGGTATGTGAAGCCTTAGAAATTTATAAACTACTGTTCAGAGTTGTGTTAAAAAGCAGTTTATACCAGACCAGACCAACAAAATTCAATATGAGGAAGCCAAGGCAGCTTTGTTGCTAGGAGAGAAAGATAAAAGTAATTTTTATCATTAGTTAAAAGCAACCTTTGGACTAGATACCTTTTTTCTTGTTCTGGCACTGTGCACACTGTATTCAGACGAGAAGTCCTCTATCTGCTCTGGAGAGTCTACATGTTTCGCACAATATCTTATTCACCCAATACATTTTGGAAACCATGGTAATAGCATGAAATTCTCCATCTCTAACACCTGGATGGCAGGAGGGGAAGACTTCTTATGATACCACCACATAATGGGGAGTGCAGCTAGTTTACTGAGTGTGCAGTTTCTCAAGGGGAAATGCAGTGGTAATCTTTATAGAGCCCCAAAGGAGAGATGGTTTCAGAAATGCCTGAGGTGCTAATTAAAGTAATTGCCTTTTTTTTTTTCCTTCTTGAAGGTAACAGTGAATACAAATATCATTGATCTAAATGAGTACTTACAGCACATACTGAAGTCAACCAATATGAAGTGCCTGACTCCAGAGAAGGTGAGCTATTTCTTGGAGACTTCTGGTTTGTGTGCTTTACAGTTTAATTTGTTCAGCATTTGTTATTAATATTATTAGAAATCCTTGCTCACAATACGAAATAGTCCATGTACTTCAAAGTCTTTAAGTGAGTGGTCTGAAATTACTAACAGCAAATTAAGTTATCAGAATTTTGTGTTGCTTAATCGCTTTAGCTGTTTCTTCCCCACTTAGAAAGTCAGAATGTGCATTTTAATTTGGGGTAGCCAAGCTATGGTATAGACTTAATGGCACCATCTGGTTTTATAAAGGCTTTTTTTTTTCAGTAGCTCCAAGTTCCTTCCTTCTCTGCCAAAATCTACCTTTCTTTTGCAAGTTTAGCCTTTTTGTTGTAAAGCAAAATAAATATAGACAGTAATTGCTATTCAGGTATAACATGTATAGTGGCCAGGTAGGATCTATTGTTACTATTTAGCTTCTTTTATCACTTTGCTGTTGGTTAAATCCATAAAGTGCCATCTTACCTTGTTTTGAGGAATACTGTAGGTTGCATGTTTTCCAATATTAATTCTAGAAAAAGGCCACCATTCTTTCCCAGCTCGTGATTCCCACATTTTACAAAGTGTTGCACATGAAAAAAGAAATGTAAACATTGCATACTGATGTTAGCCTAGCTAACCTAGGGTGAACTAAAACGTGTTCAAAGGATTTTGGTCTTTCTAAAGAGTTGCGATGTGCTTTCCACAGGCACTTTCTGGCTATTGTGGCTTTATGGCGGCCAATCTTTATGCCCGTTCCATCTTTGGAGAAGATGCCCTTGCGAACGTCAGCATTGAGAAGCCGATTCATCTTGGGCCAGAGGCTCCTGTCACTGGTCACATACGAATCCGGGCAAAGAGTCAGGTAACGTGGCTTATGTCCCCTTGTCACATTGATGAAAATATACCAAGCATGCCAAAAAACCTGCAGATTGCTGTACGTTAGTTTCTCGTACTGGATAAATGGGATTTTTTGGGGGGAAAGGTGGATACAGGAATTTTATACTTAGTTTTAAAACTCTATTTTACAGATTTTGTGAGGAAAGAAAATCTTTATGGTTAGATGTTATCATACGCTAAAACCATGTTGTAGATCTTTTCTCCTAGTGTGTTATCATAAAATAGGCCTTTGGGCCAAGATTTCCTTAATTTGTCTGTAGCACTGCAAATAGGATGTTATATTTTATTTGCTTTTAAATAAAGAGCAAATATGCCCCAGGGTTCCATGACCTTTTTCCTACTAAATTGCACATTTTAGTGTCACACAACAAGGAAATTTTATGCGTATAATTGCTGTTCATTGGTTTGGGTTTTTTTCATAAAAGCAAAACAAAACCCAAAGTCTTTTAGCAGGAGTATTTTCTGTAGTTATGAGTCTGTTTTGGATTTTGGAACTTCTACCTCCCTACTAAAAATAAAGTATGGAATTTGGAATAAATACAGTAAAAAAACAGTGTAAAATAGAAGTATTTTAAACAGGACACAGTAAAAGATTAACAGTGAGTTTTCACATTTAGAGAAATCATTTACTTTCTGTGATGTCACTGTAAAGATTTTGAACTGTTTTAAATTCGTGTTTCTGATACGCTTACAGTGCCATTTTTACATAAGACTGCATTCAGTTACATATACCAGCATGGTTTCACCTGGAAATCATTCTGCTATTCCATATGTGGATTTATTCATGCAGTTTCATATGAGATTTCTTCCGTTTCTATGCAATATTAATATGGTTCTGTGATTAAATTATTTTCCATAGCTTCAGTACATTTGAGTGGTAGTACCAGCTCTGAGACTTTCAGCAGCTGAATTTCAGTAACTGGATTTTGCAACAATTTCAGTTGTAATTTCTGCCCTGGCAGCCTGCTTTCAACTGGTGGGAGGTCAAAAGGCTTAAATTTTTAATTCTTCTGGTTTTTATACTGATAACACATGTAACACTTGCCAACTCATTTAGGTTTCGTTGTTTCAGTAATAAGTGCTGATCTAACCTTTACCTAGTGTTAAGGAAATGTGCACTATGATGTGTACAAATAACAGCTAGGAATTTGCATGGCCCTGACTTCACAGATTTCTGTATATGGAACTTCCATTTTAATATAGATAAAGTCATTTTGAAGTGAAGTATCTATGTCATGATGGTCTTCTTTCTTTTCCTTACAGGGAATGGCCCTGAGTCTTGGAGATAAGATCAACCTGTCTCAGAAGAAAACAAGTTTATAAATTTTACCTAACGTCTTTTCAGGTCTTTTACAATGTAACCTTAGGTATGTGGCTTTTGGGATCCAGAACATCTTGTATTCTTCAGTGTTCTGTAATTGTAGAAGCCAAGCTTTTGAGCTAAAAGCATTCCAGCAGATAATTTATAGGTTCTCCATGATTGATATTGAGCAAAAGTTTAAATCTCCAGGTTTTTTTTTCTTTGTCCTGGAAGTCATGTTTTCTTTGTCTCTAATATATACTGATGCTCACAGTACAATAAACAAATTATGCCAGTTACTGTTTTGTCTGTAAATTATAAGCTCTGTATTATCTGATCAGTACTGAATATTTGGCCAAGAGTATTTTGCTACGAAAGTGGGAGTCTGTAATAGCTTAAACAAATAGGTGTTTACGATAATGATTAGTTCTGAATCGTGTGAGTGTGTGATCATGGCTCTTAAAATGCCCTGGTATACCTAAGAGAGTATATATTTGCCATTTAAATCAAAGGCTGTGTGTTCTAGAAGGCTGTTTTTAGTAATGTAATAGGTTGGCACAGACAAGCTTGTAGTATCAGAAAGAAGATTGTCAAAATTTAGCTCTTTCCAGCAAATTGTAGAACCTTAACCTTTCTGAACTGCTCTTCTAACAGCATTACCATGAGGTACATAACATTGCTGGTGGTGGTCTTATTTTTCAGTTAATATGGAAAAGACAGCCAAGAGCAATGTTAAAGCTGTTGCAGCATAAGCAGTATTTCAGTGAATGCAGCCATTAGCCACATGTGTGAGCTCAGGAAGGAAGGATTCAGACTGATTATGGTCTTACAGTGAATTGAAAAATTGCAGAAGAGGAGGAATTTTAAGTGAAGGTCAGGTCAGGATGTGGAAGTCAGTTAACACCATTTGGGTCTAAATGATATGCAAATTAGCAGTAGATTAAAACATGTAACCATTAGATTGAAAATACTGTTAGCTGAATCTCTTAGGCATCAATTCTGAATTTGTTAAATTGCTGCAAGCAATTAACTTCTACAGAAGAATCTCCAGAGCCAGCAGTACTCTTCCAGTTGGCACAAAGTCTGCTGCTGAAGTTCAGCAGCTGTGACCTGCTCCATTAGGACAGAAGAGAATCGAATTAGTATCCTAAAACATTTAAGGCTTTGGTGATGAAAATACCTATTTTTTACTCTGAATAAGCGCAGGAAGGAGCACACATGTTAATTCTGAAATGGAAGAGTCTGTGCTGCTGTATTTCATGTGGCTAAAGGATGGCCCTACAAGTGCAGCGCAAAACCTGAGACATTTAATTTAATGTTAATTTAATTTAATTTAATTACCTGTTCCTCCCATGACTGCTTTTTGCTGGCTACCTTAGGTCTGTTCTTATAAGCATTAGGTTCATTTTTCATTCCAATTGTGTTCTTAAGCTTAGGTGTTAGAAGAAAGTAATTTCCCCTTAGTGAAAAATGGGGCAGATCTGTCAAAAACTAAAACTTCGTACTGATGCAGCTGTACAAATCTGAATATTTAGTACATAAAAATCATAAAAGCAACAGAAGTCTGCTGGCAGTAGTTATTTTTGAAGCCATTTTTCACCAAAGCCATGCTGTATCTAACAGTACTAAGTCTGTGTTACTGTACTCCAGTGTGCACACCTCTGTTACAGACAAGCCTGTACACCCTCTAAGGCCATTGTTGTTTGTTAATTATTCTAGATTTGAAATATGTGACTTCCAAAGCTGTGGTGTCTTTATCTCGCTATTTTCTCATAGGCACACACCTCACACTTACTACATACAATAAGAAAAAAGAAAGGCTCTATGAGAAGCAAGGCTGTTGCCATGAGTTTGTGTGAGCAGAGAAAATAACTGAAAGTAGCTCCTGAAGGCTCTGATTACATATTGCACTTCGAGAGCATGGAGTGTGGCAATGAAATGCACAGGTTGCAGTAATACGTGGGTTTTTTTAATAAACAATAGGTACTGTTGACACTAAGTATCATGACAATGCAATTTTAAAAGCCTTTACCTGCTATTGTGGGGGTATCCAGCTCTTGTACTCCAGCAGGTGTTAGAGACAGTAAATCAGTAAGACAGTGCAACATGGTTTTGCTGAATGACCCGTTTGTTTTGCATGTTTTGAAAGGGCTTTTTGGCTCTGCCGTTATTTTGTTTTTTAATGAAAGCTCCAGCTCGTGCACAACATGATGCTAGTGAGAACTGAAGCTCAGGGTAGGCAGATCTGCCTTGGTAATGTAGTTATGTCTCTGCATGATGCCACAGCAATTGTATTCCTTTCTGGGAAGTTGTGCCGGATTCACAAGGATGTAGTAGAGGTAATCAGATTGTGATCTTAACTGCTTCGTACTTCATAATTTGGGGGTGGAGGGTGGTGATGGCAGAAAAGCACTAGAGGTGTGTTGTATGTGAGCTCCTGTGAAATTCCATGGATACTGGTATGCTGCTTGGGGGGGTGCATGTGAGGGATCTCATTCTGCAATCAATTTAAGCCAAAGCAAGAGAAAAGAAAATCCTGTAAAGACTCCAGTGAGTGGTTTCATCTCTCCACGAAGATGCTGTGAGTAGTAAGACACTAACAGAGACCGAATCATAGCTGTGTGTGTACTGACGGGTTTGAATGAGATGGATTTGCTGACCACAGCCAAGGAAAGGATGTTTTTGGAGAAGGAGAATGAGTTACAGTATTTGTTATCCAAGCCTTGTTTCAGTCACAATCTGCTGTCCTCATTAGAGAGTAGAAAAATATCCTGGCATGTGCAGACATCTGAATTTCAGGCGGCTCTTAGTCAACTGGGAGGGGCACATAATCTTGTTTAAGATATCTTTTGCTATCTGGATTTTGTGGAAGGACATGAAAACACTTGTTTGGCAGAAGCTGCCATGACTTTAAGGATTCATTTTCTACCTGCCATGTGTTTCAGTAACTCTCGTGCAGTATTGCGTTTATACAGATGTTTTCATTGAGGGTCTACATTTTTTCAGTAGCCTGAACACTAAAAAAAGTTAGATATGTCTTTCATGTCTGTACTTCAGAGATGAAATTCCCTTCTTTTATATATCTTTCCTAATATCCTTTGGCTAAGCTTTTGCTCAGTAGCAAACTGATTCTGGTTCTGTGCATACAAAGGAATATCTTGCACAGGCAATCCTACTTGAGGATCCTCTTGCAGCTTTTTCATTGCAGTAAAAGCTCCTGTACAGCTGTGGCTCTGCTGAATTGTTCAGAACTTTGTACAAGGAGGTTACTATAACCTGTGTTGTGCACAGCAGTGTGTATTGCATACACTGTGCTTGGGTTAAGGTAGTGTTATTCCACAGCTCTGATCTCAGAAGCTTCAATAAGAACAGGAATAAATTACCAGGAGGAGTAAATTGAGCAAGAAAGCTTGTTGCTTTTCCATTAAAAATTTTATGAAGTCATTGCAGGATGCAGTGCTGGCATAGCAGGAAGCCAGTTTTTACCTATGCCCCTGCTCCTGATGTCCCTGCTACTGTGAGTCAGGGCCAGGTTTCTTTATTCAGGGCCTCATGAGAATTTATGTTTGTCTTACTTAGTGATAACATGAGAAGCAGGAATGTCTCTCTGACGACAGGCGTGAGGTAGGCAGCTCTCAATTATCTGGGAGAGGAAGGACTCATCCTATGAAAGCATGATTAGGAAGACTGGATTTACAGACATTTTATAGGTAATGTCAAAAAAAAAAAAAAAAAAAAAAAAAGAAAAAATCAGGGCATAGAGAAACTTAATTTCTACACCAATCTTTAGAAAGATTTGTAAGTGGTTCTCTGAGAAACATGAAGCCTTGTGTGAGGAATGTTTGCTGTGTATCATGAGTTTTTCAGCACAGAACTGCAGCTGAAGTGTCGAGGAAAGACCCAGTCTGTTAATCCTATTAGTTAGCTGCACCCCCTTGCAAAGTTAAGGTATTCTATAATTCTTTAAGGTTTTCATGTGTTGCTGCACCAGGGGGTGCTATCTCGCAACAGATAAATTTTGGTGGGGTGTTTTTTCGGTTTGTATTTACTTAAGGAAGTAAAGGGTCCGCTAAAGGGATCTGCTGCAAGTTTCGTCATGTAAGCAACACAGAGTCATTTTGGCCCACTCTTGGGGTCACTTTCAGTTGTTTTTTTTGTGTATTTTTAGGTTGCCTAGCTAAGTGTAAGCAGTGCACAGCGATTCACAGCTCAGATTACTAATACAGGACATCTGTTCGAACACTGCCTTCTCTCTGGAGATTTTACTGTTCTGAAGCACAGTGAGATAGATGGGGCTGTAAACAGCTGGCCTAGGGAGGATCTCCTGCTGGAAAGATATTATAACAAGTTCATTAAGAAAGGGATATAGGTGTAATATAAGAAATTCTAGCTGTAACTTTGCCTGTACATCTGTAATACTAATCTAGACCATTTTCATAGTTCTCCTGATTTTTTTGTATGTGTATTCTATAGCTTATGATTTTTAACCTTTTCTAAACTGTGTATCATTTCTTGATTTCATCAGTGCAGTATATTTCATCAGAGTAATCCACAGTTGCCAAGACTAGAATAGAGTTTCTAACAAAATGTGTCTTCTTTTTTTTATTGAAAGATTGACGTGATTCTTATAGCTATAGATTGTAGGCATTTAATAATTTGGTTATAAAATATAAATATTTTACATACATATAAAATGTAGACATTTTATAATTGAGTTATTGGAGAGAGTAAAAAACAGTTACTTTAGATAGGTATAAAATCTGCAGTTTCTGTAGCTTGCAAGTGCCTATTTTGCTCTCTTCTTCACTGGAATTTCATTTAGAGGAAGCAGAACATACTAGGCCTATTGTTATCCTGGCCCCAACACAAAAGTAGTGTTAGTGGGTCTCACTGTTCCTACATCTTATTCACAGTGTTATTCAGGTTTGATGTTTCACGTTTTTTTCCTCTAATACCTGATCAAACATCTACTTTTCTACAAGAGGTGGTCCCACAAGCATCTTTTCATTAAAGATGCAGTCCCTTCTTTTTCTAAGGTTTTACAATACCAGAAAGAGTTGTAAGAATTTTATCTTGCTTCTAATTTCAGTTACTTCCAAAGTTTGGAGATGACAACTAACATCTGTATTTGGAAAGGTTAGAAAACCATTTTCTTTTACAGAAATGACCATTTGCATTTCAAAATGCAGTAACAAGTTTTTAAGCTGATCTTTCTGAATAATTTCTGTCACTCATATTCAGACACAAGAATAAAGAATTACTTTGACTGTGTTGCTCTTAAGCTATGTGTAAATATTTTATTACTGTGTAGAAATCTCAGATGGGATTCCCCATGTCCTTTCATTTTTAACTTCCTTGATTTTAAATACTTGTCACTGACAGTGGTAGATCTCTGTATGATCTGTCCAAAACTACCATGATGCGTTGCATAGGTGTCTCTGCTTTTAATTGTTTTTCAAATGAAATTCAGTGACTTTTCCAATCTCCACTGAATTCATTGGTGGAAATGGGTCAGTTTCCTCTTTAAGGTATGACTGAAACACATGGAAGGGTTGTTTATGTGCAGAAGCATACACCAGGTAGGTCTGTAGGTGTGATGTGCACGTGGGACCAGGACCTGGCGACAGCTTTGTTCCTAGTTAAGACTGAGCCTGGATAAATGGTACCAGAAAGGCAACAGGTCAGACCCAGTCAAAGCTGATCTCCAAGTTTGTATCTGAGCTTCACTTCAAGCATTAAATAATCTCTGTCTTTCCTACCTCAAGCAGTGTCTCCTGGTGAAGTAGTTGGCATTATCCCATGCACGGAGATCTTTCAGGCTGTTCCTGTGCCTATCAGTAAGATGCTACTCTGCACTGTGAGGCATCTTGTCAAGAGACCAAATGTACAGTTCTTGGTACCAGATGGGAGTTATGCTCTGGGCTTCGATCTATTAGGGCTTAAGCAACATCTCTGCTTGTTTACAAGATTATGATATCTGAGAACTGCAAATTGAAATGCTCCATTTAATTTATTGTGTCTTATGCACAGATCTGATACCAACCTGGAAGGCAAGTGTCCCAGTTTATTTGTTTAGTACAGCTGAGGTTGTCACCACATAGAAAGTGATGGTGTTCGCTGGCTCCTTACAATTAGATCCATATGTATTATTTTCCTAAGGAGAAAGAGTGAATTCTTGTTCTGCAGTAGCTACGATTCTTTGAAATGTACAGTCCTTGGAGTTCCTCCACAGTTCTGGGCTTGAAGGCTGCTGTGTTTGTGTGATATCTTCTGGTTCGGGCCTTAGAATGTTTTTCCCACAATTCTACCTTGAAAGGAGACTAAACACGCTAACGGGATTTTAGAGGCGTTGATATGAAATGGGGTAGTAGGCTTGTGTGTGTGTAAACATTAGGCTACAGGGTATGGCAAAGTACAGCTATGTTAAAATCTACTTTCACTACACAACTACTAAAACCTAGAAAAATTAAAGGCAAAGAAGCTCTGAGACATCATCATCTTCAAGGATCCTGTATCCCTTCCTCCATGCTTGAGTTTGAGGGAGAAGAAGAGAAAGCAACTTGAATCTGTAACTGGTGGCACACGCAGCGAAGCAGATACTATTGTCTGCATAGTCCTGCACCTGTGCCCAGGGAGAGTCCTGCTGACTGCACCCACTTCTATTTCTGTAAATCCAGTCTTCCCCATTTACTAGGCTGCATTCAGCCAAGTGTTTAACTGCTCAGATAGCACCTACCTGCCAGTAAAAACTCTGCTGCAGGAGCATTCTGCTTTTGTGGTTCATCCAGCATAGATTTGGTAGAGGTTGTCTCAGAAGACCAATTTCATCCTAGGTATGGTAGCTGTCTCCCTGTGCCATCCTGTATTGCCCAATGAAACAAATGTCTGTCTCTTGCCTAAATTTCTGGCATGTAGAAACCAACAAGGTGATTGACAAAACTGACATTTTCTTTCTTATGGTTTACTTACATAATATGAATGTTTCCATCATGGAAAACGGATATCCCCTTTACTCAGATTATGAGGATTCCTATATGAGAGTTTTTATTTTCAATACCATATAAAACTTCCTTTTACAGAGGTGCAAGAAAGTAACCTAATAAGACCTTGAGGCTTTTGACCTGTCGATACTTTAGTTCTTGTATTTTAAAGCAGGTAAGACTATGTCAGTGCATCTTTAGCATGAGAGACAATTATTCCAGGGTTTGTGTGCCTACTGCATAAGTAAGAACAGGTGTTTTTTCCTACGCCTGTTCTCACTTACACTTTCAGACACGCAAGTTCAGCAGTGCTACTATATGCAGCCTTAATAAAAGTGAACGTTGCCTTAGAAACAGTGTCACTTTGGGAGAGGTATGGAACGCCAAAGAAACCTGTTCTTGCAGCATGCAGATGCTAAAAGCAGATGAAGACATTTATCAGTTAATCAGTCAAGCTTAATATTTGTGGAAAATACAGCTCATGTGAGACTATGGAATGCATTTGTTAATTAAGTGAAAAACCAGGAACTGTGTGCGTTCCAACCAATTCCTCATGTGTTACTGCAGAGCATGAAGATACAAGCCCTAACAAATACATACTTTCATTTCTGGAAGCAAAATAGTCCCTAACTTCCCAAGTTATATATATTAAAGCACATAAATAACAAAGATGCAAATCTTGTTCAACCTGCTCTCTTTTTTTACCAGCGTATTTTTGCGTTACCAATTTTCTTGGAAATTGGTGGAGTTTGTAATTGAGGCAACCATGTTTGCTAAAGCTTGTAACTAATCTTTGTGGCAATATTTAATGGAAGCTACATAGGAGTAGGTCTTGAATGAAACAGATTTCTGCCATTTTTTAATTTTTTTTTTTTTAATATAGCCAGGAAATCACCTTTGGGCCTCAGTTTCGTAGCTGAGGAGATATGTTGTGATAACTTCTGAGATCTGTTGGTGAAAAGTTCTGTATGAAAGCTCAGTTGCTGTTGTGCTTCTGCAACAGTATCCACGTTCTTCGTCATCAATAAATGGGTGAGTAGTTGATCTTAAGCAGGTTTCAGAGAAAGCTCTGGGTGAGTGCAACAAGACAGAACTGGGAACTGGATGGCTGTGCACATCTTGCAATGATGATCTGGTAAGCAGCTGGCTGTCAGAAGAACAGACACTCTGCCAGCTCTGTGCTGTGATTACATTTTGCTGTAGTTTAATATGAAGACAGTAAGCTCTCAGCACAGCAAGACTAGTTTTTGACACATGAAAAAGCTACTAGACAGCTGGGGGTGTGAAGGTGTTGTTTAGCACTAGCAGGACCAATCTGCAAGAGTGTCAGCCTAGGGTGTTTCAGGTGACCTTTCCCATGAGGTAAGGAAAGGAAATGGATAGATAATTGAAAGCTGGGCTTGACAAGTTTGTCCTGCTGCTGTCATGACGCCTGAAGCAAAAATACTTGTGCAACACCTTGTTTGTTACAGTTAAAGTGTATTTCCTAGCTCTGTTTTCCAATTTGTCTTGAACAGAAACAGGCACAACCACTTTTGAAGGGCAGATGCAATAGTCCTGTTGACATCTGTAGGCAGTAGTTTGGAAAGTCCTTCTCTTGTAAGACTGCTGATGTTAAATCACATGCATGTTCCTGGATGCAGAGGGCCCAAATGCAATTTTAGAGGGCTGTACCAAGTGTCTATTTCGATGCCTTTGAGGGAATCCCTCCCTGACCCTCCTGCAACACCCTTGCCACCATCTTGTCCAGGGGAACCCAGGCTCAGGATGAGGAAGGGGCTGGAGCCCAGGCACAAGAAGGGGCAGCAGAAGGGCCCAGGAGAGCAGTCTCCAGGAATGGAGCCCTCACCCCCCTAACTCTTCCCCTTCTTTTGGGCCATAGCCCCCAGATAGCCATATTTCGCCATATGCATCCCAATAACATTGGTCTCCTGCTGTCACAAGCCATCTTGCTGCCATAAAAGTACAGGGCCCTAAAAGTACAGGGAGCAAGGCAGTTGTCTGAGTTTAGGCCCTCAGGTTCCAAGGCTGTCTGCAATCAAGAGGTCCAAGACCAAAATGTGTGGCTGCCCATCTTTGTGTGGCTGCAGGAACCGCAGAGGAAGAGGAGGAGGTTTCAGATGGGGCGCAATCAGCCCCATGCGCCATTTGGCTCATAGTGTAGAGCCCACAGAGGTGGGTCCCTCCACGGATCAAAATTATATGGAACCGGGTCCACCTCCAACACAGCTCTCCTGACACCACTCACGATGCCAGGGTTCCCTTCCATATCACCATGGCACTGACATCACAGGAGCATCTGTCCCAGCCTCTGCACCTGCCATCAGCTGGGAGTCCCACACTCCCCTCCTGGCCATCCTGCCAGCTTACCCATTCCATCACTGTGTTCACTGCCAGGGGTGGTGTGAGCCATGGCGTTGGACTGGATGACTTTTAAAGGTTCCTTCCAACCCCAGCCGTTCCATGATTCTATGCTTCAGTTTATTGCATTAATCGTTGGTTCCGTCAGGTTGCGAAAACAAGCTGATCGTGGAAGCCTCGAGAACCAGATCTTGCTGTTCTAAGAAGAATCTGCAAATTGACGTACACTTCACCCAAGGAAAGACAGAAGAAAAAGGGAAGAACAGTGGAGTTGGATCTTCCTCCAAAGAACACTCATATGCCCCTTAAAAGGTTTAACTGACTTGATTAAGCTTTTGAGAGGAGTTAATTTCTTCAGCTTTTCTGCGATACTGTGCTATAATCACCTTTGTCAAAAAGGTTAGTGTCCCTGAACTGTTCAGTTTTATACTTTACAGTATATTTTTAAAGTAAGCTAAAATTGCATTTAAATAATTAGGAGCTTGGAAATGCAATGACCTCTAAAGAAATGATGCTGTCCATTAAACTTCTGGCAATGCTCTTTCACAAGGTTTCTGCCCTAAAACATTACTACACAGAAAGTGTGAATGACAGTGGGAACAGTTATATTATGGCATGGGTCTGTATCATATGATCAAAGATTTCCTGGGTGATGTAAGTGACACAGGTATTACAATCACTTGTCTCTTCATGTTTTTTGATGGCAGCCTTAATTGTGATGTGGCTCTAACATTATAGGTTATCACATAAACTTCATTCATCTGAAAAGTACATTGAATTGGTGCCACTTGCATAGAGGACCTCCATGTAACCATTTCAAAATCCAGCTGAATGGTGTAGCTTTCCCAATGGCAAACTGAGGCATTTTTGTTTGACTGCTTTTATATATGTTATATTCCTTTGTCCAAAATTAATTCTTGTGCTTATGACTGAGCAAAAGATATTTGTCTCTGAAGTTCCACTAAGTCTCAGCTTTCATAACTTAAGCAGCTACTTAGAGAAATGGGTCTTGTCTCAGCTCTTTCCATGCAGAATTTGAGTTATGTAATGAAAACAGAATCTAAGCTTGGAGATAACCAGTGATCACTTCTGTCCTGTGGTTTGGATCCAAGGAAATATCACCTCATGCACAGCCATGCTTCAGTGTCAGCAGTGCAGTAGCTGAGTGTTAATTCATGTTTCGTTGGTGCTAGGTTTGGGACTAGTACATCAGATCAGACAAGGAAGGTTGTCATTCCCTAGAGGGTGGTCCTGGAGCAGTGAGGAAGCTTGCTGGTGTCTCACTTGGAGCCAGGGTAGAGCTTCGTGGAAGCATAAGCAAGATGGAATCTTGAAATCCAGAGCACGAAAGGCTTGGGGCTGGCTGAGGCTTGGACTGTTGCTCCCCGAGGGAAAAGGACAAGGAGGAATAGACCTGAGGGCCATGGGAGGGTTGTATTCATTGCATTATCAGCAGACCAGGTGCTACCAATGGTTGGAGTACAGTTATTACTGGCTGTCTTATTGTCAGGGCCCCAACTGATATTCTCAGCATGAACCCTTCGTATCACTTGCATGAGGAGGGTTAATGCAACGATGAATTTTAAAAAGATACATTTTATTTGTTTTAGTAGTGTGTTTCAGAAGGTTGTAGTGGTTACTTTGTTCTGGAAAGCTTGTTTCTACATAAAAGCATTGCAGCTCTCATCTAAAAGGGATTAGGGGTCCCTGCCAGGGACTGTGTTGTATTTTGAATCCCAGGAAACTGTGCGTTTCCTTCCACAAATGTTTGCAACTGTATATAACGTAGCAACATATAAGTGACAGAAGGTCTCTTTGGTTCTTCTACATCAGTAAAACCTACAGGGATGAGCACTTCCCCATCCACACACAGGCCCGTGTAGTCTCAGAGCATCTGAAGCTTCCTAAAAGGATCTGTTCTTCTAAAGTTTTGAAAACTTCCTGAAAATTAAAAATCAATCAAATTTCTTGATCTCTGTCAAGCCAGTAATCTTATGGAAGTACTTTCTATGCCCAAAGAGAAGGACTCTGACAGGAGACAAATGCAGTCATTTACCCTGGCAGACTCATTCTCTGCCTGACCTCACCCCAATGGCATTTTGAAAGTGTGGGCACGATATTTTGTTCAGGTGAATCATTCAAAATTACCGTTTGTCTGAAAGAGTTTATCAAAAACTAATGGGATTTTGCAGAATAAATGGCTTCACAATTCTTCGTCTAGCAGATTGGGGTGAGATGAAATATCTGAGATATTAACTTTTGTTGTTAGCTCTGAGTATAAGAAAGGTATGGGCTGGAAACTTTTGTGCAGGAAGTCTTACACTCCTTGCTTATCAGTGAGGAGTTTTTAATGCACAATCAAAATGCCAATCATCTAGTTGTTTGCTGCCTATAATACTGTTTGTAATGAAAGAAAACTAAATGAAGAATTCAAATTTTCTAAGAATAATTTTCAAAAAATTGTAATTTTTAGAAAATTCTTTAGAGTATTACTTTCTGAACAATTTGTCTTTTCTACCACCTCAGAACACTGGTGGATGCCTAGTTTCCAAGTGGTAGGAGAGGTGTTTCTCATGGAAGAAAATGGCAGCTATGATGCTCACCCTTCTCTGAAATTTTATGAAGCAGTTCAAATACAGTGTCAGGTTTTGATACCAGATGTAATTATACACTAGAGGCAAGTGTATATTTAATCCTGTAAGGTAGGAGTGTTAAGTAGGCAGGATAGAGTTTGCATGTATGGACTAATGTGTTCTTTAATGATACTGGAGCAGGCTAAAGCTTATTCTCTGCTTTCATATCTGCATGTCAAAGCACGAACACAAATCAAAGTCTTTGTTGGTACAGTGCAAATGTGCAACCACAACTTAATTAGCGCAAACTACGTCAGTGAAGGGGAACTCGCCTTTCCCAAAAGGGACCCCTCACACTGGGCTGTAGCCAGAGCACTGTGTTAACTAGACAAACTCTTCCCACTGTAAAATTGTGATTTGAATTGTATGTAGATTGTCAGATAAGCTTTATGGAGACAGGGACGGGTGTGTTTGTAAACGTGCTGGACGTGTTTGGACCATGATGCGCCATGCCAAGGGTTAAGACTGTGTTATCTGAGCAAGACCTTAACATGGGCTTTAAGGGTTTTTGCCTTCTCTTTACCTTCTTATATGTCTATTCTCATTCTCCAAGGAGCAAAGAACTGGGAGAAAGAAACACAGGAAGACTGTGCGTAGGAAGGGAAATTCCTTCTAATGTTCTGTAATTTTCCATAATCACCTGTGTTAGTGGTTTGCTTATACTTTTGGGTTTTTTTAAAGCACTTAACATGCCCAGAATAATAACAGACAAAAAATGGAGAATACAGTATCAGTGAGAGATTGGTTTATTTTTGATGGTCAACAGAAAGACTGTTCAGCAGTGCAAGGGAAAAACAGATGGAAGCAGCCATTCTAAAATGAGACGAGGCCAAGATCAGTTTTTAGCAAAATGTTTCATTTCTAATAGCTAGTAAGATCTCTTTACATTGTATTGTAAAGGCAAAATATTTTTCAAGTAGTTTTTTGTCCAGCATCCTGCAGACAGGGAGAGTTTGGGGATTTCTTAGAAAATGATTGTCACTAATGAAGTGTTTTATGGCTAAGACCATTGCTGGAATACAACTGTTGGCTACTTCTGCCTGCAGCTTCTACATCAAAATCCTATATATATTCATTAAGTCCAGCTTCCTCATTTCTTACTGGCCTTATTCATTAGTGAATACTGTGGGTTCCTTTATTGCATCTTCTTCATCCTGGATCATTATAGGGTCACTAAACGTAATTTTTCCCTGTGGGTATATATTAGCTGTTCCTGCTCATTTCACAACACTGTAATTATGGAGAAACCAGAGGTTTCAGATTATGAGAACAATTTAGTTTAATTTAGATTCAGTGTCAGCTGTAGGGAAAATCCTTTTATGCACCCACTTTGTTAGTTCTATTTTTTTTGCTTTGTTTTTAGTGGAAAGGGACCTGGTTTTACTGATCCAGTGCCTCATACAAGGTAGGAATACTGTGACAGCATTCTTTTTCATAGGCAGTTGGCTGTGAGATATTAGTACATTTTAAATTAAATTGTTCTCCTTCCACCAGGCAAACGCACCTGAGGTCCTGAGCAGCGACCAGTGAGTGCGGTGGTCGGTTCCCTGGAGGACTGTGCTGTGTGTGATGGTGCTGTCTGTGTGTATGAAAGAAGTGGGCAATGTGGCTGCTTGAGGCCTCTCACTGTGCTTGGGTTTTTCCTTTCCTCCTTTGAGCAGAGCCAGGTTGTGGCATAGGGAGGGCTGCTGCTAAAAGGACTTGTATTTCTCTCTTGTGCTGTGTGTGCACTTGGTAGGAACAGCAGCTTCGAAAAGGTGACAACTGACTCCTCTGTTTTTTGGAACAACTACTTTTCTTCTTTGACCATGCTGGCATGGAATTGATTTCCCATCAATGACAGCTGAGAGTGGACTGTCCATGTTTTCCTTTTCTAAGTTTTCAAGGTGAGGGTCAGCACACCTTGCTTTGCATACACAGTCTGCATTACAGCACATGTCCTCATGCTGCCTGTATTCCTCTGGATGTCCTAAGGAACATATAGTTGTGCCCTGGAGAGGGAGGGTTGCCAGCAGATGTACACCTGTTATCTGATTCTGAGAGAGATAAGGAGAAGGGGAAATACTCATCTTTCACTGGTCAGCGACAGAAATGATCCACTCCAGGTTTAGTATTACTCTGATCGCACTCGTGTATTTGGCATTTAAACCCAAAGATGACAGGTACTTCATGGTACTTTTGACAACAAACAAAGCAGGTACTGAGTGTGGTTTTCCACACAGTGCTGCTGTTGAACCTCAGTTGTTTCTGCCTACAGCACGTCCATTTCTTCAGTCCTTAGACTCTGTTCATCAGGAAATGGCTACTTCGCGAGTGCCGCAGTTGGAACAAATCCCTGAAGTGTCTGAGGGCTGTAAGCCCATTTCACCTCTACCCATGCATCAAATATGAACTCATGTCTCCAGTGACTTAACTTTCTGCACCACTGGTCTCCAGCCCTCTCTGTAATGCTCTTATTTCTGGATGGGTCACAGGGGATCCTCTCAGGCTTTTAATCTGGAGCTTATTGTTTAAAAATTTATTTGTTTTGCAAGACTACTGCCACTGCTGGTCACAAGCCAGCATCCATGGAAGAAAACTGGACAACTGGAACAGTGTCTGGTCTTTCCCCAAGAAAGAGTAGCCTTACCTGTGAAGAGACTGCTTTGAAGGATTCAAGTAATTTTCAAATGTCATCTTAAAACGGTGGATGCTTAATTGTTTACAGTGGAAATGCATGAGAGAAAATGAGGTGTGACCAGCAAGTCCCTTCATGGTGCAGAAAAGCCCTTTTTTGTTTTTTGGTTTTTTTTGGTAGGAGTGCCTTGTTTCCATGGTACCCTTTGCTGAGAATCCTGCTGTTGGGATCAACTTTAATTCTGCAGGTACCAAAGGATGCCCAACAGTGAGATGGTTTGGTCTCAGGGCAAGGTTTTCCCCTGCATGTATAACCAGCACCTATATTTCTGGGCTCTGCTAATCCCTCCTCCTTCTCCCTCATTTTAAAGAAGGCAATCTCACATTTCTTTCTGTCCCTTCTCCCTCCAGCAGACTTTACCACCTCAGGGACACACTGCCACAACGGGCAAATTAATTAAGCCTAGAAACCATAAAGAAAACACCAATCTTTTTCCCTGCTGCCAGTTCAAGACAATATAGCCCAGGGAACATTGGAATTCTTATCCTGATCCCTCTGCTCACTCAGTGTTCAGCCTGTATCCTGCTAAAAACTCCAATCAAATGGAAAACCCAAACCCCAACTAAAACAAAACAACCCCTGTCTTTTGGCACTGCGCCTAATTTCAAGTCAAGATATGAATGTTGATGTTTCTGTCTCAGATTCTTCCCATGATTTTTTTCCTTTTCCAGATTCTCCCTTTCCCATGCAGAGAGCAACAAGCTGATGGAATGTACTGCTAAATTTTGGTTGTTAGTGTAGCTGTATCAAAATGCCACGATCTCAGGAGTGTTGGGCTGTAGATGAACTAGTAGTTTTCTACTTATTCACAGATACATCTGTAATAATAGGGAAAAGTTTCTGAAAAGCTGCAGGTGGTTTGATAACGTTGGTAACTTCTAAAAGTTTGCTTGGGTGTTTCCATGAGTTTTTAAGTGTGTCACACATTGATCATTTGATCCCCTGTTTCTCATCTGTATTGAAATTGCATGTTCTTGTCAGTGATGTGTGTCCAGAAGCAGTAGACTTCAAACCTATTCATGGGTATTTCTAATTTCTCGTTATCTTTCTTCCTTTGGAACTGATTGAATATAGCTGGGGCTGGGGCTTTCTCTCTTGTCACAAAAAGGAGCAAAGCTGCTTGCAGCCTTTCCTCCTACTTATCTATTTCTGTAGCCATGAGGTACAAGAGAAATCGCAGCTTCTATTTTCTTCAATTTTCCGCTAAATTTCCTTTGAAGGTTATCTTCCCTGGAGGCTTCAACTGATCCATTTTCTTTTCATTTCCTTCTCTTTTTTCCTTTTCTTTTTTTTTTTTTTTTTTTTTTTTCCTTTGGCACTGTGTAATGTGTTCGTGTAAAGAAGAAAGGAGAGGAAAAGAAAGTATACCTTTCTGTTGGCATAAAAACTCTTTGGTTCTTACTCTGCTTCTGGGCTTTCTGCTTGGATATCCTAAATAGAGCCATGCATCTCTTCTGTGCTATAAAAGGGAATGCAGCTGTGAAGGATGCTATTTGAAGTCATTTTCCTTATGGACTTTGAAACAGACCCTCTTGTAGCAGGCCTGTTGTCCATATACATTCAAGTAATCATAGCTCTTTGCTTAACTGACTTCAAGTCAGTTTTAATTAGTCCTTATTTTTCTAATTCATCTGGAGTCAACACAGCTAAGCCACGTTTATCCCATTTTTGTAGAAGGTATGAGGTTAGGAAGGTTGTTCCTGCTCCATGAAGATACCCCTGGCTGCCCCTTTGCTTGAGGATGGGAGACCCTGACACTCCTGCAGGTCTCTGCCAGAACCAAGCAGCATCTCTTCAATTCAGAACCTCTCTTGTCCAAAAATCAACCTTAAACATACTGAGAGGTGTTTGTGTTAAAGGAAGACCGGGTGTAAAGCATTTCAGATCAGCCCTGCTCCCGTCACGTTCTGTGTGAGGGGGGCTGTAGGATGACTGGCACCACAAAGCCTCCTCAGATGCAGGCATTCTATGCTAGAACCCCTGTCTCATTTAAAACTGCACTTTATATTGCCACCAAATTTCCTTAGCAGGATGAAGGATTTGGCCTGTTTGTTTCTCAGTTGAAAGGCACAACCATAAAATCCTTGAGAAAAGCAAGTCTTCTGTTCACAGCAGAGCTAATGGAGCTTAGCTAAATGTTTGTGTTCTGTATCTCCACCACGTGCTCATATCCACACTGCTTTTCCTTCTGCTTTTGTAAGACTTTCTAGTTCCCTTCCTGTATTTCTCTGGAGGAGCAGCATTATTTTGGCTAATGTAGAGTTGTGGAGGAGCTGACTGGTAGGTCAGTACTGATGGCCTTGTTAGTCTAACTGCTCCTTCATAATATCCATTTTTCCTCTCTGTATGACTACTTGCTTGGGTTTCTGTCTTCCATCCAGCTGATTTGCATGAAGAAAAAAAAATAATCTCAAGTGGTATGTCAAATTTGGCTGAAATTGGTATTAACAGGAGTATCAGTTTGCTGCTTATGCTGAAAAACTTCAGTGTGCTCCTTTTTGGCCCTAAGTCATCTTATGTTTTATTGAAATATTTGCCCATGAGCCTTAAAGGATACCAATAATTGAGCTTTCATCCCCATTTTTTTTTCTGAGGAATTCTATTTATTTATGGGCCAGCAGTCTGATAGTTTATATAGCATGTAGACCACTGGTTATATGACTTTAGTAGAAGGTCATTGTGCAGAAGATTAATAAAGGTATTTGACTGTGTTGCATTTCCTCTTTATTCATTGTATGAGCAGTGTTGACGTTTGCAGTACACTGATACAGATTGTACTCTTTCATCCAAATACACACAGTCCTATTCTCCCTATTTTTTGCCTTTAAAGTGAAGCACTTGTAGTTGTGAATGATGTGATTTATTTTATTAATGGTATCTTTGCTGCAGGCTGTAGCATTGAGTCTCTTTGTCCCCATGAAGTCTTTTTTATGACAATGATAATATATGACTTAGTGTTTGTTTCAGGAACAAGGAGACAACTGTATTTTGCTAGTACTTATTTTTTCAGTCTCAAATTCTTTGGCCATTCCCAAAATAGACAAAATGGGCTGAAGCATATGCAGAGATCCTCATTTCAAACCTAGAATTATCTATCAGCACACTATTTTAAAGTGGAGAAAACAGCTCAAGAAAACCAATGCATTCCTTAAGCATATCCTTAGGTTTCATTGAAATCAGTCTGAGATTCCAGGCCAAGTTCAGCAGCCAGTTAAATTTCTAAAGTTAATTAGAACTGTGGATCACCATGTTTGTGGACTGCACATAAAGGGAGAGCCCAGGACCCTGCATAGGGTTTGCTAGCAGGGCAAATCCTTTTCTCCAGCTGCAGTGAGGAGTTAGGATGCAATTGTATAGGCTGGACTTTGTCCAGGGTATCAGGAAAGCCTGCTCAAAGAGAAGGTGCTGTTATTGACCACGCATCACCAGGGCTGCCCTTTGCAGTCCAGTGTAAGAAATGGTAACACTGCCAGAGTAATTCCTTCCAAACCTCACCCTGGGTTCTGGCTCAGCATTGGGTCAAGCCCAGCTCTCATCGACATCGTTTCCTGCCCACGTTAGTGTCACTTGGAGACCTTCCACTGCAAATATTGATCCAGCTTACACTGCTTTTGCTTATGAGACCTGAGGAGATGACAGCGTTTGGCCTTCTGGCTGCAGACTGTTACAAATGATTACAACATGAATCAGATCCTCCGCCTACCTGCAAGGTACTGAGTTTGGGATTCTTTTCCATCCCCTGCCCACGCAGTCTTTAGCCCAAAGATTTCTACCTCTGTGGAGAAACATGTCACTGGAAGGATCAGGCTGGCATGCTGCCTTCTGGTTTGTGTTTCTGTCTCAAACACATAATCTTTTTCTGTTTGTTATATGCTTATGATAAGGCCTTGGGTGAGTGGCAATGTTTGGAGATCTTTTGGCTCCAGCTGTGTCGCTGCTTGTTCAGCTCAGTGTAATGATTCACAGGTCTGTATTCTCTGCACTGAATCAGACATTAAAGATGCAGAAGGTCTGCTAGGTCATCTAGCACACCCTTTGGTGACTCTTCCTTTCAGGTTGTAAGTGCAGTTTTTGTTCTGCTAGGAGAAAAAAAGGAAGCACTATCACACAGTGTCTCTGCAGGTCTGGATTGCTGCATGAAGCTGGGGCTCTTTGGTTCTTTGTGCTCATGGACAGCTTTTGGGGCTTATACATTCAAAGAATCAGTGTTGTTTCTTTTTGCCTAATCACATGTGAGTTGATGCAGCAAAGGCAGGATAAAAGGCACAGTTCATCGGATAATCAAGGGAGAAAAGCTTTCTAAATAGTGGGGTTTGGGGGATTTGTGACACCTGTTTTTTTCCATCACTCAGGTATAAACAGCAAATGAGTATCTTCCCTGGCTTATTTTGTCCTGACATTTCTTTTTCTGCTACACTAAAAAGCATTGTTAAAATTGATACTTCTTTGATGTGCATATCCAGGGTATTGTTGACTGTCTCACTTAAGAGAAACTGGTGATAGAGAAAGGTACTGCCAATAGTCCTTCCTTCAGCACCAGAGAACCACTGGAGATGAGACTGTCACTCCACGCTCTTAAAGCAAACATCTTCCTTTGCTCCCCAAGGTGTTTTCCATGATTACACCGTTGTGCTTGTTCAGGGTGCCTTTCCTTCTCTCCTTGCTCTGTGCCCCTCTTTGTCATTGTGTGTGCCTGAGTGCCCAAGAACCAAGGCAGGACTTGGACAAATAACCTCCTGCCACATTCAGGTTTCTATCAGGGCTTGCATTTCTGCTTGAGCTTGTGTGTTATATTTTGGAGAGTATTATTTTAAGTATCAGGTCTCAAATAGGAATTTACTGATTTTAAACAAAGGCCAGTGTTCAAATCCCATTGTTTTAGTGAGGTATATATATCCCCAGCTACAATCAAACTGGATGATTGCTTGTGTTTCAGTAAGACCTGGATGGAAGTTTATCTTACATGGTGGGAATCAACCCGTATGAGGGAGAATTCAGTGTTTGAGGAGACACTACAACAAAGGCTAAACAGAAGCAGTGGATGTGGCAGCTTCAAAGCAGGAGGCAAATCAAGCTGAGAGCCTGACTTGGAAACCCGTCTTTCTCGGGTGTGCCTAGGGTCTAAATACTCCACCCCAGTACTTTCCAGGTACCCTGCTGTATAATTTAAAGAACATTGAAAACAGGGAAAAGAGCTGATGGCTTTGAGTCCGTAACGCAGGATTCTCATTTCAGTTCGTTTCATACTGAGGAGACCTATTGAATGAAAGGTGAAGTTATCAAATCTAACACAGGAGCCTTTCTTCTCAGTGGAAAAGGGAGTTGCTGCCAACTTGTTTGGATAACAGCAGCTAGCCAAGCCTATGTCCCAGAGTGTGCTTTAACCCTCAGCATCTCCAAATTCCCGGCTGGATTGCAGCAGGCACAACGGGAGTGCAGGTTTGCAAAAGGTTCATGTCTGACCTTCTCACCGGCCATGGTGTGGTGGCAACCTGGATTTCATCTTCCTCAGTGAGAAGCACATCAGAGAAAAGGTGTAAGTTGGAAGTTACAGGTTAGCGCTAATTTGTGTTTCATTTGCTGGAGAGCAAGACAAAAGGTAGAACAGTGAGGACCCTTCCTCATTTTCCTAAACAGGTCTTATAAATCTTCTGAAAGTGTTCTATCTGCTCAGAAGAGGCAACAGTGATTTCAAACAGTCTCTGCCCTCTCCCAAACCCAAAAACAGCCTAATGATGCTCTGAGGCAGAAGAGTGCTTGTACCTCTCCGTAGCACAGGCTGGTCTGAGCTGGAGCTGCTCTCTCTGCTGCTGCTGGCAGTGTGGTGGCAGTGGCTGAGCAGAGCCCCAGCAGCCCTGCAGGCTGTGGGGCACTGGGGGGTCAGGGCACAGCCCACTGGCCCAGTTTGGGCTCACAGTTGAGGATGGAAACGGAGAAGGGAAACCGCCCATGGTCTGCTCAGAGCAGGTCTGTGGGAAAGAGGCAGGGCTGACACACACCCTGGCCAGTGAAGCCAAGGGAAGGGCTTTTGGAGAGCCAGGAAGCCTTGATGGAACCCCAGGCCTTTCAAGCACCCAGCTGCCAGGCCAGGCAGAATTTCATCAGGCTTTGGCTCAAGACAGCTGGAGGGTTTGAAATGGTGAGAGTGTCTGGAAACAAGGGTGGTGCATTCCTGCTTCCCAGCCCATTTGTGTGTGGCTGGGCAAAGTCTTCCTTGTCTGCCTGCAACCAGTTTGTGGGGCCCCTCCTGTCCTCCTCCTGCTTGGCTGACTTCGCTTTGTTTCCTCTCTCATCTAAAGTTCTGGATTTCTCTCACCTAAAGCATGGCAGTTTATCTTTTGCTGCTCTCTGTTTCACATCTTCTTCACCTTCATCCTCACCATCTGCTGATCGAGCCTCTTTGGGCAGCTGCCTTTTTAACTTGCAGCAGCAGTTGTGCATTTGGGAGCACTTCTGGACTCCAGCATTTTTCTCAGGGCTATGTTGATGAAGACATCTGGTGCAGGTAGCTCGGTTTGCAAGCTGCAGAGCGAGATGAGATTGACACGCAGATTGAGCTCTGGGTGGGAGCCCGAGACAAAAGGCTGTGAACTGCCAACAAAGGGCACAAAGAGGGGTGGCACTGACCAGGTGAATGGACACTTAGAGGCACAGAAGGAGCCGTGAATTGCTGACCTTTTGGATGATAAAGGAGATGAAGACTGCTCCTGCTAATGAGGTTGGTAGAGACTGAGAGGTAGGGCAGGAGCCGAAGACGCCGTAGGAAGGTAGCAACAGCAAGGCTTGAAAAGCCCAGGGGTTCCTTTGTTGGAGATCTTCCTCGGAAGCATCCAGTTCAGGCTTGATTCTGTGTTACTGCACCGTGAATACATGGCTTTATGGAACAAGAAATCTGAGACTCTCAGAACAGGGGGTCAAACTGGTAAGGAAACCTGGTGTGACTGCTTGTGAGTGGGGTGTGTGAGGAGTCAAGTGGGACACCCATCACCCCCTGGAGCTGCCCACTGTGAAGGGGCTTTAGTCCCAGCAGTTAAAGTCTCTGGTGCTGGAAGTGTGACTGCCAGAGAATTGCATGGATGGTCAGATTGGGAAGTTTCCTTAATAGCTAGAAAGGATGGCAAAGCTTTTCTTCCAGTGGAGAGCTTCTTTTTCTTCCTGGGGGAATCTAGTCTGAATCTTGTCATTCCACCTTTCTTTCAAGGAAAGATCTGCCATGGCTGTGGGAATCTTCTGTGTGTGCCTGGTGCTGATGGCAGTTGTCAGCGTCAACCAGCCACTCTTCTCCTCTGAAGAGAATGGAATTGCTCCTGAGAACAGGGAAGAAATCATGCAGAAGATGAAGGAGCGAGAGGTGAGCCTTCAGTTGCACCAGTCACGCTTAGAGCAGGAAATTGCAGCCCAGGAAGCCAGACAGAAGGGTCTGGAAAGGTCTGCCTTGGAACTGGAGAGAAAGATCCGACGGCATTTGTGGAAAGTCCTTTCCCTGGTCATCTTCGCGCTGATCAAGCTCTGCAGGCACCATTTGCGGGAAGCGATTTGCCAGCACAGCAGAGAAGACTGACACTGCGGACCTGGGAAAAGCATGGACAGCAGTGGCTTTCCTGACAAAGCCCTTAGTGCTACTCAGAGGCATTCACATTCATGTGGACAGAACTGCAGGAAATCTCTGATTACTTGCAAATAGACTAGTTCAGTTACCTTTGAAATTCGTTCTTTCCACTAACAAAACTTTTTGCTTTAAAGTATAAAGAATTTCCTTTTTTCAAAATATTGATTGTTATAAATATTAGGCTTCTGCTAATGAAAGAAGACAGACTAAACCAAAGGAGTAAACTTCTCAGAATTGTTTGCTTACAACCAAGTGACTTCATTTCATCTTTTGACTCTTCCATTTTCCTTGCATCACGAATTATTGCTATGGAGTGAACTACAAACACCATAGAAATAAAGAACAAGTTTGAGAACGTGGCTGGGGATGGGACACACTTCTTTACTACACTAAATTGATAGAAACTTATATAGTTCAGAAAGAGGCTATAGACATTTTTATTGGAAAACAGGGAAAGAGCAGTTCATCACTAGGTTTCCTTCAGCAATAAGGAAGGCAGGCAGAGTTATTTGCTTCAAATGAAGTTATTCAGTGCATCCAAGGAGTGAAATCCTTTCTCAACTGAAAAGTGTGGGAAAATCTATTTACTTCAGTGAAGAAAGTATTTAACCTTCACTTCAGGAAGGTAGAGTAGATAAGCTATGAAAAAGGCCTCAGTATGCTTAATGCTGATGACTGGACTTTGGTGATGAGGACAAAACCTTCCAAGCAAATTGAGGCACCCATACAAATACCATCTTTCCAGGGCTCTGGACTGAACACACAGGTTCAATAACATAATGCGCTCTTCCCACAGTGCTTTCTGAGTAACTCTGGCTTAAGACTGTGAGATTTGTGCTTTATTTCATATCAGAAAGAGAAATGCAAGATTTTTCTGTCTTTCTGCCCATCTTATCTATGCAGATGTGACAGGAGGACATCTCTCCATTTGTGCAGGTGTTAAACCTAAGAAAGCCAGTCTGTAATACCAACTGAAGGTTTAAATGCAAATAAAGCAGGTTCAGTAATTATAACCAACAAGAAGAGCCAATCTCACATCATATCTGTATTTCAAACCTGCTTTCAAAACAAAGATTCAGACTACACTATCCTTTTTCCTATCATGGGGATGTGGCTGCCAGCATGGAGGATAACAAAATAGCGACTTCTGTCCCCTTTCTGTTGTACCTCTGCGTCTCCCTTCCTGTACTGCAGGGGCACTTTAACTCCACCCTATTTCTCTGAGTAAGTGATGTGTGAAAAATGAAGGAGGGGTTGGTTTTGGTTTTAGTCAACAGCAGGGTTTTGGGTTTTTATTTATGTTCGAGGGAGTAAAAATTCACACCAAATTTCTTGGGTGATCTTGATGGGAGATCTTGCCAAAATTCTTCTGGTCATGCCTCAAGGCTACTTGGAGATTCAGTTATTGGAGTCCATGCTAAAAGCTGAAGACCTGCATCTGAGAAATACTTTTTATGGTTTTTATAAGTCTATGAATCTGACTTAAATGTTTTAGGTTTTGTTTTAAAACAATTTTTTAAACAGGGGAATATTTCCTCAGATGTTGATGACCTGAGTTTGTAGTTAAGAGGCCCAACAATCACCAGAGGAGGAGACACTTCCCAGAGAAGTCCAGCCCAGGTCTAGTGGTGACACTTCTAAAGGCTGCAATTACTCTGCTGTAGGATCTATTCAAATGAGAAATTATTAAGTTTCTCAGCTAAGAGAGAAACTGAGCTTGTTTTGTTCTGTTTTACTTGCATTTTCCTTACTAGTGCCCATGAAGCTGTGCTAAGGTTTTGTGCGAAGCCATAACATGTTCCTTACTTCTCTGAGGCTAAATAGGTCCCATCCTGGGATACATCTTACCTGGCTTATTTAAGCATATCTTTCACAGAAAATGCAGCTGAAAACACCATGTTTTTACTACCTCTGTCTGATTATATCTAAAATAAGTAAAATAATATGAATCTAAAAATAGATAAAAATTATTTTTACTGGAAAATGTTTGGCTTGGAGTTCTTAGTCTTTTTATTGATGTCTGCCTCTGAAAGGGCAGATGAATCTTGTATTTCCAAGAAGACTATAAATATAGAGGAGTGCAATCTCATTTACTGATATTATGAAGCTAATTTAGCTGTAAATTCAATCTTACATCTATCTAAACCATCAAGAAAAAAGTCACCATGCTGGGAGACTGACTTCCCAGCAAACATGTAAGCAGGAGCACAAATGTCCACTCTTCTCTTCCTGCCAAGTTACAAAAATGGTGTCCTCGTGAAGATTTGAAATTGGAAAATATTTGTAGATTCAGGACCTACTGTTGTCTGAAGGCACCTTTACATATATATATCCTTTTAATTTCTCTCTGGCTTGTGATCTCTGTGTACTTAAGGATTAAGGAATTTTCCTGCAGTTAAAAGCAGTGTCTCCTCAGTTATTAATTAAAAATAAATAAAAGGAAAAAAGAGAGAGAATAATTTGATAATCTACCTGGTACTTTTCCAA
The DNA here is from genome assembly GCA_035583135.1 of Lophotriccus pileatus. Taxonomy (NCBI): domain Eukaryota; kingdom Metazoa; phylum Chordata; class Aves; order Passeriformes; family Tyrannidae; genus Lophotriccus; species Lophotriccus pileatus. The sequence continues at coordinate 11,571,850 of JAWWES010000168.1, read as the reverse complement.
TAAGTGAGTGATAATATACTATTCTAGATATCTCAAGCAACTAATTAAGCCTTTCAGCACTGAGCAGGGCACTAATGGATGCAGAATAAGTCCCTACTAAAATACAGTAATCTTTACTGGAAATGGTAACCCTGTGACATTATACTCTAGTGTAAGGTGGCAGGAATCTCCCTGAGGTGGATTTTGGTGAGACACACAATTTATTGTCACTGGCTTACAAAATGTTCCAGGAATTTCTTCTGATTCTTTGAGCTTTCCTTCACATCACCTGACTTTGACTCAGAGCCCAGACTGCAAAGTGTAGTTTGGTTTATGAGATAAGGTTTTCAATTTCAACCTTAACAGAATTAGGTATTGACTTGACATTTATACAGATTCTGACTCGTGGGATGAGTTGACTGATTAAAATGAGGAGAATCAATCTACCAGAGTGTGAAAAAACAATGAATAATGAAGAAGTAATGGTTGATAGTAATTAGGGAAGATTATATCATGTCTGTAGCTCTATATAACCTCAAAATGAATGATCTGCAAAAGTCAGTTAGAAGAACCTTCAATAAAAAAGCAGAAAATTCCAATGAACTTCTTAAAAGTAGTTGACTTCAGATTGCATTTAGTTCAGGTCTTATTACATCAGGTGAGTATTTATCAGAGGTACACAATATGAGTTCCCACCCTTCTCTTCCAGTGAAGAGGTAAGGGCAAAGCTCACTTGCAAGTCTGTTTAAAATTTAAACTCTACTGTGCTTTTTTTGTAATCTTTAATATTACTTTCCATTATCTAACTTTTGAGTGACTCCCGAATAAAACAAAACAGGAATGATGAATAGGCCCTATGGCAAATTTTGTTGTGGGGTCCACTGTTGCAGCTTTTAGAAGACAGAGTGAGCAAATAAGGAGCTTCATCCTCAAAGTCCTGGCTTCCTGTTTGACTTCATTCACTTTTTTGTTGCCTATTTTCTTGCCTATCCCCTAACACTCTTTTCTCTTTAGTGTCTCCTCTGTGTCAGAACCCACTTCTGGACTGTGAGCTTCTCCAGTGAAACTGTCTGATGGGGTGCAGGATTTGGGTAACATTTTTTAATTCTCATTAGAAGTGGTGTAATTTATGTTACTTGCCTCTATATTATGTTCAAAAATAGACTCTTAATTTCTGTCTGATATTCCTAGGCAGTACCTTAACTAAAACAGTAGTCTGGCAGTCATGTGAAACTTGAAAAGTAACTTTCTAGAACCATATTTTTCAGCTTTTGTTCCTCTCTGTAAAACATATGATGATCAATCCGTAGCCCCAGTGTACACCAAATTATTCACTGGAACCATGGGGAGGCAGCATGAGGAAATACTCAGAGTAAAATCTCTCCAACAACAGCAGATGGGGGAGAAAACTGCTTTGCTCCCAAAGGCAAAATATCTGGGCACAGAGACAAGTATCATTTATAGCAAGAAATTATAATATTTTTTTATTAACTAGCTTCCCTCTGGGAAATGCTACTTGCTTGTAAAGATCTATTTTAGTGAAACAGGGAAAACTGTGAAGCGGCTCAATATTGAAATGGACACTTCTAGACATCCTTCTCTCCTTTACAGTCTTACATTACATTTATTACTTCAATGTCTTTGCCTTATTCCCACTGATAAGAATGATCATATATTATATATTGGAGTATTTTGACATTCAGGGTTATTTCAGCTCTACTTTTATTCACATTCACTATCTTCCCACTCTCTGGTTTTAAACTTAAAATTATTTTAACCTTTGATACTATTTCCCACCTTCCATCCCCTTCATCCACTGTTCTCCTCCTTAATTTGGCCTTTAACAATTTTAACCATGCCCTTAGTGACATACTGAACTTTTAAATCTTCTTTCTCTCTCTGTTTGCAATGGCTAAGGAAAGACTCGAGGGGACAGATTATGTGTGAATAACAGTGTCCGAGGAGAAGCCTCAGGACACCTTCTTACTTTTCTGGTGCACAATACCTTTTTCTTCTCTTTACTTAGGGAAAACGAGCCACTACAGTCCTCAAATGATGTTCCCAGCACACCTACTATCTATTCACCTTAACTGGTGGGATAATGGGTTTTCATTTTGTCCTCTTGGTGGTGATGAGCATGAGGAGAGCTCAGTGCAAAATCTTACTGTTAGGGGCAAGTAGATGATTCTGACAGAGGAGTCTAACCTTGATTACTGTCATCTCCATCTTTTATCCCTGGCACGTGCTACAGCTCTTAGAAATTCTCAGCAATTACGCCTTTCCTTAGTGTTCCTGCTACTTCTGGCTTTACAGGTGCATCAAATATAGCCTGAGGACATATTTAATATACACTGTATTAGACTGATACGTGACCTCTGATATCAGACATTTATGATCTCAAAAAACCTTACATGAACTGTAATTCTGTGTCCAATGTGCTTGAACAAAATCTCATTTTTAGCATGTTGCAGCTGAAGAAAGGAGATGATGGCAAGGATACAGGGTTCCAGTGAGAAGAGATGCTCAGGAAAGCTTTACAGACAGACGGGGGAAATGGAAAGATGATGGAAGTGAGACCGTTTCCACCACTGAAGCTGGAAAATGTGAAGACAAAGGCAAGAGACCAGCAAAGGAATTCCTCGAAGACTCCAAGACAGTGTGGAAGGAAAGATGATTTGCTATTAGAGCTCTACTGTATTCAGCCTAGGCCGAAGTAAGGAATTGCTGTGCGGGGTTTGGGAGGCCATGGAGGGAGTTCAGCAAGAGTCCTATTGAGTGGGGATCAAGTTTTCATAGCAAGGGATGTCTCTGGTGAGATTTTAACTGAAGAAAGTGCTAGTGAAGCAATGCATCAGATGTTGTGACTCTTGACTGCGGAGACAATAATGAATAGCAGGGAAGACAGAAATAAGAAGTAGGTGGAGAGACAAATAGAATCTATTTGCTAGAGATTTGTGGCAGGGTGGACATGAGCTGCTTTTTATTGAATAAATAACTGTCACTGCAAATACTGTGTAAGTAAATCTGCTGTTTATCCCCAACGTGTATATTAGTTAAGTCATGGCTGTCTGTTCCAGGATTTCAAGTGGAGGTGAAGGGCTGTTGGAAACCAGACTGCAGTTCTGCTTTCACATTTGCTCAGTGTCATCATGTGTGCTGTGGGTTTATTTGCTTTTCTCATTCCACTAATTCTGTTTCAGCTACTGAAGGGGATGAGGGGGGTAGTGTTATTTGTGTTGTTGGTATTTGTTGTGTGTGTTATTTAAGGAAAGGCAAAGTACAAGTTCACTAGTAACTAGTACAAACTGCCTTCTGGGCAGGTGCTGTCTGGAGCTGAAAAACTCAGGAGGCTTTGCTCTGTAAGGATGTATGTATTGAATTGCAGCCCTTGCTTCACCTCTCCCAGGCTTAGCATTTAAAAATATGAAGTAAACATAAATATTGGTGGTTGGATAGCAGAATACCTCCTAAGTCCCTATATTTATAAACATTTTTATTATTATTAGTGAATTAAATCCAAACGTTTCACCACAGCAATAAAATGTGAAGAACTCTTCTAAAAGCTGGAACACAACCTCTATGGCAATATCAAAGAAAGGTCCTGGGGACTCTGTAAGAGAGCACGCTCCATTTTTCATGACTAAGATAAGGTAAGGGCCCATGTTGCCTTGAAGAAATCTGGCTCTTCGTGTGACTTGTGGCTTGCCCTCCTGCAGTGCAGTGCAAGGCTGTCTCTGTGTAAAGGTGGGAGGGGATTGCCTCTGTTTATCAGTTGCAAAGAAATAATGTGCTTTGTGTGAACTTAGATTCCTTTCAGATAAACACTAGGACACTTAAAAAATAGATTTATTTCCTATTTCTTCATGTATCCTCTTTAGTGGCTGCAGGAGCCCTTTTTTTCTGTCGTATTTGATAGCTCACAATTCTTATTAACTCTGCAGTAAAAACCTCACCGATTTCAACCAGTGTTGCATTAATCCCTTAATAAGGCATAGATAAGATGGCACTCTTGAGGTGAGTTGCTGAGTACTTTGCTTACCTTGCTGTGGTTTCCAGTTTCCTTGTTCGTTGTGCTTGCCATGGTTACGTTGAGCTCAGTAACCCAGTACTGAGATCAAATCAAATTCTTCTTAATCTCAGTGCAGTGGATCAGTAAGTGGTAGAATTACATGTTTATAATTCACTATGGAAAAATCTTGGAGACTGTAGCCCATTACTCTGATTTGTTTCTACAGCTGACTTTGTATTGCTCTGTATTTTTCTTTTAATATGGTAACTGAATTATTAGAAAACCCAAGAAATTGTTGGTAGTCACACATGTGCACTCATGTATTTCTCTAAAAAGCATTTCAGTGCCTTCCATGTGTATCCAGTGTCTTAGTTGTCTAACTAGGGATTAATTATCATCATTTTACCTTCTGAGAAAGCCAAACTGACGTGTAAAAGACAAGGACAAGCTGAATACCTTGAGATTTTACAAAAACCTTTATGAACTTAGTACAAAACTATTTTAAAATACTACATCCCTAATTTGTAAGTGCTGAAATGAAACTACTAACACAAGAAACCACCTCTGACATTTCTAGGGAAAAAAAAATGCCATTTACTGAAGAAATTAGTAAGTTCACAGAATTACAGAACAGGTCAGTTTGGAAGGGACCACAGTGGTTCAACCTCCCTGCTCAAACAGGGCCATCCCAGAGCACATTGCACAGGATTGTGTCCAGACAGTTCTTGAATATCTCCGGTGAGGGAGACTCCACAGCCTCTCTGGGAACCTGTTCCAGTGTGTAGTCACTCACACAGTGAACAAGCTCTTCCTTATATTCTGGTGGAACTTCCCATGCATCAGTTTTTCCCCTTTGCCTCTCGTCCTATTGCTTGGCACCACTGAGCAGAGCCTGGCTCCATCCTCCTGGCACCCTCCCTTCAGACACTTACAATATTGATGAGGTCCCCTCTCCATTGGATCTTCTCGAGGGAGAACAGGCCCAGCTCTCCCAGCCTTTCCTCATAAGAGAGATGCTCCAGTTCCTGAATCATTTTGATTGCCCTCTTCTGGACCCGCTCCAGAAGCTCCATATCTCTCTTGTACTGAGGAGCCCAGAACTGGACACAGTACTCCAGATATGGCCTCATGAAGGTTTACTAAGTATGTTTAAGTATCTATAACTAAGTTATGCATGTGAGTAAGGTGTGTGGCAGGCACACAGGGGCTTGTTCTCAATGCTGTGTGTAGTACTCATGAGACTCTGGGGGCAAAAGAACATCCTTATGGCTGATAAGTAAAAAGGGAAAAGGTAGAAGTTAATCTGATTCAAATTCCCAGTGGTGGGACTATCCTATTTGTCCTGGACTTTCTCCCTCAAAGTCCAGCTTTTTAAGGGGTCTTGCTAGCAGTTTTCTTACTACTTGCTACAGACCGTGGCTGTCCTAGGGTGAATATATGCTGAAGGACACGGGAGGACATGGCTGTGACTGGCAATGTGTGATGTTGGCAGAGCTGCCTGGGGAATGTGCAGTCTGTTGTACTTCCCACAGCACCAGGGGTCTTGTTAGTCACTCAGAAAAAGTAAACTCCATTTAATGAAGTTCACACTGGTATTTCAAGGATGAGAGCTCAAATCAAACTCGGTCTTACAGAAAAAAATGAATGATCTGTTGAGACAATTAAACTGCAAAATGCCACGTCGTGCTATTTTGGCAGTGATCTGAATCATGACACACCTTCCCCCATTTGTGTGGGAGAGATCTCAAGTGGAATGCAAGATTAATTATTCGGTGACGGTTGGGTTTTTTTCCACTGGAGATTACCTCCCTGCATCGCTATGAGCTGCTCTGGGTAGTTCCTGTCTACCTCCCCAGTAAAAGCATGACCCTGTATCACAGAACCGAGTCAGACACAACTATCAGGTACAGCTTCACCTGGGGCAGTAAATGGGGCTTGTTTCTATATATGTTGCAGTTCTAAACTGTTCTTATTTAGCAGTTCCCTGCTCTGTGACCTGCTGTGTTTTCTCAGAGACCAATTTGATTTCAGAAAGACTCTGTGCAGTCACTGCAGCCTGTGTTGATGTTATCAGCTGAGAGATAAAAGTCATAGATCTTAATTCTCACTGTTAAGGGGTGTCAAAAATACACAGCAGGAGCCCATATGTTATGTGTACATTACTTAGACCTGCCTGTTATCCCGAGGGCAGCTTTTTTATATACTGAAACACAAAAACAATACAATCATGCTGCTTGTGGATGTAATGTCTATAACTGTGTCCGATCCATTCCCACATGGTGAGAAAAGGTGGTCTTCGCACTGTGCCTTGTGTTATTAAATACAGACTGACATGAAAGAAAGAAGTGGGGAGGATGAATCTGTGCTCACATACACCACCACACTAAAAGGTCAAAAACAAAACTGAAGTTTTGTCAACATTAGACATTGTTTTGTTTCTTTCTGGAAAAAAAAGCCTATCCTTTACTCTCCACACCAGAAAGCATTAACACTTCATTGCCCAATTATGTGTAAAGGTTCTCCAATACTAAGGCAAGTGCCAAAAGAAGAGTTGAAAAGCCTGTAGGGCATAGATGAATGACAGGTTTGTTTTTTATGACTTCCTACAATGAAATGAGAAATGACTTTACTTTTCTGAGGGTGGGAATTGCAAAGAACTTTGGTCAAACATGTAGTGTGAAATCTTGTTTTCAACAAAGTAAGAAGCATTTTCAGCAATAACTTTGGTCAAACATGTAGTGTGAAATCTTGTTTTCAACAAAGTGAGAAGCATTTTCAGCAAATCTGAATGGCTTAATGAAAGTACTTGGAAGACAAACCCTTTTAATCACTTTGAACCTAAGTGAAAAATATTAATGCCAGTACTAGTGAGAATGTCTATCATTTCACTAATATCAGGTAAATCTAAACAAAAAGAACAGCCCATACATTTTGGCTGTGTCATTGAATGACTTTTGGTGATGTAATTTCTATGTCCCTCTTGAGGAGCAAGCTGAGTTTTCTTCCTCCTGCCTTGGGCATTGTGCTGCTGTGTCGGATGCTCCTTGATCATGGTTGGACAGGGCTGCACTTCAGCCACAGAATCTTCTGCTCCCAGTCCCTTTGGGGATGGCTAACACTCCTGGCAATGCTTGGTTTGACTGTGCTTGTGATCTGATCTGGTGCCAAGCTGTGATCAGGACCCTGCTGCTCGGTTGGATCTCAGGGCTGTACCTCTGACTTGTCCTTGGTCTGTAATTCCCTCACACCACACTTGTTGGTGTGGACCACAGGACAGGGTTGATGCATGCAGACTTGGGCCTTTCTAGAGGAAACCAAACCACTTTCAGGTGAGTCTTACTGTGTGCCCACTTCTACTGTGTTCAAAGCAGCACCTGGGCCACACGGTCAAAAAATTCTCTGGAGTGGACCGAAGTTCTCTGGGAGATTCTGTGACATTCTGAGGTCCTTTTCAGAATGCACCAAAGCCCAAAACATACCAGGCACCTCATGTTTCCAGCTGACTGTCAGGCCCTGAACCTCTAGAACTCATTGCTTCATCTTCTGTAACAGTTCCCCTGCTTAATCTTTTCCCTTCTTTGCTTGCTGTAACTTCTGCTGCTGTTGTTTCATAACATCCATCCTTTTCTTCCTCGAGGTAAGCCAGCATAGACCTCAAGCTTGAAGGACATGACACTGCAGTACTATCAGGAGGTAGCCAGCTGGTAATGAGAACAAGTTCTAGATGTCCATGTCCTTGAAGACCTGAGGAAAGAGCCATGCAGGATGGTGACATGGTAGCTGTTCCACAGATTCAGAAATGGTGCAGACACCTTGAACACATATTCCAGGGAGAGTACAGTGCTAAATCAGACACTCCCTTAGATGTCTGTGCTCTGGACAGCCCATGCAGGAGAGTCACAAGGAGAAGTTATCCTTTGGATCCCTACAGAGTCCTCCAGAGAAGAATAATCCAGGAAACCTCTTCAGCCCACTCCAAGACCCAGCACTGTATCAGCGATCCCGTGTATCAGTACTATTCATTCCAGCCTGAGCAAGTGGGCTGCTTTTCTATGAAATTGCTTTTTTGAGCAATTGTCATGGGGTAAAAACTGCATTTTCTGCCAGAAGAGTTTCTGGCTCCACGAGCTGTGCTCCCAAGAAGTGCCAGGTAGGCCTGTTAATGGAGCACAATGAAGAGTAATGTCTGCTGTGTCCTCCTCTCTTCAGAGTCCTCTTTAGGTGTGGGCTGAAGGACACAAAATGGCAGCAGGCTCCATACCACATACCGCATTTGGGAGGCTCTCCATGAAATGGAGGGACTTAGTAACATCTGGGGTGTAGGTGGCCTTCTGCGAGGCTCAGAAGGCATGGCCATTGAATAGAGAAGTTGGCCAAAAGCCTTGGTAAAAGGGGAAATGGCCAGCTTCTCTGGGTACAAAAAAGAAAGAAAATGGGACAGGACAGAAGGTCTTGTGTCACTGTGGACAGGAAGGAAAAAAGATTTCCTTGGTGAAGGGTGCTTTTTTTGTCCTCCGTGATCCAACCAGCTGGTTCCCCCCATTGCCTTTCTAGCCCTCATCAAGTCTTACTCCCCCACCCATATGAGCTGCTTACACAGACTTATTCCTTCTGCCACTTTCTCCACTGCCTTCCAGGAAGCAGACAGCAAGCAAGTCTCTCCTCACCCTCCCCCCTTTAATGAACTGCATGGCACAGCCTCTTGTCAGCTGCATTTTTCTCTAGCAAAACACGTAGCCCTCAGCCTGTGATGTTTCCTGAGGGTTGTGGAGGCAGCAGCCACAGATGCATGCCAGAATGCTCAAAAGGTCAAAAAAGACATAGAGAGCCAGGACAGACACAGTCAGAGAAACGATGCTCGCTCAGAAGAAGCAGGGATTGAGGTCCCATGGGGAGTGAGGGTAAAGCAGGGACATCTAAACCCTTGCTCTAGAAAAGAGAATGGCGTAGAAAAGTCATTGGACTCCAGCTTACCCTGCTCAGTTGACCCCATTAATGAAGGCATGATCAGACACGGGGGCATCTGGCTTCTCCAGTTACCCACAGACTGCAGAAGATGAGCATAAAGCTGCTGAAGAAATAGTTCTTGCTCTGGGCCAGATGGAAAGGCTCAGCCAGTTCCTTGGAGAAGCTGTGTAGGACACAGCAGCCATCAGGGCTGCACTGATTTGTGCAGCCTGTGCAGTTTGCACATTTGTGTCTAGTCTGTCAATCAGGAGCTGCCATATTGTAGTCAACGAAAAAAAGCACATTCCATTTACTCGTAGCATTTCATAGCATGTGGTTAAACTAGCCCTGTTCCCTGCTGTTGTGTGGGTATGGCTTCACCACCCGACAGCAGAGACTCTCTTCATCATGCTGTGAATGATCCTGCTTGGAAAGAAGGTTTCAGCGTCCCCTTTGAACCTGATGCTGGAGGAGGGGCAAACACAGACAGCATGAGGCCTCCTATTACAGCCTGCCAGGATGTCTGTAAAAGTGTGCTACTGGTCTGCTGAGACCCACTGACCACTGAGTGGCAGTCCTTGCAAGTTATGTGGTTGGAGCTGCTCTGGAATAGGCCCTGGAAGGCAGAATCAGATTGTCAGACAGGGAAGCTCTGGAAAGCAGTGTCTTGGATGCTTCAGTGATACCTCTGACTGGAGCGGTCCAAACTGAGAAGGTTTGGAGTGTGTCTGCAGCATCTTTAACCACGACTTTGCCTGGTTTGGATTTGTCCACCACAGCCTGCTTGGCCGCTGGCTGGTGGGACTCAGAGGTCACAAGGCTCCAAGAGGCAGCCACCGTGCAGTGCAGCCCTAGTGCCAGTGCATTTAGTTTTGGCACTCTGCACCTCACTGCTACTTCACCCACCGGTTTGAGCTCAGAGCCTTCAGCCGACAAAGCCCACAAAGACTTTGAGAAACTCAATGCCTTTATCTTCCCCCCCAAGCAAAGGCTGTTCAGAGCCAGTTCACTCTGGGTGTCCTAAGGAGCTGCCATGGCCTCCATGTGAGGCTTCCCGTTCTGCCTCTGCCTGTGGCCCAGCTCAGCACTGGGAGGAGGGCTGGACAGCAGGTCCACAGTGTCACCTGGAATAGGACAAAGAATGAGTCAAGCAGGAACATATTCAGAAGCAAAAAGCTCATGCAAAAGTCTTGCACTGGAATGGATGGCTGGGGTGCAATGTGGCGGGTGGAAAAACAACTTGTGACAAGCCATGGGTTCAAACCTCAGGATGGATTTTTGGTCCAGGGAAACAAAATTCATGTTATCCAGAATGGTACAGCAGTGCATACTGCAGCTGTAGGCATGGCAGCATGGCTGGATTTAATCTCCTGATCCACTCCTGTTTCACTGCATTCCTTGTTAGCAGGCAGTGCTCAGGCGAGAACTTAAATGTTTTCATTTGCAGGGAGCCAAGTGGGCAAATATTTTCCTGCATCTTCTAAGGTGTTTTGGAGAAGTGCAAATCTAACACACTAGACCTGATGCCAGGCCCAGGAAAACTGCAGGTCACTTTCTGTGCTTCCCCGCACAGCTCCCATCGATGTGATAATGCGAGAAAAAGTGGCTGGTTTGCTGCGCAAGCTCTGCCGTAGCCGGGGAAGATGTGCTAACCTTGGGGTCGGATATCTTGCCAACGCTCTTGTGAAGACTGAAGGTGTTATTTAACGTTGTCTCTGATGATTTTCGTTTTCACCACTCTCCATTTTGTCCTGGGCTTTTTAAAGTGTCTCTGGTTAAAATCAGGCCTTAGCCTTGACAGTGCTTTTGGAAAATGTCCACGCACGAGTTCTACTGGGGGAACCAAGAAATTAGGTGGGTAAAAGTTAGCTGGAATATTACTCATTAGCATTCATTTACTATGAAATATTAGAAGCAAGTGCTGTTTTAAGCACAGGATTGAGTTCCATGAGTGGTGAATGCCCAAATTTCAGTGGGCTCACAATGTAAGCCCCTCAATGTGACTGTTCGTTCAGTGTAATAGAAAGATAAAGTTAGATTTAATGGTAAGTTTAATGATTATTATAGGTTTTTTACATTATTATTTTGTGTGACTACTACTATTTTTAAATATCTTTTAAATATCTTTTCCTTTAATAGAAGATTTGACAGTGAGCCAAAGCATCTTAAAGATTTTGGTTTATGGCATTAAGGACTTTTAAAGACGGGAGTCAGAGTTGCTAGCAACAGAAAATCCTAAAGATGCGCTTGTTCATTTTTTCTGAAGGAAATTATTTGGCAAGTAGAACATTTGTCTTGCACGATGCTTATCAGAGAAGACAGAATTTAAAAAAATTGTGCATTGAACGAATAGTGTCTGATTACATACAACATGTTCTGCCAGATATTCTGAGACAGCACCAGAAGGCACCACATTTCAAGTGGCAACAGCATGTCATGGAAATATCTGAAAAGTCTCCTTCTCAGTGAAATGTCTGTTTACCATGCACTTGTTATCAAGCTGGCCTGTTTGCTTTTACCTGAATTTCCCTGTCCTTCAATCGTTAGATACATTTTCATATTTCAGATAGATTCTGATTTTCAGTGCCGTAAGAGCATAAACAAGCATAATAGGATTTGTTTTAAAATATATATTTAAAGGTAATTAATTCCTACAACAGGTACATGGATGTCATTGATTCGTATTGGCTTCAGTCCTTTGTTCTCATATACATACAAAAAAGACAACAGAAAGAGAATCTATTTCAACAGCTTCTTCACCTGTGGTGTTCCTGGTGGTGTATTAATAGGCTGATTTAAAGGAAGATACAGAGTGTCTGGAGAAGCAATAAGTGAAGGGCTTGTGTTGTTTATACCTCAATATGGCTTGCTTGACTGATGCAGTCTTTCTGGGTATCCTCAGGCGTATTCCTTAGCGTGTTTGTGCTTGAGTGCCCTGTCTGTGAGTGGGATAATAATATTTCTTCTGTCTGTTTAGATGATAATTTCCATGTGACAGAGACTGGGTCTTACAACATGTTGGTGCAGAACTCACTGGTGTGATCCACTAATACTGGTTCTTTAAACTGGTGGTAAAAAACAACTTGTACAAATATGAAAATTAAATGTTAATTCCTCAGCTGACAGTACAACCTAATTTCAAATATTTGAACGAGTGCTTTACTTCTGCTTGGCAGTAGGCCTCAGAGGTCAGTGTGAGGGATTTGGTAACATCTGCTAGCATCACCTTTGAACCGAAGCCTCAAGTGCCTCTGAAGCAGACAGAAGATATTCTGAACATAGGGCATTTTGCTATATGTATATGGTATGTGTATATGCTTTCCTTGAGGTTTGTAGATTGGGGTAGGAAGAAAAGGAGAGGTAGAGGAGCTGCTGAACCTCTGAAACTGGCTATTTTCTCTCCTCCAGCAATTCTTCTTCCATTCCTATTTGCCCATACCTAAACTGGGGCAAATCAGAAGACAGCAATTTTATTTGTGCATGGTACATCTCATGAGTTTTGGAGAAACACTATTGCAGGTCTTTAAGCTGGCATTTAGCAGTACCTCACAATGCCTCCTATCCTGAGAAGGGGCTCCTTGGCCTGTTGATGGTGGGAGTAGCATGGAAAGGGTGTTGATTTCATTGTTCATCATGTGTTGAGATGTACAGGGGGTGTGATGAGACCGCTACACTGCAGGACTTGGTGGAGGAATCTTAGAAAAACACCGTCAGAGGAAATCAGTAGAGAGGGAGTTTGCCAGCTAGGAATGGGGAGAAAAATTGGCAAGAATGGTAGACAGGAGAAAAAAGATACATTTTACAGGTTTTTTTTATATCAGTATCTCAATCCTCATATCCAAAGAAAATAAACTGCTGAACCTTCTACCATTCACCCACAACTAACCTTTACATGATGAAATGACAGTGCTGAGGCAAATTGTTGTAAGCTGAGAAAACAGTTTCCCTAAGCAATAGCAGTGATTTCAGCAAACTGTGACATTTGAAAACACAGACAGACTAACCTGTCCTTTATTCCCTAGCAGTGGAAATGCCCTGTTACATTCCATAGCCAACTCTGGTCAGTACCTGAGCTGACCCAAATAGTCAGGGAAGCTTCAACTCTTGGGCATCTTGGAGGTACAAAGAAATGTGGCACTTTGGTGATAGAACGCATGAAAAAGAGAATGGAGACAGGAAAAGTGTCTCCTTAAAAGAAATTCATGTCCCCAGGCAGCTTTTAGACTGAGAAAGGATAATGTTTATGTATCCATGAAACTCTACAGACAGAACAAAACCCATTGCTAACAACAGTACTGTTTTAAGATATTACTAGGTGAATAATCCTTACTACTGCCCTATTTTTAGCACCAGAAATTTAAAAAATGATGTGACTGTTTTGAAGAACATATCTTCTGTCCAAATGGTGATTCCACATTTTGTGGATTTTCAGTCATTTCAGTCACCACCAGAAGATCAGAGCCAAAAGTCTTGAACAGCACAACCAACAACAGAGGGTTTATCACCACCAGACCAATTCTGACAGCTCGAGGAAGAACCCCACATTTCATAGCAATAAAGAGAAAACTTTTCACTGTCCTCAGAATGAGCCTGCATTGGACAGGAAAGCACACACTGTAGAGGAAGGGTGGGCAAACTAGTCTGGGCACCAAAGTCATGGATCCATGTATAAATGTGCTTGTTTAAATATACTTCCCTTATCTCAACCCTTTACAGTAATCTCAGTTTTTAAAAGCCATTTCTAAGTACTGAGTCTTTTAAATCTCATAATTTCATAGTTTCAGACATCTGGTAAACTCCATCTGTGCTATGGAACTCTGCTATTTCAAGGTCATGCATTTCAGTAAATGATTCCTACTGCATTTTGCTCCTGTGTGAATTCAGAGTTCTCAGAATTAACCAGGCAGCTCTCTGCATCCGGCTGAGGCACAGAAATACTGGGACAATGAATTCTAGAAAAACCGCATCAGAGCACTAATCCATGGGAGTGGGTCATGAAGGGTAAAGAGAAGTAGAAATGAGGCTGGAAGTGAGTGGCCTTACAGAAAGCGAGTTTATAGGAAATAGCAGAGTAGGCAGTTTGCTAAATAAATGCTATGAAGCACAAGCTCACACCACCTCAGTGCGAAAGGAGAGCAGGAATTTCAGTAAGACCAGCGTGCCTCAATCATTAGCTCTCCTTTGATCTCAGCATAAGAAGAAAATATGCAGAAAATGAAATGTAGGTCATCATACTGAAGGGTTGTACTAAAATGGTAATACAAGCCTTTATCGTGGAAATGACACTGTAAGTTAGCAAGAGAAATAAAATGCAAGTAAGGATATTTCTGGAAGTATATATGTAAAAGGAGGGAGCTCAAGCTC
>JAWWES010000168.1:11523748-11556184 GCA_035583135.1 Lophotriccus pileatus | reverse complement strand
TCCTTGTGTCCCTTTTTAACATATTTATCCTGTTCAGTCTCCTGGACTTCTCACCTGTTTTCTGTAAAGTGCTGAAAGTAACTACCAATGCCTCTAAGACTGCTAACCACGTACTTTATAACAAATGTTGTCAGGTTCAGATGATTTAGTACAACCTATCTAAGTAATTTCTCACTCTGTCTAATGAAGCTGATTAATCAAGCTGTCACTTAAAAGGATCTAGAACAGTACTGGTGTATGAGCTTTGGTGAGAAGTGGAAACACGGTCTCTTGGCTGTACTATCTTACCAACTCCAAAAAAGCAATAGAAGCCTACTAAGATGTGCCCACAAACCCTCAAGTTTTTACAAGGTGAGTAGCAGTAGGTTTCTTGGGGTAGGTGATAAAAGCTGACTGCCTCTCTCCATTTTGGGGTAGCAGGATCATGGATGACGGAAAGCCGTGTGAAAATCTGACTGTTCCCGAGGCTGAGATTCAGAGGCTGGTTTGGATATCCAGGTGTTTCCTACACAAGAACCGCCTTTTTATTATGCTGCTTCTTGTAGCTCTGTGAAAACATCATAAGTGTAAGAAAGCAAAAAGGCTTATGAGTGTTAGGGGGTAATAAGAAGTTTCCTATATCCTGTATGAGGGGAATGGAAACCAGCAGTGTTTAACCTTTTGACAGTGAAGAAAAAGAAACACAGTTTCTGAGTCTTGTGGGGGCAGAGGCTCCAGTCATACTGTGGTACATGGAGTGGCTGTGTGCATTGGTTAAAGTAGTTCATTTTCTGGCCAAGGAAATCCAGCTCTGGTTTGTGGGATTTCCTTTCCCAGCAATGAACGGCCGGTTCATTCCCCTCTGAAGCCCCTCACATTGTGGAGGTGGTGGGTGCAGCAAACGTGGCTGCTGAGCACCATCAGGCTGGAGGGGGCCCTCCTTCAGTGTGACAGGAGAGAGAGGCAGCTCTCTGGGGTGTGAGTGTGAGCCTGGCAGGTCATGAATCCCCCAAACTGCCGTCGCGCAGGTGGCACGTGCTGCCCTTGGGGATGCACACCGAGACCAGCACAGAGGGGACAGAGAGCTGCAGGTGTTACCTCAGCACTCAACTCTGAACTTGCCACCCACGGGTTCAGCGCAGCAAGTCAGGAGCTGCAGGGCCCTGCACTCTCACTGGGGGCATGTTGTGGTGCCACATGGCAGCTGCCTGCTCCTGCCTTTGCATTGGGAAATTACCCATGCAGTTACCCATCAAGGCACAGGCACCACAGCACAACCTCCCCTGGGATGTTGGGAGACCCCTCGCCAGCCAGGTCTGGCCTTGCCCTATCCCTCTGGCCCAGAGACAGCTCTCAAAGATGCTATGGAAACCCCTATGGTGGTCTTGGGCAGCTCTCTGCAGGGAGCACAAACAGCAACCCAGGGAACATGTGGAGCTCACCAGGCTCTGGGGAATGCTCCCATGTGGTCCTATACTGTGAGGAAGGTGAGTCAGTGGTGACCACACAACATGTAAAGAGGTTTGCAGCATAAGGGATTGAAGGCACCGCGCTCCCTGGTACAACATGGACACGGCCACTCTGCCCTGGATGGAATGCCATCTGAGCTCGCTTCTGTGGTGTATCATGGCCAGTGTGTATATCCCTAGTCACTGTCTTCCTCTTGGAAGAGACCAGGAAAGGTACACTCTCCGACAGAGTAAGGGTCTTCTTTCAAGTAGTAATTTAGAGGCGATTGATGGAAAAGTCTTCTTTTGGGCTCGATTTCACGTTTTTAAGGTCTATAGGAAAGGTCTAGAGGGTACTAGTTTGAGTTTCTTTCTTGCCTCTTTTTTATCCTAGGAAGATGATGAAATAAATAGCTACATAAATACGTATGTAAAACCAGATAAATGCATAGCATGACATGAAATCATATATATCAAATCAATCAAGATAGGATTGCTCAGTTTGGTAGAGAATAGCCTGAATACTTGGGTGTGCAAAACCTGAGCTGCTCACTGAAGAAGTGACGCTGGTGCATTCTCTAAAAAAAACCCATAAATTGGCCCATATGGTAATTGCTCAACGTAATTATGTAAATGTTAGGGAAAGTATTTAGCATCATGAACTTAAACAATCTTGTCTAAAAATCCTATTCCTACACAGTTTATTTTACTCTTTTCTCTAGGGATTTTATTGTTCTGTAATTATTACCATGTATAAACACATCTGAATTGCTAAAGTAATCATAATAATTAAAAAAACCCCTGACAAGCCCATCTTACAAATTACAGCTAAAAAAAAAAAAAAGAACCTCAGTACTTTTCCTTTGTAGATCAGTTTCAAGCCTCAGAGAAAATGACACATTTTGAAGTGTTTACTACAGACTACTTTACTGGAATAGGTAGATGCAAAAATAGATGAAGATTTATAAAAAGCTGTAGCTACTTGGCTGAAAATAGTTTTACTTTTTACTCAGATAGAAACTAATAAGTGTGTCTGAGGAGAAACAGCTTTTCTCCTAGTTTCTGGGTGCTCATTGCTCATCAAAGAGTTCAGATTTTTTTAATAGGCAGGAAAAATTATTGCCTGTTTTCTTCTGAATTAGGTCTTACATTCCTATTCCAAGGAAAATCAAATTATTTATAACTTTTCTCCTAGGCTTCTTGTCTTATGGCTTTGAGAAAGCAACTTTCCTCACATATTTTTGTGGTCAGCAGGGGAGTTCTTGGTGGGAATTGCAGCACATGGATCTCCTTTAGGTGACACTGTCCACATGGTAGGTAGGAGGGGTGATGTTTAAGGCCTGTTTGAGCAAGGTCAATAAACAAGTGCCAATGATAGGTACACACATAATCCTAAATTAGTGGAATAGCTCAGGGTTAAAGTTACCTACCACGCTGACTCATGCCCTGAAGATTTTTGTAACTTTTTTCCTGCGATAAGCCTGTGAACAAGTTTTCTTTTAATTAAGCTTTTATATTCTCACAGAGCGCTTTTTAGCTTTCAATATGCCGCTTACTGCATACACGTCTTCTAACCTTCCAAACCCACATCTTTGCCAGGCTGCCAATGTAAAATAAAGTTCTGGATCTTTCCCCCAAGCACTTCCTTAAGTCTTTTTTTTTCACCCCTGTCATTATATAAAGCACTATGGTGCTCTTTCTTTTAAGCTTGCCATCTGGATGTCATTTTTGATTTTGTCTCTTTTTAAATATGCAGATTCAGGCTAGACCTGAAATGACGCAGCTTCTTTCTATGCAACGGTTCTAAAAGCTCTGTTTTCTTTCCCAGCTGCTTCATCAAAACTTTGGTTATGGCTTTATCATCTCAGGTCTTAGTATTTCAAGTTCTTCCTCTCTGTTATGAAACCCAGCATTTTCTACCTCTATAGGGATATGAAAATTGGTGCTGCAAAAATTATTTTCCTGGCTGCATGGACCATACAACCCCCCTTTTGAAACATCTTCCCCTGCGGCCTCCTATCAGTCACAACTTTCTTGTCTTTATCTGCGAGGTGAAGTGCCTCACCACTCAGTCTTACCCAGGTTAGCTGATCTTGAAATGAATCCTGGAGAGTGTGGTATCCCCACCTCCATGTCTTTGCTCACATGAATAATCCTTGTCTCCTGAAACTAGGGCTCACAGCAAGGGAGGGGAAGATGCTGGCTCTCTGCCAGGGCTCAGGGTGCATGGAGTAGACACTGTCATTTCCAGGTTGGATCTGGTCTGGTTGTCCTGGTACCCTCCTCTGCAGGGCCCAGCTTCTGTCCACTAACAGCACAGGGAATACAAGCCAACCACTTCCATGTATAAAATTACTGTTATGCATAGATGTTTGAACACCCAAGGTTTTAGATTATCATATCTCTATACTTGAGACTTTCTCCCTCTACCTGTGTTTATAAAACAAAGAGAAAACAATTCTTACTGGGATCTTTGGATGTACTTATAAAACTACAAAAAACACCACTGTTCATTAATTGCCATCCATCTGATTTTTCTGTGATCACTACCTTGTGCTTTGCCACTCTATTTATGAAACCAGATTTAAAAATTTACAAATGCAAGGAATGTAATAGTAATATTTTTTCAATAGAATCTTTTGAACATAATGGATGATTGTGTTAATTGTTCTAATCCTTTGACATATCTGTCAGTGCTGTTTAAAGAACAAGAAGATTTTCTTGAAAAATTCACAAGATTGGGTAGCTACATCAATCAGAATAGTAATTTAAAATGATGTATAATGAAACCTAAAAAAAAAAAAAATCAGGGAAAATAAGAATGTTTGGTTTTCTATGTAACTTTAAACGAAGAAATTAGATATCATTTTTCCAATAGGTTACATAGAGATTAGTGTGTCCTTAAAATTCACTTAAAATCTGCTTTTCATGTCACTGCCATTCTTGGCAGTGGAGTTTACTGGTTGCTGTGCTAATAGCCAACAATGAGACTGTAGCTGTATTTTTATTAAAAAACACCCAATACTTGATAAACTAGCAGCAGCTTCACTTTATCATAGTCTGTACTTTTGATTTTTCTTAAGCTAGAGAACATAATGAAGAATTACAAGATTTACCTTGATGGCTTGATACTCACACGAGTCCCTGATCCTGACAGCTACCAGTAATTGATTTGTAGGTGAGAGAACGCCAGAACCAGGGCACGTGGGAAGAAAATCGTTTCTTTGTTTAGCCAACCTGCCTTCGGGCTGCCCGTGCTTTAGAAACTTCCCGAGTCAAAACTGTGTCCCTGATCGCTGTGCTTAGTGGCTGTTTTATGCTCTGTGACTTTGTCTAACCTTTTGTTACTCAGATGCAGTCTCGTTTTCCACAGCCCCTTGTGGCAGCGACTTCCACAATTCCATTGATTGTGTCTGTGGAAAACAGGATCTTTTTTTTGTTTGTTTAAACTCGTTTCTTCAAAGTATCTCTGGGTGTCCCTGAGTTCTCCTATTTTGAGACTTTCTCTGCTCAATTTCCCTCTGCTGCTTAGGAATTTACAGACCTCTGTTTTATCTCCCTCTCACTTATCTCTTTTTCCGAACTGGAAAATGTTAGGCTATGTATTCTCTCTTGTGTCAGTTGTTCCTTACTTCTGATCGGCCAGGGCAATAAGGAAACGGATGTGAAAAAACAGCTTATCACTACAGGAGAATACAAAGCCAGTGGAGACTGAGTGCTGGCATTCCTCTTCCAAAATGCTGTTGTGAATTCCGGGGACAAAGGATCTCCTTCTCATACAGTTACACCATTAACTCACAAAGTATCAATTTGTTTCCTATGCGTCGAACACTCTTCCCCTCCGGTGAGACCGAATGGGTGCTGAAGAATGTTTTTCCTTATGTTGTTCTTCGTTTTAAAGCTTTTCGTTTTTAAGCAGAGAAATCTGGTGAAAGAATTGCAAAGCTCAGCATGCCAAATTGGGAAATGGTGGAATTAAGATTATGGGTACATCACTGACTTGCCCCCATGTGTATATATGGTATGATGCTAGTTCTTAATTAGCTCCACAACCTGTTACTTCTCTGTGGATCTCTGTTAGTCTCTGTGCCAAGCAGTCACTGCTTTCCAACTGGGTCTGTGATGGGAAGGAGGATCCTGCCTGTGGGACCCTCCCCTCCATGCAGAGTCAAAATGTGTGTCAAATACAGAAAGCCTGGTTTTTTTTTTTGGTGAATAAGCATGAGGCTGCCTGGGTTGCTGTTCCTCCCTCCTGACACAGCTCCAGTGTTGTACAAGGCAAGCCCTTCAGCAAAGATTTCATGCATGGCCACTGCTTGTGTTTTGGTCCTTTTTTTTTTTTTTTTTTTTTTTTTTTCCATTTTCTAGGTAGGTGGAGTGTGTCTGCCTTATGAACTTGTTGTTGTGGTTGTGCCATTTGGGAACATGATAACAGCTATCTGTCATTCTTTGTTGGCAGAAGGATGTATGTGTGTGTATACAAGTATGTAAAACTACGCATACACGATTTCATTGTGATGTATCTTTAGGAAAAGGGGAGAGGAAGGGAAGCAGGAATTACCTCAAAGTAGGTCTAACAGCAAAAGTTCTGCTTCTTTGTAGTATGGGCACCTGCCAAGTGCTTTAGATGTCCAGAAACACACTGGACAGTAAGTTATTACCCAAAGAGGCAGGTCACCACTTGAAACATCAGCCTGCCCCCAGCTGAGGTGGAGGACATGCAAGGGACCAGGGTGGTCCTTCCTATCACACCCTGCAAACAGAGTGCTCTGACCGGCTACTAAAAGGGATGAATATGGGGCTGTGACACCCAGAGGTGGGTGACACTCGGAGGAGAGGGTGGCCTTGGTCTGAATGGCCTAAATGAGTGGGAAACCCATTCATGCGCATGGTCACAAGAAAACACGATGAAGAGCGGTAAAAGAATATAGTCTCTATGATTTTTTTCCCCCTCTTAGTGGGAAGCGACATTAGCGACGCTTCGGCTTCAAACCCCCCACTGTGCCTCGGCTCGGCACCTGCACGCAGGGTCACTAAGACCTCCCTCCCCACCCCGTGGGTACCCCAGAGCGGCTCGCTGATGTTGATGAGGCACTCGGGCGCTCCAGCGAAGCCCAGGAGGACAGCGCTCAGGAAGATCCCAGGAGGATCGCCCCCGCATCGCCGTGCCCGGGGGCGGCAGAGCGGGGCAGGGGGACACGCGGGGCTGGCACATCCCGCGCGGCGCCGACACGGGGGGGGCGGAGCCGGGCATGCATACCCCGGCCCTCATTAGCATGGCGATGAGCGGGCCCCGCCCCCGGCGGCCATTAGTGGCGCGGCGCCGTGGCTGCGGGGGCGGGCGGTGCTGTGCCCTGCGCTGCTCTGCTCGGCTCGGCGCTGCCGCTGCTCCGCTCGCCGGGGCGGCCGCTGTTCCTCCTCTCGCTGCTGCTGCTGCTGCCGCTGCTCGGCGCGGCGGGGCCTGCGGCTGCTCAGCCCGAGGAGGAGGAGGAGGACAGGGAGAGAGCGGCGGGGAGAGAGAGGCAGGCGCCGGACCCCGCGGCGGCGGCGGCGGCGCTGCCGCGATCGGCTGCGCTCGGCTCC
Source organism: Lophotriccus pileatus (assembly GCA_035583135.1). Taxonomy (NCBI): domain Eukaryota; kingdom Metazoa; phylum Chordata; class Aves; order Passeriformes; family Tyrannidae; genus Lophotriccus; species Lophotriccus pileatus. Next base: position 11,549,174 of record JAWWES010000168.1, on the reverse strand, counting down.
CCCATGGCCGCGGGCTGCAGGGACGGCCCGGGGCAGGAGAAGTACCGGCTGGTGGTGGTGGGCGGCGGCGGCGTGGGCAAGTCTGCGCTCACCATCCAGTTCATCCAGGTGAGGGGCCGCGGCGCCGGGGGGAAAGCGCTCCGCCCGGCGGGGCCTGGGCGCTGCCCGGCGCGCAGCGCGGGGGGGCCGGGGCTGCAGCCGGGGCTGGAGCCGGCGCGGCGGGGCGGCCGCTCCCGGCGGCGCCGCGGGATGCTGCCGGCGGGGCAGCGGGAAGCCAGGGGTGGGGAGGCGGCGGCGGCGTGACCTTGAGGGGCCCGGGGCGGCGGCGGTGGCCGGGGTGGTGCGAGCCCCCGGGAAGGTTCTGGAGGGCGGGAAGGGACGGACACCGCCCCCGGCCCGCCGGGCGCCGCCGCCGGGGTGGGGTTGACCGGGCCGGGCGCTGGGACCGGCGGCTCCGGTGTCGCGGGCGGGGTCCGGCCCCGCGCTCCGCCCGGGAAGCGGCAGGCGCGGTCGGGGAGCGGTGACACTCGGCGTCCGGCTCCGAAATAGCTGCCCCGGGCTGAGCATCTTGTGCCGGCCCGGCGAGGGGCCAGGAAGCTCCTGCGGCTCCCCCTGAGAGAGGAGAGGTGTTTGCGGTGGGCACGCTGTGCTAGCTACGAGCAGCCACCTTCCACTGCCTCTCTGAGCTCCTGCTGTTGAGCCTTCAACTTCTAGACAATTGAACTTTTTCTTTTATTCGTTTTCAGTAAAAAACATGACAGAATAAGTGCTGCAAAGCGTGTGTGTCAGTCTCACGAGGAAGAGCCCTTTTTACTGTTTCACCACTAATTCAGCCTTAGCCCCTTTATTTATTTTCATCCTCTGCCCTGTTGCTTTTCGCGTTTCTATCTCTGCCTGTTTATGGTGGGAGGAGGAAACAACCACTTGCGTTCTGCTTGCTGGTGTAGCTGACGGCAGATCGGCAAATCTGGAGAGCATGGCTTTTTGTTTGTTTTCTTTTATTCCACTGAGGAGAGGCCATAATGCTTTACCAGCCCCTAAGATAGGGTGCTTGACAGCAGGGCAGACTTGTCTTTGAATGCTTGGGGCAGTGGTGTTCTCAGCTAGTATTTTGTTAAAGCAGGTGATCTGATAGCAAATAGGCTATTGTTTTATTTCAGATTTTTTTTGCTAACACATATATCCATGTGTTCATTAGTTGTAGTACTCTGTTGATAATTTAAGCTCTGCAGCATAGAATAAGTAACTACATAGAAAGTAGCACTTCGAAATTTTTGGTAAGTACTGGATAACTGAATGTTTTCATAAGATCCAGTATTGTACAGGACAGACACTTCAGGAGAATTAGCTCTTTGGAAGTTAGTTTGGATGGTGTATTTGAGATTGAAATGTGTTGTGCAGGTATCTTTTGTCAGATGCACAGATCCCTGGTCAGATACTGGTAAAATACTGAGTTGTTGGTCTGTTTGAAGGTGATGAGGCTGGAATAACTGCAGTCCTCTCAGTGTGTGGATTGAATTCCTCACTGCTTGCATATGGAGATAATTAAATACCGTGGTTGTCTGAACCTGGTTTACGGTGCCATTCACTCAAACAAGATACTGCTGCTTTAGCTGGTATTGCCTGTATCTTGCTGTGAACATCTAAGCTGGCTGTAACAGTAATGTGTGCAGCTGGACATGGCTTCAGTTCTGAGATGCTGCTGTCTTGGGAAATGTTGCTGAATGGATTTCTGGATTCCTTGGCAGCATGAAAGGCTTTTGGATAACTTTGGGTAACAAAAATGCTGTAATTTCTATTGAAGACACAAGGAGGAAAAAAAGTGAAGTTCACACTTATGCCTTGGCACATCCACTTATTTTAAGAGCAGTAAGGTTCTGCTGGGTACTGGATAGCTTCAGTTTTTGAGCACTGGTAGAAATTAATTCTTTAAAAGTTTGAGCTTTTATAAAATATAAATGAAAGTTATGGGTCAAGTGCTGTGACTGACACTTGTCTTCCAGCAAATATATGCAGAAGAGGAACCTGTGTCTGCTCTGTCACATATAAATATCTCTTCAAATTAATAGCAGGAAAAGAAATAGTTCACTTTGAAATAGTGTTGAGGAAACAGCACTGTAGTGTTAAGCTGACACGTTGAGGGTGAGTTTTTCAAAACAACTTATTGTCAGTTTGCATTATCTTCATCTCCTTCCCTGTCGGCAGCATTATCTTGAGATAAAAGCTTGCCACCGTTAAGTGAAGTTCAGCAGAAAATTCAGCCTTAAAAACAAACAAAAAACCCCAAACCCCAACAAAACAGACCTAAAGAGAAATAGCTGAGAAATAAAGACCTCCTGAGCAGTACCTCAGGTACCTTAGAGAAGAATTTGGTATTGTTTCCATGCTTGCTGTGTGGTTACGGACAATGAGAGATGAGGCTTGATGTATTATTTATATCCCACAGTGTCTTCCTGAGCTCTTAAAGCTGTGATGTTATCAAGAGTGTGCAAAGCCATGCAAGCACTTGGGTAGTTTCTGTATGGCAAGTGTATTGCCAAATACGTTGTTTGTCTTTTAAGGCTGCACAGAAACTGCTCCAAGTTGTTTTAAAATTGATTACAAGTGAGTCACGTGCTTCATTTTTGGAATTTCTTAGGATTAAGTGACAAACGTGTAGTGGCCTTCACTAAAACGTGGATCAGTACTAGCTCTTGCCACATGACAGATCATAATGTCAGTGAAAGATTTAAATTCTCTTTTGCTGTTTTATTCCTTGTGTTTGAAATATGGCTGTCACCAACTCAGTTTTGAAGCTTAAAAAGGAAAGTGTTTTTTCCTTGCTGATAATTGCAAATACTTCTGCACTTAGCTTTGCTCTCCTATAATTCTTTCTTTAGTTTTCAGTAAATCAGTACTCAAGTACAGTTGTTCTTGCTTTTGCTTCAGTGCTACTGATTATTTTCTAGTAAATAAGACTATTGTGGGGACAGGATATCATGGGGAAGCATGTGCTGTGATTTACGTTTTATCTTTGAAAGATGACGAGGAATTCATATTTGAAAAGTCTTCCTTGATTTCAGATAAAACAAACAAAAACATGAGGAACGGAGGATGTAAGAAGAACTAGTGAATCTTCTTTCTTAGCCTGCTTTCTGGGATCCTGCACAGCTTCTCCTTTCCTGCCTTGTTAAGATGTTGATGGGGAAGCAGAGAGCATTCATTGCTACAGGAGTAGGAATGGCTGAGGTTATGGTAGGGTTCAGCATGTAAAGCGCTCCTGTGCATGCTGTCCTGTGTGAGAGTATCAGTTCCCCATGATTGTTGTGCTCAATCTGAGCTGAAACAACAACGTTTTTGTAAGGAGGCTGAGTGAGCAAATCCATCTCATACAATGAAAGCTCTTTCAGCAGTGGGTCCAGCATCACTGTGCTAATTAGTAGTGCAGGAGGAGCGGTACATGAGGTGTAACTGGTCACTTGTGTGCAACTGCTTGTGGCCCTGGGTTCACTTCTCAGACGTTCATCTAACAATCTGGAGGAACTTTAGAGTACAAATTAGCAGATCAAAGCTTTCGGTGGTTAGATGTCTATAGTGTGTTCCTCAAAATTCTTCCTCTAGGGAGATAAACACAGCTTGATATTGCTGTTTGTGGGCCGGGATTTCATCCTGGAAATATCAGATCATTTCCTTTAAATCAGGATATGATAGATGAACTTACTGCTGTTGAGTCTGTGCACTGTTAAGACCGGAAGTGAAGATGTTTTAATTGGGGAGGAGAGTTGATGGGATGTTGAAGCCATAAACTCTAGGAAAGCAGCAGTGAATGATAGCTCAGCTTTACACCACAGCATTTTGTAAAACTCTAAGCGGTAGAACCAAGCATTCCTTCTGTTATTGAAAACATACACAAATAATCCATCATGCTCGCATCCCAAGAGGCAGAAAACTTTCAAAATGCATTGCAGCCAGTTAACTGGCCTCTTAGCAGGCTGAGGTATTTGGGAGTATGAGCTGTGCAGAGCACACAGCTGTTGCCACAATAGCTTTTCTCCAGCTGTCATGCAGAGGTCTGTCACAAAATACTCCACATTCCCCTGTAACTCAGCCCTGTGTAATATTCAGGTTTCCTTGCTCAAAGGGAATACAGCCTAGCAACTACCTAATCACCCTCTGAATTTTTTTTTATCCTGCAGTTACCATTTACTTCATGCCTTTTTTTTTTTTCTTTTTCAAAACTGAACAACGTATAGCTAGTTTTAGCAGTACACAGCAAGAAAGCCACTAATGTTTTATTCTTTCAAATCTGCTCTGCAAAATAGCGGATTTTTTGAACAGAATTGATAAAATTATTTGTCCTGTGTTTTTTTTCCTCTTCGTAAAAGTAGAGCTTTTGTTTTGTGACATTGTCATGTGTAGTTCTGCATGCTGAGTAGACTCTAGTGACCTACATGAATGTATTAGTTAATAAATGTCCCTAGATCCTTGAGATGGTATTGACTGGATGTAATTAAGTGTGACTGAGTTCAGCCTAGTTTGTCAGTCAGCTTAATGTTACCTGTGGTAATGCATGAATGTGTTTGAAACTGCTAAAACAGTTAATGTGATACAAAATGTATGTAGAAGTTCAGTGTTTTGGGGTTTCTTTGTTTGTTTACTCATTTCATGCTGTATTTACAAGCTCAAATCTTACTGCCAAATTCGTAAAAGAAAGTATTTTTCCTACTGCTCTGAAACTGTTGGTAACAAGCTCCGATTGGAGCTGAGCTTACTGTTCCACTAACTAGTGGGTAAAATGAGTTGGATATAGATTTTTGACTCTCTAATGTTAATATCAGACACTTGTCTGAAAGAAAGCATATGACTTGCAGATGGATGGCGAGCAGTTGTTCAGGCTTTTTTTCCTCTTTTTCCTTTCCTTTTCCAAGCTGCTACTTTTACAAGACAGTTATTTCTCCTTAACTAGAGACAAAGCTAAAGGTGGGTTATCTCAAAGTGTCTTTTATCTCTGAAATAGCTGTTGGGCAACAAAAGAACTTGTTCTGAATTTTACGCTCTAAATATGAATTTCAAGCTCTAAAATAGAGTCGTAAGGTAGATTGAAAAGCAACAACTGAACATGCAGCTGGTGTTGGAGCCAGCGTGCTGGATGTTTGACAGACCCTGATGTCTTAGTGTACCGCTTCCGTGTGCTGGACTCGGGGTGTGCAAATCCCTCCAGAGTTTCTGGGTATTCTGACTAACCCTCGCTGACCGTCAAAAAAATGCTCTTTGAGTAAGCGCGTAAGGAAATCAAAGGAATCAAATGCCATGAATTCCAGGCTGCAGATTCACGCAGGGCTACGCTGGGACTGGTATGCTTACATTGTGATAAAGCGTGGGGCCTTCTTGCCCTAAGTCGTGCAGTGTAACTCAAGGTGACAAAATACAGTCCAGGAGAGTGAGCAACTGATTGTTGACATCTGTTGAGGTTAAAGGTGGGAAATAAAAGTCCTAATCAAAACAAAGCACTTGTGATGCAGTCAACTGGAATAATAAGGGCTGCTTGTTGCCCTTCTTGTGAAACTTGAACTGCTTGGCGTCTTGCTTCCTGGAACACTGCTACCAAGCAAAAGGTTGGACTCGCTCTGATTAGTTGTAAATCTACAGCCTGGGAAACGTGATAGATGACTTCAGGCTTGCCTTGCAGGCAAGAGGGAAAGCTTAACTTACCTGTGAGTGTTTCAGTATAGCCAGCAGTGGCATAATACATCCTAAGCTACCCAGCAGGGATGCCATGTACTAAGGCACGTACAGGGTAGAACTGAGCTGGGTTCAAAAGCTGGTATAAATTTGTAGCAGTGTAGCAGTTTTGAGATAGTCATCATTCTGGTTTTGAGCAATTTACAGTTCTTTCCCAAAGTTGAAATTCCTTTGGGATAACTTAACGCGCATCGCAGTCAGGAAGCACCTTTCTATGTGTTAACTCCTAGCAGCGGTTGCTTATGTAGCAAGTAAATATTGACATACCTTTTGGTTATCAGGTTGTCTTCTACTGCCACTTGCACAGGGAGTACTGGCACAGCTTCCCAGATTACTGGCCGGCATGCCCTTTGCACTCTGAGGGATGAATAGGCAGCCGCTGGCCTGTAGCCCTGTTCCTCCTTCCCGTACTAGAGGGAGAGGCTTCTGCTTCTGGTTTTGGCTGGAGCTCTGAATTCCAGTGTTCAGTAGTGGTGGTAGAGGGTGGCTCTCATAAGTAGAGCCCTTATATTCCGAGAGTTTTGAAGGACCCAAGTGACTTGTATTTGTATACCTTGTGCAACCTGTTTGCACTTACCGAAAGCATTCCCAGCACTGAAAATGTTGTGACTGAGCTCCTTGATGTATCCGAAGATAAATACCAGCTTGGTGAAGTGGAACGCAGTAGTCTTCTGGCTAGCTGGTAGGAAGCTAGGTTTTCTGCAGACCTTCCCAAATGAGTCACTCTTTGGGTCTAGACTGGTGTGACACAAGCAGAGAACTTCTGTGTTGGTTCGGGCAGTTCAGGTGGCTTTAACTGCATGGTTTTGGTAATCTTGTCTTCAGTTATGGTCATAAGGCACTGTTAAAGGAAAATCTAACAACCAGATAAATGCATCACTTACTGTGAATGTGTTCTAGTTCAAGAAATATGTGAAACCAACATTAAAACTGAAATCATGCCTATAATTGAACCTTTTTTTCTTTTTTAAACTTTTCCTTGTTGCTCGGTATATAAAATGTCCAGAGCTTTCTGGATGTAACTTTGAGCATCCAAGACGAACTCTTACTGTAAGGAGGAGGAGTGAATGGGAACCAGATTGAAAAGTTTAATTGCAAGTAATGCCATTAGGCAATGTTTGCCTGCAAGTGGCTTGCCTTATAAAGTTGCTGGAGTTTGGTTTTGAAATTATGTCAGACAGCAATGGTAGCCTGCTACTACAGATTTCTAGAGTTAGATCCCAGGTGAATTATTTCTGTCTTAGCAGTGAGTGAGGCCCTTTCTGTTTGTCTTGCACTGTATCCTTCATTACTAAGATATGCTCTGTGACTGTGAACAACTTTTTTTTTTCTTGAATCTTTTTATCTTTTGTTCTTCGATGTTTTTTACATTCTGTCTCACAGCTTAAGCGTGGTTGCAGCTTAGGTTTGGCATAGCCTGTAGGACTCTTAGTGGGAACAGGTAATACAAAAGAAAATATTTCTGTCCTCTCTTTATGACTTAATTACTTGAAGCAGATAGCAGACAAGGGATGTTTACCTAACCTGTTTGGTCTTCTTACTTTTTCTCCTCTGATGACACACCATACGTATACTTAAACTGGTCACATCCCGGCCTGTAAAGTGCTCGATGTGCGGTGGTGCTTCTAGGTGGAACTTCCATGAGGTTCAAATTACTTTTTTATGGATTGCTTGCTTTTACTAGGTTGTTTTTAAGAGGGCTGGCTGGATTGCAGTGCATGGGCTGTTCTTGCTTGAGTTAAAGAAGGTCACGTATTCAGGTTTGAAGTGGTTGATCTTGCAGCTAATCAAGCATTGTGTGCAAGGGCTTGTCATTACAGCGAGGTCAGGGGTTCTGATCTGCTACTGGAATGGGAAAGGCTGGAGAACTTGCACTTACGCTGTCCTTAAGCATACACAGAGCCTCACACCTGACTGCGTGAGGGTTAACTGAGGAGGACTGTGTGTGCACTTCCCTAGGTAGGTGGGGAAGCGCCGTAAACTTGGATATCATGTTGGATGGTGGAGTTCATCGTGAATTTTTGTAACATACAAATGTGCTCACGCAAAATCCCACAAAGGACTAAAAAGGAGAAGCTTCTGGAAGAGACTTGTGTGGGGCTCCCAAGAACTGCAACTGGCAAGTGAGAGCTGTGTTTGTGACCACGAGGGCTGTGCTGAGCAGTAGGAGTGGTGTGGTGGTGCAGACAGAGGAACTGAAGGGCCTTGAAAGTGAGGGCAAATTGATTGTTTGCTTTTTAGAAGGGACTGACAGTGGACGGGCACAAAGCTAGGGAAATATTTTTGCTCTGCAAGCCTGAAGAAACAGGGCTTTGTTGTAATTGAAGGTTTAATTTGATAAGCTAGTACTACCAACAAGGAAGAATGTTCAGAAGGTCCCCACGCTGCCACAGCAGTTTGCCGCTATAGCTATTTACTCCCTCTAGTTCTCTGAAACTCCACAAGCGACTGGAGTTAAAAATAACCAGGGAATGTTTTTGCCCAGGATCAGTTACCCTGTCTGGTTGACTGTGCAGCTCTGCAAACAGCTTCATCTGGCAGTCGTGCTCATTTAACCAGACCTGCACCAGCTTCTCAGCTGCGACCAGAAAGCAAAGTGTAGTTTTTGGTGAATCCAGATAGGAGTGAGTTCAGGCAGCAGGAATGTACGCAGAAGGGCGCTATTAAAGATAGCGTAAACTACTAGCTGCTAGCACCAGCGTGCGTTAATAATTAACCAGATGTTAGCACTGACACATAAAAATGCTGCACTTGAAGAAAAAAATTAGTGTAACGCTCATAACCGAAAGTACCCTACAAATATCTTTATTCAGAGGCCCTATGAGAAGCATTATTTCTCAGCAGATTAGCTGAGAAATACACACATACTAATAACTATCAACTGTGTCACTTTCCTCCGGTCTTCTAAGCCAGAAAGTAAACTTGAGCTTCTACGCAACTTAAAAGCAAATTGTTTTTCCAGTCCTGTTCAGAGTATTCTGTAAGTGTAGTGATATTATAATACGTTGAGTCACTAGTTACATTTGCTAGGAAAAGAAATCTTAAAATCACTGCAGTTACTTTTTGAGTTTTTCTGACAAAAGTAACATGCCCAGCTCATATTACAGGGCATCTTCAGCGTTCCTTATTTAAGAAAACATTAATCCATAAACCTGCAAGAAAATCTGTGTATTTTTGCTTCGTATGTGGTAAGTAGACCATGAAATGGTAGGATGCCACTGATAAATCTGTGTGAAAAATCTGGCATCTTTGGGTAGAGAAGTGATCTGCTAAATTTCTTCTGTTATTAGACTTGCTCTGTGTAAGAAAAATAAGTGGGATTACAGTAATATGTGCAGCCTGAGGTAGGGAGTTTCTAAATTGTGTGTTCATAATAATATTTCTGTGTTTATCTCCTTTTATGAAGATGTTTTATAATCATGTGTAAAAAGTATTTGTTGATAATATACTTGTGTATGTGCTACCAACTCTACTAAAAAAGCACACAGTGTTTTCCTCTACTAGCTCACATGGAGGCCTTCATTAGCAAAACCAAATAAAGTAATGGTGATGTATTTAAATGGATTCTGGCTTTTCATGACCCAGTATTACTAAGAATGCAATTACGAGTGCATTTTGCAATTTCAGTTACTGCTCAGGATTTTTTTCCTAGCAGTCTGTCTTTGAAGTCCTCCAGAAACAGTATCTTTGCCTTTGCCTCCTGCCTCCCCTCAGACCCAAAACAACGGTATCTGAATCTTTGACTGTGTGTCCTGAGATTTCCAAGATGCACATATAGGTGCTGTATCACTTTGATTTACTGTACTTTGACTTTCCTTTAATTGATGTTCCCCCTGCTCATGGAGCAGGTTCTTACCCTGCTGGAAATTAATTACCAACTTGAGATCCTGCTTGGGGTCTTAAAATATCATTGGTGGAGGTGATATCCTCCTGTGCTCAGCAGGACTCCTTTAGTGTTGCAGTGAATTCTGAAGACTTTATCTGATGGTTGTATCCATGATAAACATTTTCCAGACCTTCAAATTCGTAAGTAAACCTGTGAAGCCAAGACCCTTCTTAGCACATCACCAAAGTTAAGCCAATGATCCTTGTCTTACCATCTGTAGGTATTTAAATGCAAAGTTTTAAACTGTGGAGATCATCTTATCTCTGCCTCTGTAAGCCTAAGAGGGGGGTGTGTGGTGGAATTTCTTTTTGTTTCTAGAAATGAAGTGTTCTGCCTATGGCATCCAGTGGACCAACCACTTTGAATATCCTGCTTTGCTACTTTTAATGCTGGCTTTTAGTGTGTTGTCATCAACCAACAGTGCTGTTGACTACTTAGCTTTGGTTTGGAGGCTTGTGCTTCTAGCTCTTTTGAATTAGTTACTTCTCTAGCAGTTAGGGCAAAACCTTATGTTGTACAAGTGATACTGCCAACTGAAGAAGTACTAGACTTTAAAGATCCTACCTTGTTTGATTGCTGCAATAACTAAACGTTTAAGCTGCATACCATACTTAGATGATGGGAGGTTTAATCAACTGGGGGCACTCCAGAATCATTGAGAAACCACCAGAAGGGAATCAGACTGCTCAGTGTAACTTCTTCTGCATGATTTTAGGATTAAATGTTACATTAAAAGAGGTTTTCAGCAGTAAAGTAATTTGATATGCTTCTGCTTCTAGCAGTTGCGTGATTTGTAACTTGCTCTGTCATATCCCTTCAGCCTCGGGGGTGATGCTGTAGAAAGGTTGCTGTACAAACATCCAGGTAAAATTCTCTGTAGCTGGTGTAGACCAACATTAGCAGTTATGTGAGACCCTTCTGCAGGCAGAGTGAGTGGGGGAGGGATGGGACAGGCAGCAGGTTAACCACTGAAGATGTGTGTACAACTGGTGAAGCCGTGTGCAACAGGGGGGAAGTTAACCCCTTCCAGCTGTGCCTGAGACGGAGTCTGAGACTCAAGAGTGGCTGCTCTTATTGCATGGGGTGCAAGAAGAGTTGCAAAATGCCTCCTGTGTGTAATCCTGTTGAGTGAGTCCTGTTAACTGATAAGAGGGTGTTCAGCTGAAGTCTCTCAGAGTTTAGGCTATGTCAGATCAACTAATGGACCCAGAGGTTTGATTTCTTTCAGGTTCAGCTGGAAATGTTAGGGCAGCTCTGAGTTTTCAAGCTGTTGTGGTCTTCTGGCTGGTTCAGCTGCTGTGGGTGCCTGTGCATCTCTGAGACCACTGAGGCTGGAAGTGAGGTCACTACCTGTCACTGGATCTGCTCTTTGATCCCCTGGTATTTGTTCAGAGAGCATTATTTAGTGCAAAGAGACATTTTAAATTGGGTGCTGTAGTTTTACCAAGGATGCTTCAGCTTTTAATCATTTCTGAATTCCTGTATCTGTGACCTAAATCTACTAACTAGAGAAATTGTTTTGTCTCATACAGTTTCTGCTTTGTTTCTGTCTTGATGAAGCAGTACACCTAAATATACTGATGCATATATCTCAACTTCTTTGAATTGAAAAAAAGGTACTTGAAACCTTGGCTTTTGAGGTAGCTAAAGACACTTCTTCCTTTTGTTGTCTAGAAGTTTTTGCAGCTATAAGAATAGATACAGTGTGTATCAGATAATTGAAGGATTTGATAAATTATTTTTGTCTGTTAAACTATTTTTAGTCATGTATATTCTACAATAGTTGATGAAAATTTGCTAATATTTGTAAATTTAAAATTGGCCAGTATCTATGTTGGTAGGACTGTATGGGGAAAAAAGCCTCAGATCTGAAGTAGTTGACTTCCTTGTCCCAATATTATCTGCCTTCTGCCAAGTAGGTTACATTCCACACATTTTTAATAGTGGCTTCCCCTCCTCCTTAGCTGCTTTGACTTGTTTCGTGGGAGGACTCGAATATTTCAACTGACACACCAGAGGTCTTCTCCCAAAATAGGAAACTGATAATAAAGTTGTTCACTTAGAGCAGAATTTGAAAATAATCTGATCTGTGCTGATCTGAGTGTCTGTTTACTGGAATTGTGACCAGGGGTTTTAAAATCCAACTGAGTTGGGGATTTTGCTCAAGGTTTAAGTTTTAGAATTTCAAGGTGAAATTTTAGCTCTTAAACTATTTAAAAACAAACAAAACCAAACCAAAAAAAATCTTCTTCTGTATCTGTCTTCAATTTACAAATATTCTGAGAGAAAATAAACAAAAGCCTTGCATCTCTTGAGCTGATTTCCTGAAAAAGACGCTGGCTGCGTGTCTGCATGAGGGAAGGTGGTGATCTGGAAGAATTTGTTCAGGGTGATTTCAGAAGATGAATAATTTAAACTGCAGTCACTTGCTTCAGACTAGATAATTGAGACTGGGTTTTCTAACAGCTGAACAGCTTATGTTAAAACTTTAAAAATTCCCTGCAGTACATGTACTCTAGGTAGCTGTTTTGTACATGAGAAATCCCATGCCAAATGAGTAGCCTGAGAAGTTTAAAAGTATCTCAGCTTTTCCCTTGTGCTAGGAGTTACTATGAGATGCTACTGTGATTGCTTAACGTTTTTCACCCAGGTATTTATCTTTCTGTAGCTTCTTCCTTAAATGGGTTATGATGCCTCTGGTGTCTCGTCAATGATTTATACAACTTGATTATTCTAGCCAAAACCCCATGTGTGTGGTAGTACTGTTATTGCTGAATAAAAATCTCTGAGTTGGGACACTGACTTTTTGTCAGCTTCCACACTAGTGTTTCTGTGTGCTGTTGCAAGTGAGTGGCTACCAAAGCAAGTCATGCAAAGATATCCCCAGATTTGTTTTTGTGTCTTCGGGATCTGACGGTCATTTCAAACCCGAAGCAAGTAGGCTGTCAACGCCAAAAGATATTTGAAGAAGGCTTTGTTGTAACTCTGCTTTCTTTCTTGGAAAAAAACCCAAACCAAACCAAAAAAAAAACCGAGAAAACCCCAAACATAAAAGCAGCAATGCTTTACTGGGTCTTGATTCTGTTCTGCAAATTAGTAACACATATGGTCCCTCTAAGCAGTTTTGAGTTTTGGTCATTCTGAAAGGTTGAATTTAACACATGCCCAGGAAATGAGACCTAGAAGACTTATGATTTAGATTAAAATATTTTCTAATGCTGGAAGAAAGCTTAAGAGAGAAACTACTTGCCTTTAATTGGTAGCATCCACCCAGTCCCTGTAAGTAACACCAGCTTTGCTGCATGTTAAAAGCTGGCAGAGCTGTGTGGTGCTAATCCCGTGTTAGAGGTACGTTCCCACTTGGCTATATATGAGTTAACCAACAAGAAGATAAGGTATTCTGAAGGTTTTCTGCTTGTCAAACTCATGTACTGCCTGTCTGGAGACTTCACCTATGATTACTGGAACTCTGAATAGTGCATTATTCTAAGTATGATGAAGTTGAAGAACCTGTTTCTAATCTATAAAAATGAGAGAAACTAATGTGCTTTCCTGTGGTTTTGGTGCAGAAGGCTGGCTGCCTGTGCATTCCACGCTCTGTTTTCTCTTCACTGAATGCCTTAACCACAAGATCTCTACTTGGTAGAATATGGGAGCGGAAATAGCAGTAGGGTTTTTTTTAAAAAAAGAAAAAAAAAACCCAAACCAACAAAAAAAAACACCTTCTGATCAAATCCTGTGCATTCTAAAACTGCCTTCTGAAAGTAAACAAATTGAAGGTCTTTGCATACCACTCACATTATAGGATGACATTTACTGTACTGTTACCTCTTTATAGATTTAAATGAAACATTTGCAGGAGTTCTTTGCTCAAGAAAGCAGTAAAATACTGATGTTCCCTATTTATTTGAGATGATACTTTATTATGTATACCTGTAAGACCTGTCAGGGAAGAATATTGCACACTGCAGTTTGAATTCAGATGTTTCTCTATAGATTAATTTCTTAATGAAAATGAGTGGGTGTAGGTGATGGAGTATGTTTGTTCCTTCAGGGCAAGATGTTTTGAACTTCCCTGCTAGATTTTTGGTGAAGCCACTTTTTCAAGAGTTACCAGAGTAGAGTTATAGAGTTAGTAACAGTACTGGAAGACTTGGCATGCAGTGAGTCTGGCTAGTTTGGTGTGAGTTCCTTCTGTACGCATTCTGAATTGGTGTTAGGTAATTTACTGGTTAGCTGCTCAGTTCCTGTCAGTGTGAACTTGCTTGGAGAAAGAACAACGTGAATTTTGTTGGCTTCTAATGTTTTTGTCTGTGGATTTTATAATTGTGGTATTTCATGCTACAGAATCTCATGGGTTGTCTTCTTTCTTCTTGCTCTTTGCATGGGATAGTTAGTTCTTCTGGTGCTGTGCCTTCTGTGCTGTAGAATCAGCCCCTGAAGGATTATGGCCTCCAGAAATGAAGTGGGGAATGGCTGGATTGCTTTGGAGGGGACCAAAAAGCAAGTAAGAGCAGCAAGATTACATTTCAGGAGTAATGACTTCCCTCCTGGAAAGCCTTATGGGACCTGTCAAGTTGAAAGACTGTAAACTAGCATAGTGCAGCTGATTGTGGCATGTAAGTTTAATTTGGCATCTTATGATAAACAAAAAGGATCTTCCTTGTAAGTTCGTACTGGCCTGTATAGAAATCTAGTACTTTCTGTGCTGTTGGTGGAATCTGTACTAGTACTCTGGGTTTTTAGAGGCAAAATGTCTTAGTAATGAACAAATTACTGAGTTGTTTTTGTGGCAGTGGCTGTTCACAGGATTTGTCCTGAAGAAGGTAACTTACTTCATTAAAGATCTGTTACAAGTTAGTAATCATAAAATCAGAGAGAGATAGCAACAGGTAGTGGAACCAACTTGTCTGAAGTGGAGAAAGAAAACTAGCATGATTGAGTTCTTTTTCATCAGTCCTTGTCCTTCTTCACTTTGATCGTGCTTGTACATGGTTTAGACAATATGTTTACCAGTGCTTTTCATGACCTATATTCATCTGATGTGCACCTCTGTTTTCCAGATAATGATCCTTTTCTCCTCAACTGACGTCTGTAAAAGAATAATATATGGAGAAGTCAGCATGTATCTTCTAATGCAAATGAAGTAAAACATCATGTGATCTGGCTGCTCTGTGCAGGCTGGCAGAAGCTTGCAAGTTTAGAAAACAAGTTTATTTGAGAACTTATGTAAATTCCTTGTAAGAATGAGTGCACACAGGGGACAGAAGGGAAATCACCTTGCTGGAAACCCCCCAAGCAGATCTTGACTATATGCTGCTATTGAACTGAAGTATTTGAACACTTAGTTTTTAAGTTCATGCTTTTAACAAACTAAAAATCAAAAAGCCTGCTAGTCTTCTCGAGGAGGGGAGGATACACTGGTCAGCATGCGTATGGTGTAGGAGAAAAACAAATTCTTCAAATTTTTAGTAGTATGCCTTCCTTATTTTCTCTTAAAACTTAAAGGCTGCTAAAATACTAGATTGTATTTTATTCAGAGCAGGAGTAGCAGGAGAGGGAGAGAAGAATTTATTCTCTTCAAGTGAAATTTGGAGAAGAGCTGTCCTGGAAGGTTTGCGTGGAGTATGTGGGTGGCTCTGAAGAGTTAGTTGTGCTCCTCTTAAGAAGTGGCAACAGAAAACTCAGCTCGCATGTGTGTAAATAAGCACAGAAAGTTACAGTTTTGCAAAAGGATGAGAAAAATACTTTGTTTAACTGAGTTGAGGTGAGATCTGTTGTCGGTAGACTGGTTGTGCTTCTGCCAGCTTCTAGCTGGGCTGGGGGATTTCCCTGGAGCAAAGCATCTGAAAGAGTAAGATCCCTCAGCCGAAGATTTTTCCTTTCTGGTGATGGTGAGTCTGCTAAGCTTTGGGACACCAGAAAAGGCAATACAGTAGCAATACACTCTTGGAAGGGTTTGTGTACCTGCAGTGCAGATGGTCCCCCTGAGGTTTTTAATATGAGGGTCAGTTAAGGAGCAAGGGAAGAGTGCAAAAAGGATTAATGTTTTCAGTTCTGATGGAGGTCTGCATGCTTGTGATGGTCTCAGCTTATGTAGAAGCATTGAATAGTTTCCAGAGAGTTTGCTGCTATACTGAAGGAAGAGCACTTTTTGCTGTTAAAGCCCTGTTTGCTATATTAATTTTCTTGCCAATTATTTAAGCAAAGGTGTATTTACAAGCTTTAGATGGCAGAACCAAGAGTGGAGAATGGCTGTCTCAGGGCTCTGCTATCACAGCATGTGTGGCTGGGTTAGTCTATGGAGCTTTCGTGTTTCAAACAACAAATTATGATACCCTTTGTTTCGTGAGAAAAGGTCTTCAGTGGAGAGCTCAGGTTCTGCCTGAGCATCCAGCTTGCCAAGGAAATTAGGCACTGTTTCCTTTCAGCAGTTTGTACTTCTGAATGAGAATAAGTGTTTGGTCTCAATTTAAGGTCTCCTTCCTTATGGAGGTGGGTAGAGAACTGTTCTGGAACCTGCTCTAACATAGTGCTAAATGGTATGTTGGAGAAGAAAATACTACACCTTGCTTTCCAGTGATCCCAAGGTATGCGTGACTCCAGAAAATGCTTCTGGCTCAAGCTGTGAATTCCCTAAACAACGAGGGATTGCCTGCGGATGTAGCGTTTAATACAAATCAGGTTTTTTTATCTGTTACTTAGAATCAGCTCCACCATGGGAAGTGATGGTACTTGGTGTAAGACTGCTCCAGTCTATCATTTGCCTTCTTTACTGCTACCATAAATGGCCATACTGTAAAAACACTTGTTGACTGCGTGTGGTGTTTGATTATGTAGCACCTCAGCTGAATGTTTGCTTGCAGTTTCTTGATGTGGTTCGTCACAGATGTGGCTTTTTGAAATGTGAAAGTAGGTATTCGCGCATAAAACTAGTTTGTGGCGTTGTGTAATATGAAGTAGGTCTTGACACGAGAACAAGTCTGCTAACATGCGTCTTGGGCGTGCTGCATCTCTGAGTTTTAATCGGATGAGGATGCTCCCTCACCGCCAATGCGTTTGGTTTTCTTGCTTTAGTTACAGTAGCGCATGGTTGGGGAGTAATTATATTCTCACTGGGGTAAAACAATCCTTGCTGTTAAGATAATATAGTCCCCTGAAGTGTAAAAGCCATGGTTAAGACCCTAACTGCTTAGGTCTTCCAACTCAAAGGTCATGTGAAATATTCATCGAACAGAATCAGAGAATCAGTTAGGTTGGAAAAGACCTCAGAGATCATCAAGTCCAAGCTTCGACTGGTCACCACCTTGTCAACTAAACCATGGCGCTGAGTGCCATGTCTAGTCTTTTCATGAACATTCTTAACATTAACTTTGTTAATGCTGTAGATGTTAAGTAAGGTTAGTTATCTCTAAGTTTTTCTATTCCATGTGTGTCTGTTATAATTCAAAGCAAAAAGTAAACTCCCTCTGAGTTTCCTACGTGTTTCCCTGCCCCGTGATTTGGGGTGATGCTGACTAAGAGTGGTACTACACCCGCAGGTGCAGAGGCGAAGGGGAAGAAACACTGTGGTTGGTTTTAGTACAGCCAAATGTTTTGCTGGTAAATATGCTTTTTTTTAGGTGGAAATTGTTGCTTGCTTAAGTATGTCGACTGGCTAATGAAGATAAAAGCATTTTTATTAAAACTTGAGAACATAAATGTGTTTTCATTTGACACTCTTTTTGACTTTAAAATCTGAAGTTGCTGAGGCAGAAAATTCTGGCACTGCTTAAGAGCATTTAATTGTGCTTACTGGGGCCTTAGGATCTCTTCCTTTTCCCTGTAGATCAGCTAACAAGCTAATTTTAGCAAGATAGTGCTTATAACCAGTTTTGTGCAATGAAATCTTACTTATGACATGTAAGGATTAGCAACTGTAAAACCACTTGGTAGTTTCCGGTTCCTGGAATTTGGCTATGTGCACATTTCCTCGTATGTAAGTTGCAACAATATTGGTCACATTGTGCTTTTCAAGTCTGGATTAAATGAGAGGATAATGCCACTCAAGAACTTCATCTTCCTCTTGGTTGTTGTGCAATTCTGATGTTGATGTGACTTCATGCACGCTGTAAAAATAATTTGGGTAAAATGGGTACTGCCCAATTTGATACTCCTCAGCTGAGCATAAGTGAGCATGGATTCTGGAGGAGGTGCACAGAACGTGTTAGGTAGCACATAAACTTGATGTGGTAGTTTGCAAATTTGCTGATTTAAAAGCAAGTTCACTGATTGTGAGCGACCTTGTGCCACTGAGCTGTTGGATGTGAGTGTAGCGCAGGCATGGGCATGGACCTCAGAGGCAAATAAAATGCAGGTGCTGGAGATACTGCAGGACAGTACATTTAGGTTGACTTGTGGGACACTGATGCAAAACACAGAGCAGTAACTTCTAAGCATTCCCAACCATAAGTCTGATGGTTTGGTATTTCTTGGTTTTATTTCTGTTTAGGATAAAACATTCTCTGTTATCTCATGTATTTCTTCTAGGAACTTCAGCTGTCTGTCTGTAATGCAGAAGTTCCAATATACATGGCTTTGCTTCTGAAAAGTCAGAAATGAGGTGCTACATATCCTATTGTAAACAATCCTGATGTGCTGTACTGCTTGATGAGAAAGCCAGGCTGAATTACACTGTTGTCAGATGGGCAAGAGTAATAACCTTTGATCTTGAAATCTGCTGCTGGTGGTAGTGAGAGAGAGTCTATGAAGACATTCTTCAAGGACATTAAGATGTAACTTCCCTGCAAGCACTGATTAGTCTGGAAAGGAAAGCATTGTACTCTGCTGCTCTCTGTGATGGAAAATACTCAGTATTACTTTTTTCAAAGCGTTTTGTCCAGCTGAAGCTTTGTTTCAGTGAAACAAGTCCACACTGCAGGTTCCTTGCACTCCCCGTATTTGATTTCTGATATTTATTCTTACAGCAACCTGGATTTTTGAAAAAGTGGGATTAATTTGAACCATTACTTACGAAGTGGTAGCATCCACGTCTGTGAGAATAGCCTCTTTAAAATGCTTGTGCTTTTCAACGGGCATCATGCCTCGCTCATCATGATTTCAAGTCAGCCTGCATCACTGAAATATCTGTGTTCAGTATCTCTCTGCTGAGATGGGGTAGGATTTCTCCATCTTGCTCCATGGGTGGAGTAACTCCCCACATCGCTCTGCCAAGTTCAGTTGACAATGACCAGGTCTGGGCTCTTTTTCTTCCCGTCTGTCGGAATCAGATCTGTCGAACACTGTGCCCGAACAGTGGAACAAAACAAAGGGACTGCTTGTGTGCCAGGAAGGTCTGAACACACTGTCCCTAGCGTGGAAAGGCTGACGTAGCCTGCCGTACCTTGGAAGAGATCCCCTTCCTTCCTTTTCACTCTCACATTTAGGTGGGTTAACCTGACACCGTAGGTTAGAGACAAGGTAAAAAAATACTCTCAAGCTTTTTGTTGTTTGGCTCTAAATCCCAAATTAAGGTTATGAGTGCTTCTCCTTGATGTGTCTGGCTTAAAAATCTGATGCTGAAATGTGAATCTCTTGCAAAACTTCACTCTGCAGAGAGGACATTAAGGTTACAGAGCTTGTTGCTGTACTTGGGAGCGAGTGGCACGTACGGTGCTCTGTTCTCCTTCCTGGACCCTGGGGGAGCCTGTGCTGGCCCTGCTCGGAGCAGCCAAATCTCAAAGTTACATATCCCATGGAAAAAAACCCCCACTTATTGACCAGTACAAATTCTCCTTCTTTCAGAGGTTTTTGCTGCTTAGTCACAAACTTCTGAGAAATGGTTTCAGGAGGTGGAAAGCACATCTTAGAATACACTGTGGTGACTGATATGGGGGTGTGAAAATACCTGGGTACTCCCGGCTGCTGAGCTGCCGCGGCGGGTGGGACTGCAGCGTGGGACTCATGTGCTTGGGTCAGTCAGACTGGCTTGCTGTGGCTTTCGTGCCCTGTCATTGTGGTGTGTGGAAGACTTCGGAAACTGCCGCGTTAGAAGTGTGCATTTAACGTGTTATTGCTGTTGTAGTTTTCTAGCGTGAACTTCTTGTTGATAGCTTTGCCCACCTGCAAGCTGTTCAGACACCCTTTTCGAAGGGGAAGTTACCCAGTATGTTTTCATTTTAATTGATTTTGCTGCGCATTTTAACATGATGATATGTGCATCGTGCAGCTTCAGATGCTGGCACTCCTGAATGATTAATACACTTTCAAGAAGTCCATTATTTCATGGGTTGGCAACGAATTATTTAATTATCATTTAAAATTGTCATGCTCCAGGATAACTGCTATATATTTTACTGAGTTGGGTGAGGATTTGTGGGGAAGGCTAGTAATTATTAGCCTTCCTAATGAAAATAGATGGCTAAATAACACTTACAGCTATCATTTCAGCATTCCTGATGCTTGTGGTTATGACACTTTCAAAACTTAAAGATAATAGTAATTGTCTGTAGTCTGCAAATTTAGTCTAGACAGTCTAATCTAAGGCCAAAAGGTTGGAGTTGAATAAATATGTAATTTGGGCAAATAAAGCTATTAGAACTGTGCTTATCTTCTTGACACAATAGTTCTTATTAGATATAAGTGCTATTTTATAGCCTTTTCCTAAATAATTAGCTTCTAATGATCAGTCAACAAATCTTGGAAAAATAAAGCACCCCAGACTTTGCTAATGAAATTGAATGCTTTTATGTTGGATGTTGTCCAAGCTGGTGTTCAAAAATTCTGTGGCATTTACTGGTAATTTAAAAAACTCCTATAGGACAGGAACTAGTGCATTGCTATCAATGCCTACAATAATCTGGCAATGTAAATAAGATCTGTTACTGGCTCTGAAAGAGTCATCTCAACTTTTAATTGCCTATGTGCTAATAGATTCTGTGTCTCTTTTTCTTTTTAACAGAGTAGGGGGTATGATTAAAACTTCTGGAAGCTTTCACTCTTTTGGTTCAGTCCCTGTTTGGCACTTGATAGACAGGTAGGTAGATAGATGCACAAATTGTGTGTTAAAAAAGTTAATTATATATATTAGAGTTGGGTGAAAGGGCATCTTCTAGTGATACGAACTTTATTGAAGTGCCTGGACATATAAAAGTGGTTTGCATGGCTAGTATTTAGATGAGAGATTTCTTTAATTTTTAGCTGGCAATTTGAACTGTCTGATCTCATGATAGTCCTGAAGGCAGCAGGGAGTAATGGTGGAATGCCAGGACTGGGGTTGATAAAACCTCCTTCCATTAGCAGGAAGTTGCTGTAGTTTAATTGTACAGTAAAATACTAGCATAGAAATATTTAATCCTAACTTGACTCATTCTAGAAAACCGTAGGCTCTGGGTGTAATGGGCTAGTTAACCTGACTGTATCACCATGTTAAACAAATGTTTTAAGATGAAGAATGCTGAGAATTTACCTTCCTCAGGCTTTCTACCTGACTCTTTCTGATGATCTGTGATCCAAGCCCACATCTATTTCCGAGCTGTTACAAACTTACACAACTGATAATAGCACCTGGCTTTGTAGAAATCTGAAATGTAACAGAAAAGAAGGAAAATGGTCTTATTATCTGGAATGGATCTTTAGTTCCTACTTTCAGAATAAGAAAGGCATTAACTTCAGGAAATTTTTGATCTTAGATTGCTGTGGAGTCCCAGAGATCAAACTTTTTCAGCTACTTAAAATGTGAAATAAGAGAGTTGCTGGAATTCAGCTTTGTTTTACTGGCTTGTTGGGCTAGAAGAACTTGTTACTACATTAATGTAATTGTATGGCTCTAAATGTCCATAACCTAAGCTAGACAATCTGTAAAATCTAATTAACAAGCAATTTGTTTGGAACTTGAACCTGTTTTAAAGGTTCTGAGTTGATGTGAATATTTGCACTGTCCTCAAGAGGTTTTTTTTGCCATGGAATGAACTTTTTTGATTTGCATTTCAGGTCTTTGTGTGCTCCTCAAGGAGTTATGAAGTGACTTCTTTCCTAATAGACTGTAAATGCCCTAAATATGGGTCTCCTCAGAGCTGCTAACCTGAAGGCTGTTGCTGACTGTTATAAGTTAAGTCTAAGTTACTGAAGTGAAGAGCTATTTTAATTAACTGTAAATCGTCTTCTACTGTTAAGGTACTTAAGTTTATAAACCAAAATCCTCTTGCATTACACTATGTATCTTGAGGCATCCTAATGATTTCATGTGTATGAGAAAAGGTGTTCTATAATTTCTGCCTCATCAGGGGATTTTTTGAGCAACCTTACTTTTTTTTCTCCTCCAGCTAAAGTCCCCATTAGCTTGTTATACAAACTCCTAAAATCAGACATGTACTTTTTCAAAAATATCACTGGCTTCTTGAGATAAAGACTTCATTGTGAAGAGCTGGTGTGAGCTGCTAGGTTGAAAACTGCCTAAACCTGATAAACCTTTATGGATGAAGAGATAGCATGTCACGAATATTTTAAACATTCCTTGAATTACAAGTGGCTAAGATCAGGAGGATGAAGTAGTTGGTGTGTTCATAGTTCCTGCACATACTTACTATGAAGCAAAAATGAAATGAAATTAAATCCAGGCACATCTATGCTTGCAGTATAGAGTATGTTTTAAAGTCAGACGTGTTTCAACTTGAGAAACTGCATAGCTGCCTTCAAAGAATTTTGTAGGTGCTTACTGGCATTAAAAGACATTAATTCAAGGCATTACAAAGAAGTCTTCACAGACAGTGAAAGTGTACATTCTCTGATCTTGAGTCATGAAAACTGCACCACCAGGAAGTATTCAAGAGGCCAAAGTTTAATGCACATATTGCCTAAAACAGGTCTCTGTGTGAGTGTACTTGGCGTTTGGTGTGGTTTGATTTTTGAGAAATTTAACAATTATTAGTTGGAGGGGAATGTTCACAGGCTGGGTGAGCTTCTAATACTGAGTTGCTGTACTGTGGGGAAAGCTGTAAGCTAGGAACTGAAAGGAGACATAAGCAACAGTGCAGGTTCAGTTTAAAAGGTGAAAGCTGTTTTTAAAAAGTATCAATCTGCTGGGTTTTAAGGAACCATTTAAAGGAACTATTTTAAAAGGTGTTCACATGCATTGTAAAATATATATTCAAAGAAAACCTACTCTCATCAGTATTCATGTTATGTGCCTGTAACCAGTACCCACTCTGCCCATAATTGGAATCATAGAATCCTTTGAATTGGAAAAGACATTTAAGGTCATCAAGTTAAGGTTGTATTATCACTTTAAAAGGGTTACCCTAATGGTGTGTTTAAGCTTGGCAGGATGTTTGCAAAAAGGCATGTAGCTTTTCAACAAAGCAGATTTAATGATTATTCTTTAAACCTCTATGATTTGAACATGCACGGAGAGGCTGCCTTAGTTATGTTTCAAAGACACTTTCTTTTCCCCAAGCGAATCTGCTCTCTCTTGGTTTATTCTTAGTTGTTGTTTTTTTTTCCACTGAATCTTGTAATTATCTGTTTAGCAGTCACACTCTCCAGATTTCTATCTATAAAACCTAAGCTGTTTTGCCAGCCGTGCCTGGGGTGCCAGGTTTGAGGGAGAAAAAGGGAGATCCTTTCCTGTGCTTCTGCAGCCCAAGTGGGGTTGGGGAAGGTAAAGCTTCTTTATTGTAAGTAGCAATTAGGGGAATGGCAAAACTTGGCAGACAGTTTTTTAGGCATGTTGAAAGGTGTAAGAGCTACTTTGAGTAGTGAGCAGAACAAAGTCCGTAAAGAAAAGAGCTGTGTTACATTTAGCTAAGTGCATTAAATGTGCCCATACACTGAACACGGTTTTCTTGGTAGTTTTCTTTTTCTGATGTGCTCACTTAGTGATGAGTGTCCGTGGAAGGACACGGGAGGGGAGAGGGAGAGACAAAAGAGTATGTGGCCATATAATCTGACTAACTCACACTTTTAGTGTTTCCAGACCAAGCACAACTTTTTAATGCAATGCAAGAGTTGTCAAAAGCTATGAAGTCTTACCTATACTTAACCAAGGCAGATGGTTATTTTTGTATTCTACCGTCTCTTCTATCTTTGAACTGTATGCTGGCAGGGGAGCAATTTAATGGATACACTCTTAAGTCTGCCATGGATTATTCAAGAACTTTGCATTTTCCATTATGCTTTTGTTCTTTAACAGAACCATTAAGATTTGATTAAGCATGTACTTAATCATCAGGTTTGGTAATATATATGTATGTATTGCTAGTTCTTCAGAAACAAATAAAAACTTTTCAACCTGTGTATACAAGGGCTGAGCTTGTACATGGCTCATGTCATCTGTCTTTCACTGTAACTTTCTTCCGTTTAATCCTCTTCTCTCTTTGTGTCTCAATTTTCACTGTTCATGAAATTAAGTGTTTCACATCACTGGATAATGGCAGTAATTGTAGTGACAAATGACATCTGTTTCCCTGGATAGCCATAACAACGCTGGCAGTATACATTAGAACAGTGGGAAGTAGTGTAAATTGAGGGAAGCATCATTGATTACTTGCAAGCTGACTATATTTCAATTGATATTTTTCTGAATGGGTGCTCTCACTGTTTGTATAATTAAAAGGAAAAAAACTGTCTAAGATTTGTAGGAATATGGGATGATTGGAGCATGATACACCTGGCCTTCTGTAGTATGAGCCAGTGGATTAATCATTATTTCTTCATCAGCATAATTCTAGACATTTGGTCTGGTATTCTCCGCAATGTTCAACACCAAAATACTTCATCTGATTCTGTAAAGTGTGACTGTTTATGGCAGCAAAGCAATCTAAATGCCACCTCAAACTCTTCTGTTTCAAATTGTGCTGGGTTGTTCTGGATAGCTCCTGCAGTCTTTTTCTGGTACTGGCGTGGGCACTGCCCAAAGCCTTTGCAGAGGTGGCACTTCCAGTCATCAACCTCACCAGCATCCACCTCCTGCTCCCCCAGCAACAACCAGTTAGACCTGCCTAGAAATATCTGGTCCTAGTGAACTACCTCCCCTTGGGGAGGTGTTCCTTAAGTGTTGGAACAGGCTTGTCAGAGGCTCTCTGATCAGTGGTGTGCTTTTAGTTTGTTTGTTTTTTTCTGTGACCCAAGTACACGGGGCTCTGCAAAATACTAAATTTGTGTGTTTTGCTGTGTCTGTTCCTTTATTCTGGAATGAAGTCTGGGTTTATGTTTGCTTCCAGAAGTCCGTTAAAGTTTTTTCCTGCATGTTTTCCTTGTTTTCTAGCCAGCCAACTCAAATATTCTGAAGAAATGACCTAAGGAGCCTCCTTTGTGCTGTGAAAGGAGGTGGTTCTTTTAATCCTTTGAGGTGTTGAGGCCTGAGCCATTGCTTTGCCTAATTACCCCTTCTGCTGGGCAGGTTAACTCTGGACCAGGGACAGTGTAGTGCTTGAGCAAGGTGACAGGTTACTGCCACCCTTTCTCTAGGACCATGTCTGTGGTGACATAGAAGAACCTGTCTGTTTGCTCCTTTGGGGCAGGAGTGTAGATTAAAACACCTAGAAACAATCACCTCCTCTGCAGCCTGGAGGAGGGCATACTGTGACACTGGTGTCACCTTAGTGTAGGCTTGGCTGCTGTGCCCCTCCTCCTAGGTGGAAGAGTTGAGGCAGAGGCTGAAGATTTCAGGGGTGGCTAAAGAGTGAAAGTTGCAAACTGATATGTGCAGTCAGTCACTTAGCTCTTAATTAACTGTCTGAGAAAGCTGTTACAGTGTAGCCAAGTACCCCAACCAAAAGGATGATAATGTATGGCCCTACTAACTGACCAGAGCACTGGAGTTTTGGTCTTAAACTGTAGCAC
>JAWWES010000168.1:11440024-11506526 GCA_035583135.1 Lophotriccus pileatus | reverse complement strand
CATCTTTCTGTGGGTTTTGTGTTCTAAGACAGATGATGAAGAAATGGTTTTCACCAACAGGATCTTTTTACTTTTCATCTCTTGTTTATGCTGCAGTTTTATTTTGGTGGCCAAAACAGTCTACTGTATTTATGTTATGAATCCAGAACAGCTACAGGATGATTACTACTACTATTAGGATATGGCCAAATACCTGAGCTCATTCTGGATTGAGGCATTTCAGCTTAAGAAATTTCACATTATGTTTCAAAACAAATTGTGTCTTCCTTTGTATTTCTGGGTAAGGGATTAAGGAAAACTAAATTGTAGCTGGTTTTGTTTCATGTGATATAAAATTGAATTTGATCTTTCCATTGTCAGAGATGATTAAATGTTTTTGCTATATACTTTTATACATTATTTTCTTATCAAACTAGTTAACAAGTATTTTTATATGTTTGTAAGCAAATATGCTTTCACAGCATAACTTGTGTATATGTAAAGATGAGTATTTAATTCTCACAATTCACTTTTAACTGACAAAATGTGGGATTTGCCAAACTGTGGTAAACTTCTCCTTACCTTTCCGGTTATACCCAAGAATGGCCAATTATGTGCCTGCCCAGCACACCCATAGAGGAAAATCTAGTGTTGTCTTTTAATGAATTTCAGTATCCCTTACTAAAGACTGACCATTATGTGAATTATTAAACTGTAAAACTTTTAACTGATTGTTTAGTTAAACTGTGGATGGTTGTTTAATTTTGAGTTCTGTGGATTGTGTTTAAACAATTCAAGAGTATGGTCCCTGATATTGAAATACTGAGTGGTATTGCACAGTTGTCACCTTACTGAATGTGTCCAACAGTTCTTTGAAACTTGATTATTAAGCAAACCCTTGTATAACTTCAGGTGCTAGAATTAAAGATGATCTAACCATTACTGGGGGGTAAGCACACTGCCTCTTTCTGACTCTCTTCCAAAACCTGAATTTTCTGGGGGGCTTGGAGGGAAGTGATGGAACCTGGCTAAGAGACAGATACGCGTGTCTGCACAACCTTTTCTTCGAGCTTGGAAGTAAAGAAAAGCCATTTAAATCATGACAGATGATAAAAGCTGATGTTTGTTTTGGCTTGGAGTACCTAGTCAGTGGTCCAATCGACAATTCTTGTGTATTCAGGTTATGCTCACTCTCAGGTGCTCTGCCATAAATCTGTACATGTCTCCTGAGACAGCAGGATTTAAATTAAGTTCTGTTACTTTTACAGCAGAAAAGAATTAAACCTTGAAGTAGTGCTGGTGCCAGGCATTGCAGAGGAATTTAAGGGGTTTTTTTATATAATTTAGATTAGCTTGTGTAAAGCAGTTTTGAGAGAGTGGGTAGCTCCCCCCCTCCGATGGATTTATTGGTTGATGAAAGGCTGCTTAGGAGGAATGTGTAGAAGATTCAAACAAGAAGTTACAGTGGGAGCACATTTGGGAGATGTATTGCATTTTTCAAGTCAAATGTAAGAAATTACAGCCTGTAGCAAACACCACGTGTTTTCTCAGCTATGTAAAGCCTCTCTGGAGTTAAATCACTGAATGTGTGGTGTTAGAATAAGTTAAGACAACAAATTACAGCATGTGTGTTGGGACTGAACTTCTGAGGTACAAATATCTTGAGGTTTTTATCAGTTTTTTTCCTTTTTTTCTTTTTTTAAACTTTTCACTCATGATGGAATGGTTTTAAGTAATAGACATGAGTCTTTTTTAACATGCAACTCCTTGTAATTGACAGAGGAGGAGGTAGAGCCCCACAGCTTTGCTTTGCCTCCTACAGAGCTTTGAGGTGGTTGATGCTAAGCAACCTACTCCTGCTAAGCTGCATTGTAAACACGGTGAGCTTTACAAACAAGTTAAACAAAAGTGGGACCACCAGCAGCTGCTGTGGAAGTCTGCCCTAAGTTTATTAACTTAAGACATGTGCATGTGCTTTTTAAGGCTTCTGTTGGAGAGAACGTACAGAAAAATCTCCTCCGTGTAATGTTGTGGTCTCTTTTTGAGACTGGTTCACGTGTGGCACATTAAGGAGATGTTAAATGTAGGCATTTTGATCCTACTCTTCAGACTTGAAGCAAATATTTAGAAAAGTAATACAGATTTTTGGCCAGTAGTGGTGAATCTAGGTGGTCGTGAGTTCAAAACAGCTTAGGGTGTTTCAATGTTTTGGTTTGCTGATTGTTGTGCCTGAAGGTAATGGTGAAAAATGACACTTCTGGCCCCAGTGTGGAGCTCGAAAAATACAATAGGGTTCTTGTCAGACTTTCCAAAAGTAGTAGCCCCCGTGCACATGCCTTGGATTAGTTATGAATTTACAACATTGCCACCTTGCTGTAGGATAGAGTTTAGCTGACAGCCCAAGGCAGAGCTTCTTATGACTTTACCTGGCAGAAGCAGTGCTTAAAGATTTGTCACTTATGTTTGAAGTTACTTCAGTTCAAGGCCATATCCATAAATCCTTTGAACTTAACAGTTCAGGAATCTGGAATGCTTAAAATGTACCCAGAAATGACCTCCTGCTCTTCTTAAAGCACGGACGACGGTCAGGATCTATGTTTTAAAGCACAAAATGACTCTTTCTGGAATCTCACACTGCTGAAGCTGCTACTCCACTGGATGAGGTGGATTGGCCTGCTCACAGGCAAAAGCCTTTTTATGCATTTGGACAAGTTTTATGACTGGTCCAAAATTGGGGAAGAATTATTTTCATGTGAGTACTTTAGTTCCTTTATGCCTGTTGTGGTTAATGTATTTGCTTTCTCTGACCTGGCAACTCTTCTCCATCAGTACTCACATGTGAACTAACATTCAGGTGAAGAGGAGAATTTCCAAAAGTATTACATCACCTGCTCTAAAATCTGCTCTTTTTTTTGTCACATGGCCTGAGCAGGGGTAGTAGAGCCAGTGATAGTGCTGATAATTATAAATTGACTTTGTGCAGGAAGGAGATAAATAAAGAGTAGAACTAGTTGCTCAGTCTGTTTCCAGATGGTTGCACTGGTCTGCCTGAGCTGTCTGCTACTGGTCATTCTTTCTGCTGTGGGTTAGAACTAACCCAGTGTGGTAAAACTGCAAGGTAAAACTGTGGTAAAAGGGTTGTGCAGGTTAAGTCAGGTGGATGATCTTTCTCTGAAAAGTTGTTTTGCCTTGGTGCAGCTTGAGGCCATTTTCTTGTGTCCTGTTAGTGGTTGCCTGGGAGAAGAGACCAACCCCCACCTTGTTCCATCCTCCTTTCAGGTAGTTGTTGAGAGTGATGAGGTCTCCCCGAGCCTTCTTTTTTTCCAGGCTGAACACTCCCAGCTCTCTCAGCTGCTCCTCACTGGACTTGTGCTCCAGCCCCTTCACCAGCTTTGCTGCCCTGCTCTGGACTTGCTCCAGCACCTCAATGTCCTTTTTGAAATGAGGGACTAGAGCAGGACTCGAGGTGCAGCCACACCAGGGCTGAGTACAGAGGGACAATCACTTCCCTGGGCCTGCTGGCCACACTACTGCTGTTACAGATGCAAAGCACCCTGGCTGTGCCCCATCTCTTTTGCAGAAGCAAAGCTACTGGCTGCCCGCTCCTTACACAGATCAGTGTTGCTGGTGCTGTAGGAGTGCTGGGTGCTGGCTGTCAGGCAAGAGGCTGTCAGAGATAAATGCTCAAAGTGAGCCTGGCTGGCCCAGCGTAGGAGCATGAGATGAGCTGTGGTGAAAGGGTTAATAGAGCAAAATATATTTGGACGGCGTTAACTCCCAGTAATGCCAAGGAAAACTCTGACTTTATGCATGGCCTTGTGGTTAGTCATCATTGATAACATTAGAGTCTGGATTCAAACAAAAATATTAGCTAATGCTCTTCTGACATCATTTATGTGACAAGATTTTACCTGTGGTGTAGCCATAGTTGTCATTGACTGGCCTTGCCATGTAATCTGTTACAAAACTTTAATGAGCTTATTCCAAACAGAATATTTTTGAAGTCAGTCACCACAAGCCCAGCACTGCCAAACATTATCTGCACTTATTATTTAGAAGTTTGTTGCCTTGAAAGGGTCAAGAATCTGCTAAACAGGAATGCATTTGTTCACTTGGTTTAAGCATGGATTTTAAAGTTGATTATCTTCATGTACCAAAATCATGATTAAAAACCCCCGCTCAAATAGAATTTAGGGAAAGAATCAAGCTGGAAATGTGGGGGCATGGCCATGTTTCCCATGTTGCTGCACTGACTTACAGCAGGGCAGCAGTCTTTGTCAAAACCTGAAGGTTTAAAGTTGTTGAGGTGGGCTCTTGCTCAGAGCGTCCCAGATGATAAACACAGTGCTTACCACTTTCTAAAAGTGTTTTTTTTTCTGCCTTTCTACCTCTACTGTAAAACCAAGTTAAAACTGCAGGCTTGAAGCAGGTTCTAGGTTTTGCATGGGGATGAGTAGAGGTGCATTTAAGTTCTTAATCCCAATGTTGTGCACACATGTTGTAAGACCAGAAAATTTAGGAATGTTATTGATATTCAAATATTCTTGTAGAGCTCTGACCATGGCAACACTGGCATGCAACAGTTCAGGTGCAGGAATGAGGATGGGTAGTAGTTGAAGTAGCCTATAGCTGGGAAGACAGAGCTTTAAATGAGTAGCAGCAGATGTGGAAAAGGCAATGGATAAAACTACAAGGAGAGCTTAATACTTAGAAACAACACTGTGAATATGTGCTAGGTTTGCTTTCTGCTTGCTGTACTAGACTTGTAAGACTGCAGTTATTTTTGAGAGTTTGAGAGTCTCCTGTGGATTAAATATAAAGGACAGATCTACATAAAAGCTAAATTACATCAATGCATTTAATATAATTAGTCATGTTCCTCAGCCAGCCAGCAGGTAGTATGTAGAACTAAATGCATTGCCTCGTTGCTGGAAAGCAAATACTACTGTGTTCAGCTACTTTTTCAGCTGGATCCTGCTGTAGTAAGATACACCATATTTGGTACTCACTACTCTGTAGTGACTTCATAAATTACTACATTTTTAAAAAATGCTTCTGATGTGAAAGTATTGGAGAGAGACAAGTTACCAAGTGAAATGCAGGCACTCTACTATGCAAGTAGAGGCCGTGATAAAACCTCTTGGTTCACTATCTCTTAGTCCCAGGCGTGGATTAACATGTGCTAGGGACAGTTTTCACATCACTTAAACTGAATTAAGAGCACTAACCCGGCACAAGTACTCCTCTGAGTGCCCAGGGATCTCTTACGGGCCACCACGAGATGGCACCAGGGGCAGCCCTACGTGAACTTGGGAAGTGCTGCTTTCACCGAAATCCCTGTACAGAGTTAAAGTGCCTATTTTTACAAGCAGGCTAGGAATGAACGACGAGAACCATAACAAAGCTGTTGATCTATAATTAAACGGGGCCATGAGTCAGGGCTCTTTCAGTGGAATTTTTTTGCTTGAACTCTGTAAAATCTGGTATGGTCAGTAGCTGGGGAAAAAACCAATGATTTATAAATAGTGGTTACAAAGAAATGGATGTGAAAAGCAGGAAGGATGCTTGCAGTCTAAAACATTAGATGCACGTTAATTAAAATATTGTACCAATTCTTAATTTCTTCATAGTTTGCCAAACTTTTGTAGTTGCCAGCTGTGCTAGGAATACAGGAGGCAAAGCAAAAATGAGTGATATTTGTATATCATTAGTAAGTCAGAAAATTATGTATAAACACTTCATGTTCAGCTAAATAATACATCTACATGATGACTGCAGTTAGCATGACAAAAATGTAGTCCCTCTCATCTAGGCACCAGTGCTGGCATTTCTCTGGGGAGTGGGGAAATCTCTTGACTGTGATGCTGCCCCTTGAAAGTGAATCAGTGTTGTAATACTTCTTTCTACTGCAGTTTTTAGGCAACACCTGTCATGACTTTGAAACAGAGTAAAAGTTCACGTATACTCCAGTATTCCTCCTGCACACTCTGAAATCTGCCCATCCCTCATTGCCTCTCAGAAGAATGTCTGACTGTAAAAGGCATTCTTTCCTATCTCTTGCCTCGTGAGGCTCTGCTGGTGTGTCTTGAGATGATTTTTATGATTTGCGAATAATGAAGTGCCTTAATGCAAGCATGGAGTACCACACTGGCTCTGAGAGCTGATGCTGCTTGTTACACAGCCGTCCCTCTCATGCAAAAGGCTGATTTTTGGCCGTTCTGAGGGCTGCAGTTTCAAGGCTTTGTAAAGCACCCCATGTTTGCTGTACCTTTCTGCTCCTCCCTAGCACCGCTTTCAAAGTATCTGTTCAGCCATTTGTGTTTTTGGGAAATGGAAGGGAATAATACCTTGTGAATTCTGAATGTTTTGGTACTTTTTTTTGTTTTGTTTTGTGGATACCCAGTGTGCAAGCTGTGCAGTGAAGTTGCTCACCTCTCTACTCCAATTGCCTTTCTAAACTGGTCATCTTAACTTCTTGATTTTTTTTTTTTTTTAATTAAAAGGCAGTGAGACCTCTCCTTTTATCTTACTCTTGAACAACCAGCGTGAGATCATTCAGCTCCTCATTTCAACAGCCAGCTTCATGATGCTGTTGGCATCTGCCAGGGTCTAATACCATGTTTTGTTGGTTTTGTAAGGTGTCTGGGAAGGCGTCTGTCACTGCCAAGTTCTAAGGTCTGGGCTCCACCACTTCTGCCAGAAGCTGCTCTGTGATGATTTCTTCTCAGCAGTATTACTTGTAATGCCTTTGAAGGGCTCTGGATGTGCAAATAGGGAATACACACTTGTTTTCCATGTGTCGTACTAAAGCAATGCGTTGGAACTACTATTTGACTTCTTCATATTACTAGGACTGAATCTGACTTAATCCTCCAGACTGTTCCTCATACGATTCCAGACAATTCCTCTGTTTGTCTTTCAAGAGTTAAGTAGGACTTGTTGGATAAAGAAAATGGGGAACTGTTTCTGGGTTATTTAGGGACAATAGACACAGTACCCAGAGCCAGGTGTCTCAGGTCCACGTGAGAAAGTAGAATGAGAAGAAGAGTCAAGAGTCCAAAGTCACAGGACCTGATGGGCTCTACCCAAGATGGTGAGAGGACCTTCTACTGCCCTCACAAGGCTGCTGGGAGGGCCATCTTTAGTAGAGATCAGGGAAATTCCTGGTGACTGGAGGAAACCAAGTGTTGCACCCCTCTTCAAGCAATGGAGAGCAATGTGGGGAACTCTTGGGAGTCAGCCTCCCATCTGTGGCTTGGCAAGTCACACAGCAAGTCCTCCAGGAACATGTTTCTGGGCATATAAAAGAGAGGTGGTTGGGAATGGTCCACGTGAATGCACAAATTTACTGGAGTCAGTAAACCTGACCACCAGGATTGCCTTCTGTGATAAAGTGACTGCATTTGTGGACAAGGAGAGAGAAGCATATGTTTTTTACCTCAACTCAGCAAGGCTTTCACCACTTTCTCCCCACATATTTTTGTATCAAAGTTGGGTTGTTGTGGATTGGGTGGATGCAAAACCAGATGGGTAAAGCACTGACTGGTGGATTGGGCTCAGAGGGTAGTGGTTGGCCTCTGTGGGTAATGGACTGGCCTCCAGGTAGAGTATGGTAACAAGAGGAGTGCTGGATCTAACCTCTCATCTTAAACACTTGGTCAGTGACCTGAAGGAGACAAACAAGTGCACTCTTACTGTGTTTGCAGATGACACCAAGCTGGGAAGAACCAGTTGGTAAACTTGGGCACGGAGCTGCTGGTGGAATGGGTCAACAGGAGTCCGTGGAATTTTACAAGGACAAAAGCAAGGCCCCTTTTAAACCCAGAGATTTTAGTTAAAGCGTCTTAGAGCTCCAGCAGAGCAGAGTGCCTGTGACAGACCTGGGGGGCAGGCTTGCACTCGGGCATGCCAGGAAGGATGTACTGGACCATGGTGGCTGCCAGGGCAGGCCAGGCTTGCATTGCTTGTTCCAGTTCCTCAGAGGTCCAGAAAGAGAAAAACAGCAACTTGGAGCAGTGGCTTGTGCAGCCAGTGTGTTTTAGGGGCATAATCAGGTACCTCTGTTATATTTTTGAATGTGTTAAATGCTGCTTCCCGTTGCAGAAAAATGGATTGTTTCTGGGCAAGAAGTTTCAAGCAGGATGACAAGGAGACAAATGGTGAAGGCTTACAGCTCAGGCACGGGTGCTTTATGTGAACCATGAAACAGGTATTGTACCTTGTGTGCAGAAGGACAAGGTGCTTTGCTCTTTAATTATAGGCTGCTGCCTGTGAATGAGAAATCAACACGTTACAAGGCTTGCAGTTCAGTTTCCAACTGGTCACCTGCCAAAAGATTCAGCTACTTCACTACCCGCATGTGGATCCCCTGCACAAGAGCAGATCTTTGCGACGGTTTTGTGGTCTAGTGAAGGATTTTGCAATTCAAAGCTCTTCTCAGCCAGAGCAGGATCAAGTGACTTTTTTCCATATCTGGAAATTATATTATTCATTTCAGAACGTTAAAAAGCTGGAAAGTGAAACTGGGGTGTATGCATGTTCCAGGATGAGATCTGTCATTGTTTCTCACAAATCCCCTGAGATGTCATAGGGCTGACAGATGTAGGCAGATTTGTTGGTGCTTTTTTGCCTGTTCTACTGAGGATGGCATTTTTTGTCCTTTGAGATGTGGTGGCCACCTCATTTTTGGCTTGTCACCATACTGAGGTGACAAATTCCCACTTTCCAGCTGAGAGGACAGCCTGAAGTATGTGGGTGTGTTTCTGGATTTCATTGTAAAATCTCAAATTAACTTTTCTATATTTTTAAGTACTTCATGTTCCACTTTCCTAATGACATTTCCCATGACATTTGAACAACAGTAACTTATTTTGTAAGCTTTAAAAATTAATTTTTAAAGGAGTAAATTTCCTAATTTTCCTTTCCTCTCTCCAGACTGATCTATAAAGCCTGAGTACTGCTGTTTTAATGCTTCTGCTACTGAGTGTCTTCTCTAGCAAAATGTACAGTTGTTTTTTGGAAGAAATTCTTTACTGGAGGGTGGTGAGACATTGGAACAGGTTGCCCAGTGGAGCTGTGGATGCCCCATCCCTGGCAGTGCTCAAGGCCAGGTTGGATAGGGCTCTGAGCAGCCTGGTCTAGTGGGAGGTGTCCCTGCCCATGGCAGAAGGGTTGGAATGAGATGGTCTTTGAGGTCCCTTCCAACACAATCCACTCTGTGATTCCATTCTATGAATAAAATTCCTCATATTAGAAGCCAGTCAGTGTCAGTCCTTGTTACTGCACAGTTTTAAGGGCAGGACTGCCTGGCTGGCTGCTTATCCACTGTCTGTGGTAGCCACAGAAATCCACGGGAGCAGCAATATTGTGTTTGAGGACACAGCCAAACAAGGCGTTGACAGTTTGCTTCTGAATGCTGAAGCTGGCAGGAACCATGGAGGAACAGGAAGGGGAACAACGTGTATAGTGCAGGGCAGGGGTTTAAAACACCTTGAGCAAGACCTGATGCGTTTTTACTTCTGTGCTTTGCTGGATGATGTGGATTATTGTAAGCACAGTCACTCTTTTATGTAAGCCCCTTAAAAATATATGTATTAAAGAAAGATTACTGTGGTTTCGTTGAACCTGAATTTCTGTTGGTAAAGCTAGGAACTTCTTTCACAGATAGGAGGGTGGCAGACCAGAGGGAAGAATGCAATATAAAACTCCCCAGCAGATGGTGACTGGAATTGAGCTACTCAATTTTTTAAATTTTTTTTCCTTTTAATGAAGGACAAAGATAATTTTCAGTCCTCTGAAGCTCAGGAATGATTCTTTCACAGCCTGTTTCTGGAGCTGAAGCATCTGATATGGCTGCTGGATCTGAGTGGTGCTTTGGGGTCTCGCATCTCTCGCCTGTCATCGCGCTGCCTTCCCACGTAGTGTGGCCGCGTACAGCCCAGTGCCGTGAGGGCCTTGTAACTAACAGAAACAAAAACTTTGGGGAAATACAAAGCCCTTATGCAGCAAGCACTGGTAGGTACATGCACTGTGTGAAATTATCTGTGTCTTTTCCCAAAGAGCAGTGCTGCCAGCTGACTCCTGGTGGGCTTTCAGGGCTGACACGAGCTGCTGCAGCCTGAGGGAAACATTGGGAGGCTGCTAGTGTCCCAAAGGAGGGAGATGTGGTTGCATCAGTGTCCAGAGCTGCTTTGTACCTTTAACACAAGGGAAATACCAAATGGTCAAAGCAGTTTTTATGGTTCAATTTCTATTTTTGTTGATTTAACAGAGCAATACCTCACAGAAGGGGCACTATGCTCACCCCTCAGCACAGCCTCATGTTTTATGTGCCACCATTTCTGTACATGTGGGAAATCAGGAAATATTTGAGATGAGTAGGGGATGAAAGGAGCTAATGAGCTACTAAGAGATTGCCTTAGCAGTTATCACTGTACAGATGGAGGAAACCAGCTTGCTGTCCTTTCAGTAATATGATCCACGAGGAAGACAGAGCCTGCTAAAAAATGCAGATCAGCACCCACGCTGCTATGGACTTCCTCTGGTTTAGTAATTATAGTATTTTCTATAGAGCAAATATAGCATACACATAATCCATGTATAGTAAACATGGTATTTTCTACTTGCTTAAAAAGAAGAGCTTGAGGTCTCATGAATGCAGTACCAGTTCCTTGTATTTTTAAAGAGAGGAACTTTGAAACCACCACAAATGGCATAATCAGGTCTCTAAACACTTGTAGGCAGAAGATGATCAGAGGGTTGGGTCATCCTGTGGCTGTGTAGGACGCGGGGGCGTTGCAGTGTGTGGGGTGCTGCAACAGGACTCGGGACGCTGCAGGCAGTGGGGATGTCTCCTGGGCTTTCTTGGTTGCTGTTGGGAAATCTGTGCTGCTTCAGGTTCCTTTCTGCAAGATGTAAACAGCGATGCTGGCTTCTCAGTGAAGTGCCTGCAGACTGACAAATGAAGCTGTTTATTATATCAGGAGCAGTGTAAAATTATAATGGCTCTTGGAGGCAATTTTTAGAATCCGCATTATCCCTTGAAAAGAAGATGAAACACAGAATTATACCAGATGCTCTTAAGGATGTAAATACTCTCTTTTTTCAGACAAAATCGTTAAGCCTAACTTTCACGCGCTTTACTTTGGCAGAGTAATATGAGGGCATGTGGAAAAGCAAACAGATGCATTCCTCCTTCCCTAGTTTGCCTGCATAAAACATTGTCATCCAAGGAACTGGCTTATAAGTCCCCAGCACAGATGCCAGGTGGCCCAGGGTCGTCACTGCTCATCCCATTGGTGTGTGTTTCTCCTCATTTTAACTAACCTCTCCTCTCTGGTGCTGTTGTCCTCTGCTGTGCTGGGATATAGTTTACCTTGCAAGCCTGTCTGCTATTTTATTTTTTTTTTCCCCTTTAAGCTGAGTTTTTTCACAGGCATCTCATGCTGCTTGTAAGGCAGCAGAGCCCTTGTGAGGTTGTAGGATCTGCAGTGCTGTTCCTGAAGCCCTGGTCTCGCATTGCTCCTGGTCAGGTGTCTACAGGAACACAAGTGGTGCCAACACACAGTCGAGATTCTTAACTCCTGAATTTGTCCAGAGCCGGTGTGAGGCTCTTTGCTTTATGAACCTCACTCAAACCCCAGGGGATCATTGTATTTAGGCTTAGGTATAAACCTAAGTGGGGCCCAGGTATTTATTCTGCAGTGGAATGCACGGATGTCTGCCAGGTGTGAAAGGGTTTGTAGCAGATTTTTGAGGTTTTCCTGTAGCTGTCCTTAAAACACGTCTAGTTTTGGAAGGAAAACATGAGTGTTTTGTTCAAGCCAGCCTGACTCTGGAGCTGACATGGAGGCTGGGTTACAATAGTCTCCTGCTGGTAACTCGTGAATGTCACCCTGGCACTGCCCCCGGCAGCCTGCGGGAGGCAGCGGGTGTCTCACAGCATGTGATGGTGATGCTCTGAAAGAGTCCCTTATTAAAGCGGTGCTTAGCGGATCGGATCTCCTCTGTCGTCACTCTCCTCCTCACCTGGAGACTGGCTGGTCAGTTTGAACGGGGCAGCCCCTCAGGAGGAGGAGGGGAGGAACTTTTCTGTAGAAGCAGCAGGGGAAGGGCATTAGTGTCCCACTGGCCCTGGGCAGGTCCCCGTCTCTGGGCATTGTCTGCAGGTCAGGGAGCATCGTCCTCTCCAGGCAGCAGCCCCGAGGGCTTGGAGAAATCCTTGCCTGCGTAAGCACTAATTAGCACTGCTGAAGAACTCCTAATCTCATTGAGTAGTTGTTTGGAGCGGTGGCTGGAAAAC
Organism: Lophotriccus pileatus; assembly: GCA_035583135.1. Classification (NCBI taxonomy): domain Eukaryota; kingdom Metazoa; phylum Chordata; class Aves; order Passeriformes; family Tyrannidae; genus Lophotriccus; species Lophotriccus pileatus. The sequence goes on along the minus strand of JAWWES010000168.1, from coordinate 11,494,246 downwards.
GCCTTGAGCAGTCCTGGTGGGGGCAGCTGCGATCTGTACGACAGGAAGGGAGATCTGGCGATTCATCCATTTAGCAGGTCCGCGCTGGTGCTGAGGTTTTGGAACAGGAAAGCCGATGCCGTAGTCTGCTCTGGGCAGAGCAGAGACCTGTCTGTGTCTCTACAGAGCTCACCTCTGGACTGTAATGAAGGGGCAGATTCTGCAGCCACAGACACCCCATGATGGAACAAATGGTCAGAAACATGATGTTTTGCTGGGAAAATTACTGTCTGGCGTGCCCAGATGTGCACTTAGACCTCAGAGTATTTCTGGAGTACCTACTCTGGAGTTGTTCTATGTAGGGTTCTCGCCTTTCTGGTGTTAAACCTGTTAGGCTCCATCCAGTGACTCAGCAGGTAGTTTGTCACTTATTTGCAGCAGGGTATGTGCCAGCATGGAAATGCAGGACAGCCTATTTGCTTCAGCCCTGCTGCCAGTTCAATGTCTGTGGTATTTCAAGCTTGAGCCAACATTCCAGATCACTTTAATTTGGGTGATAAGGTCACTTGCCATATACTAAACACCTGAAAAAAAGGAAGGTTTTGTGTTTTCTTGGTGCTCGTTCCAGCCTTTCGCCCAACCGGCACTGGGATGGGCATTCTGTGGGGCAGCCTCTCAACACTTTTAAGAACTGAAATTCTATTACTGCTCCAGCACTCATGTGTTGTAACCCAGAAATCAAGCCCCTTGCTTCCCCCAGATTAAACATGCTTGCTTTGAGATGTCTCTGTATCTGCAGTGGTCGGAGGGAATCTCTTGAAGCAGGGAGCAGATGTGACTCAGTTTGGATGTGTGTAGATGTGGCCGTGCACAAACATGCCTTGCAGCACTGGGAGCAGAGTAGAACACATGACAAGATGACCATTTTTCTTTCTGACTGAATTCCAGCATGGATCTCATTTTGTGTCTCTTCACCTTGCATTAGCTTATGAGTTCCCATGCTTCCCCACTGAAGCCTATTTGGAAATTTCAAATTTGAAATAATAATCAGGTTTGAACCTGAAGCAATGCAGGTTGTGAAGTCAGGGGGCTGACTTCAGAAGTGTAGCTGAGAGACTTGCAGAAGAAAGCCACAATTCTGCAGCAGGAGCTGGAGGTAATCACAATTAATCACAGGCAGAGGCTTCACTGTCAGTCATTAGTGTTTGTTTTGGATTAGTGAAACAAGAATTGAGAAACTCCTGAGCAGAAGAATTGTGAGACTTTTGCACTCAGGTAGTTTGTCCACCATATGTAGGAAGCAGGGAGACAGTTATGTCCTAGGAGGCCAAATCTGCTGTCCAGAGTATTTTTCTGAGAAGTCTTAGACGGTTGTTTACCTGCAGCAGAGCAGTGGAGACCACACTTGGTTTTATTCTGGAGCACCTCTTCTCTGAGTATGTGTGAAGGGATCCCCCGAGACAGACACAGGCCAGTTCTCCAAGCACTGCTCTGACAAAATGGTACTCTGATTATAGGGGTTTTGGTTTTGGTGTGTTCCCCATCTGGAAAGGCTGTGTTTGCCATCTGAAAAGGCTTTGTCAATCCAGAGCCCACCTGCCTCAGCATGCTGGGACAAGATGACTATGGGTGTGTCGCTGTGTTTGCCCTGTCTCAGTAGGAACAACCATGGTTGATGTTCTCCTCCTCGATGCTTTGGTCCAGGATGGTGAGGAGGAGCCTGAGGTGCCAGTGAGCTACGCTTCTCTCATGTGGAGAGGAGAGCCCTTCCTCCAACAGCCAACCTGTGCTCCTTGCTTTTATTGATGTGCCTTGAAGTGTTTGTTTCTGACAAAGGCTTCTCTGGGACACAGGGGCTCATCAGTGTGATTTTTCAGCTGCTCTCATGTGAAAAATGTTGGCCTGGAGTAATCTAGCAGGTAAGTAAATGGTGAGGTTTCAGTTTGCCCATTATACAATTGCCTCAGTGTAAGCAGAGCAGGTAGGTGGAGGAGATGGGCTGTGAGTAACTCCCTCCTTTTCAGAGGGCCCATCATTCAAGTCACTCAGTGTGGATTATAAATGAGATAAATGGGAATGTGCTTCCTGTACATAACAGCATCTGTAACAGAGGTCAGGATGGCAGACTTGCGGGGTGTATGCAATTATGAGGAACAAGGCCCAGGTCTGGGCATCTTAATTGCCATTCTGGGGAAACTTGCTTGATGTTTTCCCTCTTTGAAAGACGTGTTGACAAATATCACCCATATTCAGGAAGGGTTTGATTTGAATTAGAATTGGTACATGAAAAAAGCTATTAGGCTGGTTCTGCTTATCCTGATGGGAAGGCATGAAGGGTTTGGCCTATTCACCCTCTGAAAATGAAGACTGGAAATTAAAAGATTGATGACAGGTATTCATTTACTTGACCTGAAGGAACTGGATGGTGCATGAACAAGTGGACAACAGATGCGTGTGAATACTTTTGAGCTACGAATGGGAAGTCTCTGTCTCTTGGCAGGGTAGAGATCAAGGAGCTCTTCACTACCAGCCTCTGGAGCTTCAGCCTCAAACCACTCATCAGATACTGTTGTTTTGTGAGATGAGAGACTGAGCCTGATTGACCCAGTCCCTTCCAGTCCTTAGTTCTGTAACCTTGGGATTTTTAGTAATTTCTCCTGAGAGATTTTACATGTAGGAGCTGGGAGTGTGTACTGCTTAGACCAGGGCTGGCCACCTGGGTGGCCAAGCAGTGAGGGAAGGGTCCAGGAGATGCTACTGCAGGCCAAAGACTGGCTGGGAAAGGTTTGAGAGCAGTATGTAGACATATGGGGTATGTAGACATCCCGGGTCACCCTGGGGGTGACTGTGCTGACCTGGCACTGCTTCTGGCAGCAGCTCTCTTGGCCAAAGTATGGTTAGGTCCTCTGGGCAGTCCCCTGTGTTTGTGGTGTTATGGGAGACTGAGAAGGGATAACTCCTTAAATCAGGAGGGACAATGCCCTGAGCACAATGCCCTGAGCAGTGCTGTGCACCACGAGGTTTCGGCAGTTCTGATCCAGCATCTGGAGAAACAAACCTGTGTCTGTCTACACCTGACTCTGCAGACATCCTTGTCCTGGGACTGTCTTCAGAGCACCATCAGTAAGCCTTGCACTTTGGTAGGATTTGTGAAGGATGCCCCGTGCAGAGGGTCACGATCCTGACACTGCACAGCCATGCAAACTTCAATCATGTGACACAGGGAAGCTGAGAGCAAGAAAATATTTTAAGAGGAGATGTGAGAAACCACTGCACAGTTTGAAAGCAGAGCTCTAATAAAGCCTTTTGAAAAGGCAAAGATGCTGGACAAACTCTGTTTAACTTTTCTTTTCGTGAAAGGAAAACCACAGGTTAATGTGAAGAAAGTTTTTTGTCATTTTGTTTTGGCTTTTTTGATGAAGTGTTTCAGTTTGAACTACTTTTGCACAGTTCCCTCATATTGTGGTTATCACAACTAATCAGAAAATACTCAGTGAGCAAGAAAGATCTGATTCCCACCAGTGGGCAGGTGTGGGCACCTGAGAGTACCATATTCCCTGTGCTTCCTGCAGCTGGCAGGAGAAATGAGAGACCCACAGGTCCTCAGCACAGGCCCTGACACCGAACACTGCTGGTTACCACCAGGCACACGAGGGCAGGAGCCATGAAGTGTTTTGGTTTGGCTTTCAGTCCTGCACCCAAGACCGGAGTCACAAGGCCTTGAGGTTGGAGGGCTGTGACATTGCTGCCCCTGCTCTGGGGCAAACTGGGGCCGTGGGATGTGCAAAACCAGTGACTGAAAGGGGGTGTGCAAAGCGTTTTTTCTGAACTCTGAGTGACCCCTGGAGAAGCCTGTACACCCGCCTGCCCGGCGCGGGGGCTGCAGCGAGTGCTGCGGGAGGATGAGCGGCAAGGCCATGCCCCGGGTGGGGAGATGATCCCGTGGAGCTGCCTGAGCGCAGCCAGCTCCCAGCGCTGACCCCACATGCAGGGATGTGATCGCTGCCTGCCAGGAAGATCATGTTGGCGAGACCCAGGGACCGGTGGTGGGTGGGAGGCGGCTGATGTCAGAGCGATGGACCCGTATCTGTGGCAACCAGGATAAATAAATAAATAAGGCGTGTGTGCCGGAGCAGGAGGCGCACAAGCTGCTGCACTCCTCAGCACAGGCTCGCTGAAGATCCCTTAAGCAGCTTAGCACCCTTGCTCCAGTTTATTACCTGAGCGTCTTCGTGTCTGCCGGGCGGCTGAGAGCATCCTGCCGCCGGTCCCCTCGGCAGGGACCCCAGCAGCCTCCCCCTCCCTTCATCCCTCCCTCCCTGCCTCCCTGCGCTGCCAGTGGTTTGCTCCGAGCATCCAGAGCTCGATGCGAAGCCGCTGCTCGGCGGTGAATTTCGGTGTTGCCGCGGAAGGCCGGAGGTGTCTGCCCGCATCCCCACGGCGGGCCCGTCTGCACACAGGGCTTGGAATTCCAAGCCCAGCAGCCGGTGCCTGCGGGAGACGAGCAATGCTGGAAGTGCTGTAGCTGAGCCGGAGATGGATAGTGTCAGCAGCAACAGGAACATGTCTTACAGTAGATGGAGTTACAACAGGTATCGTCTGTCTTGTTGTGGTTCGTTGTTTTCTTTTTTTTTTTTTCTTTCTGATATTGTAAAACCATCACGCTGTTTTTATATAAACTGAGACGGAGAGCCCTCTTCAGGGAAGCATAACCCTTTACTGACGCTTTCACAGTCTGAAAGACACTTGAGGCACCCTGGGTTCCCAGGAACTCGAGCAGCGGTGTTTGCTGTTGTTTAGCAGGTGTTTGTCTGGAAATCAGGGGGGTAGTTTCACCCCGTGTGGCTGCACTGGGGGTGCTCCCAGCCCTGAATGCACAGGTTTCCCGGTCTCTCTCCTCCAAGCAGGGCACTGAGACGCAGTGATCACCTCAGCAGTCACCCAGACTTCTGAAAGGTGGTCTGTAGGAACTGCTGCTCAAAGCCAGTGCCTACACATTTTCTACCTTATAAGCTAAACCTTGGGGAGTGGAGACAGCAGGGAGCCAGGATGTGGCTAAAGAGTTGATATTTTCAAGCAAACACTGTGTACAGCCTGGGTACCACAGAGTTGACAGGTCTGAATTCAGTGTCTCACTGAGACAGTTGCAATATTCCTACTGTGTTTCATATCAGCATGTGTGTTTTTTCTCTTATGGAAAACCCAAATTTTTTGTAGCATTAGTTTTATTTTTCTGTGATTGGTGGTTGTGACTTACAGGTTCTTCAAGCCTGGATTAAAAAAAAGGTACAAACTTCATACTCTTTTTTTTATTTTTCTTTTTTCTTTTACTTTTTGTCTGTGTAAATGTTACACCTGAAATGGAGCCAGATGCTAGGCATCAGCAGTAGCAGCATCTCACTGAATCACTCCCACAGGCCACCATGATATCCTGAAGAAATGCCCATGGAAGTGGTTTTTAGTGCTTAAACAGGTATTTGGTGCTGCCCATGCTCCCTGGGTGCGTGGGTGTATATGGTTTATATGTGCATCTAGAGAGTATCACTCATTTTCAGTGCAGTCCTACTGCCTCAGCAGAAAATGTGCAGGTGCATACAGTGGTGGCAGAGGAACAGTGTCCTTATGAAAGGTGTAGATGTTTATGTATATGTAAAGCTGAGTTATACAACAAGCTGGGGTTTTATGCATATATTGTCCCACAAAGAGGCTGTCCCACATCCCATCTGAGGCTGTGTCCTCAAACAGCAGCAGTAAGATCCTGTAGTGTTCAATCTGTCCCATGCAGCGCAAGTTTGAAGCGGTTTTGGCATCCCAAACCTACAGTGAACAATCCAGAAATGTCAAACAAACTCCTCTTGGATGTCTTCTCCTAGTGCTACTGCTCTGTGGTTTGACCTTATGTATTGCTTGCAATGTATTTCTCCAGTCTTCATTTTCAGTCTTCATGCCTGTTTATCAGCCTTGTACCCAGGAATGTGCTACACCTGTGTGTCCATCCTGCTTGGCTTTTGTATTTCATCTGGGGGGAGAAATGCAAGATTTCAGTGCCCAGGCTGTTTCTTTTGGCGGCTAGTTTCCAGATTTTGAGATTTTTCCTAATAAATCCGAGATTCCTGAACTGGTACCTGTGTACTATATATACATTTTTCAGTGCTGGGAGGCCGAGGAGTGAATTGCTGCTTTTACTCACAGTCTTTCCTTCTGAAAAATGGTGCAGTTGTTCTCACACACTGACCCTGCCCTCCCATACCCCTCTTGTGCTCAGGCCCTTGGCAGAAGAAGGATCTAACTCTTTTGTATTCCAAACCCTTGTGGCTGACATTTGCCTTTGGAATGTGTCCCTTTCCCCAGCTTTGGTCTCACTGAGCAGTATCAGAGATTTGTGGGGGCTTTCTTCCAGGAAGGGAAGGAAAGAAGAGGTCCTTGTTTAGAGCATCTTCAAGCACCTGTGGTGCATGCCAAAACCTCTGGCTGGGTGCAGGCTGCCTTTCTGTCCTGCAGACTCACACCAAGCCACCAAAGGCTGAGACCCTCCCATGACTCCATATGTGCTTGGACTGGAACATGAAGTTACTGCAAGATTTCATGAAAGTTGTGCTGCAGTTTTGTGTGTTGTAGGAGCTTTTTTAGTAAAATTAAATGACATAATTTGCCCCTTTCTCAAGGGACACCTGTAACTCACTGGGCAAGAAACATTGCTGCTTGTAAAGTAGTGTTAATGATTTTTACCTCATTCACAGGAGTCCCGTGAAACAACTGATAGTGCTGTGGTCATTGCTCCTCACCAGTGGCCACAGAAGTTGGGACAGCACTGTGAGCAGCCAAGCACTGTGTAAAAGCCGACAACTGCAGCTGGTGAATGTTGTCCCAACTTTTTTTAATAAGGGCAAGAAAGAGGACCCTGGAAACTACAGGCCTGTCAGTCTCACTTCAGTGTCTGGTAAAGTTGTGGAAAAGATTATTCTGGGAGGTATTGAAAAACACCTGAAAGACAATGCAGTCATGGGTCACAGCCAGCTCAGATTCATGGGAGGAAAGTCCTGCTTATCGAACCTGATTTCCTTTTATGACGGGGTAACCCACCTGGTTGATCAAGGGAAGCCAGTTGATATAATCTTTTGGAATTTCAGAAGAGCTTTCACTACTGTCTCTGACAGTATCCTGGGCAAAATGTCCATCCCACAGCTGGATAAAAACGTCATGTAGTGGGTGAGCAACTGGGGTGAGCTCAAAGGGTAATAGTGAATGAGGTGACATCAGATTGGTGACCTGTCACTAGTGGGCTTCCACAAGGCTCCATCTTAGGCCCTTCATAAATGCAGAACTGGAAAGGATACTACAAATTAGAGGACTGGATAATCACCAACCATATGAAGTTCAGCAAGGGGAAGTACTGGATTCTGCACCTGGGGGTGGGGCAAACCTGTATGTTCAGACAGACACGGGAATGAGATGCTGGAAAGCAGTGCCACAGAAAGGGACCTGGGAGTTATGGTCAAGGGCAAGTTGAATGTGGGTCAGCAGTGCCCTGGCAGCCAGGAGGGCCAACCCTGTCCTGGGGGACATCAGGAACAGTATTGTCAGCTGGGTGAGGGAGGGGTTTGTCCTGTTCTGCTCAGCACTGGTCCAGCCTCACCTTGAATATTGTGGCAGTTTTGATATTAAGCTATTAGTGAGCTTCCTCAAGGCCTTGAGGGGAAGCCGTGTGAGGAGCAGCTGAGGGCACTTGGTCTGTTCAGCTGGAGGAGACTGAGGGCAGGCCTCATTGCAGTTAAAACTTCCTTGTGAGGGGAAGAGGAGGGGCAGGCACTGATCTCTGCTCTGTGGGGACCAGTGACAGGATCAAGGGAATGGCCTGAAGTTGTGTCAGTTGTGTTAGGTTGGATATTAGAAAGAGGTTCTTCACCCAGATGGTGGTTGAGTGCTGGAATGGGTTTCTCAGGGAAGTAGTCACAGAACCAAGCCTGACAGAGCTCACGAAGTGTTTGTACAATGCTCTCAGGCACGTGGTGTGTCTCTTGGGGATGGTTTTTGCAGGGCCAGGAGTTGGCCTTGATGATCCCTGTGAGTCCCTTCCCACTCAGCATATTCTGTGATTCTGTGTTCCCTGGATGCACACCCAGGTACGCTTTGTGTTGGCCTCCGTGAATCAGCATTGCAGAGGATGCTGCACATGGACTAGCAGAGTGTTCCCCTATCAATCTCTTCAGGAAGCATTCATCCATCCCAGTTCACTGATTTCAGGTGTCATCCATGCGGGCTTAAGAGCCTCCATATAGTACTCTCTTTGGGTTTGCTGCACTCCTGTGGGAGTTTCTGGGCTGTATGCACAGAATTGTTCCTTGAAGGGGCTCTGCTCTGTGCTGGGGCAGTTGCTGGTGGTCCCCAGCACTGACCAGGTAGGACATGAATGCTGTGTGAAGCAACTCATAGCTGAGCAGTTACTGAAAACATCTGGTGTTGGGAGTGGAGTGAGAAGCAGAAGATGGGGTATTCAGAAGTCTCCTTGTGCTGGTGCTCTCTGGAAATAGAGCTGGCAAGTTTTACCCAGCACAGCCGGGTGGAAATGAAAGCTCAGAGAGAAGAAGCTTTAATATGATGGGAAGGTGAAAATGGAGAACAGGGTTTGGCTGCTCTAAGACTGAAGAGCCATTTTCATAAGCTGAGACACCTGAATCTTTTGTAGCACACACAGCAGCTGGAGACCAGATTGACAAATAATTAACCCTCCATACCACCACCCAAATTTGACCACTGAAGGTCAAAATGGTGCTCATGAAGGCTCATGGTATCAGAGGGAGCTCTGATACCATGGATGTAGTTGAATTCAATCTCTGTGAAGGCACAATTTAGGAAAGTGTGGAGAATTCAGTCAACCCATGGGCACAGGAGACCAGTTTGAAACCAAATATATGGGCCAACATTGCAGACTGGGAATCTGCAGTCTGTGTGGAAAAACTGTGCAAGGAAGCAGTGATTCTGCCTGATTTTGCAAGGTTTTTTCATGAGTCAGTGGGCTTAGCTGTTACGAGGAGGGTCATAACTGAATGGCTAGTCCAGAAGGATTTTTTCAGGAGCAACAGGAAACTCTGCAGCAGAAGGAATGGGTAACCTGCACATTATACCTATCCATGAACAAAGATGGTAGTGTTGCTTTTTTTTATGACAAAAACAAACCACCAAACCACCAAGTCACAACAAAATACCAGCTGTGGAGTCAGTAAAAGCAGTTTTGTCCTTCCTTTCTCACATTTCTTCCTGAGACCAATACATTCATAGTTTTCCTCCCCTATCCTCTTTGCTTCGTCTCCATACTTACTTTTTATTTCTTTCCTGGAGGGCTTTAGTGCAGCCATCCCAGATTCACTAATTACCACATTGTGATTGATACAGGTTTTATCCACTAGCATTTGCAAGTGTATTTTTGGAAACCTACTCTCAGGATCTTTCAACTGTTGGAGACAGCTCGAAACTTTTTTCCATTGATCTGTGTCTTTGGTCTGTTCTGGATATCAGTGTTGTTTGTGACTTCCTTTTGAAGCTGCTATTTCTGCTTTTTCTTTTTTTATCCAGCGTTGAAAATCTCTGAGGGAGTATGTGGGTCGTGGTGTTGGAGGGTTTTGATCTTAGATCTTAGTTTTTGAAGATTTTTAAACTCTTCTGCCTTGATTTTTCTGGGACATGCTCTCATCAATGCGTAAATAAGGGTTGGCCTCCAAACTTCATCCAAAAAAGCTGTCTTATGGAAACTTTCTTATCTTCTTTGAAGTAGCACCTGTAAAATCCTGAAGAATGTACAGGTCTAACCCTCCTAGGATTGCTGCACTTTGACTACAGTGAAGAGCAGATCCTCTCTCCAGTTGCAGCAAAGCCACACTTTTCTCCTCTGTCATCTTTTGTCTTCAGGTGTTTCCTCCTGGAATAGGTACCTTTATAGCTGTAGTCTTTGGACAAAGCCCCTGGGGGGACAAGAAGTGGAAGCTGTTCTGTGGGACAAAAGGCAGGGTAGGTCAGCCAACCCTCAAGTGAAGCCAGAATAAACATTCATCTCACAGGTACTTAAATCCTTATAAGTTTATAAATGTTGAGGAATTTGTTTGCTGGAAATAGGTTCTTTATTTTTCTTTCATAACAAAGTATCTTAAATTCAATTCCAAAGGAAAACCTAGAGTATGGGAATGATGTGTCCTTGCTCGAGTCAAGACATTGGGAAGGACCTGAAGGTGTGTTCATGTGCATCCTTCTGTGCTCAGGGTGAACATTCCATGTTAGCACATCCTTGGATGTATGAATTCCATACACTCCATCCTTGGAGCGTCTGAATTCTCCAGAGACTGCATGGTGGCTTGTGACAGCCTGACAGAGGTGTGGGAGAAGAAACTTCACCTCCCACTCCACTGAAGAAGAAATTTTAAAGATTCTTAAATAAAAGTAGCCTGAGAAAATATTTTAAACCTACTTGGCTCACGTACAGCATTACAAGCCTAATGAATGCAGGAATATCTTTGCTGAAATGACTGCACACACTACCCAGGGAAGTGGCTGAGTCTCCATTCCTGGAAGTATTTAAAAGAAGTGTAAATGTGGCACTTAGGGACATGGTTTGGTGGTGGACTTGGCACTGCTGGTTTAATGGTTGGACTTGATGAGGTCATTTTCAACATAAATGATTCTGTGGTTGGTGTTTGAAGCAGCAAATATCATGGCCAGCAGCTCAGCAATGAGACTGAAGGGTAAGTTTTTAAAGGAAAGACAGTATTCCACTGGTCATCAGTTAATCCACAATAGATAACATATTAGTTTGGAATTTACAGTAAGAAAGAGAGAATTACTCAAGAGTCTTAGCTTGCAGTAAGAATAGACACAAAATATACACATCTTTTGTCAGTACAGTTGTAGACCTCTATAAAAGTTCCAAAGACTCTGTAAAGCTTTGTCCTTAAAACTTGCATTCAGGTTGTCTCTTGAACTGTAAAGGCAACTCAAACATTTCTTCAGGATAGATGGGGCAATAGGAAAACAGTATAACTGGCCATGAAGAGAATGGCACGTGCTATGCCACAAGAAATGCTGCTCTGCCATCCCTTATTAGCACTTTCCCCCTGTCTGTGGTCTTATCGCATGCTCTGTGTGAATGCCTTTTGTTACCACGTCTAAAAGACACACTGAGTGCCTCGTCTTCCGTGCTGGGGCACACAATTGTCAATCTCTGCTGTGCCTGAGTGTGTGCACAATGCTAGGAAGATCGAACACTGCAGCTCTGAGCTATCAGACACTCTTTGTGCTCTCGCTGCAGCTTTCAGCATGAGATTATATCTTAAAGAAAAATCAGCCACGTCACTCATGATCCGCATTGTAATAAAAAAGAAAGCCTTGTCTTTCCCCAATATATAGTTAGCATAAATGTCACTTCTGATGGAAGTCTGAAGATTAATGTTCGTGGCTGAACACCAGCAGAGAGGGTTTTCCCTTTCAGAAATGAACCAGGACAGAAGAGCCATCCTGTCTGTGGACATGGTGGCTCATGGTGTGTGCAGCCAGCAAGTGCCAGTGCACGTGGCTGTGGCAGGTAGATGGGGTCTGGGCAAGCTTGTTCATCACTGGTTTTAGGGGATGCTTCTGCAAGAAGAGAAAAAAATAATATTCGCTTCGTTCTGTTCTCTGCAAAGGCCGAAGCTGATCTTATTTTCTGCTGTGTGAAAGCAGGTGGGGTGGGGTGGTTCATGTCAAATGTTGTGCAACTGGGCTAAAACCACTGCCTCATCCAGCAGTGTTCACCAAGTTAACGAGCACCTCTTTGTATCAGTGTATCCACAACCACCACTTTCCAGCAGGGGCTGAAACGGGTGGCAGCTCTTTGCAGCACCCTGAAAGTCCATTGCTTTTGGCTTTGTGCTCTGGGCTAGTGGCAAGTACAATCCTTCCAGCAGGCATGGGGTACTGCCCCTCTCAGAGACATCCCAGGAAGCAGAGCCTGCAAGGAGAAGGGCTCACTGCTCTCATGGGAAAAGGTCCCTGGTGCCCTGGATAACTGTAAGTGCCACACACCAGCAAATAACAAATAAACCTGCTGAGATTTGTTTATTCCCCTGTCTGTGAAAAATCAGTATATCATCAGCCTTTCAGATGACTGGGCTGAGTTCTGTCAGCAGTCATCTGTATTTGTAGAAGAGACAGATGTTAGTCAATGCTTGGATATGTCTGAAATGCTTGAATGCCTAGGTCAGAACAGGGGAATGAAAAAAAAAGATGCTTCCAGGGGAGTGCAGGTCTTCTAAGCGTAAATTGTCAACAAGTCAGCTCAAAATCAATTTTAAAAGCATTTTTTTAGGTTTTAATTTGTCTCTAGAAGCCTGCTACCTAGATGATCAGCCAGGTAAGTCAGCTTGCTTGAAAAAAAATAAGATTATTTCTTTGTTTTTATAAGCTTTCTGAGTTGAGCGTTTGATTCTTTTTATCCTACTGGGGCTATGGTGTGTTTGGTTGTGTAGCTGACAAACTGCCACACTCTGTCAAACATACAATTGCTTGTTGGTTGGGTAAATGTGTCAGTTCAAATTCATCCACCAATTTGTGAGTCCACAGGGAGACAAGATGTGTAGCAATAATCTTCTAGTCATACTTAGATGGTGCTAAACTAGAGACAGTGCTCTTCTGTTTCCGAAACAGTCCAGTTTGTTTTGAAATTTCACCAATTTGTGCACCACCAGCACCCTCCTCCTTCATGCTGTGCATTTTTGCTGCCTGTCAACACAAACAGCTTTTTTGGAGGATGGAGCAGTTCCTCATAGCCCCTACAGGCTCTGCTGACGTTGATATTAATGTGAAACTATTGCTTTGTTCTTGGGTAATTGTGTGCAAGCCTACCTAGGTTCACTCTTGTCTTTGCAGAGTGTGCTGTCAATCCTTTAAAACATATTTCTTGAAGTTTAACTTTTCCAGCTTTAAAATCCTACTCGACAATCCTATTCAAACGTCTTCTGCTGGGGCTCCTGAAGTATCAAAGCCAATTCCTTAATGTGCTTAATGTGGCTTTTCTACATTTGCTCTCGCAGATTGTTTTGCAGAGCTAAATCCTACCTAAAATCCTCCCAAAACTCTGGGAATTTGCCTGGTTGGTGAAAGGTGCTCCCAGAGAGCTGGTCCAGCACTGCCTTCTGAGGAAGGCTTCATAAGGAAGCAGCCTGGAGGGACTCAGCAGGGGATATCAATCAGACAGCCAGTCCACGAGAGGCTGGCTCCACACTGACTGTTTTGCCTGCCTGCAGGAGGTTCATGTTTCTAAAATAAAACTACCATTTTACTTTTTTCACTCTCTTGAATTTTGTTCTTTTTTTAATGCAATACTCTTGAAGTGCGACTGCACGGGCTTTCCCAACTGAAGTTAGTTTATCTTTCCATCATATTTCTTTCCATCTTAGGAGGAACAAATGAAGTGCTCTGCCTTTTAGTATAATTTGGCTAGTTTTAGGAAGAATAATGAAACTTAGGCTTTGTAACAGGATCTAGTCGTTTTGAACCAGTTTTCAGAATTAAGTTGTCACCTGGATCATGAAACAGTGCACTCAGACCTGAAAAGACTTTTTGGTAGGAAGGTGCAAATAAATCAAGGAGAAAATGAAGAGAGGCCAGTATCAAAGCTGGGAGCTGTTCATTATTAAATACCCTAGAGCAGGTGTCTTCATTTTTATGCACATGGGAAGCAATGTTGGCAACCAAGAATGACATGTGTGGTCAGTGCATTTGGTTGGTTTTATTTAGGTGGGTCTCAGTAAATCTCAGAAGAGCTAATTTGCACAGTGCAGGTTTCTGGTGAAAACAAGAAAAAGTCTTTTAAGTAATGAATAGTTTATAGCCTTGTCTTACTAGCAACAAGTGAATGATAAATATCGAGAGGGAGCTGGAAAACAGTGGGACTGGAGCTAGGCCCCAGAGCACAGAGTGAACAGAAGCCTAGAGGGCTTGGCAGTAGCTTTACTTGCATGACGTACTGTGCTTCAGCAGACCTAAAATCCAGACACTGATAGGTAAGTGTCACCTCCTCTTGGAAGCTGCGATTTTGCCTGGAATGCTGAAAGCTGTTGTGGTTTCCTTCCAACATATGTTCTTTGGTGTGCACAGACATTCTGTCACATTTTTCCAGTAAGTACATGGCCCACATTGCTACCACCTCAAATTTCACTCCTTTCACCTTTAGCATGGGCCATATAAACTCTTTTTTTTCCTCTCTGTTATGCTTTATTTTTCTTCTCACCTTCCTAGAAATCCCTTGCATGTATTTAATTAGTGAGGACTTTGAAATTCAGTTTGGGCCACTCACGCAAGAAGCACAGGAGCCAGTCTGGGCTATGAACCCGGGCTGAGGCCAAAGCCCACTTAAGTCCCTCCTTACAACCCTTCTGTTCTTGTGCTAATCACAGTAAGAGGATTAACTTGAGGAGTATGGGATGTTGAATAGTACAGTCAAAGATGTTCATATTGGGCTCTGGGCTATTTTCACTCATCCTTTTGCAAATGAAAAATGATTCCCAAAGCAATGGGTGTACTGAGGTCCAAGGCAATTTACTTGTGCTTGGAATGCAGGTGGATATATAGCAGGAAAAAGAACTTTGAGCTAAAAAATAAGAACTACCTTTGAATGAGAGCTGATATTTAATGTTCCAGACTTGTTTAAAGCCTGTGCTTTTGCTCCTAATGTCCGCTTGTGTTTGGAAAAAGTTGTATAATCCAGATGTTATTTGCTTTCCCCTATGAAAAATAATGGGCAACCACACAATATTATACTGCTTTTGTTAATGTCTGAGTTATACCTTGTGTGAAGGTGCACTCCTCCCATCAGCATCTGGTGCAGGAGGGCTGCTCTTTGCAAAGAGCTGAGGCTAAGCCACCCCTGTTTATTTATATTTTTTGGAGCTCCTAGATTTGTGCTTCAGTCTGACTACAGGGATTATTAAATGCATCATCTCGGATATGGTAAGTGCAAATACACTGCTTTTTGCCTGTGAGGCTGGGAAGGAAGGTGGTGATATTTTCCTGATATTTACTGTCTCCCCTGGGCATCAGCTCTTGGCTGCCAATAAGGCAATGGGTGGTGCTGCCTGCAGCCACTCTTGTGCCCCTGAGGAAACGAAGCCAAGGTTTGTCCAACAGGCATCCTCCCAGGCAGGCTGGGACTGAAGGCATCCCAAATGTGCCTGGGAGGGCAACTGGAGCTCAAATGTGGTGACCAAACTGCATCTTGTTCACTGTAATGCCTTCATGTACAGTTGTTTCACTCACTGGGAAATCTGAGGGGACTGATACTACTCCATGGATTTGTTAACATGAACCAATGGGAGCTGGGGAGGGAGACGAGTTGGATCTGTTCCCATCTTGGTACACACAAAAAAGCACTTGTTTAGGTAAGCTCTCATTGTTGATTAACAGTATGAGTGTTCTGCTGTGTTTCTCCAGTCATCCCGTGTGAAGCATTCCTACCCATCTTGGGGCAGCTGTGCTGTGGGAACAGCCCCAGATCGTGGGTGCAGGTGATGCTGTGTGCAGCCCCTGCTATGCTAAACCCTCCTGACAGAGGAAGCCATGCATTTTATCTTTGACTCAGTTGATTTTTCTGACAACAATTATCTTTCTGTTAAAAATCTCTCTTTGCTTACACCTTGCCCTCACTGAACTGTGGGACCCTGTGCAGGCTTTGAAATATGTGCCTAAATCCCTTTTCTGTGGTTCTTATGAATCATGCCAAGAACGACATTGCAAAGAGTCTTAGTTTGCACTTATCTGTTACCTTCCTGGCTGGTTGTTTGGCCCAGACTTTGTCACAAAGAGCAGCTGCTGGTATTTTTATGCATTTATTCTTCCTATGTACTGAGAAGCCTTATTGCTTGTGCCTCCAGTAGCAATATGATTCTCCAGCAGTGGCAGGGGGGGTTGAGTCTCTTTGCAGACCTGGCTTCTTTACCAATTATTGCTGTTTTCTACAGCTGTAATGCCCGAATTTACCTTTTTGATGTTATCTCAGTCACAGTGCAGCTGTGCACAAATTGTGAATTCTGTGTGTGGTAAAATAAATAACGTACGTCAGCACTGAAAATAAATAGTGTGCGTCAGCACTGAAAATGTAGAGAATCCATTTTTTTACTAAGTTTCTCTTCACCACTCTTGTGTAGGTAGTTGGCAAGTCAGGGTAGGTGACTTGGATAAGAATAGGCACGGAGAGAGGGAGTAATAAAACAGATTATTTAGCAGAGAACAATACTAAAACCCTTTAATGAGCCTTTTCTGAAACACCTCAGATTCAGTCTTTTAATATGGTGCAGAAATTATGCAAAAAGTTTTCTATTGTTACTTGGATTCTGTCCACAAGTACTGTCAATTTTTTCCATGCGTTAGGTCTAGAAGTTATAACTTATGCACCATTATAACTTAGGCACTATTATTCTGTGCATAAGTTACAGCAGGCTTATAAGTTATAACTCTTTTTGGGGGTGGCGGGATTACTGAAAACCCCATCTCTATGCAATGGACCATGTAAGTATGTAGTCAGATCCGGCTGGGTGTGATACGATGAGAGTGTTCTTAAATGCTTGTTAGTGTGACTTAAAATTCACCTTCACCTGAATGCTGTGCATGAGGGCAGTGTCGCTGCCTGGCTTTGCCAGATGGAGCAAAGGGAGCACAGGTAGCAGGGGAAGATCTTGCTGGAGTGATATTGTTAAAATTCGAGCTCAGCTTTGTTTTGGTTACAGCCTTGTGGGCTGACATTTGACTACAGCCTCATGCTTTCCATCCTGGCCCCAGATGGGCTTGTGAGTACTCTGATCGATGGATTTCAAAAGCAAAATGATCTCATAATGGAAGACACAGAACCTTGCAGAGGAAACAAGGAGTGTTATACAGCATGTTTTAGGGAATTGGATTGCTGACGTCAACCAGCCACTCTCCATCTTTTGCTCACCCAGGTGGAGAAGGGATGTTCTTATTGGGTGTCGGAAGATGTGAAGTTTCTGGAGTTAGGTGTTTGCAGTGAAGTCCCCTCTGTGATGCTCTCTGAGAGTTGCCAGCATGCTCCATGCTATCTCTGCCATCTTGTTTGTCCTGTGATTGTGAACTTTACCTTTTCCTTGATGCTTTTCAGACACCCTCTGGATGTCGTAGGAGACTTTTAGGGCCACTAGATGAGCCTTTTTTTGACCAAATCCACATTCTTATCCTTCAGTCTGTAAAGCTGTTGGTGCAGGAAATACCCCTTTAAAAATACAGGAAACTTAGGAAGACTGTTCATTTACTTCCATCTCCTTCAAATCCTCTTCTTTGCATTCCTTTTTTTTTCTTCTGCTTTACTGTCTTGTTTTTTCTTTCCAGTTTTACTGCAGTTATACCCCTGGGGATGGACTATCATAAAAATCCCAAAAGAGGTATTATTTTTGTTGCACCTTAGTAGTGGATGAGGCTAGAGAAAACAAGGGTGTATCTTCACAGATGTTCACTTGCCTGAGCTGTCCCACAGAGGATTCAATTGCCTTCGGAATTAAGCCTGTGCTGTCTTACTGGTATATTATCTGACAGTTGGCCAGAGAAATATGAGCTGTTATTTTGAGGTATTAATCATGTTCTGAAACAGAATTACAGTGTGGTGGCTGTGCAATGAGCACAGCTTTGCAGTGCTGAAAACCTTGCACGTGCAGTGGTAGGTTTGCAGCCAGGCATCTGTGTAGTACAGGGGATTTACATCATGCCTGACCTTTTTTTTAGTTTTTTTAAATAGTTCTTGATTAGTTATTAGCAAAAGTAATCCTTTTATCCTTTTAATTAAAATATTTTCAAATATCAGGTAGGACTCTTTTCTGTAAAACGGTGAATCGAGTTAGTTTAATTTCAGAAATAAGCCCTGGTTCATAAGGCTAGAGGTGTCATTGTGTTGCAGTTTCTAGAGCCACCTTCCCTCACTGGCCTTGGCCTGGGAGGAGAAGGAGGAGGAGGAGGAGGAATGCTGCATGTGCCAGCAGCCCAGCTCCACAGGCAGCAGTAATTGGGAATGCTCAGGGAGAGACAGGACATGCTCCAGGTGAGCACCACAAAGTACCTACCCAGCAGGAGACACTGTATGTCAGAGTGAATGGGAGGGAGGATTTCCTTGATATCTCTCTAAAAAACCCAGGACTGGGCACTGCTGGAAATGCCATTGGCATGACTTTTTTTTAAGTTTAATCTGAAATTATACTGTTTCTTTGCAGTGAGTGATGTGGATGGCATGTGATGATGCTGGTGGGTCACACAGACTGTTCCCAAAAAATGGCTCTTGGGTCTTGGTCCCACTCTTTGCTGTCTTCTTACCTTGCACGTAAGATTAGCCCCACTAGACCCATTAGCAGTTTGGTTTTTGCAGAAAAGGGAGAGCACTATGCAGACTGGGACTCCTTTGCAGAAAGTACTACTCTTTGGATAGTTCTTCTGTTCCCAGGGCACACAGTCTCTGTCAGGACAGAAGGGTTTAGTCTCAGACTGAAGAAGTATCATCTGTAAGGTCTGCAGAACATGAGCACTCTTTGAGTCAGCATTCTTTGAGGCAGAGCTGCCTGGAAAGTTAGGAAATATGTCTAAATGTCTATAGAAAATGGACTATCCTTTACCCTCCAGTGATTGTGAAGGTTTGGGGAAGCCAGTCTTGGGCAGTTTTCCTGCACATTCCCCCCACTTTGGACTCGTTTTATGAGCAAGCCCCCAAGTGGCTGTTTGGTTACCAGGAATAAGTGTTAACCAAGAAGTGTTACTCCAGAGTGCTCAGTCACTCAGCACTGAGCCCCTGTGTCAAAAAATAGAATTTATGTAGATTGCAGGAGGTACTGAGAGGAAGCTGAATCCCCTGAGGCTCTTGTAGGAGGGGGAATAAAAAGGCTTTTTTGTCCAACTATGTCATACTCATGCAGTCATGCCAAAGCGCAGCGGTGCAGTGCTCCTGCTTTTCAGAGGCCTCTAGATGAATTGTTTGTTTCCAAGAACAAGATATCTGGAAGACACAGTGATTAATGACAGGGCAGGTTTTCCTCCCTCCCTGCAGGTCAAGCCTTCACAAGCAAGAATGAGGAGGCTGCTAACATAGGGCTGGGATTTCTTCCCTAGACCTGCCAGATCCAGAAAGTTTATATTTTTTTTTTCTCACTCAGTGCATTTTTTTCCCCAATAATAGAAACTGTCATCTGTAATTGAGACTATCACATTGAAATGTGAGAATAGTGCAGAAGTGTATGTAATTTAACCAGTTCTGAGCCTGCTCATCCCCCTTGCTAAAACAGACATTTGTAGTAACTCTATCCAGTCCTTTCCAGCCAGATACATGTTTTCTATAAAAGCAAGGCAAGCCTCCATCACTTAAACCACAAGGCAGAAGGAGGATGGGTTGCCTCGTTCAGCTTGGGCTACACCATTTGTCCCTCTGCTTGCCAGATATACATGATAATGCCTTCTTTGTTATTTAACAATAAGCTGATGAGATATTACTTTACTGTAATTAAGGAATCACTTCACATGGGAGATATGTTTATTTTTCAGATGTTTGATTTTTCAGGTGAGTTGAATTTCAACCCAGGTCAGTTGAGTTTACTTCTTTTAACCATGGTTGAATTAATGAGTTTGCAAGTATTGGCCCCTTTTGACATGACAAATTTTCAGTCCTGTTCTGATTAAGCTGTGATTTAGGTGGAGCATCAGCCTGCTAAAAAAATCTAGGTATGTTTTTCAAATGTTGTGAGTGAGTTGAATGATCAGAGTTCTTGATATAAAAAGCCCATTTAGGATTGGAAAAAAAAGAAAACACCACAAAACATAAGTGAATAAAAATCTAGCATTTTAGAAGTGTAGGAAATTGGTAACATATTGGCTGAATGCTAAAAAAGTCCCAGTATGTTGGGGAAGTACTTAAATTCCTCGGTCTCCTTAAAATAGTGCATGCAGCTCTTCATTCCTGCGTCATTTCTGATCCTCTGATCAAGAAAACATAAGAATGATCCTTGCACACAGTTTAGAAAGGAGAAATATGAAAATAGCCACAGGTCCTCATGGAGAATTGAAAACATCACAGTTCCTTTGACCTGTGGCATGCAGGACAAGTGATGTGGCTGATGCTGTGCTTGGTTGCCTGTGGATGCTGAGGTTGGTAGGTAAGAGATCTTGCTATATACAGCTGGTTCCTGTGCTTCACTGGACAGCAAAACAGACAAAAAAGTGGTTGTATAAGAATGCTCCAATTCCTTGTTTTCTGAGGCACTCGAGTTACATGATGTTGGGCAGAAATCTGTCTTTGGAGCACAAATCATTGCTCCTGAAGCAGAAGGCACCCATCCCCAAGACTGTCCCCAGGTGCCAGGGGTACCTGGGGCACACAGGAAGGAAAACATCCCACTGGCAGAAGCAAATCTGTGGCCACACTGAGCTGGCCTGAAGCTCAGAGCTGCAGAGGGCTTGCAGGGATATGTTTTTTATTATGAAATGTCTATTAGCATTATGCAATATTGGCAAAGGCTGGCAGGGAAAGGGAAGCACTGCTTGTCCAGCAATGTGGTTGGCATTTTCTGAGCTGGGTTTGACAGATGCCTGGGTTTAAATTTTGGTCTGGACCACTGGAAATCCAAGGAAGTCTGCCTCACAGCAACTGCCAAATGGCTTATGTACGGGCAGGAGACACTGCTTTGCTGTCATGCTCAAAATGTCACATCTGCTTCCTGTCCATGCCAGCAAGGGAGCATCTCAGAAGTATATCCTTCTTACAGAGCTGGCAAGAGCCAGATAGCCCCAGCAGTGCTGGGTTTTCATACTTGGACACCTGTAGGATAAATTAAGGGTAAAGGTTCAATCAGAAATCACACAGTCACAGCCACATGTATGCTTTGTTCCAATGGCCTAGAGGGCTATAATCCTATTTTGAAGACCAAATGGCTGAGCCCTGGCAGCCTGTTTGTCTTGTAACGGACCTTGGAGCAACTAAAAGTGACTTAAATGGTATCCTGACCCATTTATATTTATGTCCTGACCATTGATATTTATCAAATAATGATAAAGGATAAGAAAAATCGTGACAAGTGAAGCTAGACTTGAATGTGACAGTGTTCCCCAATTCTGTAGGAAGATGTTCCACAAAGCAGCCTCTTGATCACATTAAAAACACAGAGAGATTAGCCCCAGAAGTTTCAGTGAGTTTGTGCAGTCCCTGAACAAATGAGAAATTTTCAATCCAGACTCTCCATATAGAGATAGATCTATATGAGAGAACAAAATAGCTGTCTTCAGACTTTTCTTTATGGCACTTTTAAGCAAGGGCACGGTGGAATTTAGCAAAATTTGCCAGGAGTTTGTGAGAGAGCAGAATAAACAAAGAGCCTGAGCCCCAACTCCCACACAAATAATCCACCTCCTTAAAATAATGAAAATGCACCTAAAAATGCAGAGCCCAGCCTTTAATTCTATGTAGTAAATGAAAGGTATCATCCATGCAAGTCTTTGCAGTGAACTTGGTGCTGGGGTTAGACAGCCAGGGGCATCTGGCAGATAGGACACTCATTTGGAAAAAGGACTATAGGGTTGGATGAAGTGGATATAGAAATAAGGGAGCCTGGCAGAACCTGGAAAGGCACATAACTCTGAAACAAGTCTGAGTAAAAGTCTGAAGCAGAGCCCACATTTTCCAGCTGAGAGTGGTTTTGGATTTTGGAGATGGAAAAGTTTTTCTGGTGTATGTTTGGTTTTTGGATTTTGGAGATGGAAAAGTTTTTCTGGTGTATGTTTGGGGAGACAAACCCAAAACTCTCAGCTACAATTTTCTACTTCCCTAATCAAATTCTTAGGGAGATGAGGTGCAGGATGCAGAGCACAGGAGAGAGACCCAAAGACAGGCACTCAGGAGCTCTGCCAGTGTTCTAATTTGAGCCATGTGATTTTGGTTTTGGCTGGGAGACAGTCAAATAGAGTAAGGGTGTGTGGCCTTCCATGTCTGATGGCTGGTTATTCTGTTTAGCACATCCCAGGTATGGCCAGAGATGGTTGCCCTGACAATTCCCTGCTGCTGAGTGAGACTTGTTGTCTAGGCAACTGCCTTCAGCTCCAACTGGAAAACTATGAGTTAAGACCAGAGTCGTAATAGTGCAAGATCTCCAAAGGTGGTTTCATCACACTGAAGGCTCTACTAAAGCTTAATCTTTACAGGTATGTGCTGTAAAGACCCAGTCCAAGAGCATGAAGGGGAATATGGCATCAACAAGAACTGACAGATGATTTACTGCAGCGGAGAGCTGCTGCCTCCCCCACAGTGCAGGGCTGAGGGGGAGGATATGATGCTGGGGCATGGACTCCAGATCCCCACAGAAGGATGCAGAAGGTGGAGTGGGAACACAGAGTGCCCTCTCATGCCCTGCAGATGTCTGGCATTTCACTGAATGATGCAAAATGTCAAACCCTTTCCCTTCTGTTAAAATTTCTGTGCTGGGTAGAGCAACCTTTTATAAAGTCCAGCAAAGACAGGGGAGACCGTTTGCAAACAGCTGTGCCTGGCTGATGGCAGTGCTGCCACCTACTCTTGAGAGTAATAAAAAAGAGGGGAACAACTTTTTACATTGACTGATAGTGATAGGACAAGGGGGGATGGTTTTAAATTAAGAGAGGAAAGATTTAGTTAGGAAGGTCTTTACTCAGAGGGTGCTGAGGCACTGGAACAAATTGCTTAGAGAAGTTGTGGCTGCCCCATCCCTGAAAATGTTCAAGGCCACATTGGATGGGACTTCAATTAAACTTCTCTAGTGGGTGGCATCCCTGCCAATGTCAGGGGCTTGTTTTTTAAGGGTGTTCTTTAAGGTCTCTTCCAGCCCAAGACTTTCTATGACTCTGAATGCCAGCATGGTTCTTAAGAAGAAATGCTGTTTCTGGCTTTCCAGTGTAGGGGCTGGCAGTGCCCTACCTCTGTACAGTGCTTGATGGTACGTTCCAGTCCCAATTTTGGGGCCACCCTGGTGTGAGAGAAGATGACAGAGGCCACAAATAGATTTACATGTTCTTCTTTGATACACATATGTTCAAAAAAGGTTTCAAACAGACTAGCTGCTTCTAATACAGTGGTAGCAAGGTTGCTCATTCAGAGTCACATGAAATCAGTTCTGAGTCTCACTGCACATGCTTTTGAGAGCACAGCTGGGCAGCTGCTAAATAGCATGAACCAGGAGTACTGAACCTGGAAAATACACAGGGAGTGTGTGTGTGGGTTTATACTGATCTTTGATAATTCTGGTTGGCTTTACACTATGTACCAATTGTGCTGAATTGGCCATGTAATCACTTCAGGAATTTGTGTAAGTGATAAAAAGTATTGCTTCCCTCTCCTGAGTCCACGGCTGTGCTGAGGGTGTCTTTTTCTAGCCCTGTGCTTTACCTGTAAGGATGCAACTGTGGGAACTGCAGGTGGTCCATATTAGGGCGTTCATAGGATCATGGTATAAAACTAAGGGGCTAGATCAGAGAAGACAGGTGAAGCCAGCAGGTTAAGGAGTGAAATGCAGGAAGATGGGTAAGTGAGAGACAAAACCCAATATCCAGCATCCTCAGATTCCTTCCTCAGGCAGCTCAATGCGCAGCCCATCTCCAAGGCCTCAGCTGTTTACTTCTGCCACTTCTAAGCATCACTGGAAATAAAGAAAATGTCTTTTTTCTGAGAACCTGAGCTGCCTATTGAGTGGAACTTGTAAGCTTCCATGATGCTTTTTCCCCAGTAAGCATGAAGTATCTGTCTATATTTATGAGAGCTGCCAAATGTCTGTCTTCTACATTTGTGATGAAAATCTCTGTGGCCAGACAGACACTGTAGCATGAGCCTGAGGAGAGGAATAAAATGTAGAAGAAGATAGTCTTTGGGAATGGAATCATAACATTATAAATCAGTCTGGGTTGGAAAGGACCTTTACAGAGGTGCTGGGTCAGAGAAGACAGGTGAAGCCAGCAGGTTGAGTGAAGTCCTTAACCTAGTTCAACCCCCCTGCAATGAGCAGGGACACCTTCAGCTACATCAGATTGCTTAGGGCCCTGTCCAGCCTGACCTTGAGTGCTTCCAGGAATGTGGCATCTACCACCTCTCTGGGCAACCTGTGCCAGTGTTTCATCACTGTTACCATAAAAAAATTCTTTCCTGCATCTGCTCTAAATAGATCATCCTTCAGTTTAAAATCATTATCTCTTGTCCTATTTGCAACAAGCCCTGCTAAAATATAATCAAAATCGTTTGGGTTTTGTTTTCTAGTAAAGCAAAGACCATTGCTTCTGTGAAGTTTTCCTTGGATGTGTCTGCAGTTCTAGTTTCCTGCTGAAATTGAAACATTTCATGGGAAGTGATTAATTACTGCTAATAGTCTTGTCAGAATGCTGTCAAAACGTCTTGTTTTGATTTCTGTGGAACACAGAATGCAAGTCAAAACGAATCACTGGTGCTTGAAGCAACATACTTCATTTATTTAATGTTCTCTGTTCTCCTTTAAAGTGGGTTCTTAGCAAAAACTTGGAAATTCTGGCATGGAAAAATTTTCCCAGTTGATTCCAGCTCGTAGTTTTCTTTTCTCTTAAGCTGATATTTTAACCAAATATATCCAAGGCATATAAAAGAAAACTTATTCATAAAGTGGTGATTATTGCTGTGCGTAAAATCTTTACTATTAGCTCCATATTTAAAGCCTTAAAGTATATTTGGTATTTTAATTGATGCTGAGGATTAACACAGTATGTTTATCACATTTTTTTGGGGGAAAAATATCATCCTTTTCTTCATCACATCCACTGAAATTTTGGAGGCCCTACCTAGGAAGGTGCTATGCCTGAGATGCTGACGAAGACTTTCATTCTGCTTATCAGATACATCAAATTCCTTTTTTCTCTAGAAAAAGATGCTACAACAGACCTTTTTAAATGTAATGTTGATTACTTTATCAGGAAAATGTAGCCTATTGTGGCACAGGATCCCATCACAGCTTTAGTTCCCTAACATATTCCGAGGGGATTTATGGGATCTGAAAACAAAACAAAGGGGGTCTCCTTCTTTTTGTACAGTGTCATGTTTATTTCATAATAAAATAGGGGTAGAGGAGTGGTGCAATTAAAATTGAGAGAGAGGAACAGTAAAATCTAATCATGGGTGGAATGTGTGTGTAACAAGCTACAGAACAGCTCAGGACCTGCACCCACAGTCACTTGGAGCCTGGGACTTTTCAAACACGGGCAGTGAGACACAGAGCAGTGCCTGGGCAGCACCAGCTTTCAAGTCCGCTTTTAAAAGGTCTCTTCTTTCTTTGAACTCGGGAGTTTCAGGGTCCCTTTGCTGTTTTACACATGTTTTCTTCTGTTGGACTCCTGTGACAGATATTCCCCTGCCTGCTGCATTCGGTGCCAAATTTCAGCAAAGACCTGGAAGTGTAACACTGGAGTCGGCCTGTCAGGATCCCCTGTGTTTAACAATAAAAGATGTTTTGCATTTTGAAACAGTGTGTGCTCTATAGAGACATGAACAAATACTGGATTTTTTTAAAACAGAAAGTGAAAAAGGAAATGGTTTGGCTCATTTGGCCAAAGTCCATGGAAGAACATTGTTTATTTCTCTAGGCATGATGAAGCATTTTATGCTCATTTGCTTTAGGGTTCCAAACAAAAACTGCAGAACCACCTGGGTATTACTTAAAAAAAAAAAAAAATCTGCATGAGAAATAAGAACTATTTATGGCAGCATTTAATTGTAACTATAAACAAGATTTATTCAGCAGCCTCATAGTCATTCGCCCATTTGCCTTTTTAAGACCTGCTTTGTATCTGTAAATATCTCAATCTGTTTCTGTGGACCATGAAGTTCACACAGCACTTCCAGATTTCTCATAAAGAAGCCAAGCATGAATATATTTAAAATATCACTGTGGCTGATACAGGAAATCTGCAAGTGTGGCAGGGCAGGTATGTTATAAACGTGCTGCCTGATACTTAGCATTCAGGTGAATGCATTCAAATTCACATTCTGCTGGCATTAAGTGAGTGAGGGAGCTATTTTGGATCACTTTAACAAACAGTCTGGAGCTCTGCATGTTGTTCTAAGGATTATTATAATGCTAGTTGTAGTAATCATAGCAGCCACTATTAGTTACATTCTGGGATTGATTTTCCCAGTTTCAATTCTTTGCTTTACAGCTTGGTTTACTTTCTACTTTTCTGTGTTGTTTTCTAGACATGTAATGAGAATTGTGATTTTCTTGATTGGTGTCAGTGTAAATTATTCCAGCAGAAAACTTCATATGTAAAGAAAAGTTAGGTGTAGAAGCATAACTTGTTGTAGCCCATCAACTAAGTCAAGTTACAAGGTGAGATGTAAGGAATTTGCTGTATCTAAAGTGGAAGGAGGAAATATTCTAAGATCCAGTGTCCACTTCAAGGCAACCCTTAAATTAAGAGTGTTTTCTGCAGGTACCTAATGCAAGATAATGTTTTAGCAACTAATGTAACATGGAATGTAATCTGCCTTCCCTTCAAATTTAAGATGTTAACACCTCTATTAATAAGCAGAGAAAATGAGATGCCATATTGAAATATAACAAATATTTAATATCCATATTTTTAATCTCCTGATGGCTCCAAGCCCTCCTGCAGTGCTCCAGCTGCAGAAAAAAAACCCACAAACCCTCATTTATTTTTCTAATTGAAATAAACAGCTCTTGTCATTATAGACAGGTTGTGCTGCCAGAGAGTTTTTAGCTGGAGCATTTGCCACTTTTTCTGGCAAACTTTGGTTTCATGGCACAGGCAAGAGGTAGCTGAAGGTGACAGCAAGTAAGGAATCGGGGAGCTTGGTGCTTTGCCAGTTTATGGCAGACCTACCTGTTAAGCCCATTGAACTGAAACCCACAGTTCTGGTGTGGAGGGAAGGAGGGAAGAAGGAAGGAACCTCAGCTCAAGTAACTGAAGGGGTATTTTCCCCTCATTTTTTTTCCCTTGGCACTTTAAGAAATATTTGTGTGTAAATACTTGTTCTCAAAATATTTTCAGGGTTTGCCAAGATCTGTTTTCCTCTCTTATTTTGGGGAAAAAAAAAAAAAAAAAAAAAAGAACCCTAGAATCCTACATATGACGAGCTTTGCTCTTTCCTCCCAGTTTAGTGTGTCCTTAAGCCTCAAACTATTTTCTAGTACAAGAACTAGGAGTCAGAGCAAACTGAGCTAGTGGGAGACACAATCAAAACAAGGAAGAGGAAGTGGGTTTTCACACAGCAGGCAGCAGACGTGGAGCTGCTTGCCAGAGAAAGCTGTGCATGCAAAAGTTTGTCATGGATTCAGGAAATGCTCTGAACTGCAAAGACTTGAAGGCAGGAAAAGAGAAGTTTCTTTTTCTTTTCTTTCTTTTTTTTATAGCATCTACATGCCATATTATTTTTTTTCTCTGGGTGTCCACACTTGCTTGTGCTACAGACAGGATGCTGAGCCAGGCAGGCCCTTGGTCTGAGCCTGCACAGCTCTCTGCTGCTCTCACTGGATTTCACACTTTGCTCTGTTAGTGTTTCCATGGCTTTTATGGAAACAGAATAACACCCCAGAGGTAGCTGCATGCCAGCGTGTGCTGATGTAATCCCTCTGAGATGAAAGGAGCTCTATAAGTAAACATAAAGTCGTGTTCTAACCTAGCACTTTTGATGAGACAGTGAAATGATTTACAGACCAATAAAAAAACTGCTGCTAGCAGTTTTCTTGCAGCTATCCACCCTTCAAGCAAACAAGTTTTGTTCTCTATAGCTCATCTTATCAACTGATAAGACTCTTACCTGGAAATCTCTGTGTAGGCAATAAAAGCTGCCCATTCTTCAGACATAAAGAAAGAGCCATTCAGCTTGACAGAGCTGAGGGAGAAAGTATGGACAGAGAAAGATTCTGTAGTTCTGGATGATCCACCTCCTTGTGGGTTCTTTAAGCACCTCCAAGTGCTCCTTCACTCCCAGCTGATTCTTCCAGTGTCAGCAAGAAATGATCATGAAGTTCAGGCAGAATTGCTCTCCCAGAGAAGGAAAAACACCTTTCCTTCTCTGTCCTTTTGCTTTATAGTCTGCCTTCAGACCAGAAAAACACTCACTTTGTCGTTCAGGGCAATTCCAGTATCGTTTGATAGCCCTATATTTGGAGAGAAAGGAATTACAGCATTGCTCAGAGTCCAGCAGGACCAAGTCTGCAAAACTCTGCTCCTATTCATGGTTATGTGCCACTCACCCAAGTAGTCGTCAACGAAGTTCTTTTGTCTTAAATCCCTGTGATTAACTTTATGTGTCAAATATAGATAAAATGAGGTAAAGATTACAGGTAGCCAGCTTTGCTTTCCTTTCTCTTGCACATAAATAGGGATGAATGCAAGCAGACAAAAAATTGGAGTTCTTCAAAATGCATCTCTTAGTGGGCAGGAAAATACCAGGAAATGTCTAATAATAGCAAGACTTCCATGCCAAACTCTTCCTAGCCTAGACATAGATGTGTTAGTTTTAACACAGCTCTTTCTCTGCTTTGTTATTTAACATTTAATTCTTGAGGGACAGGAAATCTCAGCTGTGGGATTGGGTTGACTTGCCCTCCACACTATAGGAACAGCCATGTACAAAAGATTTCTCTAACAGGTCCCTGCTCTGGAGAGAGGGTCAATAAAAATGAATTGCAAAGTCATTTGAGCCCATTCTGCTTATTTGCATGAACTGATGCCTCTGTGGGAATACAAGAAAAGATATCTGCATTTACTTGTTTTGTCAGGGTCATTGCACAGCCCTTGTATCAGAGACCAACAAATTAATTAACTTCTGAATCTTGACCCATAGGTCTTTCACTTCTTGTCTCTGGTACAAGAAGACAGAGAACTTGATCCACTAATATGAATATTCTCTTTGGTGCTTATTGCAGCTCTTGCAGGAGAGATTACTTCCTACAGGTGGACAGTGATGAGAGCTGTTGTGTTGTTGCAGGATTTCTACCAGCATTTAGCTCATATGCCTCTCTCAGGAATAATTAGACATGACAGGCTGTGTGTGAGGCCAGTAGGATTGTGGGTCAATCCTGATTTCTTCAGCATGTTAGGGCTTTTTCCTACATGCTGCTAGGCTGACTAGAGGCAAAAGGCTAATTTTTGGAAGGCTAATCTATCTAGTTATGTAAAGTTTCCTGCTTTTACTTTTGTATTTCAACACTAATTTTTCTTTGGTAAGAGTTTCATTCGCTGTTTTCAAACACAACCTGTACTTCAAATGCATCAGTGATTTGAGTAACTTAGTGGAAAAATACCAGGACATTGATCAAATTCGTGATATATTAGTGTTGAAAGTGGGTGCATTCAGGTATAGCTGGGAAGAAATTGAATACCTCCTATGTTATTAGTTGTAATAGCTTAGTCTCTTGGCATTAAAAAAAAAAAAATCTAATTCCCACACTGTCTTTTTGAGCCAGTCCTCCTTTAATGCTGTTATTGATTTAGTTCCTAGAGACTGGATTCTTTTTGCCTTGGGCCGGGGGGGGGTGGGGGAGGAGGTGGATTCGTTATCCAAAACTACTTTTGAAATTAAAACGTTGGACAGATCTCATTATATTAGCAGAGAGAACTGAGAGTTATTTTGTAGAATACACCAAAAATTAGACTTTTTAAATGAAGTAATGTTGATGTTGTATGTATGGTCTCACAGAAGTAATTTCCTGCTGTCTCGGTGCCATCCAGTGAATCTTGATATAAAATTTGGGCTCAGTACTCAGGCACCTAAAAGCAAAGTTCTGAGTCTCATGTGTTTTAAATCCTGTCAAGGCTTGGCAGCTGAGAGCACTGTGCTCTGAGCAGGTGGGGGAGACTGGGGAGGCTCTTCCATCTGATGTGGAACTGGTGAAGTATATGGGTCCTGACAAAAAGGTGTAGCAAAATGCAATGTTTCCACAGTGGCAAAATGTGTGTGGGTACCCAGCACCACTGCATCCCAGGAACATCTGTGGGCATGGACACACCAGTTCCTGACCAGCCATCCCTGGCTCTGTCCAACAGCTCTGTGTTTTTGTATTTCTCTCTGTTCAGCTCACAGACAACCAGGGAAATGACCTTTTTTAATTGAAAGGGAACCATTTGCTATTCAAGTTCAAGAAACCTAAGCTGTCCAAACACCTGCTCTGGTTTGATGGCAATGAGATTTTTACAAATTCAGCAGTAAAGTTAACTCAGTGCTTTTTTCCCCCCTTGGTTATAGAACACATGCTTTTGGGCATTTACTGGTAGAGAGAAACATGAGGAGCTGAAGCAAATCTGTTCACACTCAAACCAGGGACAACAATTTCTGAAATTCAGATGGTGTCACCAGGCAGTTGAGGGAAATAGGGTTCAATGTTGTAGAAGCAAAGATGTAGGACTAACTCACCACAGCAAGCAGATGTGTTTCTGACATGGCAGACCTTAAAGCACACGATTTAGGGTGTTCCTGAATCAGGATCAAAGGACATAAAATGCCAAAATGTTTCTGATCTTGTTTAAGCAAACAACAAATAGGTTTCTGGTAAGTTGCAGCTCTGATTTCAATGTTTTCTACACTAAAGGTAATATATAGCATCTGAGTACCTATCCCTTCTCATCATTCTGCAGTAACACTGGTGTTTATTGCGGGGCTTTCTGCAATCAAATGCTCTTAGAGCTGATCATGCTTTGTCATGCTGCTTAAATTAATCCCAGCTGAACTGGTCAAGGCCAATACTATTTCTTGGGAAGCAGCTCCCTGAGGGAATCTCTCTTCAGCTGAAGAGTAAAATAAATACTTGCTCTGCACGTAAACCTTTGCTTTCATCTTTAACTTTGGGATATTATTCTTTTGTTTGAATTGTGGCGTGACCACAGTTATTTTGTATCACTGATCAGGTAGGCATGAGTACTTAACAAGTAAAACTTATGTAGGAAAGAAATGTTTATGGAAAAATATGAAAAGGAAACTTTTACAAGAAAATGGAACAGGTAAGTCTTTTATCCTGTGTCCTGTGAGTGTATCATGATCTTGAGGAATAATTTTAGTGCAGGTAACTCATTGTGTAAGCTGCAGTGCAAGTTGCAGATTGCAGATACCTGCACTAAATGTATTCTTCAACAGTGAGAGGAGGATTGACTGTGGGGATGGACAGTTTCTATAGAAAAGGTGATGTTTTCAGAATGGCTGTACTGTTTGGCTGTATCCTGTTTCAGAAATTGTGTGCAATCTCTTGGGGAACACAAACTCAAGAAATATTGTCCTATACCATACCATATTCTTCGGAAAAATTTTTTATCAGCAGAAGTTGTTGGAGAAAACAGATGTTTCACCAGACAAGGTATTGCTGTACTTAGATGTTTGAGGTTTTCGTGGACTTATTGCTTATGCCTTTTAGGAACTGATTTATCTAAAGAAGCTGTCTCCCCTGTCTCTTGTCTTAATTACGTGATATAAACTCAGTGAAGAGAAGCTATTTTTGTTTCATTGCAAAATAAACTTGTTCAGATCTATATTTGTATCAAAGACAACTTGGTAAACAAGTGCAGGCAGCTTCCAAGCAATTTCTATTTCTGGTTATCTAACAGGTATTCTTTAACTGAGATGGAAAAACACTTCTAAGAGGGAGGTACTTCAAATGTAAAATAATGTTTGAAGCTTATATCAGAGATGTAGTCATTTCTGCTTTTTGTGTTTCAGTACTTTCTATTTGTTGAGCTGTACGAAGTTCAGAAAAATTCTTTTGCTGTTGAGCTTTGCAGTGCTGATGGTTATGAATCAGCAATGTTGTTTTGTGCTGTACACTCCAGTGGCAAAATGACTGCCTGTAGTGAGGTCTGCAAGAGCTGAACTTGTGGTTAATGGCACTTGCAACCCGATCAGGATTGTGGATGAAATTACAAAAGTATGGAAATGCTGCACGCAGATGCTTTAGTGTGGAGATCTGATGGTGGAAGCCAGAATAACAAACAGCATTTTCTCATCTAATGTTGAAAGCACTGAAAAAACAGCCCTTAGCAGGAGGGTGGAAGGTTGGGAGTGCGTGCTATGGTGTGGTGCTTTGCATCCCTGAGGCAGGAGAGAATTTTCATGAAAAAGCTGGCATGTCTTGATTTTTTTGAAAAACGGACTTTCTTAAATTTCGTGACCTTGAAACTCCAAGTATGAGCATATACAACACTTCAGTGTGTTTTTAGAGCTATTCACAGGAGAAGCATCTGTCTTCTAAGACATTCCCATCTTCTAGCCTGTGGTCATTATTAAGTGGCACTTTACAGAGTGTGATGGTGACTTGGGAAGTTTGACTGGAGGCTGCCACAGATGGGCTCTTGCAGGTTGCACCTTCTGTTACCTGCCCAGCAGTGAGACTGTGAGAGGATCTAGAAGAATTTATGCCCCCTGCCCCTGGTGGGGCAGAAGGAAGGACTGGAGGTGGCTGCTGCCTTGTGCAGGTTGCTAGTTGGGTCAAGAGGATAGATGCCAGGAGAATGTACAGCCAGATCAGAATAAGTGTTTTGTATCTCTGAATTTTTATGGCAATAGAATTACAATGGACTACACAGAAGGATGAGATAGGAATGGGAGTAAAGGGAACAGGGGAGGATGATGAACAGCTGAAGACAGGCAAGAAAACTGACCTGGAGGAGACCGAAACAGACCTAGAGATGCTGGAACAAAGAGACATTCAACCAAAACGACGTACTTACAACTAATCCCTGATACCTTCCTGTTATGTGGGGATTTTTTTTGCTGTTGTTGTTTGCTTAGCTTTGTTTTTTCCCTGCAGAAGCTGAGTTGGCTTGGCTTCCTGTCTGGTCAGTGGTGTCTAATACTCCCACACATCCCCAGGGACAGACCTTGTTTAAGTGCCTGTTGGAGTGAAACCACTGGTTGCAAAATTGCAGCTGGGAATTAGGGTCACATCTGAAAAAAGAGAAAAGGTGTGTGGGATTCTGTCACTTCAAAACATTTAAATGTTACTTAAAATTCTCATAACAAAGTAATCCATTGCAGGAGAGGGTCAAAACAATCTTCAGCTCTGTATCTCTGCTTTTTTTTGATTATAACTAATTTTTAATAGTCGATCCACAGCAAAAACCTGCCCAATCCAGACAGCCGTTCTTTAGCTATCTTCTTAGAAACAGACCCTTATAAACGTGATATTTTTGCTGATGTTTGTTAATCTCTTCTCTTAAAAAATCAAATTCACTAATTATTTTTTCATTTATCAGAGCCAAATTTCAGCATCAAAAATATTATTGTCTCTGTCAATATTACTGGGTCAAGAAAGAAGTTACTCTTTTTATCTTGGCTCTTTCATTTGGGATATAAATGTAAAATAGGTCATCAGGGGTTTTTTTTCAGATTGTAAAATCTTTGGCTCTGATGAATCAAAAATACACTGTTTTAATGTTGTACCTGTCCCAAAGGATTTGAAATTATACATTGAGGTCAGATTTCAGTACTTAGTGAAACTTTATTTTCATTTTCTGTAAACATCAGTGGTGTTTCTTTGAATAAAGTTGCAACTTAAATGTACTTGCAGTAATTTGCCATCTAGTCCCTCTATGCCAATAGGGCAATTTAAGTTCTTCCTTCTGTAGTTTGAAAATATTTTCATTTAAAGAAATGTGTGCTATGTTGAGATTTTTCTTATCCCAAAAGTGTTTAGATCTTGATTTGATCAGGATAGGCATCAACAATTACGGTCTTAATCGTGTAATCTAGTGTCCTTAATAAAGATAAGTAGTTGTTATCTCTGTTGCTGTTTAAGGCATGTTATTTCCTCCCTGTGAGAAGAGAAAGTGTTTTGTTTGGGGTTCTTTTTCAAATTCAGATTTGGCTGGGGTGAGGACATGAGCATGGAGCTATGTGGGACACTCCAGGTGGCTTTGATACACAGCATCCTCGTGCCAGACTCAATGCCCTCTTCTTCTTGGTCTAGTTGCCTTACACTTTGTGTAACTGAATGCCATTTAGGCTCTGCTCTGTTTCTCAGGGTCTTCACAAGCATCTAAACCATTGCAGAGGATAAAAGAAACTGTATAAATAACATCTCACAGTCCACAGTCATTTTTTATGTGTATTACCGAGTCAACAGGAAGGACAATGCTCCAACAAACACGTGGGGAAGCCACTCCATCCAAACTATGTGTGCATGTGCACAAAGGAAGCCAAGCACACCCATGGCAGGAAAACAAACTTCATCCCTGGTGGAAACAGCAGGTGAGATGGCTCTGTAGGCAAATGGGACTTAGCATGGCCATGTACTCCTAACTACCCCTGAAGAACCTTGGGAGCTTTAATGTTTGGAAAGAGACCGAAAGGTGTGATACATAAAATGTTAATGATAAAAAGGGAGCAGGTGTTTCTTCTCTCTTCATAATTCATAATTAATGTTTTCAAGGCTGGAGAACATAAGGGTTTTTGTTTGGTTTTTTTCCCCCCTCTTTATAACTTGGGGAATTTTAGAGCACAGTAAACAAAGGGTTTTCCATTCCAGTGAACAAGCCTGGTCTGGGCTCTCAAGCTGTAGCTTTTAGCCCATTAGATTGGAGTCTGCTGGAGTGATGGATGCTGCAACCACCATTCAGTTGGCAGTCTGGTGTGCCTCCATGCTTAATTAGTCAGTGAAATCAGCTTGAAAGGCAGCAGTTGCCTTGACAGAAGCACTGAGAGAGGTTACTTGTCATGTGTTGGGGTTTTCATGCAGTAAATGTTTGGCTCCCAAGGGATGACAGTTGGCTGGAGCCTGAAGCAGAGGAGATAGAAGGAGGAGTGAGCATTTATCCAAGAGGTGTGGGAAGTGCCTTGCAGTAAAGGGCAGAGAGGATTTGGTTCTGTTGGCACAAGGCTACCTAACCATAGGGCAGTATTTCAAGAGCATATAAGAGCTCTGGCCTTATGCTCTGAGCAGCTGAGTGCCCGTCTTGCCTCAGCACACAAAGTAGCTATGAGATAGCACCGTAATTGCATAAGAAGATGATGATTTTGGATATTCTTAGTACAGCTCCTGGGTCAGACACCCACTGGTGCTGGTAGTTTGGCTACACTGGGAATGAGATCAAATCATGTATCATTTAGAGAAGCCCGTAGCCTGTGCCTTCCTACTCCTTGGCCATTTATCAGGAAAGACTGGTCTGTCCCAGCCTCTGTAAGCTGAATGTTGGCTCTGATGACCAGAATCTATGCTAACAGTGTGCTCTCCTTGCAAATAAGGCAAATTTTGTTCTGAGCTGCATTAGAAGGTATGCACTCAAGCAGAGCAGGGGAGGTGTTTATCCACATCTACTTGGCCCTGGTCAAGCAGAACCCAGGATGACAGATCCAATTCTACGGAGGCAATTCCTCACTAGCTGCCCTTGGCTGTGACTGCAGGAACTCTGCTTTTATGTGCTTTGCAGTGGTCATTGCTGCTTGCACTGGGCTGGAAAAGCATGAAATTGGTTTGCTGGTTATCTAAAGGGCTCTGTTTCCTGGCTAGCTGGGTTTTTTTAATCTTAATTTCTTACCTATCTCCATTTCAAGTGCTCCATAGAGACTTTCAGCTAGGCCCACAGGGCTTGAGCTCTGCTGGTGTAAATTGTTGCATCTGGTTTTGAATAAAAAGATTTCCTGGGTCCAGTCCCTGTGGAGTCCTTGCTCCTAGATACTAGGTGGCAGAAGGCACATCTGCAATTAAAGCAAGGCAACAGATATAACAACCACTCTAATTAAAGCAACTCTTCCAGTGATGT
Source organism: Lophotriccus pileatus (assembly GCA_035583135.1). Lineage (NCBI taxonomy): Eukaryota > Metazoa > Chordata > Aves > Passeriformes > Tyrannidae > Lophotriccus > Lophotriccus pileatus. The sequence goes on along the minus strand of JAWWES010000168.1, from coordinate 11,458,522 downwards.
CTCTCTAAATTGCACTCTCGGGTAACTGACTCTTTACTGTTATTATACTTTTTCCACATCATCTTCTCAAATAGAGGACGTCCTTCTGCCTATATTTTTTTAAGGATAATATTCTTGTGTATTGGCAGAAATGCTTTTGCCCATGTTTTAATGGAAAATCACCTATTATTGAAGTCCACTAAAGAGCTTGGAGTTTATAAGTCCACCGGGCAGGGAGAAACATTTGGGAAGCAGCAAATGGGCTGTAAGGCAGTTACAGTTTCCCAAATGAATGGACTTAAGAAATACCTACATGGAGAGTGGGAGAAGCACTGGGTGATGTGAGGAGATGAGCATTACTAACCAGACAGCCCCTATCCTGGAAAAATGCCAGCTACCCACATCTTAATAGCATTGCTCCTCTATCATTCCCCATTGTCCATCCTACATGTGTATTCTATTTAATGTGAAAACACCCTATCTGATGGGGTTTTGTTGCTGTATTTTGGTTTTTGATGTCTTAACTCAATGACATCTGAACACGTTTAAAATTCACATGGCTTGGAATTGCTAGCAGTAAGAATCAAACCAAGGCTATAAAGCTAAGGAACCAGAAAACTTGGGAGTTATTCTAGTTTTGGTAAAATTCAGGTCTAACTGTAGTGATTCAGGTGATCTAAATACCTCCAGTAACATGAACATCTAAGAAGTAGTACTGACTGCCTATAGACTAAATGACTCTTAGGTACTTTTTGGCTCTTATTTTCAATGTGCTTGTGCTGGTGAGGTGAGGAGCATCCTGTGCTCATCAACCTCACCAGGAGTTTGGTATGTTTAGCAGCTGTTGGACTGGTCTCCAACAGTATCTTGATACACCAGAGCATGGCTGCTTTGTAAGAGCAGCTTGTCTGTGTGCTGCTGTGAGTGACTGTCATGACTGAACTAACAGAGCTTCTGTCTTTTAGGTTCTTTGTCTTGACCCTGCCAAGTATTTTATCAGGTCCTTAAATAAGCTAAGTATCCCTGACATATTACTAGTCCCTAGTGTCCCTTTCCAACGAGGTTTTGCTGCATTGCAAGGACACTTCAGCTGCTTGCTTGCTTCAGGCAGTTCAGAAACATGCTACTAAGAACAATATGTTGAAACATTAAGCAAAAACATCTTCAGCTAAAGCAAGCTCCTAAGTTCTTCAGGACTTAAAGGCAATTTTACTGATTTGTACCAGAAACACTCAAGTGAAGGCAGAGAGCTTGACACCTTATGTCAGAAAGCATCTGAATAACACCACATACGTGAAAGGAGCTGAAAGCCTGTATATACAGCACACTGTTTTAAAACAAGGAAGATGGCTTGTGGCAATGCTAAGAAAAGCTGTGAAACTGTCACAGGCAACAAAAGATGGTCAGGCAATGGACTTCCTTGAACATGAGCCTTGTAAGGGCTGCTAGAAGTGAGAGCTAAAAAGCCATACCAGTCAGTGGCAGCTTGAGTAAATTTTGCTTGCTCCTAATGCAAAAGGTGGCCTTGTCACAGTTATAAAGCTTAAAACAGGCAGCTCACAGTGAATCAGCAAGACAGCTGCTAACAGAGGAACAGAGAAAATATCCAGTCTAGCAGGGGAGGCAATTCCTTTAGAGAATACTTGATAGGGTAAGCCCTTGTGCAGGGAACAGGAATAACCTGCAGGCAAGCACCAGGTTTACAAACAGACTTTGATAACTTCAGAATTATAAATTTCCAGCACTCTGGTTCTGCTAAATCAGCTCCTGGAGGAAAACCAATCTGTACCTCCTATGCCCAAAACGATCTGTGTAATGTTCATTGCTCACAGTAGAAGCTGCCTGACAATAAGGCTTTGGACTAAAACTAGCACTTTCTTATCCCTTTTGCATAAATTTGACTCATAATCTTATGGTTTGTACAAGGATGTTGCAGTCTACAGCCTCTGAGTGTTGTTACCCTTTATCTTTGCAAACCTTTTAAGCACAAATAACACTCACTATAAAGAACTCCTCTTCCCTGCAAAACTCTTTAGCTTTGCCTTGATTGTGGCTTGGAGGGGTTCACAGAAACAGTCCTTTCCTGCCCCAGGTCTAATAATAATCTTTTTTATCCTCAGTATCCAATATTTTTTCCAACTGTCTGTGCAACAGAAATGCTGAACTCCCATAAAGACTGCTTTACCATAGAACCAGAAAAAAAGTGGTTTTTGCTCTCTAGTGGAGTAGCCCAAAGCCACTGAGGGCTGCCACCCTGCATGGCAGTACAGAGGGCCAAAGGCGAGAGGAGCTCTGAAAAAGCAGTAGGCACACCGTGTTATATTTTAGAGCATTCATTAATTTGATTTCCTTAGCTGTTATTTAATGAAAATTCAGGAATGGGACACTATGTGTTTGACAGGTATGTTTCTGTGTGTGCTGTGCTCCTAAAAGAGGGGGAATTTACATATATTTCTGAGTAAGGAAAACTGTCTGACTCGGGTGTTTTTGTTTCAGTTTTGTTTTGTTTTATTCTGTGAATCACTTTCAGTGTGATAAAAAAAAAGGCCTAGGGATAAAATTGCAAAAAAGTACCCTGGCTTTTGGACTTCAGATTCTGAGGTGAAATTAAACACTTGAGAAAGTTGGGAAATAATAGGACTTTCTAGTTGAAGTTCACTTTTATTTTGCTGTAAGGTGCAAGACCTGATAATAGCAGTGAAGCACCTTTATCAGAGGGGGTCATGCAGAAGTATCCGGGACGCAGCCACACCTCAATGTGCTCAAAGACAAAAAGAAATGCCACTTGGCTTTAATAATGAAGGACTCTGCCTCAGTAATCCCGGCTGTCAACCCAGCCTCTAAAAGGGAACAAATATCGCCATCTTGAGGCTACTGTGCTGTATGGAAAAGCAAGGAAAGGCAAGAAATATTTAGCTACGGCTAATTAAAAATATTTTCCGTTCTGCTTGAAAGACTCTGATGGAACACAAAAACAAAGTTATTGCAATAGAGATAACCTGATTTCTCTGTATATGTACCCTTGTCTTTTAAAGAGAAAAAAACACTGATGAATAGCATTTGTCAGGCTGTCAGAATCCGATTGAAATAGTAAGTGTTCTTTTGTTAAATAAAAGGAAAAAAGTCCAAGTGATATTTTAGACATATTTCTTAATTTTAAGACAGCCTAACTACCACTTGTGCCTTCATCTAAAAATGCTGCATTCGTTTTTACAGGTATAGCACCACAGTAGATTCGGATACTTAGCAATTGCTGACGTGTCATTTTGTGTGTTTTGACTCTATAAGATGACTCCTTTTTGGAAGTTGTAACTATGTGTAAATTCTACTATGTCAAGAGCCAAACATGCCTAAAAATTTGTTCTGATTCTACTTTTATCACCGTGACACTGATCTATTGTATACACTTAGAGGTGTATTTTTACTAAAAGTCTAAGCTGCAGGGATAGAGGGGTGTGTTCTGACACATATGCCTGTTCCCAGTTCTTCAGGTTATCAAATTAAATTGTTCGAGACCTAGGAGGCCAAATTGAAAGCAAATGTTGAATTTTAGCGCTTAAAATACTTACAATTTCAGCACAATATTTGCCAGGTTGAAGTCCAACGGGATTTCACAATACTTCAAAGGCAAGCTTTAAGTGCTTGCTTCCAGACGAAACTAAAAGATCACCTGGGAGCAATTTCATAACTCCTTCCTACGTTCTTGACCTGGTCACTGGCTTTCTGATTAACTCTGAACCTGTTGCTGAGTGCCTGTGTTCTGGCTTCTTTGCCCACAAAAGAGGTGATTTGCTACCAGAAATGCATAAATGAGATGACATACACAGTATGTGCTGAATACCCTCAGAAAAATGGCTTTGCTGCGTAGATACTGATAACAGCAGTTGGCAGGACACCCAGAACAGCTGGGGAAGGCAGGGTGGATCCTCCTTGTCATGGGCTGGCTCTCTGAGAGGCTTCCCTGCAGGTCACTGGGTGCAGGATAAGTGCTGACTGCACGCCTCAAAAGCAGCTCCACTGCCCAAGGGGGTGCTGCCTGTGTTGGTTACACCGCCTTTTAGAGGAATCCTGTATTTCTGCAGTTATGGCTCTGTGCATACAAAGTACTGTGTTTACTTTCCTTTCTTATGGGCTGAACTGCAAAAATAGTATCTCAGCTTTAACATGTAGCTTTTCTATGGGAAAGAATTTATGGAAGTACAGAAACTGTGATGGATTTTACAATGGAACAGCTTTTTTCCTTCCCTGTCTTCTGCATCCCTCAGACTTGTGCATGTTAATGACTGTGGGGGTTTTTTTAATGGCAAATGGATTTTTTTTTCAATATCCCATTTAGTACCTTCATTTCTATTAAAAAAAAAAAAAAAAAAGTAAGGACAAAGATGGTGCTCAAAATGGAAACTTCATGAATCCAGCTTTCTAAAGATTTAGGACTGTTTCAGGTCAGAGTAGAGGTCTGACAAGTCCACTAATTTTTTTTTCTGACAGCTACTAGTAGAAGATGAAAGGAAAATAATGTGAGAAGCAGCCAAGAATATTTCACCACCTATTTTTCCACTCAGATTTTCAAGTCTATATCTTCTGCCTGCAAAGATGTAACTCAGTTTTCCCTTCTAGTTCCCCATTTTGCTCCTAGAAATCAGAGTGAAGAAGAACTGAGTTGTGGTAATGAAATAAGAGAAATCTCTTGTAACTTGTAAGAAAATAAACTAAATGGATCTGGCCCTTTTGTTCCTACATTTCTTCTTTCTGTCCTGTCTGGGGAAATTGTGAGCCCATAGCTGTTCTTGGACTCTGCCCTCCAGATGGCAAATATTGTCATTTAGTGCTAAACTGCAGTATTACTGGGTCTGAGAATTTATATATTGGCAGTAAGGATTTTCAAAAAAACCTGCATTTAAAAATTAATTTATATACTTTATTTTGTTCCAAGACTTTTGAACGTTTTAGAGGTCATGGTTTTCAAGCCTTATGCCGTAAACCTGGTAGCAGACTGCTTTATAGGAAAGTGGATCTTCTTAACCTGAAGCTCTTATTTAAGGAAAAAGGTTAAGTATCCTGGGAATCTGGATAAATATGTTGTTGTCCAGGCTTGTGGCTTTTATGAGCTTCCTCTTTTCCCTTTAAAGGGAATGCCACATACTGCTCAGAACAGCTCTGTCATAGTTAGAGCTGACTCTGCTTTTAGATGTGTTTCCATGTTTCCCTCATCAGCTCGAGGACTGCGGGAGCTGAAGTGACTGTACTGAGGGTCAGAGGTTTGGTGTAAGCCTACAGTCTGTCTCAGACCTCCCTGCTGCCTTGGTGAAGTCCTTTCAGCACTTTGTCCAGGCTTAGTGGGGAAGATGGTGCCCTGAGCAAAACTTCATTAAGAGGTAATGAGTTTTTTCTATACTGTGGTAGCAGAAGGCATTTTGGTACCTCAGCCGTTTGTGTCTGAGACTCCTGTTCCTGCCTTCTGGCAAACCAGGAAATCCTGAGCTCTGCCTTTGTAGTTGAAAAGACTTCTAGTGCAGAGGTATTTTACGCCTGACAAAAGGTAGATGGAATTACAGCTTGTTTGCAAAGGCAAGACATTGGCCTTGCGGGAGCATCGGTAGGAGGGGGGGGGGGGGAGCGTGCAGTGCTATAGGCACTCCTTCCAAGCCACTCGCTTTGCATTTTTTCTTCTTCTTGCCAAATTATAGATCAAAGTACAGCCCTGAACCTGCATGTTAGGAAAAAGTATTCAGATAACTTCTACTTAATTATGTTACAGCCCGTTACTGCATTAAAACATAATTATCAATTTCATTAGAGTTAATTGTTGCAATTTTGATGTCGCTCTCAAAGTGAAACATCCTGGCTCTAAGAAGCAGCACATCACCTTCTTTTGTGTAACGGCCCACATGTTGCTACATGCCCAAGATCAAGACTTGGCTGACTTTGTGAAAGCCAGATTTGATTTTAACAACAAACGATTGGGTTTGGCGCAGCAAAGACTGGGTGATACTCTGAATCTCTTCAGGCAAGAGGTCAGAATGGCTCTCCAGGGATAATGTGTCTGATTGTGGTGAAGCTTAGATACCTGTGGTTCTTTTTGTACTGCTGTCTCATTGGTTTTTTTGTTTTGTTTTGGGTTTTTTTTTTGTTTGTTTCTTTGGTTGGTTTTCACTTTTTTTTTTAAAGGGAGCCTCTTAGGTGCTCAGATGTGGTATTAAGCAGTTAGGCAAGCTGCTGCCAGATCTTTCCGTGGATTCCCTCAGTTTTGTGTTCCTGAAGGATGGATGGGTTGGGGCCACTTTGTTTTTGGGTAGTACCTCTTGTGAGCAGGAGGTGCACTCCCTGAAGTGCACCTGAAGCTTTCTCTGGCTCATCCCATGGGATATGCAGTGATTTGCTGCTTTGGATCAGCATGGGGTTTTGAATGATTAAAACCAAGCCATGGTAGAAATGAAAGCATGTATAATTTAGACAAGCCAGTTTATTATATTATATAACTGTATAATTATTTTTAGCATTGTTGACTCTCTACAAAAGAGAGAATAATTAGATGATATTTTTGTTAAAATATAATGTACTACTACTACAACTTCTGAACCCACAGAGGAAAAGATGCTAAATATGATTTAGGAGATACTTAAAATTGTATAGCAAAGCTGCTCTTAGGGCAAGCTGTGATAAAACAGTCACTTAAGGCTAAAATTAACTGCTTTATCTCAATAAAGGCCAGGATTTGCTCTTCTAATGGCTTTTAGTGTCCATTTCCTTCTCAGTAGGCAGAGAGACTGTAGAGTGAGACTGCAAAATCCGCTCCTGAATTGAAAGAATCAGCAGATGTTACTGGGAAAATGCAACTAAGTTTACTTAATTTATTTTCTTTTTTTTTTTTTTTTTCCTTTTCCTTATTACCTACTTTGGGCACATACTGGTGGGCAGTGCCTGTGTGAGAGGGAGGGAACATGCTGCACATCTGCATCCCCAGGGGAGCATCTCCCAGCCTTTAGTGGACACCTAGACAGCGAGTTTTCCTGCGGTACTATTTGTTTCTCTATACATTTCAGCTTTATTCAGGATTTTAGTAGAGTGTCCCTTTGAAGGGCCCACGGTGGCACTGAACCAGTGCTCACTGCTGTGGCCAACATCCGACACCTCAGTGAAGTGGCTGTCCTGGCTGGGTGGCACCGTGCAGGGCTCATATCCCTCATAACCAAGGCCTGGTTCATACAATTCTCCTAGTTCTGAGTGTTTCCAGGCCTGATTCAATCAGAGATCAGCTGATTGTCTCTGTTCAATGCCAGCTCTGCTCATTCTTTGTGGGCAACACTTACACCTCACGGAGATGCAGGTTCCTGCAGCCTTTACCAGCAGGTCTGTGTTGTGAAAGCCATGCATTGGCCAGCAGTAAATGCTTATGGAAGGGTGTGAGAGCAAGGCAGCATCACTTAACCTGGGCAGGGAAGGCTTGTGTTTTGCAGTTCAGAAATCTTAGATTACCTGGGCTGTTGCTGACTGATTGTTGCATTTTATTATTGCTCACAGCTGTGAGTAACTGGGAGTAAAGCCTTGTTGTACTAGACAAAGTCTTTCCTTGAAATAACCAGTTTGAAGACAACAGCTAAAAATATGGAAAGAAATATTATCTTGCCAAGAAAATGCGGCTCCTGTGGGGTGGGATATCACTGGCTAACTAGCAAGCCTTGCAGACCCTTCCTGCAAGCCTGGGTGCTTGAGGCATTGCTGGCTTCAAATCAAACCAAGAACCAGACCAAGGTTATTTTTTTTTTATGTTGTTCCTTTGTCAAAAGGCTGAATTAAGACAGCACAGTTAGGCAGAGGCAGGAGGTGGCCTTTCAGATGGGTTTCTGGCTTGTAGCCAGCCAAACTCCTGATGTCTGTACAGCCCAGGAGTCAGCAAGGTAGAGCAGAGCGAGGTGGTGCCTTGAGCCCTGGTGAGTTGACTCAGAAAGTCACACTAGTTACAGACAGGCAAAGTTGCCTCCCTTTGGGAAGTGGGGAAGTCTGTAAGTGCCTTCCAGATTAGGAATCATCAGAGGAGTAACAAATCACCTCTGTAATTGGCAACAATTGTCATCATCCCCATCAGCCCATACCTAACCAGCCGTAGGGTTTGCAGCACCTATTTGCGCTCTGAGGTTTCCTTCAGTCAGGGTGTCACTCACTCCTGAGACTGCTCAGCCAGCAGCTGTGTGATGCCTGGTGATGCCAGTGCAAGAAGGAAAACGACATTTTGAGAAAGATGTCATTTCTTTTTCAACACTGCAAAACATCCACCCATCTGTCACAAACACGTCTTCTTTCCTGGCACCCCAGCATCTCTGTATCAGTCACACACAGAGTACAGCTCAGCACAGAGGAATTTACCAAGTTAATGTAATCACTCATGTGCCAGTTTGCGTTACTTGGGAGTGGTAGAACCACCTTCCTTTACTGCTTACTATCAGGTTTGGGTTTTTTTTTTTAAGCTTGTCCTAGAGAAAAAAGCTGTAGAAAACACAAGTGGTGAGATAGGACTGAAGTGTCCCTCGAAGACCAAGCTGTCTTGCAGACAGACTGAATGGCTGCATCCTGAAGGAAATCCCCCATCAGATCACAGAATCGGAGGTGGAACACTTGAAGTAGTGCACAGCTGATTGCTCTCCACGTCCTCCCACAGATTCTTTTAATTGGAGACTCAGCCAGTATCTTTGGTCTGTATTAGAAGACGCTCATCCCTTACAGGAGAAGAATGCATGTGATTTGCCTGAGAAGCTGTCATGCTAATAGCAAACCAAGCAGTCTTCATCCTGTTGATTCTGGAAATCTTGTTCAGCCTAGTCAAATAATAGTTGCAGTGTTGCTTAACATCTTGGGGCCTGATCTGTTTCTTTCAGTGTCACTCTGTGCCACTGTGAAAAGCATTCAGTTAACAGTTGGTGGAATATGCTCTGTGACTGTAATGAAATATCAGTTACGCGGTAATTAATAACATGCTGCAAAGTTCATTCTACATGAAAATACAGTCCCAGATGTGTCTGTGTTACCAGAAACATTTTCAATTCAGATTGACTTGAAATTTTAGTTCATTAAGCTGTTAGTAACTCTCAACAACTATAAGAAGTAGAAAGCATTGACTAGTAGCATCAGAAACTGCAGGTATGTTTGCATTTGGCTCTGTGAACCAGACCAGAGCTGGCTGTAACTTTAGGTTTGTTTTTAAGTGTTCTTTACTTATTACTGACATATTGATCTTTTATAAAATTCAAAGTCCCACTATTGCATCAAGCCATGTTAGAAAATGAACATTAGAGCATCATCAAATATGTAGGAGTCTGAAACAGAGCAGTTCAGATAAAAGGCAGTATAATTTAACATAGAATATTATACATTTTTGGTATAAATTGGTATTTCTAAAGTTGCCCGAAGCAGTTCCATTGTTACAGAATTGTTTATTTAAGAATAACTTCACTTAAAAAAGTATGAAGAATACATGGTTCGTATACTTTACTGTAAAGATGATCAACTTGTTGATTTGTCTGCGAATTATTTAATTAGTTCAGAGGTTTCTACGTTTTTTATCCAGCCCCTTATTGCCACCTTCGGAAACCTCTCGTTGAGACAAGAATTTTTTTTGCTTTTTCAGGCATTTATAGATGTGTCTTGGGTATCTGTGTATCACCACTGAGTTAGAAATCAGCCATAACAGTACTGGAGAAAATTCATTCTCCTTGTAGTCTCACTCAGTCACCTTGAGTGCCAACTTCTAGAAGTGGGAATGCATTTGTCATTCCGAGAGTGCTGTTATTTTGTCAGCGAGATAAGATGAAAAATAGGATTAGTAAAGCACACACAGGTATTATCTGGCAGTTCAGTGTATGCATTTTAGGTTTGGAGGACTATGAAATATGGGACAAAATCAGGGAATTTGTAAACCTTTACAAACTTGTGGTTTTTTGGAGCATCTGTATTTGTCAGTAATAAAAAGGCACACGGCATTATCCGACCACTCTCTGAGAAGGGACAAAAAGGAAACACCAACCCTCAGTGAAGAAATGATTGACACAGGAAGCACTTTTCCAGTCACTGGTGTAAAAAATATTTTTAATTTAATAATTTTAAGATAAGGTATTTATGTATTTGATTGCGGAAGAGGGAGGGCCCTGCTGTGGGTTGTTGGCCAGGTGGTGTGCTGGTGGGAAGAAGTGAACAACACAAAAAGTACAGTAGCAAACACTAAATGGAGATTGCAATCTCCATGTACCGGTGCTTGTCTGTCACAGCAATATGTGCTTACTAAGCAGGCCAGAATGTGTAAGCAGCATACTCAGAATGTGCTACTTTTGTAGTAATGGGCCTGTTACCAAACTGCCAGTCAAACCCTATTTGCTTCAAAGAAAAGTGTGAATACAGCTTTTCTGCAATGGAGACTCCATTATCCATCACCTGGATATGTTACCCAAGCAATGCAACATCCTTCAAATGTCCTGAATCCTTTTGTATGTATATTTTACTTTTGATTAAATCGCTGCAAAAAATTTCTAGTCATCTCTGCTAGCAAAGCATAATTTTCTTTAACTTAGAGAATAGGATGCAGCACTCTTACTGCCTGGGAATATCTTTAAAGATACAGAAAATGCTTTACACCAGGTTAGTGAGTGCATCTTTTAATGAACTGTCTGAGTGACAGACAGAGAGATTGATTGTGGGAGCTGATGTTAAGTAAGTAAGTACCTGTCAGGTGGAAAGCTGATGGTTTGGGAGGGGGTGGTTATTTGTCAGGGATCTGCATTGGAAATATGTAGAAAATGCTGATTGTTATTTATAAAAACACACATCAAAGGACAGAGGAGGCTGGCTCAGGGAAAAGATGTAATGCTGTATGAGTTGCCATATCCTATTTCTAAGTCTGTGCTCCAGGCTGAAGAAGACGCACAGCAGGGCAGGAGGCACATCAGACCACCTGTCCTTTCCTAGACATTAACCCACTTTATTTTTGGTACTGGGCTAGAGCTGGTGGTTTCCCTACCTTCTCTGAGGCTGGATGAATATGGACTATTGAGGCTGCCACACTGGCAAGGTTCAGGAATTTGGTTTTGTATCTTTTTATAGCATCCTCAGAAAGGAGCTGGTGCAGTGCTGTGTGCTGAGAGGGTATGTGTTAGCAGGCAGGATCCCTTCAGTGGGGGGTGCAAGGACCATCCCAAAATGTTACACTGGCAAACTTTCAAGCCTCCAGCCAAGGCCAGAAGATGGTCCACAGAAGAATGTACTGGATTATACAGTGGTGAGTCCTCTTGGGAAGGTCAATGGAGAAGTAAACCTCTCATCTTGTTGTCCTGCACAGCATCCGAATAGACCAAAAAATTTTGGTACTCTGAAACAAGATATAGAAGGAAATAGCCCTCTATTAATGACCCAGACACAACTAAGGCATAGCTATGGATAATTTGCTGTTACAAATAAATCTGATGCCTCGTCCCATTTTATAAAACAAGCTTGTGGTCCTCAGATTTAAATACTTCTGAAGGCTGGTCACACAGATTTCCTCTGATTTTTACCTTCCAGTTGGTCTGGAAGTAAAATGCTGCTTTTGAAAAACCTGTGTGATTGACTTCCCTCATGTTCATCCAAAAACACTTAAAGAATATTTTTTTAAATAGAATTAAGTTTTTAATTTAAATTTTGGAGGAAGGACAGACTTATTTTGAAAATTTTAATTTACTCCTGCTTAATCCAAATACCCGAGGGAGGGTATGTGAGACAGGAAGGCTGTCACAGACAGAAGGATCTCTGTCAATAAAAGAGAAGAATTGAAAAGGGATTCTACCAGGTTAGGAAAAGGGAAGGTATATTATGGAAATAAAGAGCTTTACATGTTGATTCAGAGAGCAGCATATGAGAATGAAGGCAAAAATTCTCTACAGACAGTCTGGAACAGGAAGAACTGTGCCAAAGGGAGAAGCAGGTTCAAGGATCAAGTTAATTGTGGTTATTAAGAATTATCAGCAAAGAAGATGATTTGACTAATGTTCAAATATGATGATTAAAGATAATGAGAAGAGTAATATGACCAGGAAAAATAAAGAGGGAAAATGACATGAAATTTATAGTGCCCTATTTCTGTTCAAGTTGTGTTACTGAATCTGTTACCCATTTTGCCTAAACTGAAAAACAGTGGAAATTGATTATTCTCTTGGTTATTTATTTTTGTTACTAGTGGCTTGAAAAGACTTTAAAAGTCAGAAAATAGGGATAAAACTGTTTATTCAGCTTGTCTGGATTCAAAAATCTATTTTCATTCAGTTTCTGTGCCTCTCTTCAAAGTTGTCTCTATCTTTTCAAGTATATAAAAAATTGTTTTCTATAAATAGTTTGCATTGCTTCTGGTGACAGCTCTCAGCATTTTCTCACACACAACCTTAACTAAGGAATCCCAAAGCAATCCTAAATATAAATACATCAGAAGGGAATGTTTTTATTCAAAGAAATGAGGCAAATGCATTCGCTTCCTATGAAATACCACACTGCAGGTTCTTTTAAATCTTTTGTTGGAAATGTCTCATTTAAATTCCTGCTCCTGCTGCCTGTATTTTCATTTAGGTTGATTGTTTGATGTTTGCCACAGCAAGGAGCTGTGGCAGTACCAAGGGAATGGTGCCAAGAGGGCAGAACTGAGTAGCCCAGGGGTATGAGTGTGAGACTGTCCGTGCTGAGTGTCGGCATCCAACCTCCACCTCCGCCCTGCTCCCACTGTGTGCTATGGGAAAGCTGCTGCTGTGCTCCCTCTGACACTAAGCTTCTTTTGCTCCCAGCTCTCGGCACAGCCTAAGGTAGCCAGTGTGTGTGTGGTGCTAATGGAGCCTCTGATGTTTGGCCACGTCCTGGGGATTTTGGGCCGCATCCTCTGCCCTCACCCATCAAGTGGCTGGAGGTGGTGGAGAAGGCAAAGCTGTCCTCTGAGGAGGTCAGGCTGTCTCTACAGTTCTGAGGTTTCTGATGGCACCAAGGCCACCAGAGCTCTTAGTGTATTGCCAAGGTGTTTTTTCACTTCTTAACGGACACCTAATGTACAAGTTGTGGTTCTGCCAATGCCAGTTAACTAATAGTAAATTAGCTTGTTTGCAGTGTCAAACTCTGTGTCTGGACACTCCACAAAACTTTTCCTCAAGACAAGTTACTACATACATGAGTAGAAACCAGCTGTTAATCCTAGCCTAGGTGTAGACGCTACAATGATTAAAACCTAAACAAGTTGTTTGGCTTGTGTCAAAAATAGAGTGGCCAGCAGGACCAGGGCAGTGATTGTCCCCTATACTCGGCACTGGTGAGGTCACACCTAAGAGTGCTGCGTCCAGTTCTGGGCCCCTTGCTGCAAGAAAGACATTGAGGTGCTGGACTGTGTCCAGAAAAGGGAGATGGAGCTGGTGAAGAGTGTGGAGCACAAGTCCTGTGAGGAGAGGCTGAGTGAGCTGGGGGTGTTTAGCCTGGAGAAAAGGAGGGTCAGGGCTGACTTTATCACTCTTTCTACAACTGTCTGAAAGGAGGTCAGCCTCTTCTCCCAGGCAGCTAGTGGCAGAACATCAACCTCAGGCTCTGCCAGGAGAGTTACAAGATGAACATCAGGAGGAATTTCTTAATGGAAACTGTAGCTGAGCATTGGAACAGGGTGCCCATGGAACTGGTGGAGTCACCAATCCTTGTCATTGTTCAAGAAACAACTGGACATGTCACTTAGTGTTACTGTTTAGTTTTAGGTGGTATTTAGTCAAAGGTTCGACTTGATGATCTTGGATATCTTTTCCAGCCTGAATGATTCTGTGATTCTATGTTTAAACACCACAACTTTGGTTTAGACACGGTAGTCAATTTGAGTAGGGCCATGCTAAGAGTTCCTTTAGTCCATTCTAACAATGAAGAAAATTTGAAGAGATTGGATTGGGCTGATTCAGACATTCAGTGTGGTTAAAGCAGTCAGTGAAATAGCTGAATTTTTGGATGCCAGGCCTCAAACTGTGTAGGCTGCCAGCACTGAAACACTGGGAGGGAAAATCCTTATCTGGGACATTCGAATACAGTGCACTTAAGAAAACTACACTGTGTGGTTTATATAATTTTCTTCATCTAAGAGCATAACATAAAATGGTGCTGCATCACAGATCAGAAAATTGTTATTTTTTTTTTTACTCCACTTATAAAACTTCAGGCAACATCTGAAAACGTAGCCTGTAGATGTTTGGAAGGTAGGACAACAATAGGAATTTAGACTGGAAGTTATTCTTTCTGATTCAGTTGTTTGGAAGGTAGGACAACAACGGGAATTTAGACTGGAAGTTATTCTTTCTGATTCAATTTTTTTCCTCTATTGATTACAGACAAAGAAATGCCAAATGCATACTAATTTGCTATTCTTAGCTTTTATTTTTGAGTTTGTCTTGCCTGCAATTGTTTGAACAAACTATAATCCTCCTCCTGAAAACTGTAACTGTGCAGAGCATTGTAGCATTTAGTTTATCGCACAGCATATCCAAAATTACAGATCAGTATCAACTGAGTTATAACCAAGGACTGTAGATTTTCACTGTTGTAAACTGGGGAAATTAACATAGTGGGAAAAAAGTTTAATTCCCTAATATTTGGAGAAACATCTAAAAGGAAGTATGTGAAGAAAATCTCACGAGGTTTCTCATGAGACATAAATCAGAAATAGTTATCATTAGAAACCAGTAATAGCCAGTAGCACTGTGTAGCAGGGAAAGCAAACATCATTTACAAAAGCCTGTGTCTGGTTTTTCAAGATGCCTGATGTTATTTTCTTTCTTTTAGTATGCTACTTCCAAAATCATCTAAGCCTTTGGAGCTAAAAGCCATACTTTGGCTGACATGCAGGTTTTTCAAAATACGGTGTGTTTACGAAAAAAATCAGTATTATCTGTGGCCGATGACTCTTTACCATAAGATTATCTAGATGAGGCTCTTGCCACTTTAAACTGCAAGAGCATGAGAGCAACTTGGCAAAGTGATTCCTGATTTATATATGCATATCAGCATTTCACAAGTACTAAAATACAGCATTTGCTGATTTGCATGATGATGCCCGAGCTGAAAGATATCAATTTAGCTGCCACTGGTTTATTTGGCTGTTGGATCATGCTTCTATTTATATTTTATAAAAGTGAAACAGTTTTATTAATCTGGTACTTTTTTATACACAGACACCAACATATGGAAACTATATGATTGTTCTCTTCAGTACAGTATTTCACTGTGAGCAGAAACACATGAAACACCATACAGCTGAATTTTGCAGTTGTCCTTGGCAATGGAGAATGCCATGGCTCATCTTTGTGTTTAAATTTGTGCCCATAACTAACAGCCCTGCCGTTCACAGTCGTGACTCCGAAGGCCACCAGTCCAGCTGTGTCAATACCTTGTCACGGGTGACTCAGAGATGTAAGGTGAGGTTTTCATCCTTTTTGGCTTGGTGCAGGACCTCTGAATATCTGACAAGGAGGTGCTTTGCAGCAGTTGTGCAGCTTAGAGGTTGGGCATGGAACGCAAGGGAGTTCCTGTTTGCTGCTTTTCCAGAAGAAGTCTCCAGATTTGAAGCACTGTGTTGATTTCATTCAGGCACTAGAAATGCTTTCAGTCTCTTTGGCATTCAGCCTGTTTTTTCTCTGCTGTGCCACCTGATGGTGCTTCATCAGGCAAAGGGCTGAGCTGAAAGGATGTGAAGGATGTGCAGTATAACCATGCCATAGAAGTATTTATTCATTGGGCTAAACCCAAGACAGGTTAAAAAACCCCCAAAAACAAAACATAACTGGGAGTTGGAGCATTGTAAGAGATGGTATGCCTTTATATCTGAGGGAAAGCACAGCACCGTGGTCATCAAAGGGGTCTGAATTTCAAACTCCAGAGTTCAGTCGAGTGAATCACGTATTTAAAGGCTTTAAAAAATGCATGATAGAACAAACTCTTCTGGGTGTTCCTTATTTAGAGCTAATTAGGCTACCTTGACCTGCAAAGAAATTAGACTAAGTGTTGCTGGGAACAGAAGAAGTATTTTTATTTCAGTTTTTGTCTGGAGGGACAGTTTTTGCATGGCACCCTTCTATAGCATTCATCTTGTTGCATATATTATTTTTATCATGCATGTATCATTTTGATTTACTAATTAGATTGCTGCAGCTCTAGAAGGTAATCAGACCACTTGATTATTCCCTTTTTATAGCCACGGTAGAGTTTGAGAGGAGGAAACAAACCCCTCAATCAATCCTTAAAATCTTCTGAGCAATACACTTTTTCTTTTGCTGCCATTCCTCTTTGCAGTCTGCCGGCGATAAATGGGGAGCAGAGAAATTGATGAAACTAAGTATTTTTAAAGCTTGTTAGTCTCCAAACCACCTGTTTGGCTTGTTTAGTGTGGCAAAAATAGAAAATATGGGGCTTAAACTAGACAGGTTTGAAAACTGGAATCTTTGTACAGGCCAATAGAAAATATTTCAGTGCATGCAAAGGAGAAATATTGGCTGACACGCTTATAAAAATGATTCAAACACTAACACACCACTAACAATGTTAAAAACTTTGTACATATACATTTGTAGTGATTCATTCTCATAATTAGTTTTCTATTTTTAAAATATGAAGTCAGTAACTTTTTGGCTTGGTGGAAGATGTGAAAGCATCTGGGTTTTTGTTCCGGGTTCACTGTTTTTTTTCCCATTTGGTTTTGTGTTTTGGTTTTCTTTTTTTTTTTCCCAAATTACAGGGAGGTAGGAAAAATTCTTTACTTCGTTATGTCTGATTCTGAAAAGTTAAGGGCATGAATTTGCCCTTACTTATTTATTTTTCACAGTTGTCTTTCACTTGAGAGGAAGTGAAGTCCTCATGATAAATATTAAAATCTTTTTTCTTAATCAGGTTTTCAAAGACAGATATCAGAAAAAAACAGTAGCATTTTTCAACTCTGAGATTTTTCTTTTGTTGTGAAGGGGAAAACATAATTTGCTGTGGGTCTTTGGAGGGTAAGTGAGCATCTTGGAGTGATGGGCCAAAATTATCTCCTCTTACAGCACAGTGGACTTGCTGGTTGCTGAGTGTGTACCTGCCTTCTGCTCTTCTATCCTCCCCAAGGGGGAAGGTATGCATGAGGGAATGGAATACTGGCTTTGCAAAGTTGGGGAGAATTTGACTCATGGTAAATAAACATGCTTCAGGAATTTCAAAATACATTTCTTCCCTGGAGTAACTAGTGGGAAATACTCCCAAAGAGCTGTAAAGGGTGTGTCTGGGGATGAACTGAGTGTGTCTGAGTCCCCTGCTCCAGTGATTTGCCCTTTGGCACTCCTGAAGCAGAGGCAGCAGCACTGTGCATTTTCCTCCCGTGTCTCTAACCAATTTTTGAACACGTGTAAGATTTGAGCAGTCATAGAATTCCAAGGCAAGTAGTGCCTCCATTTAGCTGCTTCTAATGCCAGGGAAAGGGGCTCTGTGCTGCCATCCCAGAGCATGCAAAGGTGGGCAGCTGCTCTGTGGTGTCCAATGCCCCTTTCCTGGGGCTCTCTCCCACCTGCCGTGCTGCTGGCATGAGAAAGGCTGTCCCTTGGCACTGTCCCTTGGCTGCCACCTCCCCTCAGGAGCCCTTGGCTCCAGTGCCTTCTTCATCCCACTCCTGGTATCCCCTCAACGAGATGGTGGCAACAACATTCCAGGAGGGTTGGGGGATCCTCAGTGACCCCCATCCTGCAAGTGGCACAGCCCCCCATGCTCAGCAGTGGCTGAGAGGGGATGGAGCATCCAGACATGCCTTGGGAAGAGGAGGTGCACCCACCCTGCTTGAGTTCTCCCAGCACCCTCTAAAAGAGTTGCCAGTTGGTTTTGTTTCTCTTTCAGCATCTTTTCCAGTTTGCTATATCCTTCTGAAAATGGGAGGACTAGGACAATGCACACTGTTTGAAAAGTGGGTGCAATATATATTGGGTGATTGAGGTAGAGGTGTTTGTATTTTCCTTTGAATTCCTTTTCTTTTAAATTTGAACCATCTATTGACTCCCTCCTTCATTAAGTTTCTTTGAAACTTCACTAACCTATAATCATAAAAGACTAATTGTTGGTGTAAATAATAGGGTACTTGCCAAAAATTAACTCCCACTACTGTGGTCCATCAAACACAGCATAGCCAGCTGATCAAGGGAGGGGATTGTTCCTCTCTATTCTGCACTTCACCTTGAATATTGTGTGCAGTTTTGGGCACCACAATATAAGAAGGACATTAAACCATTAGAAAGTGTCCAAAGGAGGGCAATGAAGATGGTGAAGGGCCTTGAGGGGAAGCTGCTTGAGGAGCAGCTGAGGGCACTTGGTGTGTTCAGCTGGAGAGGAGGAGACTGAGGGGAGACCTCACTGCAGTTACAGGTTCCTTGTGAGGGGAAGGGCAGGGGCAGGCACTGATCTCTGCTCTGTGGGGACCAGTGACAGGACCTCAAGGAGTAGCCTGAAGTTGTGGCAGGGGAGGTTTAGGTTGGATATGAGGAAAAG
>JAWWES010000168.1:11416998-11439924 GCA_035583135.1 Lophotriccus pileatus | reverse complement strand
GCAGCTGAGGGCACTTGGTGTGTTCAGCTGGAGAGGAGGAGACTGAGGGGAGACCTCACTGCAGTTACAGCTTCCTTGTGAGGGGAAGAGCAGGGGCAGGCACTGATGTCTGCTCTGTGACCAGTGACAGGACCCAAGGGAGTCGCCTGAAGTTGTGGCAGGGCAGGTTCAGGTTGGATATTAGCAAAAGGTTCTCCCCCCAGAGGGTGGCTGGGCACTGAACAGGCTCCCCAGGGAAGTGGTCACAGCATCAAGCCTGACAGAGTTCAGTAAGTGTTTGGACAACACTCTCAGGCACGTGATGTGACTCTTGGGGATAGTCTTGTGCAGGGCTAAGGATTGGACCTAATGATCCTTATGGGTTCCTTCTAACTCAGGATAATCTGTGGTATTCCCATTCATGGCCTCAGCAGGCTGTCCTGGTGCCAAAGAGACTGGTACACCATGTCTTGTGTTCACCTAAGACTTTTATTCTCTGTCAAACTGATCTAAAAGCAGGACTATGGACTTACTTATTTCTGAAAACGTTACTTTGCCCATAAAATTTGTGTTCCTATGCTTGAGTTATATGAAGTGACTGTTTTTAAGCAAAAACAGTTAAGTTTTTTTGTAATGTTAATGCAAGCAGCATAAACTCTTAATGAGTATTTCACAGAGAATTAACCAACCAGGAATGAAATTCCTGGCTTGGTGAAAAAGCAGGAATATTTCCATCAGTTTCAGGGATGTGAGCTGCTGAGCAATTTCAAAATACTGAGTAGGTCTCCGAATATTCAATCATCAAATGTGACTTCTGAACAAAGAAAAGACGAATAGTTTGACTAAATAGCCAGATCTGTTTTCCTTTTCCATAGACCCACAGCGACCATACTGACAAAAACCAAGCAAAGGCCAAGAGAGTGTGACAGATAACTAAGTGCAATCCAGACACTGGCTCCCTCCCTCTCTGTAAGCTCAGCACCCACAAGCCAAATAGCTCAGCCTTGTCAGACTGAGTCAAATTAACTGCAAATGATGGGCTGGCATTTTTTTAGGGCAACTCTTGGCATACAGTTAATTTACATGTTCTACTACTTAAGGATTTGCTCTTCAGTAGAAAGCAAACTCATTAGAACACTAAGGGAAGATTTTGTATTCTTTCTTGAAACATGTTGAACATTTTGAGTAAAAGAGTAATTATAGTTGTTATAGTCTGCAGAACAATGTGAAGTCATTATTCTTAGAATGATATGCAAGCACTTGTCAGCTTGCCATACAGAGGAACCTTTTAAAGTGCCACAATAGCTACTTTCTAATTGCAGAAACATGAAGTCACTGAAACTCAATTAAAATATTCATATTCAGGGGAAGATATTCCTGCGTTTGGATTTTGACCTCACAATCCATGGCAGAAAGTCTGCATGTTTCTAGAAAAGCACTAAAATAATATTCCATGTAAGTCAGATTTCTTACTTAAATTAAATGGTTGTTAGGAAAATCCCACACCAACCACTCCTACCCCTCTTGGTACTATATTGCACTGTCCATAGTATTTAATAGTAACCCATGTAAAAATGTAAGTAAAGGAGAAAAGAAAATGGCAATACATCAGCTACAGGCATGCCCACAAGGTGTAGGAAAAGCTGTATTTTGCTCCAGTGATTTGGGGCTTCTCTCTTTGCAGGATCTTACTACTCTGTGATGGATCTCTGCACCATACTGAATGAGCACTGGGAAGCACCAGGGTACTGAGCCCTTTTGAATGCACTGTGCTAAATAGTTACCTACCCTGATTCTAAAATACTTAAAACCACATATATGGCATTGCTGAACCTCATTTTAACTAGTCAGATATTTGTATGTGATACTACCCCCTGGTTGTTGCTGAAGGCATACTAGTATGGGAGGCCAAATTGTTAATCCCCATTATCTCTGTGTAAATCTGGCAAAAGTTTGACTTCAGTAGGGTTCCTGGTGAGATTTTCACTTGTGTAATAGTGCAGAATTTGGGTTATGTTCTAATTTCCAAGACCAGTGCTCCTGCAGACTTCTGTGCTGCTCCATGCTGGCTGCAATAAAGGCCCCACACAGCTCAGCTGTGTCCCAAAAGCTTCAGAAGTGCTCCTTGACATTTGAGTGCCAGCTCATGGGGGTTTTGCTGCCTTTGTACTCTCCAGCTTCTATGGACTCACTATGTTCACCAGGATGCTGTATTATAAAAATAGACTGGTTACTAAGATATCAGGAAGTCACTTCATTTAGAAACAAGGCATGGATTTTTTTCGTTGGTGATTCTGGGCAAGTGGATAAGTTGCGTGAGAACCCCAGGGCTGATTTGGTAGAGGATCAGGTGGGCTTTCAGCTAGACCCTTGTCAAATTGGGTATGTAAGTAAAGCTGCTGTGCTCCTTCTTCTGTGAAATATGCTTGAGGTCTTGGGCTCTTAGAGGATCTCTGCCAAAACCCACTACTTTTGGGTGTACCCTTGCCAAACCCACCCTGTTCTCAGCTGCATGACATCACAATAAAAAAGGAAAATATGATGTTTGGACATCCAGTCACCTTTAAGCAGACTCTTAAGGCATTGCTGTCATCAAAGATTAAACCAGATCCCTATCCAGAGGGAATACACCCTGAAAATAGGGTATTACTGTAGTTAGTACAATGTTCCTTTTAACTTGAATGGTGGTGAGAACTTACTGGTGTATATTTGCATCCAGATGTGAGAGAACTTTTTGGGGGACAGACTAGTCTTTGGGTAGCTCAGATAGGATTGCATGCAGGTGTTAAAAGTGATCTCTTAAATCATATACACACCAATAAATTGACTGCAGGAATAAGGAGGTTCTTTGCGAAAACACCTTGGAAAACTGAAGATTGTCTTCTCACCAGAGAGCCCACAGCAAATTACCTGACACTCAGGCTGTTAATTAAGAGCCTGAAACAAGGCACTATGTTTAAAAAGAATAGTCATGATACTACTAACCTAATTTTTTACACAAAAAGCTCAAGGATCTTTCTTATGCACTGGATAGATGAATGAAAATCATGCAGTTTAAAGTTTATGCTCATGCTTTTTCTCTGTTAATTAGAGAGCCACATCACACTTTATGATAATTTTCGTAAAATTTCCTGAAATCCAGCTTTAATGATTTAAACTAAAGCTTAGTTGTAGTTTGTGGTTTTTGAAGGAATGGTGGGACTGATGAGCAGGGATATGAGAGCTCATTGACCAAAACAAATGGAAAAACTGGCTGTGGAAGCAAGGAAGTAATTCATTAAAGAGGAAAGAAGGGGCAGCTTATCAGAAAGGTCAGAAATGTTCTCTTTGAGGGATTTGTTTGACAATGACATAAAGAGCAAATACTTGTGAGGAATACTGAAGCTTGAATGTGGATGGCATGTACAGCACAGCAATTTCTAACATCAAAACTGAAAACTGGTATTTTTATCTTGGGTGAATGTTTTTTGATTAATTTAATTTGTTTCTTTGTTTCACTGGGACAGCATCTTTCCATGCAGAAAAGTTTGATGGTGTTACACAAAACAGCAGGTGTGGCAGGGCATTGTGAGTAATCAACTGTACAAAAGCTAGAAAGATCTATACTTTTAAACTGCATTTTATAATATAAGGCAGCTATATGGAGAAAACAGTACAGCAAGTGTTTCTGGTTCTGGAAATTACGTAAGACTCCACCATTTTATTTATTTTTTTTTAAATGGAGAATGAAATGGACAGTCTCACAGGTATTTTTTATGATTGTATTTAGGGACAAGAAATGTATCCTTCCACTGATTGTTCACTCAGTGGTAGATTTATGTATTTAATGCAATGCTTTATCTGTCTCAGGGGACAGGATATAATAAACCTCAAGATTTAAAAAGGACATGCCTTAGTATTTAGCCCATAGGCAACCCCTTGAGGTCTAGCTTCATCAGAGGCTTTCAGTAGTTGGAACATTAATCAGGGCAGGAATGAACCCAGAGCAGAACGTAAGTAAATGGGGAGTGTCTGAAATATTCAGGGTGTAGTTGGGAAAAAAAGATCAATGCTGATGTCTGTTGCACTGTTATCTCCCTCCTACCCCTTCTCTCTCTCTTTCATGCTTTTTGTTGTTATGTCTTTCATTTGGGTCATGGAATTTTTTAAAAAAATAATTAAAAACTTGACCCAAATGTATTAATGCTTCATTTGAATTATTCCTTTAAACAAAACGTTGCACCTGATGTTCTTTAAATTATTAAGGTGCATGGTAATTTTTTCTTTTCTAGCCTGTGAAAAGTTGTGCTACCTACCCCTACAGTCCTGTTTGAAAGTGGTGGTAGCTCTTTAGGACCATGACAAGTAAATTCATAAGGCCCTGAATAAAGAGGAAATAGTCTGGTTTTGAACATGACCTGTATCCTTGCCACCAAACTCCTCTTCCACTTGGTCTGAAGTGATAATGCTGTAATTTGGCCAGAATACAGCTGGGGAATTGATTCCCAGTCCAAGCTGTGGATCCAAGGCACAGCATTGCAGTGGGCTCTTGAGTTGCTGACCTGCAGCAGCAGCAGCTTATGAAAGAGGCACAAATTCCTCCCCCTGAGCTTGCATGGGCATTCCTCTCTGTAATACATGTAGTTTTGTTCCTCCTGCATATTTACAGCCTGTCTTATTGGGTTACATAAAAGCTGACTTATATAAAGTGCTACACACCTCATTATATGTGGCAGAGACCAGACCAACCAGGTCCTGAATGAACAAAATGGACACATAAGGAGTAAAAATTTGCTCCAGGTCAGGGTCAGCCTGTGGCTGAGCAAAGTGAAGAATCCAGGTGTCCTGATGCACAGTATGGTGCCTTTTCACTAGTCTGTAACAACAATGTTGGGCAGATAATGCAGTAAGAAAATGAAAGGAATAGAAAGGATGACATGGAATCTGGACTGTGAGCCACCTCCTTTTCAGCATTAAATGAAGAGCAAAATCCTACAACAACACAGTGAGACAGTTGCCCATACTCTAGGTGTTTGTGTTATGGTTGGTGTTTTCAAACTACACCAGAGAAAAGGCCATGCAGACTGTTCTTGAGCTTATGTTAATTTTTACATCAAGTGCATGTTTTGATCTGTTACAATTCCGTGTGCGTTCATTGATCTTGTTCTTTGTACTTTCTCAATTATGTATGACTGATCAGAATACCTGCTGTTGTACAGCTTTTACCACAGTTTTGCAGTGGGATCACACTACCACAGTATTTCTGGATGATATTCTGCAATCTGAATGAGATCATGGTCTTTCTTTCATGTCTTCTTTAGAGAAAACAAACTTCAACAAAAGAGACTTCATGGCTGTGGTGACATTTAGCCAACACAATCTATTATTCCCACAAACTTGGCACACCTCTGTTTGAGCAGAAGTAGGACTTCTGCTTTGCTCTTCACTGAGGGGACTTTTTGGAGGGATTAAGCAAGCAAGATAAAGGTGTTTAAAATTGATACTGTGGCAGCTGAGTCATCTGAGGATGTCTCTCTGATCATGTGTTTGTCACAAAGAGACATATGAGGCCGCTTTGTAGGTGTCCCTTAAAGCTCTGAGGTTCAAAAACTTGTGTCCTGAAATAGTCTATGACTCACCTGTATCTGCAGTGCTTGCCCTTGTGACCACCAGATTTTATTATTTTAATGTCCTTCTAACACAGGTGCCATCAATTCTTCTTGGGAGTACCTCATTTGTTCAAAATGCAGCTGTCTGCTTCCTTGCTGAAGTCAGCAACTGTGCCTGTTTTGCTGTGACACTGACAGATTGCCTTTAAGTTGTCCCTTTGTTTTTTGAAGGCCTTAATGGATATGCTGCTTCTTTTTGTTTGGTTGTGGTTTTTTTTCTCTGAGCCTTGTGCTTTGAGATTTGCATTCTAGCAATGTCAGAACAGTAAAGATCCCAAAGCTGTATTTTAGCAGCAAAGAACCTGTATTTTGTCTTCTGTTGCTTTTAGGAAATTAATTTCCCTTCAACAAAAACTTTGGTATATTTCTCTGCTCCCTGCCATACAGTCTTTTTTCATCTTTTGACATTATGCAGCAATCCTCAATGTCCTGATGAACGCACATAAAGTTTAAATGTAAAATTTGTCCTTTATTCACACTGTAAGTATTGGACAGAGAGACATTTTAAAAACATAGTCATTACATTTCACAGTGGTAGTGTAAACTGGAATAGTCCTTCAGGACAAGAGCATAGGGTAACCAGTACTGTTAGTTTAGAAGATGGGGCCTCAGGAGTCAGCTTTGACCCAAGACACAGAGTGCAAATGTGTTACTAGATGTGAACTTTAGCCTGGAAACTTGGAACTTCTAGAAGAGTTCTGTTCTGAGAAAGGTTTAAGGTAATTTTAGAACATGTAGCTCTTCTGTAGCATTTTGTTTGACTGATTAGGTAATAATCTGAGCCCTGGTTTAAAGGGGACTCTGAAATTTCTTGTCTTAGATAGGGCTGGCAAGAATGCTGATTCAATTATCATGGAATGTTCAGTAGATGAGCAGATGACAGGCACGGTCATTGTCACCTTTTAAATTTTCACACCATGTAAAAAGTGAGTACCAGAAGTGCCCACTGCCTTTCATGCATCCTTTGTTTCCTGCGTTTGGTTCGGTTCCTGCATGCTTCTGCTGAAGCTTAGGAGTGCCTCAGGCTCCTTATTGCCTCTTAGGCTGTGTTAGCATGAAAAGCCTATGAAAGCATTTGAATAGCCATGAATTCCCAGTGCAAAGCAGGCATGCTGAATGCCAAATTTGGCAACCTTCGGGAATTTGGAGGTAAACCTCTGACCTGCATTGCCTTTGGGGAGGTTGGCATAATCCTTATTGGTTTAACTAAAACCTATCAGTCTACTGCCTGCTAAGTGCCCAGGAGCCTAGTTCACTTCTAATTAAAATTCTGGCTTTAAAGTGAGTGAAGATGGGCCAGAACAATTTTCTTTTTCCCTTTCTGCCCTTTGTTAGTACCTGTGCTACATTTCTGTTTTATTTACTCTCACAGGGTCTGTTCAGAGGCAGAGCGGGTGGGTGGCAATCCTGGGATTCCAGACATGCGTTTTGTTAGACATTCACTGTTTCCAAGTGAACAGAACTGTTTCTTGCTTCACAGTTCCACTGCAGGAGTTCCTCCACTCAGTTTTCTCTTTGGGAAGAGGAGGATCAAACTGCTTGATGCACAACTGAAAGATATTTGCTTTGGTGGCGAAATTGTACCCATCAAGAGGACCAGAGCAGGTTGAGAGACTGACCATGCTTTGAACATGTTACCTATTTCTTAGAGCTATGAGCAACCTCCTGAGAGGTGACATACTTACAAAAGTAGCTCTCCATCTTTTTTGCCACAAGCACAGTCTTTCTGCTGAAAATAGAATGCTTAGGATCCTCAGGAAAAGTGAAAGACAGTGATTGCAACTGCTCGGAGCCACCTCACGCTGTACACGGAAAGCATAAAACCGCAACGTATGCTCAGCTGCTGGTACCAGCTGTTACATTCATTATAGTAATTGCTACCATTAGGGTGCTATTAATATTTCTCTTACAAATTTGTGAGAGAAATCAAATGAAAATGCAAAGTCTGCTCCATCTGCAACCGTTTAGGTTCTTTGTGGGTCAAGTCACGCAAGCCACAATTTCTAGCAACGCTGTTGTCCTCCTAGGAAATGCTTCTTAGGAGGAGCTTCATTTTTCTGAGTTACTTGTGGAGTTTTCATTTTGTGCTGGAGCAGAAAGACTACATGGACAGGTAGGCACAGATATAGCTGCTGCAGGATCTGCTTGCCTATTGCAGCAGAAGTCTATCACCTTCCATCAAGCAGCAGGAAGCTTTCTGGGCCTGTTCTGACTTTGGTGAGCTCTGTACAACTTGGAGACCCTGGAGATGGCAGAAAACACAGCCCTTTACCAAATGGTCTGAATAGGTGGCTTAGTCTCCACATTGGAGTCAGCATGCCAAACAACCTTCAGATGCTGGCATTGGTGTTGATCTGAGGTAACATCATTCTGATAACTGTGGTGTGTTCCTATAACAGCTCTTCATCACCATTGTCTTGCTTGAACGGCTTTATTGTGGGCCAAGCTTTGGCCCTATCATGTACAGTTTTCTTTCCCTATCTCTGATTTTTCTCCATTTCTTTGGAGAAATTCTCATCTCCAAAAATGCTGTTGAGTCAGCATGTTTCAGATCATGAGTGCCAACACCATCAACAACAAGTGGCTGAAAAATATTTTCATTTCAATTTTCTTTTTCATATAAACTACTACAATGGAAAATATTGTTGATCTAAATGACACATTCATCTAAACTGTAGCTGAGAAAAGACTAATTTTTCTAGTTCATCTCATGAAAATGCAAAGTACTGGAAAAAGTTGTTATATGATGGTTTGAAGTCTGATCCACTTTCCACTGTTATGGAAAAAATGATTAATCAGAAATATACTGGAGGTAAATGTTAATTACTTAGTGATCATAAATGACTCAAGACCATATTAGCACTGTTGTCTGCAATGGAATGAATATGTAATGCTGCATACATACAGCTTTCATGGTGACTGTGCACATACTGAATCCTTTCATTGAAAGCAGCTGGACTTCTTATGTGCCTGCTCAACATTACTGCTTGCTTCACAGCACTTTGATACTCTTGTGAAATGCAGCCTAAAGTCACGACACTTGTGATCTCTTAAACCTGTCCGTTTACAGGGAAAATACTCCCAGCACTCCCTGTTGTAGAGAAAGTGTGAAAACCAGGATTCTAAAGCTCAAATCCAAGGGGCAGATCAAAATAGCTTCAATTTACTTGGGAACAGTATGATTTTTAAAGCCAGGGCTGCAGCACTGGAGAAGTATGGCATGACTAATGCGTGCATGGAACGCTCAGTGCAGGTGCCATTCTTACAGGGCCTCCCAAGCTCCTCAGAAAGAGGTAACTGGTTCTGTCTGATAGTCATTCACCCACCTGCAGGCTCCGAAGCCTTTAAAAGGCTGTGGCTAAGCACAGCTGTGAGATGGAATGGGATCCTCCCTCAAGAGGCTCTAGGACAGGCTAAATACTCTCTTGTTTCCCTCACATGCCTTCATATAAGCACATGAAAAGTTGAAGTGTGCCCTAAGGGGCAGTTTTGCCACACACCCTGCAAGTGCCTTGTCTGACTTTAGGGAGAGAAATGTCCTGTGTCTGTGGGGATGTGCTGCAGCTCTGCTTTGAAGCATTAAGTACTATGGGCAGGGCTACTGTCTTACTGAAGCGTGTGAAAGTGCCATTCTCACGCTCTCTGCACACTCTCCTCCTTACTGCCTGGAGGGTGAAGAATAGGAAAGCTGGTTCTGGGAGTTACCTTCCTCATCATTCTGGATTTCCCCTTCATCCTGCCTAGTGTCAGCTTGTTCACCCTCCGGGCTCAGTGAGGGGGAACTTGTTTGCCCATCAGATAACCTGACTCTCACACAAATTTCATACATCCTCAGAAGTGGAGGAAGGCTGTGCTCAAAATGAACTCTAGTCCAGGACCAGCAAAGACCTGACTATAACAGCTTGTTCCCAGCCAAAAAGCAATTACTTCAAGGAGAAGCAAAATGTAAAATTTGATGGATTTGAAATGAAAGAGCAGTTTATTCCAGAAGTGTCATACATAGCATTGATTGAAGCAGCAAGGTTTGAGGGAGACCCTGGTTAAGTTTTAGCAGCTCATCATTAATGCTGCATCTGTCATGTTTTATGATGACTTGTGTAGTATTACAGAAATAATGGACCAAGTTCTGAGCTGATGTAAATCTTCATCTCTCACTCCAACTCAGTGAAGTTCTGCTAGTCCCTTTGGAAATCTGGAGTTTGATTTGCAGGTTTTTATTGTTACACACAGTATTTTCCCTGCTTCCAGAGGCTTTGCAGTATATATTCCAGCTAATATGGACAATGTTCATAAATTCATCTGAATGCAGAGTCTTCTCTGCAGGTTAATACCATGAAGTTGGCCTCATAAAAGGACAAGTACCTGACCTCGCATTGCTAATGCAATTAAAGACATTGAAGAGGTCTTGCTATGGTATTAGCACGTAGCATTGCCATTCTTCCATCAAAAATGTAATTTGATGTTTATGCTGCTACAGCAAATTCAATTCTACTAATTCCCAAGTTGTATTCCTTGCGTGTGAGAATGCCCATCAATTTGTCTTTATGAGTTCTGCTTCCTACTAATATCTATGTGCAGATTCTAGAAGTTGAACCAATCTGTTCAGTTGCAAAATGATATTTGATGTGACCTCTGTTTCACTTCTGTCATTATATTTTCATCCAACTTCTTCCTACAGTTCATTTGTTTGAGCTAGGAATGTAGAACTTGATTTTCAGGGCTCTCTGCTTGTGAAATGTGAGGGTACAGAGGTGCTGTCAGAGTCACTCCTCAAATACCCTGGGGGCAGAAGCCTGCCTGGCAGAGGGCCAGGGCAGCAAACTACCTTCCTGGAGGGCTGTGGGCTGTTAAGCTGGCCAGACCAGGGAAATTGAAGTTTATCAGTATGACTGGAAGAAAAAGGGGGGAAAACTCAGTAACATTCACAAATTTGGCCTAAAGGGGAGACCTGAACATGTAATGGTGTGACCTGCCAGCCATTCTTCAAATAGATCACACAGGTCTTAAATCTAAAACCTGTGTGCCAGCAGTCTCAGACAAAGAAATTTAAAAGCTCTGGGCTCGAAATCTGATTTAAATTTAAACCATAATTGATTTTTTTCTCATTCTGATTTTTATGAACAGATGGCTAGCAGTTGCCCTTGAGGAGTCTTTAAAAATGCAGTTCTGTGAACTGTTTCCCTGAAGATTGATACGGCTGCTATTTCTTCAGCTATCTCTGATTCATCCTCAATTACTATATGTCTTTATAAAATAATTACAGGTTTTATCCAGGAACTGAGACTGGCTCTGTGTTTTTCATAAAACACTTATGCAGGGTTGATTAGCAAAAGAGATGATTTTACCCAAGTATTCAATTGTTTAGCTTTGAATTTTTATTCTCTTATTCAATATTTTGCTATAAAGCAGCAGCTACATTTCCTTGAAATTGAAATGGAAAAGGTTTTGGCTGCTTTATCCATCTCTTTACACTTACTAATTTGTCTGCCAGAGTAAATCCCACACAGAATTAACTTGGGACAGTTATTAGTTCAGATGAAGCTATTCTGACTTACACCAATAAATAAATTATGATCATGCCCTGCAACATCTCCACTTGTGCAAAAGTCAGTCCAGTCATTCCCTTTCCCTGTGAATGTATTATAGGGAAATACTTTGTAGAAGAAAAAAACCGTTTTAAATGCAAGATGAGAATGAACTGAATGAAAGTACTTGGCATTAGCTCTGGATGTCAGGGTGATGGAAGTTGGGTGGTAGTCACATGAAAATGTCACCTGATGATGCAAATACAATTCACAAGAGCTCATCTAGCTCTTGCCCCTCTGTATCTCCAGATACATCTTTGACAAAATCTTGGACAATGACACATCCACTGTAATAAGGAGGGCAGCAGGTGAAACCACTGAGTCAGCCAGATGTCCAGGCAAGACAGCTCC
Source organism: Lophotriccus pileatus (assembly GCA_035583135.1). Taxonomy (NCBI): domain Eukaryota; kingdom Metazoa; phylum Chordata; class Aves; order Passeriformes; family Tyrannidae; genus Lophotriccus; species Lophotriccus pileatus. The sequence goes on along the minus strand of JAWWES010000168.1, from coordinate 11,428,361 downwards.
TCACACATCAGAGCTGGCAGGTCTCTTCCTTCAGGTGCCCTGGGACATTTGGAGTAGAAAATATTTTGTTAAGAAAATGTTTTGTTCCCCCTGCACCTTCCATTTTTTTTTGCTACCATTAAGGACCTCTGGCAGAGATTGGGCTAAAGTCCTAATCTTTCTTCTGAAGAAGAATGAGAAATTAGGCAGCCATGTAGCTTCCATGTGCCTTTATATAATGACATGAGGAGGATTGTTCTTCTTTTAAGACGAGATAGCAAAATAATAGATTATCAGAAGTCTTGTCAGTAAAATAGATTTTCAACTCCATAGAAGTTTTATCTCCATCTTTGTTTTCTGTATTATTTTGATGTACATAACCTGTAATTTACATGCATTGCTAAGGAGCATTGCATGTGTTAATCTTGTGCCTGGAGGAATTTTCAGCATGTATGTCACTGAAATGAAGTATGGAAGGAGTCTAATCCCTAACTTGTTTTCAGTCCAATGTGCTCAGCTTCTGCTGCTGGAATTTTGCAAGGCTTTTTGATGGAAGTTGCCACTTCCAACTGGATGTGTTTGGAATAGCCTCTGGATTCTGGTGTTTCCAGTGTTGGTATACTACCTAACAATCAGCAGCCTGACTGTTCTTTGGGGATATGATTAAAACCCTTTGGCTTAATGAAGTAAATTTCATTCTTTCACCTTAGAGTGCATAGTCTGTTATAAGTTGGTTTAACTGACTCTCATTTAGGCCTCTGTGCTCTGTTTTCTTAAACTTCTCCCCTGAACATGCTTATTATGAGGCAGTGAGAGAGAAATTCTTTAGTACCTCAACATGGAGTGCTCAGTAGGCACTTCAGTGACGTGGCCTCCTTAAAAACCCCACAATTTTAAACTTATTTAAATTATGGTGGTTTACAAGTTCAGCTTAGCATAAACTGATTTAGATATTTTTTTCTATATTTGCTTTTTGGGTATTTTTGGCATAGCTCCTCATCCAGATAATGGCACTGCAAGGGCAGAGAAATATATCTGGGGGCTGTCCTGCGTCACACTTTGACTGCCTGGTGTGTTTAGGCTGTAAACATTGCATAAGGAAAGGCAGTCATAAGGGTGAAGTGACTGTTCAAAATCACTTCATCAGATCCTGGACTGAGAAACTCATTCATCTGAAATTCAATCTCCCGTGCTCCTGCAGTTAAACTGCAGTTTGCTAGTTTGCTGCCTCTTTTGCTGCTTTGGTTTGATGCCCAGAGTTCTCTTACTCTTCAGGGACTACAGGTGTTCATAACAGTACCTTTGGTCATGAATATTTTCTTTTAAATAGAGGGGAGATAGATTGCTTTGGCGATGCAGCTGATCACAAGATATGAAATGTAGCTCGAGCATCTCTGGAAATAAATGAGTGATGCTGAAAACTAGGCATTTTTCAAGATAAATATATTGAATCAATTCTGCTCTTGAGATTGCAATTGGGACAGAGGCACATCTCCCTCTGTACCTGCCTAGAATTCACTTCATGTCAGTGGGGAATGAAAATAAGTCATATTCAATGACACAAAACATTGATTGGTAGGTGTTAAAAGAGCCCAGACTCTCCATTTTAAGTTTGGTCCAAGTGTCCCTGTGTCATGTAAAAATTGTATCAAGGAAGGATGACAATCACTGACATTAGGACAGCATGGTGTAATACATCTTGAGGCTGGCCAGTATACTTGTGTTTTCCTCCTCTCAGAATCCTTGCCTTGATCATGTTAGGCTGAACGTAGATTACATGTGCATAAATAATTCTACCAATTCCAATGGATATTTGGAAATGTTCATTTATTGCCAACTATTTCCTTCCAAAAAATAATTTTCATCTGAGCCACGGGCTGCCCTACAGTATTTTATTTCAATGTAATAATACATTTAGATCAGTTGAACTGCCTGCATGCAAAATGAGTAGCAAAGGAAAAAACAGGAACTCTTCAACTGGTATTTGACAGCTGGGGCCAACAGCAGGGAAACACGTGATCTCCATGAACAGCACTCTCTGAGACTGGCTACTTTCAGTAAAAGTTAGCACACAATATATTTTTTACAAACCAATTTGGTTTTAGAAGATAATTTAAAGTAAAATCTGCTATTCAGAAAAACATACAGTATGTTTCCTTTCAAGTGTTGCTCATTTACTGGCATGTTCTGTGCAACGAAATTCATGGCCATCAAGCAGTAAGAAGTTGGAAAATAGGAAAAAAAATATCAGGACCCACCAGCAGCTTCTGTGCTACTTCAGGTGCTACATTCCTTTGCATATTTAATCTGTCACTCATTTCTAACTGACCGACTTACTCCAATATCCTATTACATTGTGTGGTATTTTTTGAGCCTTTTCATTGTTTTAAGGTTGGTTGTTGTTTTATTGGTTTCTTTTCTCCCAGCCTGTTGATATATGGACCTGTTAATGTGTAGTTTTCCTGGCTGCATTTAGTCCATTAACCCCAACTGTGTCTTCTAGACCTGAGTCTCTTGTTGCCTGAGTTTATTTTTCATATAATTTTTCCCTCTGTCTTGTTCTCTCCTTTTCCACATCAGTTTGCCTATTACTCCTTAGTGAACTTTTGCAGTGTTTTCTGGATTGGCTGTGGTGGTTTTCCTGTTTCTCCTTAACTTAATTTCCTCCACTGAGTCTTGGTTTTGCTTTGTCATTTCTGTGCACAGGCAGGGTCTTATTGTTAAACTGGGTCTGCCAGAGAGTTAAATTGGAAAACTCTGTGCCAAGAGGCACAGAAGGGAATTTCTCTAGGTCTTTCAGTCTGTGTGTCTCAACACATCTCTCTTATACTAGAGTACAATACAGCACTAGTTGTAAACAGGCTGTTACATTACCACCTTCCTAATGTAAGGGAAGACAGTGTAGGCAAGGATCAATAAATAGCAAATGTCAGAAGGAGGAAACCGCTCAGGTTTCTGAGGAAGAGTTCCTGAGGAAGAGGCAGTGCTTTGTGCACAGTGGATTCTCAAGGGCGTTGTTACAGTTCGGAGTCTGTGAGAGGGAGCAGAGTTACACAGCAGGTACAGCAGCAAAAAGGCTGTGCCAAAGACCCACCATGTACAACTGCTTCCTTATGGCTGCTGGAGGTACAACATGTATGTTCATTATATGCATACAGAACACAGCCAAACATACTAGTATTTTCTGGGAAAAGAGCCATCTGTGGTTTTTGAACAGACTTTTAGTAAGTGCAGAAAAATCTGGTGCGTTATATAATACCTTCTTCCACCCAGCTCTTTCCTGTTTCCTCCCTGCCTCAGGTTTTCTCCTTGCTCTTGCTCGTCTTCCAGTCAAAGCATGCTGGACCTCAGAGGTTAACTGTGCTGTCCAAGGGCAGAGACAGTAAAAATCCCTTCCTGAAGATGTGAACCTCTGTCTTTCCTGAAGAATCTTAAGAGATTCTTTAAATTCAAGAAAATGAGACAGAGCTGTGAAAGCAAGAAATGTAAACCGAGATACTGCCACATCATTCAGGCAGGAATGGGAACGATGGGTGGTGCCAGCAGGAAGGCAGTAACAGACTGAGTTCTCTCATGCCCTTTACCTTTTTCCTCTCTCCAGACCTCTCACTAAATCCAGTCCTGTGACTAAGCTTACATAATTATTATTTTTTTTTTAAGTGAATGCATCCTATCTTTTACCAGTTCAGATATCTGCCTGGTTCCATGTTCTCCATAGCATAGACTGTATCTGCACATTCACTGAAGGAGCATTGCATTGTTCTCACGGTCTCCTTTTGATTTAGTCATAAATAATACATTTTGTGGGAAGCTGGAAATATTTCTGCTTTCAGGCAGTTTGCCTTTATAACTTGCTGTACCTGAAGGGGTTTGAAGACGTGGCTACAATCATGTTACCAGTGTTATGATCCAGACCTGAATAACTGTGCTCAGCACGTGAATGAATGAGGCACATGAACCCAGCCAGAAGGATAGAGAGGAAAATGGGGTATCAATGCAAGGAAAGTGCAGCAGGATTTGGCTTAGAAGAGCATAGAATTGTCATGATAAAGAGGTGTGAAGAAATCCCAAGGAGTCAAAGTAGCAATTCTTGAGTCAAATATTAGAGAGAACATCCATAAATATCTACCTGCAGTAACTTCAGAGAAAGTGGATGTTATCTGAAAGGGGTCTGAGGCCAAAAAAGAAGATTGGCTTATGCAAAGCAAAATGAAGAAATAGATTTTACACAGTCATCTATCTCCCTGTACAAAAATATGCACAGGCTCAGATAATTTTGTATTCATGTAATTTTTATACAGTTTTAACTACAGAGATGTAAACTATTTGATTGATCTTCCTTTGTTTCTAATTCTTATTCCAAACTGACATATGAAATGTTGCTTTTACCTTGTCTTCTGCCATGCAAGAAAAGTCTCTTTGAAGAACTTAATTCTTTAAAGTGGAAGTCTTATTTTAATGGTTTCTTTGTGTTTTCTTTACAGTGCTCTTTGAAGTTACAGGTTTTGCTTAGTAATTAATTGCTGCTTAAATACGTATCATTTTATGTCTAGAAGGGAGATTTAAAAAACTTTTATTCCCATCTGGCTGCCAGGAAATATATTTTGCAAACAACAGTTCCTTCAACTTTCCTTACAGAAAAACAAACAAAACTGCATTTCTTTGTACTTGCTGGTGAGGGGACTCTGCTCAAACCACGGATCAAGTTAATGGGGAAAAAGCCAGATGCAGCTGATGCAGTTCTCACAGAACTGTTTATTAGCTCAGCACTGGGCTCTCCCACTCTGAATGAAAAGTGTTGCACTGAGGGCTGCAGCACAGCAGGGCCTGATGCAGGTGCCCTCCCCTCTGAGCTGGTGGGACCTCACTTGCTCAGAGTCAGACCCTTCGGGCATTGCCTTTCAGAAGGGCTGGCAAACGTGCAGGAACAACCATCTGGAGTGCCTGGGGGGCTTCTGCAGGTGAGTGCAGGAGAGGTCTGCTGGGGGTGGGGGCCATGTGCTTGTGGGAAGGTGTGCTGGTGGTGGGTGCTGGGTGGCACAGGAGCTGCGTGACCGGTCCATGGAGACCCCTAGGCAGGGAGTGCCCGGGTGCCCATGGGGGGAGCTACAGCTTCACCACTCAAAAAAATCCTGCCTTGGCATTCCCCAGTGGAAGCTGGGAGCTGCCCAGCAAAGAGCTGTTAAACTCTGACAGCCGAATCACTGTATTTCACTGGAAAACAGTGAAATAAACCATTTTATAAGAAGATGCTAAAACATGCAAAAAAAGGCTCTTAAGGCTGGACCATGTTACTGAACACAGCGTCTCACATTTGGCTTATGTTGAACTATTTGGCCACAGCTTTAGTCATCTATTGAGGTAAAGTGAAAAAAAGGTGTGCTGAAATCAATAACATTAACAGCTCTTGCAAACAGAAATTCTCAGCCAGCAGTTTAAGTTAATTTAGTGTATCTGTACATTTGAAATTATTACCAGTTGCATTAGATTGTAATTCAGGCAAACACTGAGTAAGCAATGCACTATCATCTTGTCCTTGTATCAGCAAATATGGAGGACTCAGAAAGTGCTTGGCACACACTACCCATAATCTAATTTGTATGCACTGTAGATGGATGTTTCAGTGAAGATCAACTGATCATTTCCTAGCTTATCCTGAGGATTTCTATTTAACTGCAGCCAAACTAAATAATCTAGCTCTTGCCTCAGTTTATCATCTCTAATGTGAATGTGACATTTTATTGCATTACAAAGATGATGTAAAGCAGTCATATTACGAGTAGTGCCATAGATTGGCCAGAAGCGCAGATGATTGCAGTAAGTCAACTTAATAAGTTGCATAAATTCTGGAGGAAAATCAGGTGTTTCCACTGCAAGATCAAATATATTTAACCCATTCTATTGGAAAGAGTGCAGAAGAACAATAATGTAAATACTTATACCTGCTCCTTTTGAAAAGTTTTACTAGCTAGATCATTTTAAGGAAAGCAAATGAAAATAATAACTTACTACTACTTAATCTTAAACATTATCTGAAGACTTTGAAGACTGTAGAATGTTTTCTAGCTATAAAAACGCTCATCTATTCTAAAGCTAGTTTCCAATTTTCCAGCTGCTTTGACTCCAAACAAAACCAAGCAATTCTTTTTTCCTTGTACAGTGAACTAAACCTCCTTTTAATTTGATTGCAGCTTTGTGCTAAAGTGTAACGGAACGTTAATTCTTTAAAACTCTGTCGCTTTTTTTTTTTTTTTTAATAAACTGACTTCTTTGAGTAATTGTCTTTGATGGAAGAAATCCAGAGGGTATAAAATGAGAAGGTCATTATCATGATGTTCCAAACGAACACTTATGGCAAAGCATTTCTGGTTCTACTTACAAGTTCTGCTGGAAGCATTTCAATTTTCTGGCTCATTGTCAGATGAAGTTAACAGCTTTTAAGAGGGGGATAAGTCACATCTGAGTTTGAAATATCTGTGAATTGGAAATATCCCTGAGATCAGACAGAATTTTGTTTGGCTTTTTCTTTCGCTCCCCATGCTTTGGTTCATACCAAAGCATGAACGTTTAAAACTGTATCATCAGCTGGGGTAGATGGTTTTAGATGTATAATTTCAATGGTTTTTTTCTTATTTACAACAACTGGAAGTAATGCCAATGCATGCTTTTACAGAAAAGTTATGAAGGATGTGCTTAGCTTTAGGTAAATCCTGAGGTTTTTTAGCATTAAGTACAGTTGCCTACTCACCATGCTGCAAGGAAATATCTGAGGAAACATAATATGAAAAATCAGTTTGAGATTTATCCTTTCAGCGGGCTAAGAGATGTTACCGTTTGCTAACAGCTTGTAAAAATTTCAGCATGGCTCTCTCAGGTCTGAGTGGGAAGAGCCTTCTTTTGTCCTGGAAGGGTCCTCTAGACTTGCCATGACGTCAAAGGGAGATGCAATATGTTCCCCTCTTGCTGACTGAGAGCAAAGTGATGCATCTTAGCTCAGAGAAACAAAATGAGTAGCAGGGACAAACTGAAATACAGGAAATTCCATTTTAGACGTAAGACAAGACCTTTTGAATGCGAGACTGGTCAAACAGCAGGGCAGGCTGCCCAGAGAAGTTGAAGAGCCTCCATTCTTGGAGATAACCAGATCTTCTCTGAACACAGCTCTGAGAAACTTGGTGTAGTTGGCGTGGCTTTAGGCAGAGGGATTGGACAAGACGATCTCCAGAGGTGCCTTCCATTGCCATCCATCCTGTGACTCCATGAAAACAAAACAGAAAAAGAAAAGGAATCAGAACTGAAAACTACCCTTGATTTTTAGAAGGGAAAAACAAACTAAAAGTGACTTATAATTTTCATGTGCAGTAAACTGGCATTTGGTTTGCTATGGATTTAGACCTGTCTGATAGGCAAGAGATGTGCACTTTGGGCAGGGGAATCTTTTTGAAAATATGTCTCGTTCAGTTGGTGTTCTAACCACCTTGAGTGATATGTAAATAGTGTAAATGGTTGAGATGTTCAAAGAGCATAAGTGCAGAAGATGAGAGCAAAATTACTGTGTAAAATATGGTTTAATAATAAACTTCAAAGGAAAAGGAGCCTTTTCAAGCAAAACCTATGTGAAATAGTATGCTGAAATGGGATAGGGTTATCCAATTTTGTATTTAAGTACTGTCATACTCCTTCATGAAAAATCACTTTAGGTATCAAGATGTAGGAATAATATTAGAGGGCAGTAAAAAGAGGAGTCTGGAGGGAATATATAACAGAATCCATTTCTAGTGGCCTCACTGGACTTAGGTGAGTATTCATTGGGACAGCAATTCCAAATATGACAGGAGCTCTAATTATGATTATACTAGTTTCTCACTCAAGTTTCAATGACTTCATGTACAGCAGTCATGTAGTTTGTTTTCACCTCAATAACAGGATTTATTACTTACAGTGGAGAATAACAGTAACTGGATATATCCAGTGCAAGATTTGAGAGAAATCCTAAGGGTGTTACAGGATGTGGTATCAGACTGAACTAAAAACTTCTTTAGTGAGTGTTGAAAGCAGGCCACTAGCACTAAACACAAGGACAGTGGTGTACGAGCTTTGATTACCAGTGCTGGCAAAGTGAGCTTAACAACTTTCACTCCTCAAAAGTCAACGTCTTCTCATTTTATAGGAATGGGCAGATATAGGTGTCAGCTTGATATTAACTGTAAAAAAACTGGTATTAGACAGGATCTCCTGGAGCTAGGCAAGTTCAAGCTGAAGTGACTAAAGTGAGAAATTACCCTGGATGGCAAGGGCACTCTATTCTGTTATTGCAGAATAGATTTTATTTCAGTATGTTACTGATCAGTATTTATTTTTCACAGTCTCGAAGTAAAGAAACAGAAATGTGCTTACTGGAATGAGAATAGATGAAATGCAATAAGGAAAGGTGAGCTTTCATGAAGAGATGAAGAGGATCAACCATGTAAAGGCTGCAATCAGTCTTTCATATACCAATCTTCTCTTTCCCAGAGTTTCATCTCCAAATTGTTCACCTTTACCACAAAATTTTGTTATAATTGAAACTGGCATATAAAAAATAATGCTTTTTTTCTTACTAGGGAAACAAGATCTAACCTGAGCTACTTCTGTTTAAGGTGCAAGGGCAGTGAACTTGGCATAAGCCTCATCCAAAGCCCACAACAAGAAGCAGAATTCGCTCTGTCATGTCTTTGTATTTTCGAAGTGTTTATTACCATTCAGGGCTTTGATTTTGTTTACTTTTTGTGAGAATTTTCTTATTTTTGATATGTGGAAGTTCTAACTCAGGGATTACCATCCCTGGAGTTTATTCTGAATTTAATTCAATGCATGTCAGAACTCACAGCTGGGGAAGAAATGCACTGAACTTGCCAAATATCAGCTCATTATACAAAACCTTCACCTTTGGCATCTGATCCTGGTTAGTTGCACAGTTTGATTTTCAGACAAATGAACAAAATATCCCAGATATGCTCACAACTGATCTGATCTTTATACAGAAAAATCCATGAACTTTGTTAGGAACTCTAGATTTGCAATGAGCACGATAAGTTTTATTTGGCGTGGTTTTGCTTCATGCGTGTCTCTTGATTCTAGAGATATTGGAACGGAAAAATCTAAACACAACCACTTCTGTAGTTATGCCAGCACAAACACATCCCTATTCCTTGTCATTTGGAGCTTAAAATTAGAAAAGTCCAAGACAAAAAAAGGAAAACCCAGAATCTTTACACATTTATGCCAAATGTGTTCTGTTTGTGCTACTCTAAGATTTAAAATGCTGGATAGAAGTGTTTCTGCACTGTGCTTGAGCTGATCTAGGGGCAACAAACTGGCAGCTTTTGCCATTTTATAAGACCTAAAAAGTAAAGATTGAATTAGTCTCTCAGATGTCTTATGAATGTGTTAAGTGATTTAGGACGTGTTACACTGAGGCATAAGCCCAGGACAAGTTATGGTGTTTGCCTGAGGTGTTAATTACTATACTTTTCATTTTTCTAAAATCAGTCTTCTTTTCAGGTCAGCTAAAAAGATAAACAAGGCAGGAATTTAATTCAATACATATCCTGAGCCTCCTATAGCAGCTATGAGGTGTAGGAAACCTAAGCCACACAACATGCAGACCTTGACATCTGCAGCACACAAGCTCTGAACAGAGCCGTGCTTACTAGTGCAGCAGGCCTAGAAACAACAGGAATATAGATATATAAAAGCCTCTCTATAAAAGACACTCTTTTTCAAATCAGTAGATAGATTTACTACTTTTTTTTTTAATGGGCTAAATAATAAGAAAATTAATTTCCCCATCATGGGAAAATTAGACTTAAAAGTCATGAATCTGTACACTTAGGAAAGAGCTCACATCCGTTTCTTATTTTATTGCTTTCTTAGGTTCTCCAGACTCCCTTTCAACAGAGTCCTCCTGCTTTGATGTCTTGCTCCCTACCCAGATTGCCAGAAGGCTTTCAGTTGCAAATGCAGGTGTTTTCAGCTGTTAGATATAGTTGTGTTGTATTATTCATCCCTTCAATTAAAAACCGTATTAGTAGGACACTTATTTTACACAGAGGACAAAACAGGGATAATTGGAAAGACAGCACACTGTATGTAGAGGAAGATGTTGCTTAGTGAGACACATTTGGCAGTGGAGGAGCCAGGTTTGCATCTACCTTGCTGCTTTGCATTTGTTTCATGTATCAGTCATTGAACCTTTAAAACACTGTTTTTCGAACAGTCTGCCTTGCCCATCAGGCTGGTATCTGAAACTAATTAAACATGGCTTTTGAGAAGTACAACTCTCTTCACAGATAGCACCTACAAATCATCTTTGCACATAAGGGTTATTTCCATGTTGGTATTTTTCCTAGTTTTTGTTTTAATACTTGGGGAAACTGGCGTGTGTGAAGCCAGGTCTTTCCTGAGCTGCTGAGAATTACTAGAAATGCCGGTGAATGTATCTGCACTTCAAGGGCTTGTTACACAGTAAAATGAACACCTTGGTCTTTCTCCAGCAAGGATTTCTCTGTAACACTTGCCCTATTATTCAGATAGCTCTGTGTGCCATGTAGACAAAGCAGAGGGATGTCCATAGAAGATAATGAGTTGTGACTTTGCTCAGAGTTAGAGATATGCAGTAACCCTGCTCTTAATGCTGCCAGCTGCAGAGGGCTGGTATTCACCTTCCTGCTCTGCTCACCTGCTTCAGAAATGGGGGCAGAGCATTGCCAGTGAGAAAGAACCAAAGCTGGACAGTGAAGTAGTATAAAAGATATGTATGTACTAAAGATGGTAAAGGGATGAGGGAGAATCAGGGCAGGGCAGGATGAGGAAAAAGGCATAAACAAACCCTTCAAAAACAGATAAAATACCAGAGAATTGTTTTTCTCTTCTTCCCATACAATATTCCTGATCTTTCTTCTCCTCTGTCAGCTTTACCTAGCTAGACATTATGCTCTGTGCACCCCCATCTTCCAGGACACCCTGACAGTCTCCCATTTTAACACCTAGTAACCCCATATGCTTTGTGTTTGTTAACACAAACATGGTCTTGGGCTGTTAAATGACAGTAAAGCAGTTCCATATTTCATACTACTGAAAGGTTCACAGGCACCTTTTTGATCTGTGTGCATTTGCTCATGAAGACATGAAATTCTTCTTTCGTCTTTCTTCTTTTCCACAGAAGCCTCAGCAAACAGGCATGCTTAAAAAGCACACTGCTGAGTACCAGGAGATGGGAATCTCTCCTGCAGCCGGCTCCTCACACTAATAACACTGCCAGGTGGTGGTGAAGCTGCTTGTTTTACAGCTCCAGGTTGTGCCTGACTGGAAGGGAGGGCTCTTGAGTCCAGTGCCTGACACTG
>JAWWES010000168.1:11364156-11407080 GCA_035583135.1 Lophotriccus pileatus | reverse complement strand
CCCAGAACTTCTGATTGGTTTTGTCCCGGAAATCAACCTGGACAAACCATCTCACAGTCCCCCAGGGAGGGGGGGGACCCTGCTAACCCACGACAAAAGTGAAGAAAAAGGTTTTAGAGAAAGTTTTTGTGCTTGCCCTAGAATAACATTAGTATTGTTTTATTGCCTGTCCTTAAGGCAGAGCTCATGTGCCTTTGCATATTGCATGTTGTTACATCTATGCAATCATAGAATCATTTTTGTTGGAAAAGATATCCAACACTATCAAGTCCAACTGTTAACCCAGCACTAAACCATCCCTAAGTGTCGCATCTATATGGCTTTTAAATACCTCCAGGGATAGCAACTCTACCACTTCCCTTGGCAGTCCATTCCAATGCTTGACAACCCTTTCAGCGAAGAACTTTTTCCCAATATCCAATCTAAGCCTTCTCTGGTACAACTTGAGTCTGTTTTCTCTCATCCTATCTCTATTGCCTGGGAGATGAGACTGATCCCCACCTGGCTACAGCCTCCTTTCAGGTAGTTGTAGAGAGCAGTAAGGTCTCCCCGAGTCTCCTCCAGGCTAAACAGCCCAAACTTCCTCAGCCAATCCTCATCAGACTCATGCTCCAGACCCTTCCCCAGCTCCTTTGCCCTTCTCTTGAGTTGCTCCAACCCCTCAGTGTCTTTCTTGTAGTGTGGGGTCCAGAACTCAACACAGCACTCGAGGTGTGGCCTCACCAGTGCCGAGTACAGCGAGGCAAGCGCTTCCCTAGTCCTGCTGGCCACTCTATTCCTGATCCAAGCCAGGATACCATTGGCCCTCTTGGCCACCTGGGCCACCTGGGCACGTTCATGTTCAGCTGCTGTCAAACAGCACCTCCAGGTCTTTTTTCACTGAGCAGCTTTCCAGCCACTCTGCCCACAGCCTGCAGCGCTGCCTGGGGTTGTTGAGACCCAAGTGCAGGACCCGGCACTTGGCCTTGTTGAACCTCATGGACTTGGTCTTGGCCCATCAGTCCAGCCTGTCCAGATCCCTCTGCAGAGCCTTCCTGCCCTCCAGCAGATCAACAGTCCTGCCCAATTTAGTGTCATCTGCAAACTGACTGAGGGTGCCCTTGATCCCCTTTATCAGATCATTGATAATGATATTAAATGCGCTGGCCCCAATCCTGAGCCCTGGGGAACACCACTGATTTAGTTCCATTCACCACCACTCTCTGGGCCTGGCCATCCAGACAGTGTTTTACCCAGTGAGCAGTGCACCCATCCAAGCTGTGAGCAGCCAGTGTCTCCAGGAAAATGTTGTAGGAAATGTTGCTTCTGGCCCCACTGAGGTTGTGTGAGCCACAGGCTCCTGGTGGCTCTCTCAGCTCCACCTTAAGTTCCCCCAGTTCGGGAAGCCTCCCTGTGCATGACGCTGGAGTGCTCCACTGCCAGTTTTGCTGGCACTGGAGCCACTCACCTTGGCAACTGATGGAGACATGGAGAACCATGTGGCTTTGCTTGGGGTGGAATTGGTTAAATCCTTTGCTTCTGTGTTTGATCTCTGTGGTATGTCCGTGCTGCATACTGCAGTGCAGTATGGAGGCACTTGGGTGAGCTGTATATGAGCTAACACAGATGCTGAAAACTGTGCAACCACATCAGAAATGCACAAGTGATTTACTCGTTTGAGGAGCAATTGCAGTTCCGTCTGGGAGGAGCCAGGGACTACCCTATTTAAATTGTTTTCAGTAGATATGTTAGCTTGTTTACAGCTATCTGGACTCTGTCACAACACAGTTCACAGTGTGGATATAACGTTTAATTAACAATTCATTATCTGCTCTGAAATAAGGATGTTCATTTTTTGGCTGTTAAAGAGCACTAGCCACCTCTGAGCGACCTAACCTAGGCTCTTGGCTTTTCGGAATACTAGGATAATTCTTGGATATGCCAGATATAGTAATTAAGAAATACTATATTAATATCCAGAAAAATTGGGCCATCATATCAGTACAAAAAAAAATCATGACATTACTAAAAGTTTGAGGCATCCTGGAAGATGCCTTTTAAATATTGGCTATTTCAAAGAATGATATAATGTAGTATTCTGGCAGTATTGGTGCAGCTTGAAAAATTCTTAATTACCTCCTTGAGGCTTGAATATCATTCTCAGTTTTTAAAGATCAAGAAAAACCATCACAGGAGAAATTTAAATGAAAGTAAAACTCCTTCCTGCCTTCCTTCCTTTTTTCCTTTTCTCCTTCCCTTCCTTTTTTCGTTCCTGTTATGATTCTTGGGCATGGTGTTATTTATTAATTTAATGTTATGTGCTTGAGGCTTTTCAAGATAGAGGTTGTTCTGAGCAGTGTTTGAAGGGAAAAAATTCTAATCCTGTGCACCTTGTGACAGAGTGATTTCCAGATTATTCTGTTGGAAAAAAAAGTGAAAATATGTTCGCATAACCTGAAAAGTGGGATATGCAAGTTCAGGTGTTCAAGGCTCTGCCCTGATGTTTCATTCCTTAGGAAGGTATTTCTCACACCTGAGATGAGTGCCTGGATTTTCAGGTTATTTGTTGGCCTGTCCCCTCACCCCCCAACATTTTCTTCTGAAATTCTGGAGATCACTGAGTTTGCAAGATTTGGATTTGATAAATTGGCATTCTCTTACTCCTGGCAAAAGAATCCAGTGAACTCTAGACTTGGAAGAAAAGATTTTAGGGCTTATAAAATTAATTTTACTAACAATAAATTGTATTTTCTAAAAGACATAGTTTTGTTGATGTGGTGCCACATAATATAAGCCATAACCAAAATTAAAGGCAACTAGGAGCTCATTGGAAATGACTATCTAGTTGCTATACTTTCAGCTTACTGCTTGTTGCATTCCATTAAAACATAAAGATTTCGAAACAGAAGTTTCAAAACCATGTGCAGAATAGATGTATTTTATCCTTAGGCTGGTATAGGCCTTTCAAAGGATGGAGTGCAATAATATACAGGGAACCTTGAAGAGTTTCTGGCTGGATTTTCAAGAGTGCTCAGAATCTGTTGAAAATACTTAATGTGGTGGAGAGAGAAGGGAGGAAAATGACTATTGTGCTGCTTAGTCAAAATGACAAACAGCATATAACACATTGCAGTTTTTATGTGTTCTTTGGCAAGAACACATCTCATCTGAAAAGGCTTATTCTGAATAAAAACCTAAGATACATTAGAGGCATAGATGTTTTCACTTCATTACATGATGGACTGTAAATACGCCCAGTTGACATTGTGAAGCTTCCTCAAAGTAAGCTCTCTGTGCGCTGAGGTGAAAATCCAGCCCAGAGGGTTTTAATTTACAGCCAGCTCTGCAATACTGCATTTGCTGTGGACCTGGATTAGCAATGCCAAACATGACTGCATATTGTAATAAAAATTAAATTGAAATATGTTGTACTGAATGGCTTTGTTTTTCAGTTCGTATTCAATGACATCTATCTTACTGCTAATTTTTCATGAAATAGCTGTGACATTGTTTCTGTATTTTTTATTTTCATGTCATTTGAATAGGTCTATAACTAACAATGACTGAGTCATTACTAATAATTCCCCAAGTTATTTACTTTGTGAAGTGGAAGACATTTGTTTTCCTTTTACATCACTAAATGCCTGCTTCTGTATCCTAATGATAGTCAGTACTTAAAGAAACTCTTCAGCTTGTTTCCCTTTTTGTGAGTCCTCTGTATCTGGAGATTTGATCTGCAATGCTCTGTCCAGCATGCTTTCAAATGGCTGATGTTGGTTTTGGGGAGAGTAGTGCTGCTGGGAGAGTGCCTGGACATAATTTGGGGTGTCCTAAATCTGTCAGTAAGTCAATGGCAGTGTTTCCTTATAATCTTTCAGCTCTTCTTAAATTGAATTTTCTAGTAATCGTATAGCAGATAAATATTTGAGCAGGATTTCAGGTCTGTGCTGCCATCCAAGAACTATCATCAGGAGTCTTTAGAAGGTAGGTTTCAGGTTGAAGCAGAGGTCCTTCTGTCAGCAGGTGGGAGCAGGGGAGAGCAGATGTGTTCCCTGGAGAGCAGCGTGGTTTGCTGGCACACGTAGTCAGCAGTGTGGGTGAGCAGTCCCTGGTCACTGCTGGGGTCACAGCTGCGAGGTGGCAGTCCAGAGGGGCACACTGTGTGCCCTCCAGTTTGACACACATGAAGATGAGAGCACGTGCACTGATAGTGTGAAACACCACCCCAGAATGATAAACACTTTTGAAGGTCCACGTGTAGGAAGCTGCTGCTGATTTACAAATTTCTAGATTGCATGTGCCAGTCAGCTTTCCTTCCATAATTGTTCTGCTGAACTCCTCATCCTGTTCCAGTTTTGGTAGGTCCTGAATGAGCAAGAAAATGGAGACCTCTGAGTCTGAGAGAATGGATCTGAGTGATATTCAGTGGGTGCTCCTTCAGGCTGAAATGGCTCACCTTGTATCCTACAATAAACACAAACTCACAGGTTGTGCACTGAAGTATTAGAGCAACGTGCAAAGAACAGTGATCGCATACTACATCAATTACACATTTTGTGCAGTGGGCAATTAGTGTTCCATAAAGAAATCAGATGATACACAGTCATATGTATTTATCAGAGAGGAGTAGAAAACATCTGCTGCTGTATGAGTGTTGATTAGACCCAAAGGGGGATCTTAGTTTCATTCTTTTTTAATGGTCCAATAGCTAAAATGATTCTTCCTCCATTACTTAAATGCATTTGGAAATAGCTTCCCACAGTGCCAGAAGTGGTTTAATTACATCTGATATGCTTAAAAGAGGTCTCCAGCTTTGCCTGATACAGCTTCCTCTATCTGAGAGTACGTGTGCTCGCTGATTACGCCTGCTGTCGTCTCCTTTGCCTGGCGCACACCTGGTGATTTTACAGCGTGGCTGTGGCTCAAGAGCTCAGTATGACACGTCCCTCAGGGGGCTGGATGCACCTTGGCATTGTGCTCTAGTGCACTGCCACTCTTGTGTCTCACCCTCTCTTGTCCTGCTTGGTGTGGAGCCCTGGGAGATATTGCAGAGGCAGAAGCATGTTGCCCTTGTGTTTACAGATGGGGACACTGAACTTGCAGCAGCAGTGTGGCTTTTCCAGAATAAAAACTCAGTAGCAAGATTGGGGAAGGAATTGTCTTTCCCTTATCTTCCACTTCTACCCTTTCCTCTAAAAAAGGTTATCTTTTTTCTTTTATACTGCTGTTTTTCTGTTTAGAAGAAATCCACATTGGGATAATGAGAACTATGCATATGTAGACAAGAAAAAAAATGAACTTGCTGTACTTTCTTCACAATGTGTTGGAGTTGGAAGGAATTTTCTTGATATACCTGTAAGAAGTGGTCCAGGATAAATACAGCTTTAGAAACCAGAATAGTTGTTGTTCAAAGTGTTCCCTATGTGGATTCTCATTGCTCTAATAATTATATTATTAAGCCCAAATAGTACTTCTCCACAGAGAGGCTATTTAAGGTCTTTGCCGCTACCCAGCCACCACCTTCATCAGGAAATCTATTTGGTTTAGAAGGATTTACCTGTCTTTAATTTTAGTTGAAATTAATCAACTGAAGAAATTATAGACATATCTTCCTTATGTAACCAGGCAGAACACCCTCATTTTATAGATACCAAATTGTCCGTGAAGGAATTTGATGTTTGAGCGCTCTGGTCAAATTTTATTACAGAAGGCTTGTAGAAATGAGAATGCTCCATGAAACTTCCTGAGGTACACTTGTTCCCTGCTTTCTGCAAAATGTAACATTAGCATACATGTTTCATGAGAGACAGATAACTTAAATACTTCTCTGGCAAAGACACAAATTTTTTTAATTTGAAACAAATGGTATGATTTACATGCCTGCCTCCTGTTTTAGGAAATCAGCAACCAGTCTGAAAATCACATATTTCTGTTCACATGTTACCCATGTTTTAATTGAAAATGTTTGATAGGAGAAAAGCAGGCTTACAGACAATGCTGTATGTGGTGCTTCAGTCCCCAGTGGAGATTGCTTTTGCTGAAATTGTTGCTAACAGGCATTCTAACAGGTGAAGTGGAATAATTAAAATGGCAACTTCAGCCACAGATTAAAAAAATATGAAAAGGATGGTGAAAGCCCTTTCCTGTAATGGTTTGTTACGCATGTCACAGCACCTGAACAGCTCTTTGTTCAGTAAAAATGCTTTACATCTTATTCTCCCAGACTTCCCTTTGTGAGTTAAACACAACACAGCCTCCTGGCAAACAGATCTATATGTTTTGGTCTGATTTTTGTGTCCACAAAAGGTGTTAATAAACTTTTCGGTGGGGTTCTGTCAACACAATCTTTCTTTAGCAGTTAATCTGATCTACTTCAGCTGTGGTCTCTTTAGTTACATTTTTAAATGACACATGGGAGCAAATTAGATTAAGCTTGTTTTCTTTGTTGAAAAATGAAAGGCACAAAATCCAAGACCTGTAGTATCTTGAATTACCTCAGGACCTGTTTCTGTCATGCTTAAGCAAATCGGCTACAAGAGTGTGGCTGCATCAGTGGTATCTCTCTTAACCAGCACTGGCTTTGAAATTAGAAATGGAAGTGGTTTTAAACACACTTGTTTTTTATCATCAAAACATTCGGGATGGGAAACGATTTCCACTTTTTCTGAATAGCTGGAGAGTAACATTTGCTATTTTCTAGCTTCTGATTATCCTTTTTCTCTTGAAGCTTTTTTGTTAGGTTGTAACCACATAGGAAACAGTAGTTGTCATAATGTAATTGAATATTGGAGATTCATTTAAGCTCCACAGGTTGAAATTCAGTGTGAGACTATCATTCATCTTCCTTTAAAAAACGAAAGGAATAAAACAAAAAACCCCAAACCACACAAACCCAGTGATACCAAATCTTCTGTACATCTGAATTATGTTTTAAAAAGCAGGCTTAGTCTATTCTATGCAGTAACTAGATTTTTGCTATTTTATTTCTGGAAATAAACGTATCCCTCTCTTTCTGTGAGTTCATAATATGCCTGAATCTTAGAGAAAAGAGAAGAAAAACTTAATTGGTAAATGAACTGCAGTGTTCTCGGTATCTGTATCTAGCATGAAAACAGCCATTAAAATTGCAGATTTTGCTGTCCATTTTGTTTCTAGTAACTGACAAACATACAATTTGCAATCCTATATAATTATAATCTGATTCTAGAGAACTGTAATTTCCACCGATATCTAGAAATATATCATTTGAGCATAAATTTTCAGTACACAATGTGCAGGGATTAGTGGCACAACCTTAATGAGAATCACACTGCTTAATTCCTTGGATAATATGCTGATATTGTGTCCTTTATGAATTTTGAGAGGTCAAATGTACTGAAAATCTATAGCAGTATTTGAATGGCAAAGGGTGCTCATGGCTTTGTATGAGAGCTGTCCTTCAGTTCATAAAACATGGTACCCCGTTTGCTTAGACGTTGGCACATGGTGAAAAAGAATGCTTAACTCAAATAAGAACACTAAAAAAAGAGTAGGTGGGATAAATGATGAGATAATTTTTTCATCTGATGCCTTTGGATATTTTGTTCCAGTCACAGATGACAGCTGCTTGCCATTTTATGAAAAACAAATACTTAGAGTTGACACACCTTTTTCAAATCTAATTGTTTTATGAATGCTTTATTTTAAAGACAAGGTTGCTCTTTTTACATGCAAAATATTTGTGGAAATCCTAGGAGTTTTCAAAACAATCTTGAAAATCATCTAGTTGCTTTGGTTTGTTGTTGTTGGTTTTTTTGTGTGTTTTTTTTTTTTGCTTGTTTGTTTGTTTTTTTTTTTTAATTCCTCCGTTACTGTTGGATGGAACTGGTGAATAGTTGACAAGCAGTTTAGAAAACAAAGAGAAAAGTGAATGATTTTTTTTTTTAATCAGCCTTTTCTTTTGGTGTTCACCATTTCACATGCTATAACCTTTTATTGTGCTAATACTTAGCCATTTGAGCAGGCCTAGGTGGCAATATTTATGTCCAGCAATAATAAGTTATATTGGTCAGTTCAGGATCAGAACTTTAAAAATTAGATGGTGTACATATATCAAACCCTGTTTTCAGTCTTCTTCAAATATAGTGAAAATGGTGTTCTAGAGTCTCAAATGTCTTGCCTGGGGGACTGATTTTGGCTTTCAGACAGTACCATGTGATGATATTTTGAAGCCCAGAACAGTAATTTGAAAAAGACAGTTGCAGTTAGAAATAGGAATTAGTTGGGTCATGATCATTAGCTCTTAATTTTTCAGTAATTTGATAACTGTGTCAGCTCTAAGCTGTAGACTGCAGAGGAGATTTTCAGCTGGAAATCCACAGCTTTTTGGGGACACAAATTCCTCTGTGTCCGAAACTATGAGTCTGTTTGCTGTTTGGCTCCTCTGCCACAGCCTTGCCCACAATTCTCATTTCTTGCTGGCAGCACACATTCTTGCATGTCTTACAGATCTTGTAGAGCAAAGTTTTGTGTCATGAAAAGAAGAATTGCTGTATCAATTAACTGCCCAACGCTGAAGGAATCCAGGATTTGTGTCATACCAGTCAATGACGATAATTTTCCAGACTATATTAAAAAAAAAAGTAGTAGCTTTCCAGATCTTCTCTCCTAGGTTATTTATTTATATATATATCTGTGTGTGTATACTGAAATATTTGGAAATAATGTCTTGTCTGGTTGTGTGTTGAGAGGTCAAGCTGGACAGAGCAGATAATATTTTACTTTTCTTAAGTTACTTCTTACTAATTAAATGCTTTTTCATATTTTGCCTTTTATATATCACTGTAGCAAGGCATTTCACCTCTTTGTAGTGCCACACAATATACTATAAAGTGCTGAGAGAGTAATTCAGAGTAATTATTAGACCAAATAATAATTTCATTGGAGGCAGTTTGAGAGAACCAGATGAAGAGAAACTTGTTAACTTTAATCAATTACAGATTGTATTGCCTGAGTATTTTGGATGTCTTATTTGCTGAAATATTGATAGCATATATTGTACCTGGAACAACACTGGAGAGAATCCTGATGTGTGCTTCCCTGCCTGTGTTTTATATGCCCTACTTTCTGCAGTTTCTGGTACTGCCCTTGTGAGCTGAGCATTTGTTAAAGTGCTGCATTTGCCATGGGATTCTAATTGAAGATTTGATTTAAAACTTCTGGCTTAACATATTAGCCTCATAGTTGATTTGAACTTAAAACTTTACATGCCAGGTGGATTTTTGTGTTCACGATCCGTATCAAGGCAGATAATTCTAGCTGCTGGAATCTTTCTTGCATCAAAAAAGAGTGTCATAACCCTGGAAACTAAAGTTTTTGTGGTAGGAAGTATCAGAAATGGGGGCAAAAATCACAGGGAAGATTTCCATTAACTATTGTAGTTTTCTCACTGGACAGGTCCTGTTTTGGATTGTATTTTGTAAACAATTTTGATGATGGAAGTAGGAGACTCAAACATCTGGAATCTTTTATTTGTGTGGCACAAGAGCTGACACTTGTTTGTACTGTCTAATACCACTTCTTCCAGTACACTTACTTAGGTTAAAGGTAAATGATTGCCAAATGTAACAAAAATATTCCCAGGGTAGTCAAGAAGAAGTATAGTCGGGCCTCTGATGATTCATAAATGAACATGGAACTAAAAATACTGCAATAACAAATATGACCTGTTTTAAAATTGATAAATTTATTTGTAATATTTAAAGCTGATATACTAAACCAGGTATATAAATTCAAATTGGTGAGCATGGTTAATGTTTATGAAAAGCAAAGGTGATTAAATTTGATGCAATGTGCATATCTCAGTATGCAACAAGAAGAGCGATGTTGCATAACAGTGTTGAGACCGTTATTTGATATGACACTTCCAAGTATTTCTAAATGTAGGGAATGTCTTTTGCTATTAAAAGGACTATATTTTCTTCAATTTTAAACAGAAAAAAGAAGGCCAGCATATCTGTGTTTAAATGAGGTATGGTCAGAATACAGAAATACGGGTTTAATGGGACAAGTTAGGTTTGTTCCTAAATGTGTCAAAAAGTAGTATTTGTTCCTTTTCCTAATACAACCTATGATATGTGATTCTATATACTATTACTGCATGTTGTGTTTTTTCCTTCTGCTTATATTTTATCTCTACAATTATTTTTACTAGAGAAAGTCAGAAGCTGACACAGGCTGAAATTTGCCTGTGGTAGTTTAGCTTCCTTGACTGGGAGTTACACACAGATGTGGGTAAAACCATTTAATGCAACAAAAAGAAACAAAAGCTGATATGCCTTCTAATGATGCATGTTTTTCTCCTCCACCCTTAGAGAACAGAGATAATTTTAGCAACTGTGTGTTAGAGCTGTTGCACTTTGCTTGCCAGTAGTCTGACTTCTACTGCCTCCCTTCCAACACTACCTTCTTCCAACACAACACCTGGACTTAATAGCATCTTTGACAGGGAGTTATTTGTCAGAGGGAGGCGAAAGGTATATCACAGAACCATAGAATGGTTTGTTTTGGAAGCGACCTTCAAAGGACAAACTAGAAAATAGGCTTGAAAATAGGTTTTCAATGTAACAAAGAAAGTGTTGCATGAATCTTGCTTTGGTATGATTTTGGGCACTTCTGTAGCAGAGAACAGTGCCACTAAAGGAATCCTGAGCAGTTCAAGGATACTATCCTTTTTTTATGCAAAGATAAAGAAATTAACTCTCCCTAAAAGCTTATTATAATCCAATGAAACAGGGTCAGCTAAACCTTTCATGTGGCATTTAAGGGTTCTTTGGAGGAAGACTCAACTCCATTGCTCTTCCCTTTTTCAATGAATACAAAGCCCTCCTGTCTTTCTTTGGATGAAGTATATATCAGCTTGTAAATACCCCTTAAAACAGCAAGGTCTGGTCCCCTAGGCTTCTCTAGATCAGTTTGGTTTTTTGCAACCTGAAGCAACTGAAGTGGCTTACAGCCTTTGCTGTAATCTTAAAAGGAGGACTGCCTTAGGTAGAGGGACCAGCTTTATGTAACAATCCTTAATACTTGTTGTGAGTAAAGCTTCCATGTTGGTTTTCTGCCACTGCTTCTCAGTAACTGTTTGCTTCACAGCTGCATAAAACTCTCTGACCATGCTGTAAAGGTTTCCTGCTGCTTCCTAGGTCTTGAGAGTGGATTCCATTTATCCCCATTTGGTTGCACACAGAAGCAAAGGAAAGACATTAGCTTAGTTTTGAAATGGACAATGCTCTTAAGGTTGTTTACTCACAAGATCATATTTTCAGAGGAAACTGATAAATTAAAAAAGATGAAATGCATAAATTGTTTTGAAAATATCTTTAAATGCTGTAGACATCAGTCTACCAGGATTGAAAACTTCTGTCTCATTAAAAAAAAAAGGGGCGGGGGGGAGGAAAGTCAACATCCCAGTCTTACTGTTATTACGTTTTCTAAGATTGTGTTAATACCTGGAGGACTGAATCTGAAAAAGAGTCTCTTTTTGTGCAGGCACAATGTATGCACATTGTGAAAACAACTCTTTGTCTTCAGGAGTTTATAATTAAAAATCCCAACCTGGAGGAATTTATACATATGCATCTTTTTATGCAGTGTGAAATTAGTGGGAACATTTTCCTGAAGTTGAATTCATGGGTTTGGGGATTCAGAGCCCAGGTATGAAGATCAGAGTCTATGCAATACCTCATCTGCATAGAGTGCTGTTAGAAATAATGACTTAATTTTCATGATTGGGTACAAAATCTAGGCCAAATGGTGTTTGTTACTCTTGCCAGCCATCAACATCTTCCCAGTCTTGAAATTCATACCATGTAGTTAGGCATCAGGATCTGACAAACTCATTTTCCGCTGAAAATGCTGTCCAGGATTGTCAGAATTTGCTACTTGTAGAGAAGGTAGTACAGAGAATGAGCTCAAACCAAAATGAAAAATCTGCTATTCTCAGTTCCAGCAAAAGAGTACTGGGTTGGATTATGAAGATAGTATGTGTGGGGGGAAAAAATGACAAAATATTTTGTTTCACGGTTAGTATTTATCATGAAATGACATCTTCCCTTAGAAACCGTATTCCATAGAAACTGTAAAATCACCTGTAAAAAGGAAAAGGGAGCTTGACTGTTTCAATTCACTAACACCTCCATCAGAATTGCAGTTCTTATTGTATTTTTCTTCAGTTTTGATTTTTAAAGCAGCTAAGGGAAACTAGGTACTCCTTTGCCTTCACATTCTGAATAAATCGATAGCTTAATTTTATTATTTATTTTATTATTCCTCTAAAAGTCCAGTAAATACAACTCTATCTTTTTCCTGTTCTAAACACATAGGTGGGCAGTGGGATCTGTTAATTAATTCTTTGCTGCATTACTGAATTACCTCAAAAATAACCCATTACAGCAGCAGCATGTTTGATCTACATATTTGTGCCTGTGTTTGCATGCAGGGAGAAGCCTTATTGAACACCTGCAGCATTGACCCTATCGCTGGGATCAGTGTTTTGTTTGTTAAACACTTCACAATTACACTATTATTTTAAAGGCCAACATTGTTTCTAGGTTAATTACTGTACCTGTAAGGCTTCATTCTTGCTTCACAAAGGTGTTTCCAAGAGGAGTTAAAACTTGTTTGTTAATCTCATTTTACAGGTGTCTGGAAGGGTTGTGCTGTTTGATGTGAAATAGGTCCAGTGTGCTGCCAGCTGGACAAAACCGTGTTTCACAGAGCAGGTGTAGGAGAGGGAGGGCAAGGAGCCAGCGGTCATCTAATGCAGGTTTTCTCTTCATTGCAGTGGCTCACAGTGTTTTCCGTGTCAGAAATGCAGAGGTCTGTTCTAGGTGACAACTTTTAGCAGTGCAGCAGTGGAGTTGGGAGAATCCTTGTGGTTCAGGCAGAGGACTCCTGTTCTGCAGTGCGTGTGTGTGTAAATGCAGTCTCCTTATCCAGACAATACTTTTGCCTAGTTTCTGCTCATTTAATTTATTGTTTGTTGTGGTTAGATGCTTTGTACATTAATGACTTGAGTTTGTTTGTGCATATATTTCACCGTTTTAATGACTGAGATTGGCTGAATTTTGCTACTGAGAGGTAAATCTGGCTGCTGGGGCTGGATCTTTCCTGTGGCTGGCAGCGATGTGTTTTCGACAGAGGCACTTCCTGAAAGTCATGTCATTTGTCATCTGGATCCATCTGCATTGCAGGTAGTGTATCTCCAGGTCACGGTCGTTTTTTTCCTTCCCAATTTGCTCCTATTCGGGCACTTCTCATCAAACTACTTTAAGTACAATTTTAGCATATGTCACCCAAAGGCTATTTTGTGGTTCTGCTCCATCATTCACATTTATTGAATTCACCTCTCTCTTTTGGGACATGGATTCTTTTTCTGACATCGTAATCAGAATTTGTGTGTGTTGAGGGAGCGGAAGAAATATCCCAGCCATCCATTCTTCCTTTAGGTGTTATTTTCATTACCTGCAGTTTACTGCCATATGCTATCTTATTCAGTTCTGGGTAATTGCAGAGAATGAATCTGAACAAATATTAGTTCACCTGATCGTTCCAGGGCAATAGTGGCAGCCCTGTAGTTCAGTTACTTAAAACATGCAGTGTGCTTTAGGGAATAGTTTTGCTTTTCATCTCAGCAGATCTTTTCCTGGCTTCTTACCATTCTCACTGAAAGCTGTCAGCCTAGACATTTCAGATGCTAAGCTGTAGTTTCTCTTTCACAATGACTACAGTTTTGTTCTAATTTAACTCAAAGCTGTATCTCATTACTACAAAGCATATCTGAAGATATGAAGAGCTCCTTCAGCACTGAGAGTTTCTTGGGCTATTTGTTCTTGGTCAGTGTTTAGTTGCATATATCCTGTAATACACCCATCTTACAATATATTTTTACCTGAGTATGATGTTTTTTAAAAACTTGGTCTAAGTGAAATATTTAGAAGACTTGATTTCTACAGTTGCTATTTGTTTCATATACGTAAAGTCATAACAATTGGAGATCTAGTTTGATGTACTCTTTTAATTAAAAAATGCTGTTATAGAATCATAGAATGGATGGGATTGGAAGGAACCTTAAAGAGTTCTAGCTCCCCTGCCTTGAACATGGATACTTTCCTCCAGACCAGGTTGCTCAAGTCCCATCCAGCCTGTCCTTGGAAACTTCCAGGAATGGGGCATCCACATTTTCTCTGGGCAACCTGTTCCAGTGCCTCACCATCCTCACAAGGAAGAATTTCTTCATAATATCTAATCTAAACCTGCCCTCTTTCAGTTTGAAACCATTTCCCATTGTCCTGCCCATGTAGAAAGTCCCACTCTAGCTTTCTTGTAGACCTCCTTTAGGTAGTGGAAGGTGCTATAAAGTCTCTCCCGAGCCTTCTCTTCAGGCTGAACAACTCCAGCTCTCTCAGCCTTTCTTTATAGGAGAGATGCCCCAGCCCTCTGATCATCTTCTTGGCCTTCATCTGGACTTGTTCCAACAGGTCCACTTCCTTCTTATGTTGGAAACATATGTTCTTATGTCCTAGACCTGGACACAGTGCTCCAGGTGGAGCCTCAGGAGTGCTGAGTAGAGTGGGAGAATCACTCCCTTGACCTCCTGTCCACGCTTCTTCTGTTGTAGCCCAGGACATGTTTGGCTTTCTGGACTGAGAGCTCACATTGTCACGTCATGCTGAGCTTCTTGTCATCCATCACCCCCAAGTTCTTCTCAGGGCTGCTCTCAATCCATTCTCCACCCAGTTTGTTATTTGTGCTTGGGATTGCCCCAACTCAGGTGCAGTACCTTGCACTTGGCCTTGTTGAATTTCATGAGGTTTGGACAGCCCCACCTCTCCACCCTATCAGGTCCCTCTGGATGTCATCCCTTCCCTCCAGTGTGTCGACTGCATCCCACAGCTTCATATTATCTGCAAACTTACTGAGGGTGGTCTCAATCCCACTGCCCAAGTCACCAACAAAGGAGTTAAACAGTGCTGGTACCAATACCGATCCCTGGGGAACACCACTCCTCACTGGTCTCCATTTGGACATTGAACAGTTGACCACAACTCTTTGAGTGCGATCATCCAGCTGATTCCTCATCCACTGAGTGATCCATCTGTCAAATCAATGCCTCTCCAGTTTAGAGACAAGGATGTTGTGCAGGACTGTGTCAAATACTTTGCAAAACTTCAGGTAGATGGTGTCTGTTTCTCTTCCCTCATCTACCAGTGCTGTAGCCCTCTCATAGCAGAGATTTGCCAGATGTGATTTGCCCTTACTGAAGCCATACTGGCTGTCACCAGTCATCTGCTTATTTTCTGTGTGCCTTAGCACAGTTTCCAGGAGGATTTGCTCCATGATTTTGCCAGGTGGAGAGAG
This sequence comes from Lophotriccus pileatus, assembly GCA_035583135.1. Taxonomy (NCBI): domain Eukaryota; kingdom Metazoa; phylum Chordata; class Aves; order Passeriformes; family Tyrannidae; genus Lophotriccus; species Lophotriccus pileatus. The sequence continues at coordinate 11,391,705 of JAWWES010000168.1, read as the reverse complement.
ATGAGACTGACTGGACTGTAGTTCTCCAGGTCTTCCTTATTTCCTTTTTTAAAATGGGGGTAATGTTTCCCCTTTTCCAGTCAGTGGGAACTTCACTGGATTGCCATGACTCCTCAAACAGGATGGATAATGACAGAGCCACTCCCTCTGCCAGTTCCCTCGAGGCCCACGGATTGATCTCAATCAGATCCCATGGACTTCAGGTTCCTTAGATGATCTCATACCTGATCTTCTCCTACAGTGGAATGTTTAATTTTCCCAGTCTCTGCCTTTGCATTCCACAACCCAGGTGGGGTGGTTGGAGCACTTGCTGGTGAAGACTGAGTCAAAAAAGTCATTAAGTGCCTCAGACTTCTTTATGTCCACGGTAACTCAGTGTTCCATTTGCTTCTGGAGAGGGCCCACATTTTATCTACTCTTCATTTTATCAATCATGGAAGCTTGTGTTGTTGCCCTTGACGTCTCTGGCCAGATTTAATTCTATCAGGGCTTTAGCTTTCCTAACCTGGTCCCTGACAATTTTGTGGCCATGCTGAGGATTTGGCTGGAGTTAATCTTAACAATTATCTACATGAAATTAAGAAAAAAAATTATGAATGTGTTCCTGTTGTTACATTTGCTCTCAGTTAATCTGCAGAACCATTGCCAGACATAATGAGTGTCATAGATCTTAATGTACAAAGGACATTTAGATAAACCTTACTGAAGCAAATAGGACCAACAACCTTTCAGGAAGGTCTCATTAATTTGCTGATTTTTAAGCTAGTTTACCATCCAGAATTTGAAAAGAAAATAGAGCATTTGGTTCTGTAATTATTTGTGCAACTGCAAATGCAGTCTGTGCTATCAGCCATCTGCCCTGCAGGCATTACTTTTAGTGCCATTTGGATCATCGTCACAGTGTGTGATCCTCTGCATCTTCTTCTGTTTTGTGGCTGACTTGGTGCTGATAATTCTCATATGAATATCTGCATTCCCATTCCTGCCTTTTCCCCCCTATTCATTTGCTTTATCCTTTCCAGTCTTTTTAAGGGTCTTTGGAACAGCTGCACAGGCAGAGGAGGCGATGCTGTGTTCCTGGACAGGCTTGCTTTCATTTATCCTGTGAGATTCACAGTGAAACACTTTATTCCTCTGAAGCTTCCCATAAAAAAAAATGCAGTCTCTGTTTCTGCAACAGTTCCTGGTGTCTGTACTTCCCTGGTCAGTTCAGTGGTAACTAGTAGGCAACCAGTAAGGGCAGGCTGTTGCCCTCTCTGCCCTGTGAATATGGCATGGGAGAAATCCAAGAGCTGCTGTTGCTGCTGTTGGCAGTAGAAGGGCAAACTAGGATTGAATGTCCTTGGGCTGCTCCTCAGTGGCCAGACTTTTGCTTACTTAGATGGCCCAGGAAAGGAGTTACTCATTTTACCATAAAGACAGTAGCTGCAGGTTTTACTCTAAATTGGATGGCTGAGGAATTGCTTTGGGGTCAGAAAGCCTTGATGATTCCTAGGATGAGGGGAGCCCTTGCAGTCTTTTAGAGTATTTTTTTTCATTTTTAAGTCTTTGATTAGGCTGTGTGTCTGATATAATGTTTCTCCCAGGTGGTTGCTGGTAAGCTCAGCTTATGGTGTACATGGGGGAGCAGATCTTATTTGATGTGGGGACTTTCAGGTGCTGGCATTTTAGCCGGCTTCACTGGTTAGGAATTCATTGAATTTCACTTGTTTGAAGAACCTAACTGTGTGCCATTCCCTCTGGAGCATGACTCCAGCCTGCAGGTCCCTGACCCTTTAATGGGCTTTTACAGTAGCATTTCATCAGTGCTGTGGGAAAGCTCTTTCCTAAGGACTTAACAGTAACATTATCCAGAGCAGTTGGGTTTTATGGAACTACAGAGACTTTACAGAGATTACAGAGAAGTGTAATTGGGTGAATATGACAGATGGTATCCAGTAAGCCAAGTGCTATCTCTTTACAGGAATTTTATTTCGTGTGTTTTTGGAGACTGTAATGTTCAAATGGCACATTACACCCATTCTTGTGCTTTTGAGTCAGTCATGCTCTAAAAGATCCCAGAACATGTTTCTCTTGACACAGCAACATACCAGATTTCTTCACAACAGGCATGCATCAGAAAGATCTGAATGATCCTGAAGATTGGTCTGATGCATTTTTTTCTCTTTGTCTGGTTTGATCATCCATTGTTGTTGAAAGGCAATTGACAATATGGCAGAAGCAACTCGAGATGAAAATATCTCCTTTAATTTTCCATTGCTTCTGGTTCAGTGTTCTAAAAGGGAGGAACATTTTCTTGTGCAATTCCTAATCTTTTTATAATGGAACTGTCTAAGGAATTTTCCCTAACTGTGTACATTCATTTTGCTTGTGCAAAGGTCCCTGATTTCACATAGAGCTTTTGGGTTCTGCTGTTAGTAGAGTATTGTCATGAAGTAGCAAAAAGGGAAAAGGCAAGTGACACTTTTTAAACAGTGTATGAAAGTAGTGGTGGGATGTGTCTGCTTGTGTGACCAGTTTTGCTTCTTGGTTGAATTAGTGCTGGGTTGCAGAGATGTGCTAGGTAAGATTTTGGACCTTTGTCCTGGGAAAAATGTTATTGTCATGGAAAATGTTCCTTTATGAAGCAGTGTCAGGAAGGAACAAAAGCACTGCCTTGTTTCTCAGGCAGAAACAATAGAGCTGCTTTACTGTGTCAGACTTTTTCTTTTAAAAAAACTAAACTAGGATAAAATCAGGGACTACATGCATCTCGGACATTCTAATTAAAAACATTTCTTCTTAATTCTTTTTTCTCACAAAGGCTTGCTGAAATGAAAGCATTTGCATGTTCAAAGAGTGAAGGCAAAGTACTTGCTGTGAAATGTGTTATTTGAATTAAGGCTTTTCAGATTTTACTTAAATTGAAATCAGTCCATGTGGAATTACAGTAAAATGTAGCAAAATGTTGACTTGCAGAATCTTCTGCCTTCATCTCAGCAGTAAATTATGGAGCTTCATGTAATCATGAAGTTTCATCCTTAAAACCTGATAGGTCTTGGGTTTCTCTCTAAATGATTTTTAAGGAATAGAGATTATGAAAAGCTGAGAATACTAAAATTTTTGCATATATTTTTATCTTCGTTATGACAGGCAGCAGTATAATAAGCCTGGTTATTTTTGTGTAAATTGAATTTAATGTTGAAACCGTTTCAGTAAAATAGATTTTGTTTCTTAAAAAGGTGGTATGAAAAGTAATACTTGGACACAAAGGTAAATGTTCATTTAATGTATTTCATTTTAGAAAACAGGAGGTGGGGATATTTGAATGAGGTGCTATATTTAAAATTTGAAAATAATATTATCTAAATATAATGCTCAAGCCTCTGTGTGCCTTGGTCCAGGCCACTAATATGAATCTTTACCATACAGAACTATAAGCTTGGCTTCTTAAGCCCAACATCCAGTAAACTCTAATGGAAGGATTGTTCAAGTTCGGTGTAGAAGGATGGATGGATTTTCCCTGAATAATTATCTGCAAGGAAATATATACAAGCTCTGATTTGTCAACTGGGTTTGGACTAGACTATTACTGCAGAGGCTGAAGTGCTGTTTACAATATTATAAATAGTGTAAAATGACTTTCTGTTTTAAATGGGTCAAAGCCGTAGCCAGGGTGCCAGGCACGGTCCTTGATCAAACAGGAGTAAAAATGAACCTTATTGGATCTTCAGGATACTTCAGCGTGCTGTGCAGATTGCTAATATGTATGCATGCTCTTCAATAATTCAATTTTCATGAATTATAAAGTTATATTTCTCTATTAAGACTGACAGAGTTTCATGCTGCTCCTGGGATTTTCTAGCATCACATCAAACATGTAGGTAGAATTGTTCTAACAGCCTCTCTATGAGATTATTTCCTGCCATCTTTCCTGCCATTTCTGGTCAGTTTTTTGCTCTTTACTGAGACTTTACTCTCTGACCATCCCAGTTATTTGGACCACAGAGCAGCAAAACTATGGCCACTTCCAAAACTGGGCAGGACAGGCTGGGTCCTCATCACGTGCACAACTCTTCCATGGGGGTGAGCAATTGCATTCTGCTTTTTTGAAAGACGAGGAAGGGCAAGGGCTGTTCATCTGCTCCTACACTTTTGTGTTTTCCAATGAAAGAAAAGGCTAGGTTTTCTGGATTTCAGCACTTTGGCCCTGGAGCATCTGACAGAATATGTGGACTGCCAGATGCTGTGGCAAGATGATCTGCTAAATCTTTCTGCAAGGATTCACTGAAGTGTGAGAAAAAGGGTCAGTGGTGCTTGCATACTTCCATCTCAGATTCTTCTGCAGATGTTTTTCAAGGCAGCAAGAGTGAGAGCCTGATGGAATTGCTACGGAAACAGAGCTTATATTATTTATTTACTCATTTAGTTATGCATGTATTTAAGCCCTGATGTCTCTTAATGGCATATCTTGGAAGTCACCCAGTCTCAGGAGAGTTTTTCCTATTGAAAATCATGGAATGTGAAATGTTGGCTGCTAATCAGCACTCCAAGGTCCGCTAGTTCTGCAGAAAATATTGACAAAGTACACAGTCTCAAACTGGAGTGCTCTGTTATTATAGCAGAAGAATATATAGACTAAATTGAATCCTCTTTGTATTTGGAGTTGCATAAGCATTATTTAGGCATCAGAAAAGGACAGAATTACAGCTTTTCAGTGATACTGGCATTGAGTAACTTCTAAAATAGACAGAGTTGGTGGTAATGAGGCCTTTTTAAAATTACACTGAAGGATTTGGAAGAGTGGTGTGGCTGGCTGGGGGGAGCAAGGCATGCTCATACAAGTCCAGTAACCTGGAGGGGGAGAGGATTGTTGAAGTAACTATTCTGGTGAACCTCGGTGTCATTGAATAAAGCTGGGGTTCCATTTTAGGTGTTGGATGTTAAGCTTAAATAATACAAGGCTTGTAATTAATGCATATTTGCAACAGGATTGTGAAAACTACCCAGAACTTTATAAAATATGAAGCGGGAGAATGAAGGACCTGGAAGCTCCAGATGAGCTTGTCATCTGGTTTTCAAACCACGCTGTTCTTAGTCTCAGCTTTGATTGCATATATTCAGAGGCTTTACAAACTGTGTCTTGCAGTAAAAGGGCAGGTGGAGAGGTGTTCTGCATCACAGCATCCATAGTGTTTGGATGGAGTTTCATTCTTTTTTGGCAGTCCTCTGATAGTTGCTTTGCATTTGTGGAATGCTGAATCAATGCAAATCACACCATTCCCCTGATTGGGGTTTGCTGTGGTGTTATTTAAACTGCCGTGTTTACCATGCCAAGATTGGGCATAAAGAGAATTGAAGGAGCTGTGCCTGTTTACCTGAACCTGAATTTACCTTGTCGTGGCTTCCCAGGGAGCCACAGGTAAGGTTTAGAACTGCACGAAGAACATTTCCCTGCTCCCTTGTTCTGTGTGTTATGCCAGGATGGTATATGCATTGCTGCCTCTGCAGTTCTTATGTTCTTTATTAGCATCATTACATGGTTTTGGCTTTTTTTCAAGCATTGTCTGAAATGAGAAGGATTTGTTCAGGCCATTAAGCCTGAAACTTTATACTTGGGCATCTTTTACACAATTGTTTGGCCAAAGATATCCATTAGGGTAGTTTTACTTTTTAGCACTGCAGCTAATAACTACTGCAGTTGTAGTGAAGCACTCTTGTGAAAACCTGATACTGTATACCATGGAGGAATGTATGTCTTCTTTTTATAACTTTTTCAGTAATTTATTAAATTAAGAATGCTTGGCGTAAATCAGAACATTTTTGTGGGTGTGAGGGGGTTTTTCTTTAATTTTTTTTTGTGGCCTGGGGGTAGTGTATTACCTCTGCAAGAGACTGAACTACGGCACAGTTTCATTCTGTGGAACATCAGCCTTTTGTAACAAATAACCCAAGTATAAGTTGCAAAAGGCTGATGCTACCAGGAATACTTAATTACATGTCTCTAATAATGCTGACATTGGAAAGGTGGCATTCTGCATGCCTTTATTAGCTGTCCTATCCAACCCTACTATCATGTTACTGGCTCCTCAAGAGTGTATGTTAATACATGGGATTCACATTTTTTATTTATTTATTTATTTTCATTGCAATACATTTGAGTTGCATGTAGGTCAGAATCCAGGTTTGTTTGTCCTGGATTTTAATTTTCTTTTTATTGCTGAGAGTGATTATAAGAGAAGGGACTAACCTTTTGTAAAAATGTATTGTAAGAGAAAATGAACTCTACTTGTAAGAGGCTATTGTTTTTGTTCTATAGCAGTATTTTCCTTGTAGATGACATATTACTGTTTAAAAGATTTAATTATCTGTGTTCAATGTTTAACCATAGTGTTTTTACAATAGAGACCTTTGTTCTCCTGAAAAATAAAGTGCAGTCAGTAGCTTGATAAAATACTTCACAAAAATAGCTTTCTGATTTCAATGCCAGTCTTTAACATCTAATTAATGAAAATGATTGAATGCACAGGAGCTAATCTCCCAACCAGCGACAATTAGCAGAAAGAAATATGGCAGCGAGCAATGCTGTTTATCTTGCCAGCTATCTGAATGCTGAAGTGTGTGGCAATAAGTGTGACTTTTCAGATATTCAGGAATAAATTATGGTTTTCAGTGGGCAAAAGATTAGACAGTTAATTTTCCTAATGTAATTTTAAATATTGCTGAGTAGCTAAGCAGCTTTCTTACACTTCTCATTTTTTCTATGCTTATATGCAAATTTTCAATCAAACCCCATTGCTGTATACATTGATGTTTTAAATTAGAAGACAGTGGAGAAGAATCCAAGCTGTAGACCGTGGATTTTTTAATTTCTTTTTGAACTGCCTGAATATATATTTTTGTTGAAGTTTTTGTGAGTCAGAGTTTTTCAATTTTTCATGGACTGCATTTAGATCCTCTGGAGCCAACTTTTGCAGGTTAGGGCAGACAAACTTCCATGGAACATAGTGGGAGTTTTGTATGGATAACTCCTGGAAGGATTTGCTCCAGTGGCTGCTGTTAAGTGTTGTTTTGAGTGATAAATTTGTTCCAATTACGTGCCCTTTGTCTTTGCAGTGTTCTGGATGATGAGGGAAGCAGCCTGCGTCAGCAGAAGCTTGACAGGCAGGTAAGATTTTGAAGGAGGACCTTCTTGCTCTCTGAAGTATGGATCTTGGAGTAATGAAATCACTGACACATGTATCTGGTAATTAGTAGGAAGTTGCATCCTCTGAGTGGGGAAATACAACAGAGAAATCTGTGGAGGTTACAGTTTATTTGTAAGTCTAATTGCCATTAAAATGTGACTTATGACTGTGGTTTGAGTGACTCTCATTTCCACTGCCTTGGACCCATTTTAAGCTGACTTACCATGTATTTGTTACCCCACTGATGGACCAGAAAGGACAGAAGGTTCTGGCAGCAATGCCAGCCAACGGAGGTTAACCACAAAGTTTTTACATACTTTGCTTTTCATTCTGTGAATTTAGCCCTTGTGGCTGTAACCTAGTGGCACTGTGCACTATGTTGCCTATTTTGCTACTGTATTACTACATGGCTTGTACAAGAAAGAGAGTCAGAACCTCTTCCATGAAATCTGAGGAAATTCTGCCATCAAGTTTTAATGGGAGTTGAGGTTTCCGCGTTTATTTTGATTTTCTTGTGGTCCCCTTCTCAAAAAACTTTGTCATATTTATAGTTAAATCTCATGAGTTTAATTTTATCCTTTGTTATGCATTTCTTTTCCCATTGTTTTATCAGCTTGCATGTCTACTAGCATCTCATTTTCAAATTCAAATGCTTTCTATTTATGCCATAATCCTGTACTTGATTCTGATTACTTTGGAGTCATGTTGAGGTGTTCAACACAATTTATGGAGCTGAAAGAGTCCACTCCCCATTCTTATTCTTCAGTTTTAGTGCATCTCCTTTCTAGAAGCTAAACTATCACTGTACAGGAGCAAGCAAATGGTAAGGTAATGGATAAGTAAAATTAACAGTTCAGTTATCTAAGAGTGTGGAAGAGGGCTCAGAGTGCTGCCTATGATGCCACTGGATGCTGGACATTTTGGTTTTCAGCAGGTATAGCTGAGAAATTTAGGTGTTTAATTAAAGTTCATCTTTTATAGCTGCTAAATTAGGCTCCTGTCCAGTATTATCACTTGATTCTAGTTTGCAATTACCTGCTTTTAATTTACAGAAACTGAAATTGGCATCTCTGCCTTATGCCCTTGCTTACCTTCCCATTGCTTCACAGCCAGTGTTCTCACACTGTTGTTTTCCCAGGGGTTATTTCCAAGCAAGCTCTAACAGCTGGTAGACTGCTCAGAAAGATTTATTCTAATCATTTGCTGCTTTCAGCAGAAGGTGTTTTAGCAGTGGGTTAGTCGTGGCTTTTTGGAAAGATTTCCTGTTACCCGATATCCTGATATTCCACTCGCCAACTGCTGCCGCAGTAAAACTGGAGGAGGTGTAAAGATATCCACTGTTTTTCATCGTAGGTTGCTACCGTTTGGAGTCCAGTAACAGATGCTTTTCTTTGTGTTTTCTCCAGCGGGCACTGCTAGAGCAGAAGCAGAAAAAAAAGCGCCAGGAGCCACTGATGGTCCAGTCCAATGTGGACAGTCGGACGAGGACACGCAGGACGAAACATTCGGAGGAACAGGCGCCGTTGGTTGAGTCGTACCTTAACAGCAACAGCAGCACCATATACCAGGGTATAAGAATGTCATCTGTAGCATGTGCATTTACTGCGAGTCACAGCTCTCCCTGCTAATGTTATGCTAACGAGAACAAAGGTTCTTGTTTTGCACATTTTAGTAAATAATTGATATCCTTTTGTGTTTGGGGATAAAAACACCAGAACTTGCAATTTTAGTCTAATAGGAAGGAGCAAGGTAACCAGCTGCCCTTTCAGTGCTGTGGGGAAAGGAGAGTGGGTTGTCCCTTCTGCCATGACTTTTTTTTCAGCCTTGGTTCCCTACTGAAGTAAAGCTAATGGGTTCCACTCTGTATATTTCTCTCTACATACCTTTGCTGAAGCCTGACAGTGTTAATGACAAATTTGAAGCCTGTTAACTAATTTCGGCTGAGACTGAATATAGTAATTTCAAAAATGCCATATTGAAGGCCCATTGAAATAGATAAGTAGGTACAGAAGAACATTTCAAGCTTGAACAATGTCTCCATTTTCTTATTAAAGATTACAGAATCCAGTAGGGACAGAGAAACTTCACGTATCACACCCATAGGGAAAAAACATTATAATGCCATTTCTGTATTGTTAGATTTCAAAGGGCTTTAATAATCAGAAATAAATCGTAAGGAAGCCAGGCGTTATTTATTTCTGTGCTCATGTGGCCCATGCTTTTCAGCCCCCTGAAGAGGTATGTGCATACTTTTCCTCAGGATCTCTATCAATATACTGCACGTGCTGTACTTTTTGTCTGCCCTGTTGTTTCATTTTCAATTTGTGGTCATATCTTCCAACAAGGAGAAGGTAGGTATTTAGTGGGCTAACTAACTGTGCCCTGAGAAGTTCAGTTTCAGAGTCTTTTCCCCCTGGTTAGCAGTTGATGGAAATTTTTGGTTGGTTACAGCTACAGAATTTGTTGTTAGAACCTGGAAATTATACTGTTTAAATGTTAATGTTTTGGTAATAATGGGCCTTTTTAATCTTGTTGCTGCAAGTAAATAGGATACCATAAGTAATTTCAGAAGGAGAATTATTTTTTCCTGAAAGTATTATTTTAATTATGTTTTTCTAATAAATATTAAAAGCATTAGTAATGTTGCCTTCTCTTTCCTGTTTATCAGGGTTTGGGATGTAATTTTTTAAGATTAAACAAAATTTCTTTCCAGTCCGACCTAAGAATTTAATTTAGCACAAAATTCTAATTTGTTTATTTTTTAATCAGACAAATCAGGAATTTTCCCTCTTTTCTCTTTCACTCAATAGTTTATCAAAGGTAAGAAGTAGTATCTTCTGGTACAGAGGCGCTGTGGTTTACTAAACCTCCTGTATTGTCAGTTGATTGAGGTTTTAATTTTCACAAATCAGAGAAAGAGACATTATCATCCCCTAAATGGTAGAAAATTTCAAAACTGCACTAACTGAGCTAAATTTTGCACCAATTTGCACCAGAGTGGACTTCCTGACTGTAAGTGAGATTTACTGTGCTCTTGAGGTAAAAGTGACCCTTCCTGTAATATTATACCACACCGTTTACTGGAATGCTTAGGAATTTATTCTTCTTAAATCAGCTTGTTCTAAATTTGTCCCTCAAGCCCTTGCAATATTTTACAAGGTTTCAGGAGACCAGAAAAATATAGTAATGTTTCTCATATTCCACACAAAGTTTGTTAATCTCTAGGGATAGCTGTCCTTGTAATAAAGCATGCAGCTAGCAAAAGCCGGCTTAGGAGAATTTAATTACCTAGTGGAGTGTTTTATTGCCTTGTAAAACCCTTTGTTAGGCATGTTGCTTTTGAAAATATTATAAGAACTCCAGAAGTGTCCTTTTTCGGTGTGGTCTTCTCTGGGAATGTGCTTGGTGTCTCAGGTTACCCCGTTTGCATGGTACGTAGTTAGGTTTTGGGGACCATTTCTAACTGTGGTGTTCAGCTTCAGGGCTGGCATTTTTTCCCCCCTTCAATGACAACGTTTGTATGTGGCAGAGTCGGATGCATGAGACAGCTGGGCTGTTTCTAAAGAACTATTCTGCTCTTTTCCGTTCATTTGTTGCTGTTATGGGCATGCTGATTTTAAGTTAAGAATCAACTCTTTGATGGGAGTTGATGGTCTACTGAATGAACTGCATTGCTTGGATGAGCATGTTTGTGAAATCAATTCCTGTGCTGCGAATGCTACAGAAAGAACACTTCTTTCCACCTATCATCCTGCTCTACACTCTTTTTTTTAGCTTGTACTAATTCTATGTAGCACAAAAGTACTTGTTGATTTCAACAAATAATTGGATGCCTGTGTGGAGATATCTCTATGGTACTTTGAGCAAAGTAGGTCAAAGATAATATCTCGGCAATTCTGAGATGCTGGGCTTTCTGTGCTGGGAAATTCTCTTTCGTACACTGCCACAGCTTATTCTGATGCAGTTATCGGTGCTGCAATGGTTCCCTGATGGGCAACTCTGCTCTGGAATAAAACCTCATGAAATTCCGGAATAATTATCAGAACATCGAGTAAAAAGTCAGTAATTTTTGTTCTGGAATAGAACATCAGCCTGGTGAGCTACTTGTGGGCAGAAAAACTGGAACAGCATATTTAGCTAGTTAAGCCATGTTAAGTTTGTCTGTATAAAGGAGCCCTTGGCTGCTTTTGAATCTCTGCAGGGTGACTGCTGCTAGTCCTCTGGCTACATGTTTTTTTGCTTCATCTAGCTTGAGGAAGAGAAGTACAAATAGATCTGAGATGCAATAGGATGGAGGGGTGTTAAGGACTGTGAATGAGCTTGGTTGGGGCAGCTCACTGAGGGGATGTGGCTTCGTTACACTGTATGTACAGATGTGGCTTTCCTACACTTGCTCAGGATTGAAGATGGTGGGACAAGTTTAATTCAGGATGAAACTGAATAGGTACAGGCTTTTTTGAGTTTCTTTTTTGTTAGTCTAATAACTAACAAAATGACTCTCTTGAAAGTATGTCTCCACACTGTAAGGAGGAGTGTTGCCAGAATCACTGTAATTTTTTCTTAAATAACCTCAAGGCACAGAAGTGACACATTGGTAGGATAAAAGGGTGTTTCTGTTTCCTTCCAAGTGTTACTAGCAGTTCTTCTGGGTGCTGTGAGACTTTAAGGAGATGGGTGCCCTTCCAGTGAGGAAATGACTGCAGAATGCACCATGCACAATTCTCCAGACAGAAATTTGTTTCTCAGTTCCTGCCCATATTTCACCTACAGGTAGAAGTTTCCAGGTACTGTAGCTTGCAAATGACTCAGACAGAGTGTATCTTTTTTAAATCCTTTGGTTGTTGGCATAATGCCTGATGAACTAATAAAAGATATCTGTGGAAACTGACATGAATTAAAGTTGAACAGACCAATGCCAGATAAAACATCCTTGGCACTCCACTCTGTAAGGGGTTAGTCTGAGCTGGAGTACTACCAGTGGCAACACAGTGCTTGCCTGTCAGCATCTGCAGAGCAGGCAGGTACACTTTTAGGTTGGGCTCTAAATTACCTGCCTGCCACTTCAAGCAATAGGTGTCCTTCCACTGACTTCCATGATGTTTGTCTCTAGTTATTACTGTTACAAATAAGGCCTCTCTCTCCTGCAGTACCAAACACATCTTAATTGCTATTTCATCATTATATAGAGCAAAATAAGAATCAATAACAACATTTTGTATTGCTATTAAGTTTAAATTCTATATAAAAGTCAGCAAAGGCATTTATTCACCGGAAGAAATTTTATCCCTCTTTGTAGGAGAGATCACTTACAAATTGTTTTGTCTTCCCTTTCTTGTGTTGTGATTTATTTTTGATTCAGTGTCCTTCATAAGGACATATTGCTATCTGTTTGTTTAAAGATTTTGAAATATTTTACTTCCCATTCTATAATATGTCACAATTACATCTGTTTGCTTGTTTTCACATATCTCTACACCTCTTGTTTTGTGAAGTTTGTTTAGAACCTAAACAAACATTTTAGCCTTACTTGACATTGCAGAATTCTTCTATGAATACAGTTCTGTTCAATCTGGATTGCAAATATGTACTGAGCATTCCTGGAGCCAAACAGCATGCAGAGATACACTAGTTACTGCAACAATTTAATTACATTATTTAATTACATTTAATGCAAATGATGAAAGCTCATTTTTACAGAGAAGAGTAATTTTACTTCTGTGAAAATGGTGAATTTCCATTGGGGAGTGATTTTTCTTTTCACAGCACTGAGGAAGACAGAGATTTGAACGCGTGCCAGATATGCTTTCATTAATATTGCCATACTTTGTTGCAGCTGTGGCTTTTTTTTTTTTAAGAGTTGAAATTAAAAATGTTTTCAATTAGATACTCTCAGAGTAATTTTCATGGCAACTTCCAATTTAGAGATTTCGATTAACCATGTGTAAAAAGGCAAAATTACTTTCTTGCTTTCCTCCTTTGACATTTGGCAGCACATCTAGATGTAAAGGTTGAGTAGTGTGTTGAACAGACTTCTGATGAAAAGTTATGGCTCTGGATTGTTAAATTTGACGTGTCATTCTGCTTATTTACCATGAATGATGAGGGAGAGTTCTGATGAGTATCAAGCTGTCAGCTTTATAAGATGACATCAGTTACCTATTCATTTAAAAAAATCACATATTTGCGTGTTCATCAAAACAATGTCTTGCTGTCCCTGTTTTCCACTGACCTTGAGATGAGAAGGTATTAGTTTATTTTTTGAAGACAGCAAGGAATATTCTGTGCAAAGGGATATTAATACTGAGAGATCAGGCAGTACTCCAAGTATCATGTGGGCAAAACACTTAACTTCCAATAAGCATATATTCTGAAATCTTTATTTCAGCTGCAGTCTTTTCACCTTAATCTTTTAAAGCATCTTTTTGATTTGTCAGCAGTCCTTACTGCACTAGCGCTTTTCCAAAATAAACAAATTCACCCAGCATTGAGCATCAGAGAGCAGTGGGTCTTTTTTTTGATTCTTGCTCCTGCACAATTGGAGAAGGAAGTTAAGAGGCCATTTCCTGAAATTTCTTGAGAATGTCTCCCTTCTCTTTGTTTTGAAGTTCCACTGAAAGTATTTTCACTTTCAGTTACCGCTTCACATGTAGCTGTTATTTTCAGTTGTGGGGCAATCTCAGTGTGTGGCAGCAGGAGGGGCCAGGAGGTGACCTCAGCAGTGACAATGCCCTCGCAGGTGGAGCACCCTCCCAAAGGCTTTGAACGCGGCAGGCAGAGCCAGGCACTGCCAACAGGATTTTCAGCAGTCCCAGACATGGCAAGGGATGAACTGGGGCTAGGGCCCTCCAGGATGCCAGTCAGGATGGAAAGGAGATACTGCAGCATGCATTCTGGTCCATGGGGCAGATGAGATCCCTACAGTGCCAGGATCCTCCCAGGAGACACAGCTGGGAGGCAGCACACCTACAGCATAGCCCTGGGCTGAGGTGAGATAAAGCCTGTGGTCCATGGGCAAGGTGGGGGGCGTGAAAGCCCCCAGGGAAGCTTGTCAATGCAATTAAAACCTGCTTGTGCCCTCAAGGCCCTAATACACAAAATAATTATGTAATTTCTTACTGTCTTTAATCTTCCTGGCACAGATTTTCATGGATAATTTTAGCTTTCCTTATAAGTTGTCTGCTTTCCCAAAGTGTAATTCATTGCTGTTAACTCTCCATTTCACATGCGTTGTTTCCTTTCCCCCTCCCTAGGATCAGGCAGCAGATACATGGGAGCTAAAAAGAATCTTCTGTTCAATTTCTTCCTTTGTTCTTTCTGAGGAACTCTTAAACCAATGAGCTTTTAATAATGTCCTTAAGCACCACCAGGTGCTGATGTACACTCATTCCTTTTTTCAGAGCCCATTCACATTCAATTTCACTTATGAGTATTTTCACCTTTTTAACGTTGGCTGGTCAACACATCAGTGTTAAAGGCATAAACTGCAAGGAGCCTTAGGGAATTTATAAGCAATATAAGATTTTGGGAATCTGAAATCTGACTGTAGGTTACTAGCTGCAAGAGTAATAGCTTTGTTTATAAGCATTTTGAGGCAGAAATCAAATCTTTGCATGTTATTAAACAGTAATAAACACAGCAAAGTTCTTGCCCTAATTCAGGCCCTTATATTTAATGATTTTGATTGTCTATGTAAAACTAATAAAAATATTTCATTGCATTGCAAAATATAGAGGATTTGCGTATCTTCAGAATATTTCTGAAAGAATCCAGTCTTTTAGGTGATTGTAGAAATACTAGACCAGTTCAGAATCTAAGTTGATTAAATAAAGTAATAATGAACAACAGCCCAAATAAGCAGCAACGTTGACTAAGGCTAGAACTTTACAAAGTAAAACAGCAGGGTAATGCACAAGAGCATCTCAGGCAACAGTAAGAAAAGGACAACCAATTTGCCTTGATTTGTTAAGGTACACCCTGACTGCACTGTAGTCTATCTTTCTTTGCATGGTACTCATTCTGGGTTTCACTTTTACTGTTGAGAGGACATTGGTAAATAGAATGAGTACTTGCCTTATGCAGTAGAGCTAGTGATTTGTCTCACATTCCTCACTGTCTAGTTCAGCCTCTTTCTACTTAAGGTCTTTTCCAGACACTGCACAATTTTATAATTATTTTATTTTATTTTTGTAATTTTCCAGTTACTTATTCTTCACATAATGCACTGATCAAAACCACCTTTTTTTAGCATGTGGTGTTTTTATGTGATAGAGATTTGTAAGTTATGATTCATAGATTTTTTTTCCTTCTTCTAAGATCGTGAGTGTGCAAGCACTCATATCAAGGAAAATGGTCATGCAAATGGAAAAAAAAAAATCGGCGTTTTCATTCATGCTACTTTGAAACTAATTTCCTATGTGAACTTCTCTTGGTGAAGGCCAGATGAAAAGACATGTTTTTCCTTTTTATCCACTCATGTAAACATATATGGAGAGCTTACAGAATTGAACAAAAGTATTGAGTTGTCTTGTAATAGTTTACTCACGTGCTTACAAATTGCATCCTTTTATTTGACTGCGTGTTGTAGCTTTATCCCTGTAACATGCAGTGTTGTCCAACACAGAACAGGCTCATGGAGAGGCTTCTTTTTTCCCCTTTTAGCACTTAGGCCATTGGTGATGCAAGGCAAACCTGGGACACTGCACTCTCTGCTTTGAGGAAGCCCCTCTATACTCACCTTGTATTATGTTAATAGACTGTTTGTTGTTTGCTCCTCTTTTCATCTCAGATCCTGAATTAATATCACAATCTGTGCTCTTTTCTGTCTCCAAAAGTATTTTTTTTCTCTGATATTTTATGGAGGGCAGTAGTTGATTTAATGAACATGGATGAATAACACTGAAATTAAAACTCATGTAGTTGTTTTATTTGTAAACTACTTTTTACAATTTATAAGTTCAAATGAGAATGAAACATCAGATCTGAAAGTCCAATGGATTTTTCTGTTTGGAATGCTGACTCATTACGGCACTTGCTCCTCCATTTTTGTCTTGTCTAAATGCAAATTCTAGTACAAAGAAGTAATTCTTACAGAAAAGGAAAATCTCTGGGTTTTTTAAGTGAAGATTTTAATAATTTGTGGTGGGCCATATGGAATATTGGGCTAGATTTTCAAATGTAGTCTCTTATTGTTTAAGATAACTATCAAAAGGGATTTTTAAAACTGCCTAAATTCATATTTGTACTGAAATAAATGCATTTTTGAGTGACAGTCTTTGAGACTTCATCCCCAGATAGCTGCATTTAAGGTTCTTTATTTATCCTCTGGTACTGCCTATCATTTTTTCAGCTTTTCAACATCCAGCTAAGGACATAATCATATGGTTGTATCAGTGAATATTATCTAGGGAGGCCAGTTTATCTCATTTTCCTTATTTAGGCTTTATTGCAGGGAACTGTAAATTTTTTTATGGGGCTATCTAGAGGCCATGGAGAATGCAGGTTAGAGTTTGCCTCAAGGTTCCCATCCTGCTGAGAAAGGAAATTCCTGTCAGACTGTTACTTAGTGATGTACTTAAAGATGTACTAAAGGGCAGAGGGGAAGACATTTGATCCCCTGACAACATGGTTGGGGATAAACATTGCCTCTGTGAATTGCTTCATCTCCACAAAGGCAGATTAGAAATGCTGGTTCAAGAAGTTCAAAGCTCCCCATGCTAATGACCAGCTGCAGAGTGAGTACAGAGGGGTTTAGAAACTCTCCAGCACAGAGCAAAGCTCTGGAAAAGGAAAACAGTACTTTTCCTTTGCTCCACGTCTAAGCCTCTGGACCTGCTGAGCAGGGTGGGTTCACAGCGTAGGTGGGTCAGCAGGCTTCAGAAAATAGCCTGTTGCCCAGTCCTGTGCAAGGATCCAAGTCCTGGCTGGCCTGCTGTCAGGAACCGCAGTGCTGCATAAACCTCTCCTTTCCTTCCCACCACACTGCAGTGGGCAGCACTTACCCTTGAGAGGTTTGGGGAGGTTGGCACTTGTGGGCAGGGGAGAGAGGTGCTTTTCCTGTGCTTAAATGCAAGTATATAACCAACTTTCCTGGAACTCAGGCTGTCCTGAACTGAATTTATACAGAAAACAATGCTTTCTTTGGTATCTGCAGAGATGGCACAAGAGAAAACATGAGTGAGTGTACAAGCCTTAGCTGAGGTCTACTGTTTGCTAAATAGCCAATAGCAAGGAATAAGATGGTTTTATTGTGAAGATGGTGTGTTGGGATCAGATTTGGATTTAATATAGAGCTAGTGCTTTAAATGTAATGGCAATGCTCAGAAATGTATCCTTTAGAAATAGGACATTCTGTGCCATTCCCTTTCATGAACCCAGCTGCAGTATCTTCAAGTTTATGGTCTAAATCTTGTTTTGCAGCCTCCATCACTTGTGTCTGTTTACCAGAGACAGCAGCGTAGGTATGTGCTCAAAATGACTACTGGACTGAAATCCTGTTCTCTGCCTTACAGAGTAAAGCACTGGAAATATTTACTTCTCTGTCCTTTGGAGCCCCCTCACTGTACTTATCATCAGATACAGTCAGTCTCTTGCTGAAAGTTATGAGACAAAATTAATTAAAAAAAATCAGTCTTTTACTTGTTAGATCAAAGGATGGTGGCAAGATGGTGAAGATAAGTCTTTAACTTTGCAATTAATAATGCCATAGAGTTTCATCCTTTGCTGATTAATCATTGCTTTGGACCAAGTAAATGGTGCTTCTTCTGAGTGAATGAATGTGACCAGGTTTAAAATGATTTAGAGAACTATCTGGCCATTTAATATAGGTTGTTTTTAAAGTACTGAATTTAATTATTACATGGATTATTATCTTCAAAACAAAAGAACACAGACTAGTTTTAAAGAGAGACTGAGCTACAAATATAGCATAGATGCTGGGTAGGCAAATCACACCTATTTAAAAACTGTGGAGTGGGGACTCTGGTTCCCTGCTTAGTCTGAGGCTGCCATGCCTGTGGAAATAGGACCTAGTGTACTGTCTTTTATGTGCCATTTTCCCTGTCATCCTGTGCACTCACTCCTTTGATTGTCTTACTCATTTCCAGTGCCCCTTTACACTCAGCAAAGGGACTGCAGTCCTGTGATTAGTAAATGATAAAGACAGGAATGAGAAGTTGGACAGTGACAAGCTGTTTCTCTGGGCTTTTAGTCACTCCTCTACTGATTTAATGTATATTCTCTACAGAACTTGAACTCTTCCTCTGCATAATGAGAAAAGGAGCATGTGTTTATTGAGTGCCTGAGGTGCTCATTGTGTTGTGAATGTAATACTATTCATAACAGATTGCTGTGCTGGGGAGGGTGGCTGTGAGTTTGTGAGCTGCAGTCTACACAGACATGACTAAATCCGTCTCATCTTTCTCCTCTGAGAATCTCCTTGGTGCTTCTGTTGCTATTCGTGCACATGAAGGATCTGGTGAAGAGGAGAGACCAGAAGCCTAGGGAGGATTTTCACCTTCAAAGAGAGATTAGTGGCAGTCCACACGTCACTGGGAATCATATAATCTTTTGGGGGCTTATGAAGTTTGTTAGGATATCTTTGAAGTAATTTTAGGGACAACCAGTTTTTTCCAGTAAGGGTCCTTAGTGGATTATGTTTTTTTTTTTAATCCTTTTAAAGAAAGCACCTTAGTTTTGGGAAAAAGAAAGCATGGGAGGCCCAAGTGCCAGGGAGATAAACTGCAGTCACCACATGAAGCCAGTGGGGCTTAGCACTTAACAGTGACCAGCAGCCAACCCCAAAATGTCTTAGTGCTCACCTACAGTTTGGGATGTGAAGTTTGAAGATGCCTCTATGTATTTCACAAAAGCAGTTGTGATATTTATTAAACTTCAAGGCTTGGCCTGGCCAGAAGAAAGAGTTATGGTGTGTGTTACTTTCACAGATGCAAATATTGACCTCAAAGTGTGTCATGCTTTTAGGAGAATGATAAAGCCTGCTGTTACTTTGAAAACAACAACTAGCATTGCATGAATTATGCTGACATTCACCGTTTATGCCATGCATATTATGTAGAGACTTCTAAGGAATTAATTTGTGTGTGTTACAAAGTAGGAAGAGTTTTTAAATTCAGCTTGGCTATAGTGTTACCCTAAAATGTATGGCAGCTCTACTCATCATGCTGTGTTACACAATTGTGCAAGATGTGTTTTGAAAGTAACCTTCAGATGATTCCTTATTTACAGAGTTAGGATGTAGCTTTAAGCATAGATGCTACAAAGTCTAAATAAAATTTTTCTGCCTCCATGCTGCCACTGTTGATGATCAGTCTGGCAGAGCTTTACTATGAGGAAAAATGCTTCCTACAATAGCTCAGCAACACATTAATATTCTGATGTCACTTTTAGCCTGAAAGTTAGGAGTTGGGAGGAGATAAAAAAGTAAGGAAATGTATCCCAAATAACTTATCACTTTCAGGGTTTTACTGTAGCTTTGCAAATTCTGGTTTATTTGACTTTCCTCGCTGCATGAATCGTCTGAAATACCAAACAACACTGCTATGTCTGCTTTCTCTTTTATGCCTTCATGGAATTCTCAATTCTTTCTCTCTCTCTCTTTGTTTCTCTCTTCTGTCTCTCTGTTTTTCTCTTTGGTGGGGTACTCTGAATCTCTGAAGCAGTGCAGGAGGCCGAACAGGAAGATGTAAAGGTGGTAGTGGACGCCCAAGCTCCGAAACCAACTAAAAAAACCAAGGGAGCGGCTGCGAGCTGTCAGACTAGCAGCACCAGAAAGGAGAAAAAAGGGAAACACAAAGGTTAGCTGCATGCAGCTGAATGTCAGATGTTAAATTCATTCTTTTTGCAGTCAACTCTCTCTCTTTTTTTATTTTAATTACTTTGAAAATCTGAACATTGTCTAAAAGTAATTTCCTGAAATTTTTATGAGATTGGAAAATGTGTGTGACCTGGTCTTTTCTGGGTATGTGCAACCTGGGAGTGAAAGACTAAAATTTGTAAATGCAGTCTTTTCCAAAGAAGTTGGAATTGTTCAAATTGAAGAGGAGGAAGAAAGTACTGATGGAAGGATGCAGGTGTTTTCCTGCATTGTGAAAGAAATGAAAACCATCTCACAACAGTATGGTCTTTTAGATTATCTGCAAGTAATGTAATTCAGAGAAACAGCCTTAAATTGCAGCCACTTCTGTCCAGAGTCTTACGAATTAGAGTTTAAGTGGACATTTTGAAAATCAGTTCAGCAAAATTGAGATAACAGACTCAAAGGGGTTTTTCAAGTTGTTACTTGAGTCTTACTCTATCCCTCCTGGTTGACATAGGGGAGGTGTTTGTGTGAAAAATTTTCTGCAGTGATTTTGTGTATGATTAGGTAAAATAAAAAATACACTTGGTGATGACAAAAGGCTACTGGTATTCAAATTTTGTATCTATATACACACTCACAAGGAGAGAGAGAGGTTGTTATGCCACATACAGTTACTTTCTATTTGGTGGTGAAATGAAATGAAATGAAATAATATTCCAATAATTTGCTGTTCTTGAATAAAGCCACTGTAACACTGTCCTGCGCTGTATTCCTGGGTTGTGCATGTCCAACAGTGCCTCCATTGTTGCTTAATGTATATCTTGGCCAATCTGTTTAAAGATAGCAATGACTAATAAGGTTAATTATTGAGGTCAGGGTATTGGGGCTTATCTATAGGGGTTTTGCCGGGCTTGAGCCTACCTTAGTAAAATCCTTTACGTGTTGCAGCTTAATTCTTGAGATCTGAATCTGCAGTGTCTCTCTGTAGTCCCTCTGGCTGCAAGCAAAGCCCTAGGTTAGACAGGCTTTAGAGTTTGGCCTTGAGCTAAAGACTTTATTCATATATTTGAAAAAAGATGGTGTGTGCCAGCACCTAGGCTTAAAATAATAAGGAAAAGTCAAATTAGCTGAATGGAAAAATTGTTGGCAAAATAAATGAACAGAAAGCTAATGTTTCCCAATTTAAGGTAAAAGGTAATGACATTCTAGCATAGAAGTACAAATGCCAAATTTTATTTTGCAGTACATCTTGCTCAAGAGTAAAAAGTTCTTTTACTAGTTTAATAGAAAACCTGTTTTAGGCTGTAAAGGAGCATTATGCAAGCTAATACTTAAATCATGGTTATGGCACAGCCTTGAGGCTCTGTTTCATCTCATATAATGTCTATTTTGCCCTCATGGAGTGTCTGTGCTGTGTTCAGAACTGAAGGTACTGTGCTGGTAGTTACAGTAGGTTTGATGTGACAGATCTGCACTGTGTAGGACCACTGTATGTATACAGCCATGTGTTCTGGGCAATTTTCTTATGAGCTCTTGGCTAAAATATTCCAAGGCCTAGTGAGACACACAGCAAGGAACACTCACTGGAGTGTGTGACTCGCAGGGCTGTTCTGCAGAGCCCAGTGGTGTGTGTCTGAGGCTGTATTTGTTGGGCAGCTCCACGAGATGTAGGCGAGTTAGCCCATGAGCAGAGTGTGTTTACTGTGAAGGAGCTGCACAGTTTTCTATTATCTCACAGCAGGTAACACCTGGTATTTTTCTCACTTGCCAGTAATATTTTTATTCATTTTCTGAAAGGTTCCACAACCAGGCAAATGTTGGCATACATTAATAAAAGCAAGTTGTGTCAGTAAAAGTAATGTCACTTTATGTAGACTGAGAACTTTTGCTCTGTGTGTTGGAAACTAAAACTGTTAGCTCTAGAGATCTCAGCTTCAGCTGCATTTCTTATTGCTCATCCCGTGATGCTACGTGTGCTCTTCCCTGGCCTCCAGCATTTGCCCATCAGTTGCATCTTGTGCATGCTTCCTGGGAGTGGAGGTGTTATTCATCAGTTATACCAGAGGAAGTGTTGATCTCCTCTCCTGAACTTTATGTTGATGATTAGTAACACATAAAAGTCAGTTAAATTATGATCACAGCATTCGCATACCACCACCTCATCCAGCTCATCTACTCTTTCCATATACTGGTATTTTACTGTTCATTCATGTATAATGTCACTCTTGGAATAATATCTGGTTTACCTTTGACAGTGTTGTAAACTTGGAGCGTTTGCAGGGGATTATAACTGGATTTCCAGTCTTCCATTATTATCAAAGCTCCAAAATATTTTTTTGTTGGATGAAAAAGTAAAACCAAATGCATCTTAAAAATTCCAGATGGATTTTACTGATAAGTCCACTGAAGACATAGCTTGGTACTTAGGATTGAAGAAAATGTAAGTGGTAATAGAACTCTGTAGTGGAACTTGTATCAATTTTTGAGTTACTTTTAAATGTGAATTTTAAGAATAGGTTTTATAATAGTATTGAATGGATTTGCTAATAACTTCAGCTCTAACTAGTGAAAATGGATGAAGAGTAAGTGGCTTTATGCCATTTTTTGGCACAAGAGATTTTGTTGGAGGGAGTTCATTGATAATTAGACCACATCTTGGGAAATTTTAGGTTCTGCTTATAACTTTGCAATTGCTTCGGGTTTGTCTCCACTCTGACTGTAACCTTTGTATGTCCCGTAAACAAGCAGGACAAATGCTGAGGGATGAACTCACTTTACAGGCTAAAATAGCATTTTAAAAGTTTCTGTTAGTATTTAGCTGTAGTGAATATTACCCTTCTAAGCATAGCTAAATTCTTTGTGTTTTAAGAAAAAAGAACATTTAGACCAGATCCTATGAATAAGAAGCTAATTCAGAGTAAAAGTTGTTGAATTATGCATGAATAGATGTTGAAGCTGTAGACTAATGACTGTACTCTGATCTTAGATGTGTAATGCTTTTGAAGTGGCTTGAAGAATGATGAAACTACGATCAGAACAATGTGCTAAAGACAAATGTGAGAGAAATATCAGGTTTAGTGAGATTACAGTGACATAAGGCAGGAAAAGAAATGTGACTAACTGCTCATGGCAGTGCATTTTGTAATTCTGTGATGGGTAGCATGGCATTCAGCAATTTTTTCTAAATCTGATTATTACTGTTATTTCTTAATGGCACTATGCAGTATACACTGTGCCTATTTTTAAAAAGAACCATAATTTATGTTGGGCAGAGCCTGCAAATGCAGTAAATTGATGACATTTTGTAGTAGCTTAGCACATTAAATTGATATTTCTGAAAGCTTTGGTCTCCCATTTATGGTTTGACATAATATTCAGAATTGGGAAGAACCCCCAAGTGTAACAAATGAATATGGAAAACGGTTGTCTTTCCAATGCAGATAGTGGATCAAATTCTGGTTTGATTTGTGACACTAGTAAGGGGTGATTAAGGATTTTAGTGAACCCCATGTACAGTATCACTTGGTGATTCAACAGAAAAATAGTGCAAACCAGTGAAAGTATTTGCAGCAGGAACCTATGGAAATTATGAACCCTACATTGTATTACAACTACCAAAACAGAGCATCTTTAGCTATCAAAGTACCTCAACGATTCTTTAAAAATGGAGATTCCTGAAAGTGTTACAAGTACACAGTGGTGGGTTCTGTTATTTGGTGCATTTTTTCTGCCAATATAGATTTGTGAAGAAGTTAAGAAGGATATAGGATAAAGTGGGTTTTTTGGCTACGAATGGGGTAAACCAGGAAGATAAAATGAAACCTTTAAAGAAAATCAGAAAATCTTGCAAAGCCAGGAGTTAATACAAAGTGAAATCTGGTATGAAAATTCATCTATCATTCTGTGAAAAGTTGTTGTTGGTTGTTTGATTTTTATTTTTATTTTTTTTTTAAATAGCACTCTGGCACTCAGAGTGTGTAAGTACATTCTAGGAAAAACCTGCTCTGAACTGCCATGGACAATATAAATATAGATTCTCCCCCCCCAACTGAAATCAGAAATTTGGATGTGTTTAAAACGTTGAAATAAACAATACCTTCCCAGAAGTTTTTCTTTTATGTTGTACATTAAATGTATATAGTACATTGGGTATTTCCTGCTGACTTTATGAGAGTCAGGAAGCAGACGAGCTGCTCTTACACACAGCTCTTTTCCTGCCAGGATGGCTATTTCATGTTTTGATTTGGTTTGTTTCTTCCGTGTTTCTTCTCTCTCTTTCACGCCTGTCTGACTGTTTTGATTTGTGCATCCTGTCCCATTTTTATATGTAACAAGCAGCTACATTAACACTGGCTGGCTAAGAAAGCAGCAGCTTTTGTTGAGTAAGAAGCATCATTTCTCACTGTAACACTTCCTTTCTGATGGGGGTAGGGAAGTTCGTCTAGAGCAGATTTATCTCGGCTTCCCTATAAAGAGAAAGGCTAGGAGGAACAATGAATGAGTTTCCACCAACAAAAGTCCAGTTATTTCTAGATCTGACAAACCTTTCATGCTGTGCTTTGGCGACACATGAACTCGATTGTGAAGAAGTAATTTTGACCTCCTCAGGATAAAGATTTATGAATGTACAGTTCCTGCTATTGTTCTCTGGATTCCATCAAAGTGAATGTAGAGCTTGGTGCTGAAGCACTTTCTTTTAAGTGACTTGATCTGGTGTTAGCAATAGTCCTTCTTTTGACAGAAGCTCTCTAGAGGTCCTTTTGGAAAAAAACTTCTATATGCCCCCTTTCCATCTAAACAAATCCCTTTTTTGGATTTTGCAGTTGCTTGAACCCAATCAGTGGATGCACAGGCCCTATGAGAACAGGAATATACTGAAAAATGGCTTAGAAAATATTGACAGCGAGGTTTGCTTTAAGCCAAGTTCTTTAAAGGACGGAAACTATTTGTTCTGGTGTTAGATCTCTCTGAGATTCCCTGTTCTTGACCTCAGAGCAGGCCACTCATCCTTTGGAGGTTTGTTCTGCCATCCCTCAGTTGGAGGAAGAGCTGCTCTGCGGTGTTCTTGAGAAGCTGTTTCAGGGTTATTGCTGGCCACAGCCTTGGGTGTCGTCCACGTGGATATGACTTCTTTGTCAGACCAGTAACTGAGCTCAGAAAATGTGGGTTTCTCTTCCAGAGACCTCCTGCCTGACCTTGGTCAACTCTTCAAACCTGCAAAGGGCTTAATCATCTTCTTGAAACTTAGTCTGTGAGCAGTATGTCTGTCTTCACACATCGAATTTGTGCCTTAAATGCTATATAAAATGGGAACAAGAACTTTTGTATCTTGCAGTTTTTCACTTGTAAAGCAGGGACAGAATTATCTTGTTTTCTGTGCTATGTTCCTTTCCTCATACATAACTCCTTTGCCTTTCAGTCACTGAGCTCAGTTACTTCTCTCTGATTTACCATACTTTTCTTTTTAGTTTCTTTCTTAGTTTGCAAATATCCTATAAAGAAATTCTTAGTTTATTAAAGGAGTTATTTTCAAATAAATAAGAAATCTGTATTTTCATGGGGGCCTAAGACTCAAATAATCAATTAAGCATTCTTTCCTGGATTCATAAGTTCATGTAAAAGTACTTAGAGGAAATAACATTTGCTGAAAATATTTTGACAGCAAAATGTTTGCATGTATAAATACATGCAGAGAGGAATATGGTGTTTATAAATATACAATTTGATTCTTTTCCTGAAAGATCCAGTTCCTGGGGATTCATGTAGTATATAGTCAAATATTTTAATAATGTTTTGGAGAGCTGGCTCCCTGTGCTTACACCTGTAATTTGCTGCTGGGTAGGTTGTCACATATTTCATCTGTAAGAAATTTTTCAAGACTACCATTGTGCACTGTGCACTATTGTCAGATAGTAAAATCTTTCCTCGTGCTTGATCCCGTGCTTATCTCTGAGTCGTGGCCAGACATATCAGCTGCGTCTCTGAACTTTCCTTGCTCATACATAGCTTGGTTCTTTGTAGTAATCTCCTCCCATTTGACTTTCTCCTCCTACCCCTCTGCCTCCTAACAATTTTAAATACTGTTTCTTAATTATCTTTTGAGCAATGAAATAACCAAAATTGTGTTTCTGGCCTGTCCTCTTACATTATCTTATTCTTCTGTAATATTACAATGTCGTTAGACTGTGATGACTTCGAGAATTTTTCTGATAAGATATCTAGAAATGCTCAATTTCTGTCTGGTTTGAGAGGAAATTCCACTCAGACCTATTCTGTTACAGATTCTGGGTTTAGACAGGACTTCTCAATGGATTGATCCAAGCCTTGTGTTCAGTGTGACTATACCCTTGGGTTTTGACTTGCACATAGGCTTAGGAAGTGTATTTCTTTTCTGAAAAATAACTTTGAAGACTGTGAAGCTGAAATAAAAATGCATCAAATGGATACCCAAAACTGTACTTCTCTGTGGTGCTCTACTAGAGCTAGTATGCTATTTAATGACTTCTAGATCTGTAGGGACAAGGAGAAGGGATTTACTCCAGGATCTGTAGCCTCCATCCCATATGGTCTATACTTGCTGAGTTGGTCAGATGAAATTTGATAACTACATCTAGTAGAACTGTGATGGCTCATCTATATTAATTTTAGCATTTGTCTATAGGACATATCAAAATGGTTGGAAACTGTTCAGCAGGAAGCTGCTGTGGATATAGGATAGAGAAATGAATGACTGGTGACCCTCCCATAAAAAGATTTCTTTTAACTCCTGGATTGGAACAATTAAATAAGGTCTTAGCTTAATTTCCTCAGCATGTATTGTCTTTACTAAGTCCAGTGAAACTGAATGGATTTTGGTTTGTTGGTCCATGCTTTAGAAGCTGAAGTTTCAAACAGGCATGATGTGGTACTATAAAATGCATGAAAACTTAGATTAGTTTCTCATACATCATGAACACAAAGCAAAATTTTGCTACTTTATTTCTTTACCAAGGTTTTCAATGGCAGTTCCCGTATTTTTTTCTCCCATACCTTTTTCTCTCTCCCCTCATTCCAGACTTGAATCTTTTTTTTTTTTTTTGTGTATAAGTAGTTAACATTTTTTGTGTTTAAAGCAAAAGAAAAAAAAATCCTATCTAAATATCCTATACCTGAGATCCAAGTTAAGTGCTGTCTACCTAATGTGTTTTGAATTTCTTAGAATTTAGGTGAATTCAATTTATTAAAACATTCTATGTGGTAGTTTAGATTATTAGCTCTTAAGAGATTGGTACTGCCTATTTATAAGTATTGTCTAGAAGCTTTTAGGTGCTAAGAGAGTACAGATATTGACAAATAGTAGTTTATAAGATGTAAGTGCCAGTAACACTCATTTACTGATGCCTTTTTTTTTTTTTTTCAGTATTGCTTTGTTTTCATTTCCAGTGCCTCTGGTTTTCTTCTGAGACATGACCATGCCAAACTATACCAGAAGGCCTTTACTGAAGGGACTGGTATTCTGAGGGCTGTTTTAATCTTCTACTTTCCCTCCTTCATGGTTACCTCTCAATAATTCCCTTTACTTCCTAG
>JAWWES010000168.1:11316003-11364056 GCA_035583135.1 Lophotriccus pileatus | reverse complement strand
GGTATTCTGAGGGCTGTTTTAATCTTCTACTTTCCCTCCTTCATGGTTACCTCTCAATAATTCCCTTTACTTCCTAGCAGGTATTCAAGGACATCCCTATCAGGTTTTTTTTCCAACCTGATTTTTGGGAAACACTGTAAAAAGTGCTGACCATAACAATAATTACTTTCTTTTGTGGCACAACCCACTCAGCTTCTTTACCTCTTTGACTGTATCCTTAAACTCAGGGAACTTATAACTATAGACAGCTAGTTTGTTTTACTGCACAGAGAAGGATCCTTCTGGTAAGTGGGTGAAAAGGAGTCAGTGAGACAAAGAGAGTGAGAATATGGGGAAAGATCCACCATGATTATCATGATTATGGAAGCTTGGAAGTGTTTTCAGACATTAGGTAGGTGATGGTAAAGCTTCCTTTTGAACTGTGACTTAGGAAGATAAGCTTCTATCTCATGGTATAGAAAAATGTATATGTATGCTTGCATTTAATGCTGTTTAACACGTGCACATATAGCTACAAAAATATGTGTGTGCAAAGATGTAGGCACACACACAAATATTAAATAATTAATGCTACATTTGCCATGAACCATCTACAGCGTTCTCATGCAACAGAGGTTCTTTTTTTTATTAATCCTCTCTGTCTGGCTACATATTTCATCCCGTTAAATGTGCTCACCAGTGGAACTATTCATAAAGTTTAATAACACACTCCACCAGTGATGCACTCTTCAGAATACTGAAATTGATTTTTCTTCTCTAAAAGTGTGACCTGCCAGTGTAGCCTTTGTCCTAAGGCCTAATAATACACGATGTTCCTGACAGCATGAGATGTGAGCGCAGATGTTCTGCAGGCATCTGAAAAAAAGCAGCCTCAGTGCAATCTCTGGTGCTGTCGAAGGCATTTTATTTGCTGCAGATCAATGTCTGCTTTGAAGAGGAATAATTAAGGTGTTTTGTTCCTTCTGAAAAGGTTTCTCAAAATTAGGTTTGTGTCATCCGAGGCTTAATAAGGGGCTAGATAGATATTCATGAGGCATCTTGTTAAATTCGTGGATGCTTAACACTTTTGAAATTCCAATTATTAAGGTAAGACCCTAACTTTACATAGCCACTTTAATGATAGTGGTTAATATTGTTGAAGCTGTTAAAAATACCACAGAGGATCTGAGCAGCTGCCTGTCTGTTTTAGAGCACCTTTGCAGGAGTGCTTATTCTGAGGTAACTTTTAATAAAAATGCTATTCTCTTCACTGCCATATTATACCTAAAGCATAGGAAATGATACTGTTCATTCTGCATCATGCAGAGCTGTTTCTGAAATTTTCATCCTAGCAAGGTCACAGAGACATTTCCATGGACTTTATTTAGTCCTTCAAGGTTGGATGGACAGATTATTTATTTGTCGTTAGTTGTTGTTGTTAGCTTTGCTGTAAGTAAATCAGAATTTGCAGGGTTGGTGCAGAAATTGCCAGGGTCTGTGTGATGGAGATGAAGCAATAATTCCTTGTGGTCTTGAACTCTGTCAGTTTAACACTTCTGCAGTGTCAGGCTGCGTCTTGTTAGGGAGTTGCACAGCCAGTGCTGTTCCTGAGGGCGTGGACCACTTTCTTTTCCACTTATGCTTTGTATCGCAGTGGCAGTGACAGCAGATATTGCAAAGTACAGTTAAGCATGCTAAATGTATAATCCAGTTGTCTTTTAATGCAAGTTGACAGTTGCTGGCAAAGCAGGATGAAATGGTGGTCTTGGAGACTTCTGCTGCAGATTGCAGTCTGAAAAAATCCCAATCCCTGCAGCTCCTGCTCACAGGATTTATTCAGCTTTGTTTGATGTGAGAAGCACCATATTCTTTACTGAACTAGCTCTTTGTAGTGCTTGCAAATTCTCTACAATGTTGCTTGCTTATTAACAGAAATTTCTCAACAGCAACAGTATACGGTTTATGCTGTTTACTACGTCTGTACATAATAATATTACAATTTATATCTATTCAAAAGTGCATTTTTATATAGCTAATTTAGTAACATATTCCAGCACTACATCTTAACTAAGAGCTGAAGTACATTTGCAATCCAATGTCTTAACTTGCTGTCCTGAAAGGAAAAAAAAAAAAAAAGTTGGCTTGTGATAAGAAGACAGCCTACTTTGTATTTTCTTTTACTGTCTTACAGCTGTAAGGAGGTAAATAGTTTCTTTCTGGCTGTGGTGAGAAGCCACAGGATCACAGCATGGCTGAGGCTCGAAGGTGCCTCTGGGGACTGTCCAGTCCCATGTCCCTGCTCACAGCAGATTGCCCAGGACTGAGCCCGATCAGGATTTAATCATCTCAGAGGATGGAGGTTCCAGGGAATATGTAATATCTTCTTTGTAGTTTTGCTCTGGTGTATTAACTGTATGGCAGTTTACTAACTCAGAAGATGTATTTAGGCTTAGGCAAGACTGGCTGCCCCTGTCTTGTATACACTGCTAGACCTATTTGTGAATTTTCCAGCGTTTTGAAACTTTAAAGCATTGTTTCATGATAGCAGTGTTGTTTATTAGGGGATATGGCATAATCTGGGACTTGGGTTCTGGTGTTTCTGGACCAGTTGTGTGTCCTTATGAAAGTTTTATGTTTTCTTTGTCAGTTTTCTCCAGTGATTTCTGTTTAGTTTTCAGTGTTCCTGATGCATGGATAGGTGTGCTTTGGGGTGAGGAGAGAAATCCTAATCCTAGAAATCCTAATCCTAATCTCTCTTGGAGATTCTCTTGGAGATGTGGGAAATAAAATGTTTGCCTTGGAGGCTAGTTTATTCATGTTTAAGTCTGGAAATATTATTGAATGGTTACATCTAATCTCTGATTCTTATAAAAGGTGCTTTTTTTGTGAGTGAGCAATTCTCTTTTCAGTGCCTTCTTGACAGAAAGACAAATAAGGCTTTTACTGCTGTCTGACAGGGATTGATGGCCCAGCTGCTTTTCAAGATGATGTTCAGAAGATAGGAAGTCAAGTGCAGATTCTCACTGTTGGACAGTCCAGCCATGATGAAGAAGATGGGGAGAAAGTGGCTAGTGGTCAACAACAGCAAAGCAAACAAGATCTTAGAACAGCAATGCAGAAAAAAGGTAAGTAGCCAAAGCTTCCTCCATGTTCTCGCTGCTTGCTTGATTTATGTTGACTCCTTTTCATATTCTCACTCTCAACCCTAGCCTAAGTAGAGTTTGTTAGTCTGTGTTTCTTATCCTCAGAGCCTGTTAGGCTCTATCCTATTATCTAAAAAAACCCAACCAAAGCCAAACCTAAAAAAAAAAAAAAAAAAATGATGAAGGTCTCTGCTGTCCCAAGGAACAAGAGCTCTGCAGGCTCTCAGGGATGTGACTTCCCCATCTGCAGTGCAGTGCCGCTATTGAGGTACCTGGCAGATGCTAATGCTCACATCCATCTGTGCGCAGTTTTATATTGTACAACTCTGGAAATCACTTATTTGATGGCTAAAAAGAGCAGGGAATAGCAACATTCAAACCAGAATATTCATTTTAGTTGTGCTGTCAGTTACATGTTGTTCAGGTTTTCATAATGTGTGCTCATAATTGCAGAAAGTGAAAAGTACAGCACTGTGTATTCTGCAGCATTTCCCACACAGAGTCCTCAAATGTTCTGGAATTTTTTCTTTTTTTTTTTTTTTTTTTAACTAGAGGCATGTATGCTTTGGAGATAGATTGTGTATGTACACATTCATGCATCTGTCTCTTCCTTCCTGCACTGTTGTTATCTCTCATTAGACATTAACTGTAGGAAGGAAAAAAAAAAATCCTGAAATCTTCACAAAGCTTTTTCTGAAGACCTTTGCTTTGGAGTTGTTCTTCTTCAGTGTACAGCTTTTGAAGCAAAGATGGCTCAAGCCAAGAGCGCTCTGATGCTTTAAGAACAAACTCTTTGTGTATAAAGAGCAAAATGTAAGTGCAAACTTGACTCGTGTAGAATAGACTATTCATACCTAAATGCCGCCTCTTGTCTGCAGAGCAGTTCTCACTGAGATTCATTTTTTCTGGGACGTTACCCTGCAGATGTGAGTGGCTTCAACTGAAATGGGCAGATTTTCTCCAAGTGTGGTATTTCCTGGGCATTTGAGTTGCAGGGGTGTTGGGCATGACTAACAAGTTCTGATCTGTGTGGTGATTGTGTTGCCTTAGACCATGGCTCAGAATATTTAATCGTGAGGCACACTACTAACTAAAGCCGATTGACTTAAAAACTACCCACAGACTTCTCAAATTAGGTCACAGCCTTCAGATTTCTACTCTGGGGTAGTACTTATAGTTTTGATGAGTTTTTCCAGGTTAACATATATTTTTATTCTGCCCAAATTTTCGTTTATTTTTTTTAATAGAAGCAGTGAGTGGAAATTTTTTTTCTTTTGCTTTGTTTCTTTATATTCTCAAATATGTGATATGACCTTTTTTGCCAGGTCTGAGTATACTCCTGATCAAAACGGGCACTGCTGAAAGTCATTCACTAGTATGCTTCAGGTTGGGGGGGGACACTTTTTAAAAATGGGAATACTGAGGTTTATTCATTTTTATTAACAGCAGAGCTGTGCTGGGTGAGACACAAAAAAAGGTATTAAGACAATGCTAGCAGCATCTCAGTAAAATATTTTAACTATGTGTGTATGGTTTGCTGCTTGATACCAGCAGAGGAGGCTTGTTAGAAAGTTTTGTGTATCCCAGGATTGATGTGACACTGTACATAGAGATAAGGCTCTTCATGTGGATTCCTGCTGCCACCGCACTGCTTGTGGCATGTCCTTACTGGCATGTCACCATTGGTCTGAAAAGTGTTTAGAATTGCTGTCTCCTTTAAATCTTTTTATTGCATGGAATGGGAGCAAAAGGAGAAGAACAGAGAGATAAAGTGGAAAGGGATCTGGTCCTGGTTGACAGTAAGTTGAATGTGAGTCAGCAGTGCCCTGGCAGCCAGGAGGGCCAACCCTGTCCTGGGGGGCATCAGGCAAAGCATTGCCAGCGGGGCGAGGGAGGGGATTGTCCTGCTCTGCTCTGACCTGGAGCAGTTTTGGGCACCACAGTATAAAAAATACATTAAGCTGTTAGAGAGCATGCGAAGGAGATGACGTAGGAGGAAGGGCTGAGGTCACTTGGTCTGTTCAGCCTGGAGAAGAGGGGACTCTTCTGAACATCCCCATGAGGGGAAGAGGAGGGACAAGTGCTGATCTCTTCACTCTCATGACCAGTGATAAGACACGGGGGAATGGCATGAAGCTGAGTCAGGGGAGGTTTAGGCTGGATATTAGGAGAAAGTTTTTCAACCAGAGGGTGGTTGGACTCTGGAACAGGCTCCCCAGGGAAGTGGTCACAGCACCACGCCTGACAGAGTTCAAGGAGCTTTGGAGAATCCTCTCAAGCACATGGTGTGATTCTTGGAGTGTCCTGTAGAGGACCAGGAGCTGAATTAGATGATCCTGATGGGTCCCTTCCAACTCGGTATATTCTATGATCCTGTGAAATGCTCACCAGCCTAATGGGAAAGGCCAAGTCCTGTCAGGTTTGTGTAGCCCTGGTTTATGCCTGTTCTGCTCTTTGGCACTAACTTGGTGGAGAGAAACTTCTCTTAGCACATGTCTCTGCTTCCCCAATGAGTCAAGTTCTGTTATGAGACAAGAGGTTATAGGCTACTGAGTGTGAAAAGAATAAGCCACTTGCAAGAAAATGCCAAATGCTGTATTTGATTTCTCCATCTGTTGGAAATTGCCATAGTAGAATAATTTTCTTCCTTCAGGAAATATTCGTCCTTTTAATTTCCAAAGTGTTAATCTGTAGAGTTCCTCCCTGGCAAATGAGTCACTAGGACAGAGCCAGACTTCCATAAGTTTTAACACTGAATAACTAGCATGTAGTCCTCACATTTATCAGTTTGCAATATGTCTCTGTAGAGACATGGAATGAGCAGTTTCATCTTAGTTCTTCTTTGACACCTGAAGTTACCATTGTTTTGAGATTTGAGGAGGAATAGATTTGATTTCTGGATTCAAAACCAAAAAGAGGAGCTCTGTGAAGCGTTCTTCCCCACAGATCATGAAGGCAGACTTTTCCAAGGCTGGCACAGAATTTTCACCACTAAAATATCGGCGGTGAAATAGTGAGCACAGGGGTAGAAATAAACGGATTACGTCTGTGGATGTGAAGTATGGCTTTATTGCACAGCTGCCAGCCGAGGAGATGGACTGTCTCTATTACCCATGCGTAGAGCCTAGAACATGGTTGCCATTATTAAGAAATAATGCTTGTGATTAATGACTGTGTGATTAATAGTGAGTGAGTTCTACAGGCTTTGAAAATATCTGTTGACCTGTGAACTCAGGCCTCCCTTGCATGACCAGATCCTATTGAAACTTTTTGCTGTCGTGCTCTGTGGTGTATGTGCACACTGGGGGGACTGAAGAAGTGGATAATGAGACCTTTCATGATGTAGCTGAATGGAATGCAAGCGTTGCATACGCTTCTGCTTTACTTTTATACACTCACTCTTACTGCTCTGGTGGTGTTTCACTGTCCAGTGTGCATCTGGCATCAAAAGCTATTTTAAATGTCTTCTTTTTTCCATCTGTTCCAAAATTTGAACTGAAGAAAACCATTATTGAGTCTATATCTACTGTTTATATTTCTGTACATTGGTTTGGTTCAGTCTCTGCTTGTTGCAGACCAAGAATGTGTTCCAAAAGATTAAGCTACATGCAAATCTTTATGTGTATCCCTGGAAATCCCAGAGAAACAGCTTAGAGAGCCTGATTTCATCTTTCAATGATGTGGATGCACTAGGCACAGGGACTGAGGTAGAATTTAGGCTGTCTGATTATGACTCTGAATACTTCTTTCAGTGTTACGGAATGAATGTTTATGTAGAGTCCGTGTGTATCACTTATCTCAGTCAGGTTTGAGGTGTTTGGCTTTTTTGTTAGAATTCAAAGGTAGGCCAAGCCCCTACCATGCAGTGGTGCATCCCACACAGGAGGGTTTGTGGCACAACTCTTCAGTGTGGATGAGGGTTTTCTGAAACTTCAGCTCCGTGATCCAGGGTTTTTTGACTTTATTCAAGGTACTAAAAAAGATGACAGGAGGTATAAGCAGGTAGAAGGTGAATTTGATTGTGCAGTGCAGAAAGATAAAGTGTCCATAATTGTGAATTCGAGTGGCAGCATTATGGCCCCATCCTGTAAGCCTTTTGCAGAGCCCTCCTGCCAAGTTACGCTTTTTGACTCAATTAAGGGTTTGCAGAATCAAACCCTTGGATTTTTTCCTTTCCCAGATCCCCATGCAAATCCATCCTGGTCCTCTTCCACCTCCCAATCCAGTCTTGTCGCCCTGGATCATGTTCCTGGTAAGTACAGAAGGAAAAAGTTAGTTATGCCCATGCTGCTTGGCTCTGGAAATTTGCATTTCATTTATCCTTCTGCATTGGACTTACCAATAATGGGAATTCTGGACCAAGTGGGGTATTTTCTTGTTTTTTTTTATAAGGATAAAATATAGCCTCTAATATGTGGAATTTAAAGAGTTTAAACTTGAATCTGGGGTGGCTTCGTTTGCATGATACTCCTTGAACAACTAGGCCCAGCAAAAGTCCCACCACTGATGCTTTTTGCTGCTAAGACCTATTTGATGTTCAAAGTTGTGTTTCCCTTTGAAATGTCTGAGGATTTGAATCCTTGTAAAGTCAAATTTTCAAGTGCTGTAAGACTGTTCCATTGGCTTGGGCTGCTACTATTCTTTACATGAAATGAAGATGCATGAGAACATTTCCTTGATGTGAATATTTCTTCTAAGATCTCCTCTTCAGCAGATGATATAGGAGCTGTTGAAAGTGTGCTGTAAAAGGGCTTGTATTTTAATTAGTAAGGTCTCCAAGTGGCTCTGCCAGGTTGTCCTCTCAGCTCCAATTTCAGGTTTAAGATTTGGTGTTGTGTTTGAAGTACTTGACTGCATGAAGATGATCTGAATTTAATTCCTGACTGTGCATTTGCTCCTCTATCACTGGGTAACTTGATCTTCTCTGTGAAATGGAAACCATGATGTTTCCTTTCTCTTTTACTGGAATGTTTTGGCTTCTTGGGGCAGATGCCATGTGTTCACACACTGCCTCACACAGTCAACCTCCTTCACACACCCCTTCACTCACCTGTGAGCCTTAAGGGTGCAGCAGTATGAGAAATGTTTTACACCAAGTATGGACGGCTTTAATGTATTAATATTTCATACAAATGTGCTGCTGTCTCCTCAGGCATTTCAAGTAGCATGAATTTTGATGAGGAAGAAGATGAGGAAGATGAAGACAGTTCCAGTTCTTCACAGTTAAACAGTAACACCCGGCCTGGTTCTGCCACAAGCAAGAAATCCAACAAGGTAAGGGGGGAGTTCCAAAGAAGGGGCATGCAGGGTGCTAAGTACTGCCTATTGCAGAGTGCAGTCAGGATAGGCCTGGCTTTCTTGTTCTGTTTTTAATATGCACTGGAGTATCTCCAAGGTGATTTACTGTGATAGCTCTCAGGGTTCACAGGAGCAAGCAATGAAAACAATGACTTGGAAAGAAGAATAGCAAATATTGTCTGAACTTGAATGAAGAGAAAGGTAAACAGTAAATATTTACCTTTCTACCTCTTGCAGGTGCTCAGAAGGATCTTTTGTTGCCAATGATTTTTCTGGGCATTTTCCCACCCTGTTCTCTCTGGCACCATCTGAACATAAAATAAGACTTTGGATTGTTCAAACAGTCTAAATCACAAGCTCTTGCTAAACCAGTTGATGGTGCCCCACTCTTATATACTGCACTGACTTCTCATCTTTGTTATATCTCTATCTAGCTTAAACTGTTGCTCTCTATCCCATTTCTTCCTTTCATCAAAGGCCATCACTGTCCTTGAGTATGGCTTTTCTGGAAAAAGAGGTGCAGTGGGATGGGAAGGTGGGAGACAGGTTTTGCTTTCTGTCTGTGCAGCCACCCCATTCTGCTTTGCCAGCTGTGTCTGTACACTGAGCATCAGCTGCACAGGCAACTGCTCCCTGGACCTCTGGTAGCCAAGAGCTTGACTGACTGGATTGGAAGAGATCCTTACCTTGACAAACAGTCTTCAAGGCTGCTGAGGAACCAGAATGGGGAACACAATATGTCCCTTATTTTTTTTTTTTTTTAAGTGCAACTGCTATCAGATGCCATTCCTTTGTACTCATAACCTTGTAAATCAAAGTTGAGAAACTTGAATTTTGCTTGTTGTTTCAGGAAGCGGCCTCAGCCCCCAGTCCTTCCACAAATGAGCCTCTCATAGATGTCGATGACCTGGAGGAATTTGCCATAAGACCTGCTCCGCAGGGTGTCACTGTCAAATGCAGAATCACAAGAGACAAGAAGGGAATGGACCGAGGGATGTACCCTACTTATTACCTCCACTTGGAAAGGGAGCATGGTAAAAAGGTCATAAAATAACTTGAATGGCATACCAGTTGCATCTGAATTAAAAAAAAAAAAGATAAAAATCTGAAGAAGTCTTAGAAATAAAATGTAATCTTATATTTTAAATGTATTTTCACTTTCACTGAGATCTGTTCTACAGTCTTCCAAAAGCAAAACAACAGTATCTCTTTTATCCACTGCCTTTCTTCATATGTCTAATCTTTGGCCTTAAATAATCCATGCATGGCACCTTTACGTGACTGTCAGAAGTTGGGGCTCTCTGCATTCTGTGGCCTGAAAAGCATCTACTTTCAATTCAACTGGAAGAGCCAGAGTGACTTAGAATGAAACATTTAACAAAATAGATCAAATTTAAATATTTAAACCATAAATAATAGAAGTCATTTTCCCTTCCCAGTTTTTTTTTTTTTTCCTGGTTTTGCTAAGTCCCAGGAGACCCTCTGTCAGGAGACCTTCTGTTACTTTGCTAATGATGTTGGAAGGCAGAAAAATTGCCTGTGGTTTATATCAGAGCAGGAAGTGGTGTGTGGTAATCCCTTTAGCATTCTGGAATATGGTTTTTTTTGCATTGCTTAGGTGTTTCTGTTAGCTGGAAGGAAACGAAAGAAGAGTAAAACCTCTAATTACCTCATCTCTATAGACCCAACTGACCTGTCTCGGGGCGGAGAGAGTTTTATTGGAAAACTGAGGTAAACAGTGATAAGTCTAAGAATTTTCATTACATAATACAAAGTTCATTAGATATTAAGGAGCCTGTAAGCCACTATGACTTCTTCATTAGAGTCTTGACTACATACATCATGTGATAATGGTCTTAAAGACCACCAGTATCCAAGGCATGTTTTCAAAATGTCTCAAGTACTTACAGGATCACATTTTATTAAAAGTCATCAGGACTGAGGCTCTTAAATGCTCCAAGGCCAGATTCTTAAGGGTGTACTAGCACAACTTATCATAATGGGATTTTCAGAAGTGCATGAGTATATTGTGTCTGGCCTCTATTGATATAAATACCTTGGAATGCAAGTGCTGTCTGTTACACAGAAAATCTCCTCAGTTTTGCCTGTTCCTTAAGATTCAAATTAGCAGGTGGTGGAATTATTTCAGAAGGATATGTTTCTTTTCTGTCTGTCACCCTGTTGCACACCAGTCTGTTGTTGATACCTGGAGCCTCTTGATGTATGTTTAGATCATCTTGGCCTGAGGAAAGCGCCTGTGCCGCTCGTTGCCATTTGCCTGTGGGGATCTTGGAACTTCACGTGCTATTTATTGCAGTGCAGACACAGAATGAGGATAATGTGGTTTTGTATGTCCTACATTGTATTTTGCACTCCTTTTCATCGAAATAGGAAAGATTATTTCTGACTTTATAAAAATCGCTCCCTATATTCTAATGGAGTTTAGTAGTCAGGTAAGAAAGCAGATAGTTTTGTACAGAGTAAGCATACTGTAAAAACATAAGCAAACAAGCAGAATAACCCTGCTGAGCATTTCCTTACTGCTTTCTTGAATTTACTAGTTTGCAAGATGTCATGGGAAGCCTCCAGTGTAACGATAAGGGAGTTCTAGTATACTCTGCTGCACTGTACCTTTATCTTTTTGTTATGGCTTTTAATCCAGGAGTTGCCTGGATTAGAAATAACATCTCTCTGTACTCAATACTTCTCTTTCCTTTGGGGCTACAGTGCAATAAAAGATAGAGTGTCTCGGGCAGCATTACTGGCAAATGGTGATCGGATTTTCCATTTTTTTTGATAGATCAAATCTTATGGGAACTAAGTTTACAGTTTATGACAATGGAGTAAATCCAATGAAAACAACATCAAGCCTGGAGGCGAGTACCCTGCGTCAGGAGCTAGCTGCTATTTGTTACGTAAGTACTGCTCACAGGCAAAATGTGCAGGAAGGGCAGTTCAGTTTCTGAGACAGCACTCTGAATTTCCTTCTCACTTAGGATTATGTAAATCAGCATTCATACTTGGACATAACCAAGCAGCTGATCTCCACTAGAGAAACCAGGAAATTCAGTGGGAAGTAGAGGTAGAAAACGTGCACTGAACAGGGTTGCCCAGTTCTCACCTTTGGTCAGAAGGTGTTGGGGCTTTTACATAACCCTCTGGAGGGGGTAGGATGCTTCCTGCAGGCACCAGCTGAGGGAGCCTCCTGAACTGCAAGGAGTTGTGTGCATGGCATTTCTGCTCTAGTGTGATGGCTTATTATGGCATCTCTCATCCAAGTTATAGGTAGCTGGATATGTAGGTCTGCAGAGAGACTGGGATAAAAATGCTAAAACTCCTCTTTACCAGGAAAAAAACGTAAGCAAACCCCAAGCAAAATCCAAACTTATATTGAATGAGAGAGACCAGCCTCTTAAAGGACAGTAAATAACACTTGTCAGGAGCAATGCAGGCAACGAAGACTTGAAACACAGTTCCTGTTGTTTTCTGATTGCTGGATGAGTAACTGTTTTGTTGAGATGATTCTTTCTGTCCAGAAATATGTGGGCCCAAGAAATCCTTCCATTCAAGGTTGGTATGTACACTGCTACAGAAAGTTGTCTGGTTTCACAAATCAACAACTTCTGATAAAAATTTCCAAGAATGGCTTTTCTGAAAAGTTCCTGTCCAGCTTGAATCAAGGATGCCTGGAAATCTGTCAGTTCAAGGTCCAGCACATACCCAGTGTACGCACAGAATGAGTTCCCAGAAAGGTCAGCTTCGGGCTGTGGGGAGCAATGTGTCTGGAAGATTTCAGCACATGAACAGGAAAGCAGAGAGCCATCCTTTCCATGCAAAGTGCCAAGAGTACAGAAATGGGACAGTATTAGCTGCCAGCATGTTCTTTTCCTGCTGCTTAGGATGCAGTTTTTCTGTGGGTACAGTATAAATAGTGTGTTTGTTCACATGTGCTGTTACTTGGGCACACAGTTTACACTTGGGGACACACAGGGAAACAGATACATATGCCTCCATTCCTGTTAGATTTGAAACCCTCAGAAAAATCCAGCTAGCGGGGTTTAACAAGATACTCCAGGATTTGGTGTCAGTTTGACTGAAGTTTCAGTAGAAACCTAGAGCTTACATGTTTAATATAGGTAATTTTACTGGTTTATATGGGAGGGCATTCCCTGGAGCCAGGCAACTAATCTTCTGGTGCAAACTGGAAGTACAAGAAGAAAATAAAAAACTATTGAAAAAGGTTATATATTGAAAAATTTAAGCACTGCTTAAGTCAACAACAATAATTTTTGAATGATGAACATTGCCAAATTAAAAGCTGTTGTGGTCAGCAGAGGTAAATAGAAGTGTGAATGTTGGAAAGGACTGAACTATGGCCACCGTTGGCACAATGTGGCTGAGATAAGGTTTTATGTGTGTATTTGTAATCAGCAGTTTGAAATTTGGACATTTGTATAAGAAAATTACTTTTTATACTAACGGAGAAAAGGAGCAGGCTTGCAGGTGTGCTGTGACCACAGGACAAAAGGAAATTGGAATGGTATTTCATTACTAGCCAGGTTTGCTAAAGTGAGATTATTGTTCCTGGCTGCAGCAGAACCACAGCAGAGAGTGCCAGAAAGAGCAGTATTGAAACACCCTGGTCCTAAGGCAGTCTTTTAATTCCTGCCTTGAGATTTTCCCTGCAGCAAAAACTACAAAAAACAATACTTTAAAAGCACCACTATGCCTCTCACTGTCCCTCAGCTCATCTGATCAGGTACCCATGTGGAGAGCAAGCTGTACCCACTCCCACCAACTTACTGAGCATGACCTGCTTAATCATCTCAGCAGGTCTAGTTTATACAGGCAAAAACTGGTGATGCATCTGTTGTTAAATGTAGGAGAAATGTGTGGAGGACTCTCTTTGTGGAGCTCACCTTAGGGCATGTTTCAAGGATCGGGAACAGAGAGCAAGGACAGTTTTCCCAGGTGCTGTTAACCATTCTTACTCCCCCACTGCTGGCAGCCCAGCATATTAATAAACCTGCAGCAGCACCTAATGGCTGGTTGCAGAATCGCTCGGCGAAATTTGTCAAGGAGCAGTGAGGTGTAACTGTAGCATTTGTACCAGGATTTTCTGTGCTGGATTCCTTTATGTCCATAGTACCTCACAGTTCAGTTTGTGTCAAAGTCTGCAGGCAGGGAGCTCTGCTGACATTCTGAGGTGTGACTCAGGCTTCAGTAAAGCAACAAGACCCCGTGTTTCTACTCTGGCCTCAATCACTTGCATTGTGCTCCTGTTGTTTTGTGATTTGGGCTTTCTATGGAGTGGTAGTTTCTATAGAAGATATTAAGCACAGATGTGTGGAACAAGTCCAGAAAGGGAAGTGGCTGAAAGAAAATTGGGGTAACGAAACTGTGAATGTCCTGGGAGCTGCTGGGATATACACCTTGCTGCTTTTATCGTGGCTGCTGTTGCCACTAGAGCAAGATGCTTACATAATTTTTTGAAAGTCTGTAAGGTTTTAAAAGCAACCCTGTGGAGAGGCTCTGTGTTCTTTCAATCCAGTTTATTGTGACACATGCTCACAGAACAGCTGACTTGGATGGGTTAAGGCAGAGAGTGCAGCTTCTGAGCAATACTGGGCCAAGTGCTTAGCTGGTATCAATGATTGGTGTCCTGGTTGAGCTAACAACACTTGTGTTCCTGTTTAAACTAAGAATGCAAGTGGCATTAAAAAGGTGTTAAAACAGAATTTGGCCTCTGTTCCCCAGTAATGCCATTTGTAGTCTTGAATTCACGCACACAAAATCATGGAGGAGGGAAATAAAAGAGAAGCAGGGAATGAGACAGGAGGCAGGGGAAATTAATTTTATTGGGATACAGGTGGATTGGAAAGATCTGCTTTTAATTAAAGCTCCTCTTTTTGTCCTGACTGTTCTCCTCATATATTCCATGTTTATGTAATTCCAGGTGGGTACCATGATTTTAGCAGAAGGGCAGCGTTTGCAACACAATGTATGATAATTGGTGATGGTTGTAATGTGCAATTAGTGGCCTTTCTCTTATCATGTGGCAGAAGTTCCAATTTTAGTGTTTCTGAGTAAATCCAAAGAGTATGGTCCTGCTTTTTCAGAGTGATGATACTGCTTGTTGGGAGGGAAGTGATTCAGCACTATTATTTAATTTTACCTTGAACAATGTCTTCAACCTGTCAGCATCTAAATTAATTATGTATAGCATAACTGCTGCCTGATGAGAAGAAAAGTAAGGCATTGCAGAGAAGGCCAAAATTGCCAGTAGTTAGTGGAAAATAAGCATAAGCATGAATCTTTTCTTAGAACTGGTCCTCTGCTGTGCTGAGCCTCTCTTACTGGCAGTCATATTAGTTTTCGTCTCACCATGACGCAGAACCAAGGATATGCTTCCAGCTGAACTGATAACATGTTCTACTCTGCCAAAAGATGTCACATAAATGATTCAGAAAAGAGGCAGAATCTTCTCATTAATGTACAGAGTTAGGAAGATATATGAATATACCTGGATTGCTTCAGGAGTATTCAGTAAAATATTTTCTTACACGCGTGAAAAGCTTTAAAAAGTTGTGGAAAATCTCAAGATGGTTTGCTGGAACAACCAAAGGTCTGATGGATGACAAAACTGCACAAGTAATTTTTAGGTGTATTTTTCAGATGTTTCTGGTGAGTTGAGATGCTTGGACTTTTACTTGCAAAAGCGGAAATGTTTTTAAAAACTTAGTGTTCCTTAAAATCAGGACACTTTAATTAAAAGTATAAAAGCAGAAACATCTGAATATGTTATTTCTAAATGTCCCAGTGGTAAAGCCTCACCAGCTGGAGGCCAGGGCTGTCTGGTTCTGGCCTCTTGTGGTATGTTGCTGGAAATAACACCAATGGGAATGTCCTTCCTGAGATTCCTTAGTGTATGTCCACAGCCCTTCATTTCAGAATGGTATAGGGAAAAAAAGTCCATGTGACTGGGATAAAAAATTGTCATGAAACTTGAGGATATGGACTTTCAGAGGTTTCACTGTTTCATTTACTGAAGTTAATGCTAAAATCAGCTTTTACTGAGTGGACTGGGAAATATTGCCCTTTACTTTTTCAAAAGTATATGATGACTTAGTGAAATATTTGTCCCTAGTTGCTTCTGGGGGAAAAAAAAAGAAGTGTCAGATAAAAATAAGACTTTAGGCTGGTTTAGATTTTAATGGTTGTGTTTTGAGAGGACAGTGAGAGCTGGTCTCTACTTTTATAAAAATATAGTCAAAAGCATCAGATCATGTTTAATGGAAGAACTTGTATTTTCCATGGATTTACTTTTGCTGTGATTTCTTTATTTTCCCTGTCTTCATAGCTAGAAAATTTGCCTTCATACTAATGTGTTTGTTTTTTACCATGTTCATCTCTAAGCATAACATATCTGAAGACTTTGAAAACCACAGCACTGCTAACAGATGCTCTTACTGGCAGCTTCTTCTTGTTTGCTTTCGTGCTGGCTCTGGAATAAATGGAGCTGGTCCCATATATTTAATTTTGTCTCGCATCAAAATGTAT
This sequence comes from Lophotriccus pileatus, assembly GCA_035583135.1. Lineage (NCBI taxonomy): Eukaryota > Metazoa > Chordata > Aves > Passeriformes > Tyrannidae > Lophotriccus > Lophotriccus pileatus. Next base: position 11,348,076 of record JAWWES010000168.1, on the reverse strand, counting down.
GACTGCATTTTATGATTTGTAAATTGCAACTACTTTATTTTGGGATCTAGCAGTAGCCAAGCAATCTGGTTAATTCATATCCTTTTTTTAACAAAGGGATTTTTGTTTTTAAATTATATTAAGGTGCTGGCAGCCAATGCTAGGAATGTTTTTGGAAACCTCTCTATTTCCATTTTTCCTGTTGTTGGAGCTTCTAAGACAAAGCTAGAATGTTTGGCAGTGCCAGCGAAGGTGGGAGTTTCAAGATGTTTTTATAGTTGACTAACAAATTAGTTCCCATGACTGCCACTGTGTCTCTCTGTTGAAGAAATTAACTTTAAAAATAAAGAACGTGATGAAATCTTTTCTAAACATTTTTAGGAAACAAATGTCTTGGGGTTTAAAGGACCTCGTAAAATGAGTGTTATCATACCAGGAATGAATATGGACCATGAAAGAGTTTCCATCAGGCCACGAAATGTAAGTCATACCATCAGTGAACACTAAAAATTACTTGAATTCTCTTTCAGTTGTAGTGGGGGTTTTATAAATACATTTCTGAAAGTCTAGAGGTTAATCAAATGGTATTTGAAAACTGCATAACAATAGGATGTGTGACTAGTCCTGTGACTCACAAAAGCACTACAAATAATGTATTTTGGTAACAAAAGCTACAACTAACATTTTCCAAATGGTGGAAAGGACTCGAATGCACATTCACGTTAAGATCCTCAGAGTTCTCTGTTTCGTTCATTGAAGCTGTTTTAAGGATTGAGGGTAACAGTTCAGTTTTTGGGCTAGGATTTGTGAATTTTTTCCTTCTTTTTTAATGCATTTTTTGCCATGTGACTGTGCTAAAGCGAAGTGTGTATCTGTGATGTGCGCAGGAACATGAGACGCTTCTTGCAAGATGGCAGAACAAAAACACAGAGAGTGTCATTGAGCTGCATAACAAAACACCAGTCTGGAATGATGACACTCAGTCCTATGTTTTAAATTTCCATGGTCGAGTCACACTGGCCTCGGTGAAAAACTTCCAAATTATTCATGACAATGATCGTAAGTACAGCTCTCGGTCAGCGATGTGTGGGAAGAGTACTGCATGCACAGCCTGGGAGGGCTTCTGCACCTACAGTTGTTATCTGAGCAGCTTGAATTGAAATCTATGGGTCCAGCCTAACACTACTCTGCCTTCTGGCTGTGGCATTGACTCAAGTTAGGTGTTTAAATGCTCATGCTTGCAACAGGGGATAGCTACGTGCTGTCTGAGTTTTCTCCTGTGGTTGCCCAGCTTCTGAACTGAGCAACAGTTTAGAGTCATTTCTGCTCTCAGACCAGCTGCCTCACAGTCCTGCAGTCAGCAGGACCATGGGGCAGGGTCACTCTGCTCAAGCATGTGTATCACATAATCCTTCCTTGGTTTTTTGGTTTGCTCTGGTCCCTGTACACTGCCCAGCTGGAGATAGCTGTGGTCAGACCAGTCCCATTGCACATCACCTTGCCATTACTAGTCGTCGTGGCATTAGCCCTACAAAACATTGCCAGTGTCAAAACAGCCTTTCACACTACCCCATGGTAGTGTGGGGTGCTTTCTGCCATCAATGTGCAGCTCCCTTTTTTCCTCAAGCTTGGGTACAGCTGTTGGAGCCAGGATAAAGGCAAGTGCTGGAGTGGAGCAGCGCGGCCCTACTTCATGCCCGCTTTAGGCAGGCACAGGCACTAGTGCTGGAGCCCACCAGGCTGGACCAGTGCCATGCAGACTGCAGGGAAACTGGTGAAAGTGGTTGTGCTAGTCTCTGAGAGCAACACTGAATTTGAAACACTGATATATGCATTTGCTGTATTTTATAAGGTGAAACAGGTACAGCTGCTTCTGCAATTAAACATTTCCAGCTGTGAATGAGGCTTAGATTTTCTTTTGCTGACAAGGAGTACAAAACCAAAAAAAGTTGGGAAGAATTTCTGAACATGCTATAACAGAGAGATATGATTAGGTCTAGATCATACTTATACCTGTTCTTCCCCCATTATTCTTGCTTGTCCAGTTGCCTGAAGTTAAGTGAGAATAGAATTAACTAGTTCTTGGTGCGTGTGAAATTTGGTACTAGATCTGTAGAAGAGGTTTGAACGTTCTATAAAGAAGCCATTTTCTCTCTGTGCTTGCGAAAAATACTTTTCATCTGTGTCATTCTTCTGACAGTAACCAGTCTTGCAACCCTCAATCACTCAAGCTATCCTTGCTTCTCCCTCTGCTATCAGCACACCCACTTGCATGAATAAGTGTTGGTGAAGTTTCATGAGTGAGCATGTTCCGTTTCTGTTCTGTTGAACTGGGCCAGAGGATGATGTTGAATGCATACTTTTTTAGTGAGGACTGCAGACAAAAATAATGCTCTGTCACCTTTTATGACCTCTCTTGCAGCTGACTATATAGTGATGCAGTTTGGCCGCGTGGCTGAGGATGTGTTCACCATGGACTACAACTACCCAATGTGTGCACTACAAGCCTTTGCAATTGCCCTTTCCAGTTTTGACAGCAAGCTGGCTTGTGAGTAAAGGGGCGTGGGTGAGCATCCTCCCAAAGGAAGCAGTTTGCCATATGATTCCCAATTCCTGCTGGTGTCACTTATGGTCCATAATAAAAAGGTCAGGGAAAATGCAATTGTGGAGGACTACTCTATTGCTGAAGAGAAAGTAAAAGGAATCTTCTAAAAATTCAGGACATTCAGGAAATTATATTTTCCTTTTTTTTTTTCTTTTGTTTTTTCTTTTGCCTGTCATATTTTTCTGGAAGTGACATCAAGGTTTTGTAAATACAAGTTCTATCCCATGTCCCTGGTTATGTTATGGATATGTGCCATGATGTACTGTACCGTGGCTCTAGCAGCACCATTACAGTGGTGTCTTTTTTAAATCCAGAAAGGGCGTGAACGCTCGAAAAGTTCCTTTTTACATGTAAGAATTATTCTGAGGCTGCAATCGTACCTCAAGGTTGCACTCCTACATCGACTAATCAGAGCTTCACATCATCCAGCGTTAAAAGAAAGATCAGAAAAAAAGATGCACTTTTTTTTTCTTTTTTTTTTTCATTGTGCAAGGATCTCGTGTAGTATAAAGCCAAGTGTGAAGGTTGAAAACCTATACTGGACTGAACTTGGTGCATTGCTGTTGTACATGTAGTAGGGCATGATGAATTTTAATTGCAGTAGGAGGAAATGGAGAAGTAGAAAGCACAAAACAATGTTGCACAAGTCACTTGAATTCTAAGCTGTCGTTGTGTTTTAACATCTACATGCTTTTTAATTTGTTTCAAATGAAAATGTATCTGGAGTACAGAAAAGGGAAAGAGAAACATCTAGGTACCAAGAAAGCATAATTTATGTTGAATTTGGCATTTCGTGTGCTGGGAATTTATATCCTTGTATTGCTCTGGTAATTCAAACACATATTTTGTATGAAGTGATATAAACAGTTGGATAAAGGCTCTCTGCAGCAAATCTTATTATTTTGAACAGGCTGTGTAAAGCTGAGGAAGGTAAATGGAAATATTTTATTAAATTTGTCTGTCCTTTTGAGCTTTTGCAATTTGTTGATTGCATTTTTGAACTTTCAGCAACAACCACTTTTCATATTTATTTTCCATTGTAAGAATGCTTGAAATCGATTGAAACTGTGTATGTTGTTCTCTGATGTAAATGTGCCAGCTACTGAGCTAAATCCTTCTAGGCAAATCTAGTGTATACTGCATACAAATGAGACACTGGCAGGACACAGAATACCTTAAAATAGTGTGGAATTTTTGTTTCCTTTTTTCTGATTTATCTGGAATATATAAAAAAAATACCATTTCAAAACACAAGGAAAGGAAAACCATTCTATTATCTTCTCTCCCGAACATCTCAAAAGCCTAGAGCTGCAACTGAAAGCACACTGTAAAATACCTTTAAAAATAATGGTCTTTCTGCCATTGTTCTGTACAATGTTATCCACAGTGGCACACAAAGTAATAGAATTTATATGTAATTCATCAGAAGGATATTGAAGTGTGAGTCAAGTGAAGAAGTTGTAGCGTTTTATACTGTGTGTATTCAGGTCCTCCTTTTTACTCTTTATAGACTCTTGCATTGCACAACTGAAGATTATATAATGCAAAAATGAGATCAAATCATTGTCTCATAGTTGCCAGTTTCTTTTTGATTATAAGGGACAGGCCACAAGGCTCTCCTTAAGGTTGTGCCCTTTAGACTGTTTAATTTCAACTAATAAAAAAAATATACTCTCTTTTTCACCTTCACCTTCAGGTCTCCTTCCCATTTTACAGACAAGGAAATTTCATGGAAGAGATGAAAATAAGTAATTGCTAGCATTTTTTCAAGTCTTTTAAACAATGTATGGAGAAGAGTCTGCTGGCTTTGAACAGTGTTTTGTCGAAGGACTCAGCCTGTCAAATATTATCTTTTTTTTCCCAAATCTTTTTGCAAGAAGCATTTCCATGCAATGGTGTAAAATAAAAAGACAGCTTTTGTTTGAGAGAAATGAGCAGTCAGTTCCCTCAATGAATGACCAAAGTGTTGAGTCATGAGCTGCAGTGTGATCCTTAAGCTTTGCACTTGGATGTTTTTCTCTGTAGCTGGTGGTTTCCCACCATTTCACATCCCCATCTGTTATCTCACTCTAAATTTAACAGAGAAGGCCCTTAGGCCTTTGCTTACCTCATATCAGTCTTTAAAAACTAGCTCCAGTGACAACCAGAATTTTTTGTTTAGACTACTGCAGAACGAGTCAGGAATTCCCACTGCTGGCATTTCGGTTTGATATGGATTTCAAGAACTCTGCAGCACGGGAATGGTTGAATCTGCATGGCTTTCATTCTGTGCCTTGCCAGTCATACGCTTCCTTTAAAGCCTGAGAAAGTGGCACCTGACATAGTTTTCTGCTTCTCTCTGTGCACAGCACTGTGTCAAAGGAACTAAGTGTCTTACGGTGCAAATACACAATATGCTGGCTTTTGTAGTGGAGTTTGTTTGGGAGGGGTTATTTTTAATGCAGATCGTAACAATGGTGTGACTCACATCATGACCCCGCTGGGAATTGGCATGAAAGGAAGCTCATGTGCAGTGAACTCCTGCACAAGGGTGAGAACGAGGGGCTGGGGAAAGGCAGTGAGTTCAGCTTCTTGGGACAGTTTTGCTGCCAGCACATTGTGTAACTTCACTCTCACTGCATATTCTTCCCAGCCAGGTATTTTTTTTTAACCTGTAACCATGCCAGGAGGAAAGTGGTGACTCAAATTCCCATCATCTTAACAGAATTGTACAGGCCATCAGCCAACGAGCTGCTGAGGAAAAAAACTCCCCCCCCATAAATTGAGGTCACTAGGGGGGGATGTTAACCTGGGACTAAGGAACGAGGAGCTCTCATTAAATCTGGTTCAGTTAGAATAGGATTTGTTCCTAGTGGCCTTTGCCAAAACCCTGATTCCTCACTGTTATTGAGCAAGGTACTGGGTTCTTTTGATTCACCTGACCTTCACCATCTGCTCTGGAAGCAGGTACTTCTACTTTAAAATCTGTATTATTTCTGATGGGCATTTGCTGGTGAACGTCTCTACTGCACGTCAGTGCGAGGTGATATCACAAGTTTTCCAGCACATCTCTAAATTTTGTTCTCCTAACATGGTAAAGCCTTAGCATAGAGTCATACCTGAAATTACACTGTCCTCACAAAGTTAGATTTTCTTCCACACCAGTAATAAAATCTTGGTACCAGTAAGTTTTTTCAGAGATACATGCATACTAAAGTAACCAAGGTGTAGTTAGTGGCACACTCATATTAATAACTTCTTCTGGCCCTGCATGTCAATGTGCAACAGGGCATAACCTTGTTTATTCAGTGTGACAAAGAGCATAATGGCCCTGGGCTGTGTATTTCCTTCCCATAGTCCTGGTGAGTGTTTGGATACAGTAGATATAATATTATTTAAAATCCCAGTATTGATGATTTTTTTGCATCTGCTGTTGATTTTGGCAGAGCTGTAAACAAATTCCTTGCCTGAATTGCTTATAGGCAAATACTGCATGCTTTAATGAGAGTTCTTAATCTAACTTGTCACTCTGTTTACATCAAACAGTTTCTTCCTGGCCCTTTATCTAATTTTCTTCATCTCTGATGTTCTGTTCCTTCTCATTCTCTTCACAATTCTTTTATCTGTTCTTTAAGGATGTGCAACTCAAAAGTGTTTGACAATATTATTCAGTGATCTCTCTCCATGGATGAATAATGCCTTTGGTGCACATTCAGTGATGCTCCTACAATAGAAGCCTTATCAGAGGGATGAATTTGGCCCTTTGGCTTTTCAGTAGAGTAAATTAACACATTAAAAGGTAGCAGATAAAAAAGCTTGCCTAAAATATAATCAGAATTTTTCTCAGTAAACATTCAGTAACTGGAGTTTCCAAATCATTGGTTGCAAATCAATGAGCAGAGCTGTCCACAAACCCGGAGGCAGGCTATTAGATTCCCTTTGTAGTGCTGCCTTATTTTTCCTTTTGTCAAAAGGTTGAAAGTGATTTTGTGAGCTGAAGTGTGTTGGTTGCCTATAATAGTTTGTTTTTTAGAAGCTAGACATTTTGTAGGATAATATATGGCACATAAAATAGTAGTGTCCTAGGCTACTGTTACGAATTCTGATGCTAAGAAATCTGTGAGAAGGGTTTTGTAATAATTACTGGGCAAATCTCTGGCTATTCAAGTTGCCTTACAATAGTGCTGGAGTTCCCAGCTGGCTGTCCTCCTGAGGTACTACAACTGAAGGAGCTGTAGTGAAAAGGGCTCTGTAATAAAATCTGTTGGCTGCACAATCGAAAAACATTATTGTGGAGTCAAATGACACCACTGAGTTTTATCAGTCATGGTGAACCAATGCCATCAATTCAAACTTTGAGGTTTTGCTCCCTTATGATGAACAAAGGAGGGATTTTAAACAAGCAGAGACGCCGCTGAGTCCCTAAAAGTATTGAGTGTTAGACCTACTTTTCTGCTATAAAAATCTTACCCCTACCTGAGAGCTGCCCATTAAAAAAGAAGGAAATCAATCCAGTCCTTAGTATGGAAAATCACTCCCAGTTCTTGTAGCTTACATTTTTGCAAGTTTTATTATGAATTTGTTAACTTATTAGTGATTTCACTTGGGACGCAACAAGAACTGGCAAACAAGAGTTCTTGCCCTGAAGGAATGATGAGTCTAGACCAGTATTGGAATATTTGTCTTTGTTTATTTTAATAGGACAGAACAGGGGGTTGCCTGGTGTTCCTGGCAGAGAAAGTTTCTCCTAATGTCTGGCAGGTATCAGAGGAAAGATTTTGGGTTTGATCCTATGGCATCTTAACTATCTGCCCCATACTATCCCATCACTCTCCTAAAACATCATTTGCAAGACTTTTCCTACTTTTAGAGAAGCATGTGCTCACCAGTAAATAACTTTGCTTGGCAATTAAGGACAGCACAGCAGTCACCTTTATTAGAATTACAGCCTGATAACTGAGATTTCTCAAAAGGCCTCATTTCAATTACTAGAATAAAATAGTTTTATACACATAAATCTTGCAATAGAATTAATTTAGCTGTAGTTGCAAGCTTTTCTTTTACGTGCTACTTAATGAAAACAGGTTTCTGTTGCCCCTCATGTGCAAAACTACCTTTCAGGGTTGTGCTCTGTAAGCTTTTGAAATTAATTAGGTAGACACTTTTCAGTCCTTTTTGTTGCTCACCAAGGAACTAAGAAAAGAATTTGCACAACTCTCTCAATGCTTTGGTATTTTGCTATGAACTATAGCTCAGTAGCTGATACTCACAAATGCCTGTATATTGGATGAAAATGCATTAAAACTTATTTTGTATGTTGTATTTTATTTAACTGCCTAGAAATTATAGATTCCCCTTTTTCAGTAAGGGTATGTTTGTCTATACCTTCAATGAAGAGAAGACTTGAATTAACTGGCTTTCTTGAAACTATTTAATGGAACCAGTACTCTGGTTTGCTAGATGGCTTTAGGAAGAGGATGCCATTCAGGAAAATTATGCTTACAGTTTTGAGGGAAAAAAACCCCTTTCCTATTCACATTATAATTGGATTACACAACAACACTGGAAGCTTATCATGGTTTTATTTAAGTCTGCAATGGCAGTTTGAAAATTACTCTGCCAAAAGCTTGTTAAGCACATGAACTGGAACGAAGTCCTACTTGAGAGTCAGAACCTAGCAAGTACCAGAGAATACTCATTCATCTGTTCTGGTGCTTGGGTACTGCTTGGGTGCAGAAAAAGTCCTGTAGAGTCCAAATCTGTGTTAAAATCAGCCTAGTCTTTCAGGTTGTCCAACAGCTGATACAACACAGGCCTGGGGATCAGGTCACCTGGCTGGTAATCCCAACTGACTGTCTGACTTTGTGCAAATCTTGGAACCTCCTTGTGCCTCCATTCCAACAAGTTGAATGGAAATACTAGTTTTCAGCCTGCCTATATCTGTCTCTTATCTTCTGAGAGTTTTCTCAGGAATATTTTGAGGCTGGTGGATGACAAGTGGTGTTGCCATGCTCAGAACATTATTTAATGCTCATTGAAGGAGCCTCAGTAAAAATATCAAGTTTTCTGCCACCTGTGTGGAAACCGAATAGCTAACAAATCTGTTAGGATAAAATCAGGATGCTGTTCAATTCTATGAAAATCTTGTCAGTGATTTCAGTGAGGCTTCAGTTTTTTCTACCTTGTGTCATTTTTGGTTACTGGAAGTGCAGAAAAACAGCAGGACAAACCATCTGATACACTTTTCTTCCTCACAGCAATGTGTTGTTTGTTGTGTTTTACTTTGCAGCATCAGTTGTTTTAAAACTATTATTCCTGAACACTTTGCAGAGGTTCAGTTAAAGCAACCACCTATTTATGATTTTATGTAGCAAACGGAGGCACTTGGAGATTGTGCTGCTGCAAGTTGCGTTTTTGGACTTTTGTTCGTTTGGTTTTTTTCACTTGGATGCGACTCAGTTGTTCAAAACTGTTTTTGCTGCAGACTTTGACTCTGTCACGCACATCTGATTTAAAAACAATGAGTCTCATGATTTATGAATACTTTTATACTGAAATGGGATATTTACAATGCAATGTTTCTCACATTTCACCCCATATCTGTGGCTTCCTACTGAGGCTATCCCAGTTGGCACAATGCCATTGGAAGTGTGATATAAAGTGAACTCTCTCAAAGTACCAGAATGCAACTTTTAAACATTTTTATAAATTTTAACATTAAAATCTAGCTGATTTTAATGCTTGCAGGTTGTGTGAAATTTCAAGGAGATTATTTGTTGAAAATTTTCTTTCCTTACGCTCGTTTTGAAGTTTGAGCTCTCATTTACGACGTGAGCTTCTGATCCTGCAGCTCCATCTGTGCAAGCCAAACAGAGCTTGGCCTGTGCAGACTGACAGACTTTGACTGCAGGAATCTGTCAGTGTGCTGAGGACACAGTAAGTGATGAGATTTCTGACATCCTAACAAGAGTGCCCTGCCTCATTCTCTTAGGCACTCTTGAACATCACAGAAGAAATCACGCACCTTTCCTGTTTTTTGACTCACCAAATAATAGCAGGAATATTTTCTTTCCCTTTGAACTTTAATTTTTTTTTTTTAAAGGCTGTGCCTACTGTTTTTTTGACTCACCAAATAATAGCAGGAATATTTTCTTTCCCTTTGAATTTTAAAAATTTCTTTTAAAGGCTGTGCCTACTGTCTAGGTAAGTGTAACAACATTTAGTTGTTGATGTTGATGTCTTGGAAAACTGTATCATAAGGTCACTTATTTTGCCAGTGCAGAAAATCTCATCAGTACACAAAACCAGAGTGTGTTGTGTGTCAGTGGGCTGTGGGCACTGCTCATAGGATCCTTAAGCTTGGAAAAGACCTCCAAGATCATCAAGTCCAACCTTTAGACATACTGTTAAGTTCAGTTTTCAAACAAGTTTGTGAGCTCTGGCACCTTGTTAACAGGAGGTCTTCATTCCAGTCTGAGACAGCTGAAGATAACCCGGTTATTACCATCCTGCTCTCTTCCCTAGGGAGAGTCTCCTGTCCTTGCTGGCTAGATGTTGAACTGTATTGATCCTGATGTGTCTTTAAACATTACAGCATTTTTTAGCTATTTTAAAAATGTTTTCAAAGATGTGGTTTAAGCTCAAATAAAATAGTCTTTGAAGTAGTTATAGGTGTACCAAGTTGATTTAGTTGAGAGGTAGCTGCCTTTTCCAGCCATTTCCTCAGTTGTTGTATGAGCAGTGCTTGATAGTCCTGCTGGAAAAAAACATAACATAGCTATTATAATATGCTTTCCTTGGGTTTTGCCTTATGATTCTGCTGTTTTGTGCCCCTCTTAAGTTTATTTCTAAAGGGCAGGACTTCCAGTGCTAAACACAAATAGAACAGTGTTTTCTAATAAAGTCTCTGCCTTATTTTCTGCTGTGGAGATTTACATGTGGAGATTTGGTTTTTGATACTAAAAATATGAACTTTTCATCCAAGAAAAAAACCCACAGGATTTGTAGGCAAAGTCACACTTAGTGCCATGTGCCTGGATTGACAGAGGGCTTGTTTTTGCCAACCAGGAATCCTGTTACTGGCAGAGTAGTGTGTGCCATGAAACATCCTATGATACCCTCTTGCATACTACATTTGGGACACAGTGTGAGGGCCTGGTCCAAAGATACAGCCTTCTCTCACCAAAATGACACAATGTTCCTTTCTGGGGGGCTTTCTGTTGATACTTTTATGCTTGTTGCAGTATCTTCCATCTTGGGGCCAATCTGTGATTAGGTTAATAAATGTCACCCTTAACAAATGTCCCAAAAAAACCCCAAACCAGCACTTTGGAAAGGTGCTAGTAAAGCCTCACATAAGTCTGGGATCAGCAGGTGAGTATTATTATCCTTTTAATGGCAGTGAAGTTGTGATTTGCAGTTTATAAAAGCAAGCAAACAAACAAAGCATTATTTTTTGAACCAGCACTAGAAGTAAGTTCTTAGTCCCTAAATCTGTGTTCCAGCTGTTGCTGTGGGTCACTACGAGTAGATGGAGGATCTCCATCTTGAACTTTGTCCTGAGGACTAAACTGTCTCACTTCAGTTTGGAATACTGGAAAACCAAGCCGTGTAAATACAGAATTCTCATCAGGCAATTGTTGCACTGTAATCAAGTTTCATGCAAATTAATTTATGAAGATGGCCCAGAACAAACACCAGGGTGCTGTGCAAGTGTCAGGAACTGAGAAGTTGCTCTGCAAAAAACTTAAGTCCACTGAGTTTTCTTAAGTAAAGAAAAAAAAAAAAACAACGGGGCTCTATTTAATTTCTAATTGTATTTATTTGTAGATTCAGTGTTTTATTATGTAGGCTAAAAAGATAGAATTTCTGTGTTCTGTTAATTCTAACTTCTGGTTTAAAGTAGGGCTGCAGCAGTGATGTGTACTCTTAAAAGACTTGTAGCAGTGTCATCTCAAAAAGCTGATTGTGGAATATGGCCCTTTAACTGTGATAAACTCTCAAGAGTTACTAATTTCAGTGACACCATTTTTGTTGCTTTCCTTTTCTTTAAAAAAGAAAAGCAGTGGTGTTATTCTGTCTTTTGGACTACATTGCACAAGTCCATGAGGATGAATTCCTATTTGGTATCACTTCAAATACTTGTTTGAAGGTGGTAGATGCTTTTCAGCTTCTTAGTAATCCGTGTTGCTGCAATTTCTTTGTTTTGTTTTCAGCTCCCTGATTCCTGCCCTCCCCCCACCATCTATAACCTTCTCTCATTTCAAACATGTACAGTTTTTTCCATAGGGGGGAACACTCCAGAACACTACATCAGTAAAATCTCTATAAAGTCTATGTCTGTGAATTAAAGTGTGTTAAATCCCTGCGTATATGTTCCCATTTTGAAGTAGGGTGGCCTTCAATTCCGGTTGTGTAATCCTCCACCCAGGTATTCATCACACTGTGCAGTTCAAGGTCGTTGGTGAATTTTAAAGTGCTGAACAGGTTTCTGACCAAGATATTGGAGAACATATGTAAAGGGATTCACCCTTCTGTACTCTCAGGGTGGCACTTAGAGTGTGGCATTCCTAACAGTTGGCTCCTTGAATTGCACCTGCCAAGCTCGGCACCTTCACCCTTTTGGCCACGTTTCTGTAGTCCTCTTTTCCTACTGCAGTAGTTTTCAGCACTCCCTGATTTATTGCCACCTGTATGGTGAATTTAAGCTTTCTGACAACAGTGTACTTTCTTCCTGGGTTTTTGTGGATGTCGGGGTTGGGGGGCTGTATCCTGAAAGCAGCTGCTTTACCGGTATAGCAGGGCTTGATGCTAGGGGCCTGATGTAAATGATGCCAGTGTAGCTAGGTTTATTTTTACAGTGCCCAGCAGAGGTATGCTTGTTTCTCAGAAAATAATCTTCCTTTCTCTTTTTCTTCTTCATTTATATCTGCCTGGATCTGGAGGATGACAGCCCCTCTTAGCATTCATGCAAGCAGCCACCATATCAGAAAAACACACACAACGGGTTTATTACGGACGGGTTTATCACTAAGCAGTGCAACTCTTACATGCTTACTGTCACCCTGCCCTGTAACAGTGCATGTGTTTCCCTGTGTGCTGTTTCCTACCTTGTGTGTCTGTCACCAGTCAGAGGACACGGCTGCAAAGACGTGCATGGAAGCTTAGCAAAGAAAATGCTGAACCGAAGCCATTAAAATACAGTTCTCCCAATACTGAAGAAAGAGCTCCTCCTGAAGGCAAAAATTGGGACCTGTGGTTCTTTAAGTTGTTTGAAGTTTTCACGTGTTTGCATTGCATATAAGAAGATAACATCTTTTTATTATACTTGCACTCTTTTGAGCCCTAAGCCCAGAAAAAGGCATCACAGAATCCAAGGAACGCAGTTACAGAGAAGCGATCAAAGTGCAAACAAGCTCCATTTGCAGATGTGGAGGAACTGCAGTGTGCAGAGGAGGCAGTAGGATGTGCTGGGGAATGACAGTAGGGTGATCTTTTGCTGGAGAATTGGCCACACGGCTTGGCATCGCTTAGAGTGAGTCACGGATTTCAGTGTTCACTGATACACTATGATGGTCACTGCTTGTGTTGTGTTGGTAAGAACTCTGCCCATACCATGTGTTTCTCTCCTAACCAGCCTGATTTATGTGCATTTTTCTTCATGATGACACTTCCACCCATTTATTTCTATTTCAGGCCTAATCCCAAGCCTGCTGGTGTAACTGAACATTTCTTTCTGACTTCTGTTGTGTCTCCATAATGCCACATTTCTGTGTCTCTGCCACAGTCCTGATGTCTTCTTGTCTGTCTTTGTTTAAAAGTGGGCTTAGCTGGATTGCAAAAATTGGGCATTACTGGCATGAATACTTCAGAAGGTTGGATTTGGAAAGGAGGCCAAAGTTGGCTCTTACACACATCTCATGCAGACTTGTTGACACTCAAAGGGGAATCTAGAATGTCTGTTGGTGAAAAAGCTGGCCTTTTCCATTAGAACGTGCTGTCAGATTCTATGATCTCATTACTGCAACTAAACAGGGCATTTAGAAAAACAAAACTCTGCCCATGATTTAGGGGGTAAAATAGTGGATAACTGAACCTGCACAAGAATTAGCAGATCACACAGGGAGTTTTTCTGAGAAACAAGGTCTGTAAGAAACAAACCTTTTACGTGTGAGAAAGACAAATATGTGGAGTTTATTAATTTTATTAGTAATATCTTAAAAGTATAAAAGTCTTTTACTGTGATTGAAACTAACAGTTTATTTCAAATTAAAATCCTGTGCTTGGGGACAGGAAAATCAGGTTATCTGGCAGTTATATACAAACCATAAAGGGGGCACACATACATGTCCAGTAGAGCTGGATTCTCAGTATTAGGGGTGGGCTGGGCTTAATTTATGACTTTCCCAATGTGTTCCAGAGGTACATGTGCAAATATCTGTGCACACACACACATGTGGATATAGTCCTAAAAAAAACTCCTTTGGTGATATTACTCGATCTTCTTTCCCTCTGTTCACAGTGACATATAAACCATTATATCAGTTTGCCTTGGTGTTAACTATTGCAAAACCTCTCTATAAGAGTCAATTATTTGAAACTTCTATAACAATTTTGAACAAGTGAATTTTTGTGTTTTTTCTGTTGAAAAGATTAAAAAAAGTTCTCTCTCCTGCTTTCCATGTAAGTGTCTGTACCTATTACAGAGAGCCATCTGCTCTTCCTTTGAACTGGCTTTTCAGTGGGATTGATCCATGCAGTGAGTCAATTTCTACCCTGTGATTACATGACTGGAGCTTTTGTTTCTCCTTTTTGAACAATTTCTTATATTCGAGAGTGAGGAACAAGGGAAAAAGTATCTGTGGAGCATGTTTTGTTTCACCTTTAGGAAATATCTCAGAAACTCAATAGTTTTCAAGTGGTTCATTTCTGAGAGTTCCTAGTAGACGTGGGGCTGGTTTTGTACTTCCCAACATCATCTTCATCCAACTAATGACAGTCTGAAAGATCCAGTGTTTGGGAGCAGCTGTAGAAATACCCACTTTAGAATGTGTTGTGACTATATCTGCATGTAAAGAAAAATAACCTTTGTTTCTGACATGTTTACTTAAGCTTCAAGAAGTAGAAAACATGCTACATGAATGTTTCTATCCCCAGAAAATGAAAAAGCAGTTTAATTAGGGTTTTTTTTTTTTTATTATTATTCCCACAGTAAACATTTTCTTATTCATCTCTTTGCCTTTTCTAAGTAAACCAATGATATACAGTAGAATTTGGACATGTTAAAGTCTAGATTTCCTTTATATTCTATGTGGTTTAAAGAGTGGAATATATCAAAATTGACAAAAAAATGACTTAATTGTGAGAACTAATATTTAACCAGACATGTTTTGTCATAGTGGCTGTAACACGTTATGCTTGTTTGCACACAAGACTGTCTTGGCCTGTTCCAACTGTTCAGGCATTTCCTTTTTGTTCAGACCTATAGAGACTTTTAGATAAACCTGCAAGAATGTGCTTTTACAAATTAAATTTTTTAAAGAAACTCTTTGTTATTCCGGAGTAAATGTATTTATTTACCAGTATGTGCAACGACTGATTTTTGTGCTTTCACATAATTTACCCTGCGTATGCCATAGAGGTCCCGGTGTTTATGAACACAGAACACAGAAATCTTAAACTGAATTTGTTTGAAACAACTATGTCTTTCCCTACCCAAAGTCAGAAACACCTTGATAAATTACCTACACTGAGTATGGATGTTATTTAACTCAAGGAGTTTCCAGTGCCATTTAAACTGTATTTTTACCTTGAATGCCAACAGAAATGCCGTAGGAAGTTATAGTATCAGTCCAGATTTTACCAGATCTGTAGTTATTTTTGGTCTGTAAGTTTTTCTTAAACTGTGAGCTCAAGGTCTTGAAGTGAGTACACGCTGTAGAAGTCCTCCTCTCTCCCATTTCCATGAAGAGGAAGGACAGTGAGATTCCTCAGGAACACCGGCCGACTTGTTTGCTGTCCTTTCCTGGTGTCCCTTTCCTGCTGCCTCAGTGCTCTTTGCTGTGAGAGAAACCGACTCTTTCCAGGTCTGGCTGTTATTAAGGACTGAACTTTTGGCCTGCTCATTTCTATCACTTCATGATTTTGGAATCATTCTGGAAAGTGCTCAGAAAAACCCAGGATGCAGTCCAGGTAGGACAAGAGCAAGGAACTATGCTTAGACAGGAATGATAACTGCCCAATATCAAAACTCTCCAAGCTCTATTTGTACATGGGATGCTCAGTCTGTCTGATCTGCTGTTGCATTCATTTGCTTTGAAATACGTGTTTGGTATAAAACCATTAAAAACCAGGTAATTTTCTAACTTTTACCTGAGTTCTCATGTCCAGTGTTTGTGATACATGAGGTTAGAAACTGTATTTTTATTAGGATGTTGAAGTAAATGTCATTTAAATAGAAGATTATTGGAGTGTATTGTTCTGTGGCCTCAAAGTTAAGCATAGTTTTCTTAGATGGAAAATTAAAAAATCCAACATATGGACACTAGTTCTAATGCAAAGAGTTAGGTCATACACTTCTTACATTTTTATCTGTTTTTCACATGCTATTTGTTAACTAATGCTCTTCAGAGTGTTTTTGGGACCAGCAGTGATCTTACTTCGTACTTTTTTTTCTGATCCCACGGAATGCCTGAAATGATCTGTAACCATTATCAGATATTGAAACAGAACTAAGCCCTTTTAGGGTTTTTAAAATCTAGTTTTATTAGAATGTTTAGTTTTGACAACACATGTGCTGTTTCTTTTAGCTTTAACAAAAGTATAGCCATTTAATTTGCTAGTGGGAAACATGATAAGTAAAGGAGCTTTTAATAAGCCTGACTGCTTCCACTGGGTGTCCATCTGTCTTCTATAACTTTTTTTCCAAATTCCCAGGTTTGCTGATGTTCTGACATATGATTTTGATTTACTTATTTAATAGAAGTTGAGAATCCTGACTTTGTTCAGATAAACTCTGCTTCAAATTATGAACGTTTTTTGTTAGAAGTGAACAATTAATAATTATGAAAGCTGGGCACACATGTGATGGTCCTTTTCTAAAATGCTCATCTAAGTAGACATTTCTGTTTCAGGAGGGAAAGCTGAAGCAAAGGGAGCAAAGGAAATGTTACATAAACAGGAAGAACCCCAGTTTGAAGCCTGCTGTTAAGCTGCTGCACGAGGCATGGCTGGCTGCATTCAGAGAGCACTTACTGGTAGCAGGGAGAGGCTGCCAAGGCCATCAAGACCTCAGAGCTGAGCTCTTGAGACTCTGTGACACCACACAGCCAACCTGCTGTGGTTGGTGCTGCAGCACCAACTTCTTCTGTTGGTGTTGCAAAGAAATACAAACCCCTTAGCTCTGTCACAGGTGTGGAAAGGAGTCCTAGCGAGTGGTCTCTGTGTTAGTAAAGGAGAATCATTGGTTTTTCCATTTTGTTTTTTTTTTCACTAATGCTGTGAGAGAGTTATTTCTTGACTCACCCTCCAGAGCAGTGTGTGCTTGGTGTGTCTGTGGGGACATTACCTGTGCTCAGGGGCTGGAAAAGAAATTCAGGACTTCTGCTTGTCCACCAAAAATGGCCTTTCAGTAAGGACTGTGGGAGGGTGGAAGACAGCAAGGTCAAAAAACAGACAGGAGTTAGGAATTAAAATTTTGTAACTAACTGAGAAGCTTAGTATGTAACACACAAATTAATTGCTCATACAAGGAGAATATAACTCCCAATGCCAAGTGGAACATACTGATCGATTTCAGCCCCAGGGGACAAACTGAGGTTGTCAGTCCTTGCTCCACACCACAGCCTGAGGATCTACAAATCCTTCCCACTGCTGCAGTGAGGGCCTTCATTAATACAGCCAGCTGCCTTCATTAAGCAATAACAAGTGTGTGTGTCTTCTCTTGAGGAATACACCTGGTGCAGGTAGGTGTGTGAGGCCTGAACAGGTGCTGACCCTTTGCCTAACAAAGGGCAAGCTGGACCTGCAGCGCCGGTCACCTGGGTGGTGGCTGGTCAGTCAGAAAGGCTGTAGAACCCAGTGAACAATGAGAAGATCACAGACCAAATATCACCACTGGACCAACAGACACGTGTAAAGGGCGTGAAGGGTGTCAGAGTTGAGCTGGTGAGGGAAACTTGTGTGAGTGTGGTGTGTGTAGGGAGCAAGACGGGGCACCCACAGGTTCACTGGAACCACCCACTGCGAAGGGGCTTTGGTTCAGCAGTTAAAGTCTCAGGTGGCAGGAGTGACTGCCAGAGTGGCTTCAGAGCAGTCAGACAGGAGAGTTTCCTAAACAGTTTGGCCACCCAGATGGAACCCTAGGTCACCACCTTCGGAGTCTCCCTTCTCCAAACATCCAGCTGCTGGCACTGCGTGAGTTCACCTGAGAGCTGTGGAGCAGGGAGGAACAAAAGGGTGAGTGTTAAAATTCCCTTGAGATTTAGTATAAATTATGAGGGTGGGTTTGACTCTGCCCTGTGGTGAAGCATTTTGCTCAGGATTTTGAAGATCCTGCAGGGGGTTATAATCTCTTAAAGGTGCCTGAGTTTTGAGTCCCTCGTAATGTGTAGGGGGTTAGAGTCCCTTGTAAGGCACATGTAGAAGGGGAATTCAAGTACCTTTCTTTCATGTAAAATGGGGGGTTAAGTCCCTCTCAGTGCTTGAAACAATGGGAAACAGACCCAGCACTGCAAAAGGGACACCCTTGGCTGAGGTTTTGCAAAATGGGCAGAAAATATCTGGTACAGCAGAGTTATCCAAAGAAGACCAAATAACACTGTGCCAAGAGGACTGGGCAGCTCTAACCTGGAGTGGCAGCTTGGCAGAATGGCAGCCATCACCAGGAGCTTCTGATCAATATAAATTCACTTTCCTGCAGTGATATCTGGAGATTACGTGGATTATTGGTACGTTTGGAATGATTGCACCTGGCATGTTGGGACAGTGTCGGGGCGGGTCGTCGGTCTGTGGGCCAGACCCGTAACTCGGGGACACAGGCTGGCTCTGAGGGCTGGGTTGGTCGGGCTGGGGTGTGAAGCAGGGCTGGCTCTGGATGTGGCACAGGCCCTTCCCATGTGTTGCCCCAGCTGCTGGGTGGCACACAGTGGGGTGCCTGTCCAGTGCTCTTGGGTTTGTGCCTCACAGATCAGCACATTCTCATTTTCTTGAGAATATCGGGGGATGATTTAAGGGCCTGGCTGAACATGGGGGTGAGGCTGACAGGTATCTTCCATTAGACCAGACTGTTCAAAGCCCCAGCCAACCTGACTTTGAATGTTTACAGGGATGGGGCATCCACACCTTCTCTGGGCCACCTGCTCCAGCTCCTCCCCAGCCTCATGGCCAGAGGCAGCTGCCTCAGCCTGCCCTTGTGTGCCGTGAGCCCCGACTCCTCCCCATCTCCTCACCAGGACTGAGCCCACACTGCATGCATCAGGGTCTTTCCTGGGCTGGGGAGACTGGAAGGGGACAGAGGAATCCATAGGCAGTCACCGAAGTCCCAGCCAAGAGAAGAAGAAAGCATTTTTACTGTTATTGTCTTGGTTTATTGGTTTGGGGTTTTTTAATTTATTTCCTGATTTGAAAAGAACTCCTTGTGAAGCAGCTAGAAGGGTCCTTCATGCTGAAGGCCAGCACTCCTTCCTCGCAGAACTGCTGCCTGCTGCTTCTCCAAAGGAACAGCTGTCATTATCTACACTAACTCCTAGAATGGCCTCCATAATAATTACCTGGCACATTTGGAAAGAAGAAATTCCTAGGCCTCAATGCCTTCATTATTATAATTTTTACTGAATTTAAAAAAGCTAGTCTCAAATTTTTGATGTTACAGCCTAAAACCCCCAGAACTTAAGGTGGCAGCAGCAAAGCAGGATGTGGACATGGAAACAGAAAGTTTCCAAAAAAAGCTTCCTACTTGAGGGGTCACAGGAGCACAGATGCTGTCACCAAAGAGCCAAATAAGAGAGGATGACAGCATTTTTATCCTTGTCTCGTCGTTTATTTGTCAGCGAGGAAGTTGCGGAGGTTGAGCCGCCGGTGTTCCCAGAGCTGTGCGCTGGATGTGGTCGCTTGAGTGTTGGCAATGGTTCTCAGGGTGCAAGGGCTGATGCTCCTCCTCTTCCCCCTCTTTATCCTTCTTCTCCTTCTCTTCCTCCTCCTGCACCGTCGATTGCCATGTTTCAGGCCCAGGGGAGATTTCTTCTTTGGTGGATGTGGGAAACGTCTCTTTGCAGTCCCATGTGAAGGTGGGCAGCCACCCACCTCATTGCTCCGGCTGCTCCCTGGCATGCTGATATCCCTGGGCTGCACAACATCCGCTGGTGGGGATAGAGCCAAGCTCTGCATGGCCTTGACAAGGGAAGCAAGGTCAATGACACTCTCAGGAGAGGCGTGTTCCCCCTCCTCTGCTGCCTCTGCTGCGGGGCACATGTCTTCATCTTCTGCCATCATGGCAAGTGGCCCTGTGCTCCTGTCCTGCACAAAGGTGGGTAGCTGCTGCTTCAGCTCCTCTTCCTTTCAGGTATTCATCAAGGGCCTCAGAGCTGCAGAGGCCCTGCGTTTATCGTGCCAGAGCAGTAAGGTGAGGTGACACCAGAACCAAGCCACTGTGATGTCAGTTGTGACTGGGCCGAGTGTGGCCCAGGACGTCAGAGTTTGGTTGTGATGGGCCTGTGGCCTGAAAAACGCTGAGATATTGGAGGAGGAGGCTGAGGGCTCCTCTCCTGGGGCTCACTCCCACCTGCCATGTTGCTTGCATAAGAAAGGCTGTCCCTTGGGCACAGGGACTGCCTGCCACCTCCCCTTGTGAGCCCTTCACTCCAGCAACCTCCTCATCCCATACTGGGGAACCCTCAGCAAGACAGTGGCAACAACATTCCAACAACATTCCACAGGTTTCCAGGAAGAAGGGTGGGTTCAGTCTAAGGGGCACTGTTGCTGTTCTCTGTTTTTACAGACAAACCTTAACACTGCTTTTTTTGCTTTTAATCTCTAGGGATATTTTTAATGCTCTCACATATTCTAGTCCACTTCCTGCACTCACCCGGGAGTTTCACCACACCAATGGCAAAGTTAAAGAACAGCTCACAGCACTTCAGACTTCCTCACACAACTAACACAACATGGATTAGGCCACTGTTCCTGCAACAGAGAATAACTGGGAAATGGGCTGTGGCTTGGGGTAGCATATGAGTTTTGTGGGTTGTAGTGACAACAGTTTCTTGGGTGTACAGCAGCAGTGACTGTTGAGGAAGTCATGTGTGTGGCTGTGATCTGTTCTGCTCGTCAGGTAACATTTAGGTAAAAGAAAGAAGGCATACTTTCTCCTCCAGCATCCTGTAAACTCATATTTATATATATATATACATACATATATATGGATTTGATTCATTTTCCTAACTGGTAGCACACAGATGTAGCACTGGTAGCGCTGACTTTTGAAAAAGTCAGAAGAGATATTTGGTTAACTCTGAGATGACAAAGGGCAAAACCAAGGACTATTCCTTTGGAAATGGAAAGAGTCACACATCATCTGCTTCAACATACCAGGCTTCAAAAATCAAGGACAAAGTGCTGTTGGCAACATCGTGGTAACCCACGGTAAGAGTGCATGAAACAGGGTTCCAGTTCAGGTAGGTGATGTGAGTGGTACCACGAGCATGAAATTGGTACGAGGACATGAACACAGGGAAGTCTTCATTGGGAACAAAAGCCACACAAATAACAGTTTATGATCTCTACCTTTACCATCCAGGTAACATCCACTATGTTCCCTGTCAATCAAGTCCTTTCGTGTTGCGCTTTCTCAGTGTGCCTGTTTCATCAGGATCAGTGGCTTTCTGCTCTTCTAGTGCTGCGTTTTCATTTTCTGACTCCACAGACACATCCTCTTGGGTTGTCTCTTCAGCTTCACTGCAGCTCTCAGAGTGGAATCCAGCATTCTCTGCTATGACAGCAGGATCATCCCCATAACAGCAGCAGCACTCCGCAGTGCTTTGGCTGTCATGAAGGTCCCCCTTCTCTTCACCGATGGGAGTTGCCTCATCCTTTTTCTGCATTAAATTCTGACCACCCATTCCCGTGGTGACATCAGTTAGCAGGGTTTCATCACAAAGATACTCTTCATCTTCCATGCCCTCCATTCTTTCTGCCAGCTCTTCTGGAGAGGGTTGGCTCAGGTCAGGGTAATCTACAAGGATTGTTTCCTGTTTGGGCTTGCAGCAACTGGAATTATCGTAGACAGGATAGGTCTCTTCTGGATAACCTTAGGAATAAAGTGATATGCAGCTTGAAGTATTACCAGCATTTGAAAGTAGTACTGACTTAAGTGATGAATGCAAAGTTTGATAGAACAGTTGTTTTTAGCACTGTCAGTGTGTCAACTATTTAATGCCATGTGTACATTGCCGTATTAAATCCATAGCAAGAATCTGCAAAACGTGAGTTCTTGGGAGATGATGGCAAAAAACCCCACTTATTTTCAGGGATCCAGGTTATCAACCCTGACTTTCAGGAGTGAATATCTGAGCTTTGCTGAAGGCTATGGGAAGTTAATAGGTAAAAATTGTGTGTCTTAGATCTTTAAATAGAACCTTTTTTTTTTTCTGTCTACAGGTTGACTGATTCACGTTTTGAAGACTTTTGCTATAGACAGCATTACTTAGAAAATTGGAAAACCACATATGTCAATGACTTTGTGCTTTTCATTTTAGAAACATCATCATGAGCTTCACTTTATAAACAGAGCTCAAGGCCACTGTTTATGCTTTATGTTTTGGATCATTTCTGAAAGCTTTTTAAAAAGCAAGAAATTAAGTCTGCATTTAAAATTATGGTAGTGAGCAGCTCAACTAAGGTATCTTGAAAATACATTTATATAACAGGTAAACAGCAAGGAATGGGAAGGACGTTAATATAAATAATTTTTAAAAGACAGACTTCCTGGAGTTGGCTTTTATCACACTAGAGCAAACAAAGAATGACTAATCAAAAGTAAAAACTGTAAGTTATCTAAAACATAATAATTCTGATTTCCAAGAGTTTTATGATTGTCATGAAATCCAGCACAGCGAAGTAAGGGAAAGATATAAAACCAGAGCAGCCAAGCCCCAGCAGCAGATGGAGTGTATGTGAATATTCATATGCCACTTTTGGCAGCAGATAGTGTGGTGTTTACACTAAAGGCAATGCTTGGTGCCTTAAAATCTATTTTTTTTCCATTGTGGTCGGGAAAAAAATATTCCTTTTGCAAAGGTTTAAACACTATCTTCTGGAAAGGAAGGATGAAGTTAACCAAAACTTTGAAAGTACTTGGGACTATAAGTAATCCTTATTCAATTTTTCCCGAAAGGAAAAGGGTAAGAAAAGCTCTCACCTTCCCAGTCCTCCATGTAAGGAGCTTCTTCAGCTTCCTTCTCAGGAGAGATGTCATCTATGAATTTTCCTTCTTTCATAACTCTAGTAATTTCCCGGAGTTGTTGAAGTAACATTGTTTCCTGGTCTGTTGTAATATTTTGAGTCCTGCTAGAAAATATTAGACACCAGAAGTTCAGTCCACTGTTATTACAAACTGTTAAAAGAGTTTGAACCCAACTGTTTGGTCCATCCCAGCAGCACAGTCTGAAGAAACCTGTCTGTAGCATGATCACTACTAAACATGTGCATGTGCCCTGCACTTCAGCTCAGTGTAGTTCTTCACCCCTTTATCCAGAAATCCTGCAAACTTAAACAGGTAAAGGAAGGCAGGTAAAACCAAAGTGAGAGCAAGATGAAAGTGGCACACAAGCAAGAGTTGTGGTACAAAAGACACTACAGAGATTTCTTGCCTTTATAAAAGTGTTAGGAAAGAAGTAGTGTTTGAAGCATTATAAGGAAATGTAATTCTGGACCTATGCTACATTTGTAGCTTGTGTGGGCTGATCAAAATTACTCAAACATCATTATCCTCAAGACTCTTATGGTGCCTCATTATGACCGTTCAATTTGCAAGGCCTCATTAAGAAATGTCAACTGGACAGATCATGCTGTTATTATAGAGAGTCAACAATGCTGCCCGGTGGGGAGGTGGGGGTAGAAGCAGGAAGGAAGATTTAAAAATTAAAAGAAGGTATTATATTTAGCCCTTTATGGTTAGAGAGTGGGAGAGGACTGAGATTTTTATCAGATTAAAAGCAAAATATGATTTTGACTGGTTCTACACTGCTGAGTGTAGTAATTACTACAGCTCAGGTAATATAATTATTGCTGTAACAAAAATGCTTCCAACAGATAAGATCATGTAGTCATTACACGTTATTTTCTCTGGAAAGAAAAAGGCTCCTAAAAATCTTATGGGAAAAAAAAGGAGTATTTGGAGGGTGGTGGTCTGTGCTGTACTAACTCAGTAGGTCAGAGTAAGAAAGACGTTGGCTGTCCTTAGGGGTGAAAATGGTTCTGACTGATGGTGCTTGTTTCATCCTGAGTTTCAAGTTTAAAATTATGGTATCTTGATCTTTAAGTTGTCCTTGAGCAGGTGTTTGTTCTTTGTGTAAGTGCCAGTTCAAGACTCTCAGGGGTCTGAGGCACTACTCTAGTGCTCTTTTGGATCTCGCTGTGTTTCAGTCAGGATCTGTGGCTCCTAGTTCCTTGGGGAGGGTGGGACTTGGCATGCACAGAATGCTGAACTGTAGGCAGTGTGTGAGGTCAGACAGATGATCTCTGGTGATCACTGGACTGGAGATTGGACACACACAATCCCCAAGAGTGAATGCTCAGTGAATCTTAGGGATGAAGTGGGAAGAGAGGAGTTGGAAACAGATTAATGATTTTGGCTTTGGGTGGTTAGTATCTATCTAAGCCTTGTTTCAGTTACCTGAATTCTCATAAACTTGCAGTGCTCAGCTTCAGTTTTTCCTCTTACCAGCTGCTGGGACTAGAGCAGCACTCCAGTAGGTTCTTTGTGCCACTCTACATACACAGGAATGATGGGTGACACGATGGCTACTCCACTAAAGGCTTTTGGTTCAAAGCCAAGTATCCTACTGCTGGTTGGTGCAATGGCGATGGGAGTTCTGATCCTGGGCTAGATTTTTTTGGCACAGCTGTAAACACAGGTGTCTGTAACAGAACCTAGCTCAGGAGCTCAGAAGCAGGCCTGCTGGTTTCATTAGCACCTACCCAGACTAAACTGTTTGACTGAGATCACAAGGCAAAACATCCCTTCTCTGCACTTCCCCTGAGGGGCACTTAGCCCCCCAGTTTGAGAAACTGATATCCCAACACTACAGGGAGGCTGCACTGAGTCCTGTCAAGTTGTGCTGGCAATCTGTTCCACAAAACAAGTGAAGTTGTGAGGCAGCATCTTCTCAAAAGCCTGGGTTATGCAGATGTAGAATCTGAGATGTGACTTAAAAGGCCCAAAAAAGGAATGGTTTCATCAGCTAATTGCCTTTGTTTGAAGCTGTAACAGAATTGCCAAACTAATGCTCCTTTTGCAGACAAAACTGTACCTAATTTGAATATATATCAGTTGGATGAAGACAGAGAGGCCTATCTGTTTAGCACAATGGGAAGATATGCTAGTTCAGATAATAGGATCAATCAATGCAGCTGCATCACTGCAGCACTTCATACAGGAAAATTCCTAATATGCAGGATACTGTCATTAGAAAATACTCCTGTCCTATTGCAACACAAGGTGTCTGTATTTCAGATTATTCTTCCTCCAAACACCTTGCTTAAAAGACAAATTTCCCTGTAGAGAGAGAGAAACTAAAGCTTACGTGTGATTTCCACTTCATTTAAGGCCTCTGGGAAGACTTACTGTAGGATGCTGGCAATGTGTAAGACATCTGGCTGCCCTGCATATGAGAGATTTACCAGGATATAATGTTCTTAGGAATACTAAGAGGACAACAGATGCAGAAGGTTTACAGTGTAAGAAAAGGTCATTATTTTTGCTCTCTGTAGCTCCAACACAACCATTACTTTTCATTACAACATTAATGGCAATGCTAACATTTTGTAGAGTCCCAAAGTGTTCACTAACAGGCAAAGCAAAGGTTTCTTATTCTTACTCTGAGGTAGAACATTTCCTCAAGAGGCATCATGACTGCAGTGAAAATCCATAATCTAACATGGCATCTCAGACCTGTTAACTGGTGCTTTTTTAGCTTCATGATCTTAAAATAATCATTACTGAAATGCATCTACCACCCAAAAATGGCACCCCACAGAGCCTCTTGCTCTTCCATATCACATTTGCTCAGTTTATGGTAAAAAGGAAAGTTTTTCCAACTGCCAGCCTAGTAAACAGGGCAGTATATATTATTTCTTTGAAACAGAATTTCTTTCCATGGTACAGCACTCTCTGAGAATAAGCTGTTCTTCCCAACTCATACAGATTTTGAGAACAAATTTTTTTTTTTTTGAAGAGAATACACAAAATTAGAATGTTTTTGGATTCTAAGAATCTTCACCAGGAGAAAGCCAGAATGAATCCTGGAGCAGTTCATCCAGGAGGAGAATGCTCCTGAGGTATAGTGAGAGGACACTAAGGCATAAGCTCAGACCTCAGCTCTCTGACAGGCACTGTGTGTTATGGTGATACATCGGGTTTTGTGACAGTGCAAAATATGCCCTTTGGTTTAGTTACTAATATTTTGCTTTTCCATATCTAGTCTAAAGGGACATGGTCTCATCTGGGGTCTTTCAGCATTAGTTTAAACTTGATACCAGTTATTTCTGTCTTTGACTTTTCTGTTGCAAGGATTTCTATTTAACTGCATATAAAAAAATTAAGCTCAAGTAATTTTTGCTCTCTTCCTCTTTCCTTTTTATTTAAATCTATCAATATCCAGACTGAATAAGCCTAGCTCAGTACTCTGTGCTCTAAATACACTTTCTACCATGTATTCATCCAGTATTACTGAACTTACTGAGTATCACAGTGTAGATTAAGAAAGCTTCCAAATCTGAGTGTATTTAAAAACAGCTATTTGCTCCATCTAGAGGTGCTTTCCCCTTCCTCTTCAAAGACACTACATACAAAATTCTTTATTAGATTCAGATTCTGATTTCCCCTGAGACCTTTAGATCCATGTATATAAATAGTTTGGTTGAACAAAGAAGGGAAGTTCTATTAAATAGAGGCTTTGAGCCAATAACACAAAGTGGAACAAATACTGGATCAGACCCTAAACCGATTTTCTCTGTAAAAAAATATCCTATCCTGAGAGTCAGCACAATGTCTGGGCGGCTCATAAGCCTATTTCTGTCAGCTTAAAGGTAAGCACAGAGCACTGTGTCAGCTCTCCAGAACAGAGAGGAGTAACAGTCACAGTGATATCCTTCTGTTCCACCAACAGAACCAGGTTCTCCTGCTGGAACCTGGCTCAGCACCTCGTCTGCCTGAGCTGAGTGCAGCTGCAATACAGGCCATGGCACAGAGTGGGCAAAACTACACACTCTGAAGCATAAATGAGCAAAATGTGCAAGTTCAGCACAGAGTTGTTCCTACAGAATGGGTTAAAACAGGCCTTGGCTGGCCTGAACAGCTCTTGGTTTTGATTGCAAGCTCACGTTAATATTCACGGTATTTCCATTTTCAGACACTGCAGTTATGCACTGTCCCATTGATCTGTTCTTTATACTCCTTGTGGAAAACATAGGCTTGTTTTCAGTGTTTCTTTATAATGTAGAATAGTGGTACCAGGTTTTTAGCAAACATTAATAAACATAATAAAATTTTAAATGCCAATTTTACAGCTCTTTTGTCTTTTCTATTTAGAAACTAATGCATGAATTTACTGGTTACAGGGAGGAACTAAGTTATGTAATCAGATATTATACAATTCTGCCCTTAAATATTTTATGGTTACTCTGAACAGGAATTTACATAGATTTCAATTTGGAAAAATAATCCATAGAACTGGAAAAGAATAATTCAGGGTATTACTCTGGTCACACAAGACAGGTTGTTTTATGTACTTTAAATGTAGAGGTTTTATCTTCTGTTTACACATACCTGTCTTCTTCTTCCAAATAACACACTAAAAAAGGGAAAGTTAGGGATAGTTGCTATTCTGTTTAAGGAAAATGAAGTTGGAAAAAAATATTTATTTTACATATTGATGCTGAAAAGAGAAAAACTGCAGAACAAAAAGTGTGATGTGTAAAATCAAATTTCTATCAAATTTCTACAATTTGAAGTAGCAATAAAAATGCTATATAATATAGATAATCCAAGAAAGTTTAATTTCTAATCAGAGCAAGATGTCTCCTTAAAATGCTGTGATTTGATACACACCTGTCATACATAGGTCCTACTCTGTTGATTAATTTTTCCATAGCTTCTTCTGTCTCTCTCAGTCTTTCCTGGAGTTGAGTGAGCTCATAGTCAGCTGTAAAACAAAAAAAAAACATCCCAAGATCTGTCAGTGTCAGCTTTGAAAACGTATCTGTGTCCCATTATCACAGGTAGCATATGCTGTACCAAACCAAACTGGCTGTGAGGAAACTAAAGCATTCAGCTTAGAGAGTTCTGCCTACTTTTCTGGCCTAAGAAGGTGAAGACTACTGCCAGTGGTAACAGGACACACAGAAAGCACCTTCTTTCAAATGCTCCCAAGCTGCCTCCCAGTAACTGGGTGGGCCACTGGAAATGCCCTGGAGAATGAAGTCAGGGGGGAAAAATTTTTTTGTGTGTGTTTGCTTGTTAGTTTTTTTCCCTAAGGAAACCACAGTGTTTTGCTGTCTACTCCAGAATTAACAGTTCTCGTGGGATCTCCCTCTTAGGACCTTGGGAACAGAAGCAAAAGGTCATTTGAGCATTTTCTAATGAGCCCAAGGTTTGAGAAACCAATTCTTTCTCAAAGAGAATCGAGTTCATGGGCTTGATGGCTTGATCCAGCCCTGCCCAGGTGTGCCAGGCTTACTGGGATGAACATCAGCAGTGTCCCATGGAATCTGCCTGGGGAGCAGAGCACACCATTGCCATGATTCCACTCTTTTCCAAAAACTGTGCCTATAGTACAACAGTGGACACATAGGCAGAAACACCCATTCTGGCCTTCATTTGGCCAAAAACATTTAACAGGTCAAGATGCAGCAGCATGGATGTCAACAGAAATGCTTGAGCTCCTTGTTGGGTTTTTGTAGCTTGTGCTCAAAATCCCATAACCAATATTCCACTGCCCCCCACAGCAGAACACAATGAAACCAGCCAGGGTGAGTGAAATATTCAGCTGCTACGGGCACATGTATTTAAGCAGTGCAAAGGCACAATGGAGCTCCAGCACAGTAGGAATGGAGAAATCCATCCACAAGCATCCATCTTTTAGAAAGATTTCTATTCTGCACAGATTGTCACTACTTAATGTATCACTGATGTAATTATTTTGCACGTCTGAGACTTTAAACACAGAGGAAGGGAAATTGGCAAAGAGAAAGGAAGTTACTCCCTCCAAGTCACTATATAAGTAGCCTCAGTCTTTTGATTCCTAGTCCAGTGACCTGTCCCCTGCTCTGCTACAGCTTGCCATGAATGCTTTAGGAATATAAATGAAGAGCTCTAGAGAAAGGCAGAATAATTTTCATCGCTAGTTCTTTGGCTTATAACAATGGCAAATGTTTAACTTACTGAAAACTTACTTTCTCTTACAAAGCATTAGAGAAAAAAATACAATTACCATTGCTAATAAACTGCACAAAATTGCCAGGCACAAAGCAGTACAAGTGCACTGAAAACACAATCCATAGCACTCAGTACATTAGGTATTCCTAATATGCACATTAATGTCAAGATAATTACAGCTATGTTAAGAGAATTACCTTACTGCTAGCACTTTCTGTAAAACTAAGTACTTTTCCTTCCTATTACAGTTTAGGCAGCTAAACACAACACATTTAAATACTGTTATTGTAAGTACTCTCCCAATCTTCAATAGTAAGCTTATTAATTCATCTAATAAGTGTCTGCAAATAGTTGAACCTATTCTCACTCATGTTTAGGTAATATCAAAATAACACTTCAGAATTCTATTTGTCTGCTTATTGCATGCATGAAAACTTTGCCCATTGCAAAAAAAAAAGGAAGGGATGAATTAGGGGAGTGCCTGATAAAGGCTAAGAATTCACAAATTCAAAGAAATAATAATATATCTCTGCTCTATTACCAGGCTATTACGGATTACAGAATAATTACAGATGGACATCCTATTATCCATTTTTAATCATTAGCTACACAGCTCCTCAGCAAATCCGTACAGTTAATTCAGCGAGCCTCGTGAAAAGCCGTTCCTTCCAGAGGGGCTTGGGATCAGACCACTACTGCAGAGTCTCATTAGCTGAATGAGATTAGAAAGTGACGGTGCAGTAATTCACTTTAACTCTTGCTCACTCCAACACAGAAGCTTCTGGCTTGCTCCTTATGGGGGGCAAACAGCAGCTTTACAGTGTGCCCAGAACTCAAAGAACCACGGACCATGCCAACAGCTACACACAGACGTAACTCAAAAGTCATACTCACTAATTTTCCTCTTCATGTTTCCAGGTGTAACAGCAGGGCATTTCCGCTCTGCAGGAGTAGTTCTTCCCTTGGAAGCCAGCTGGGGAGCAAAAAAAAAAGATGACTCTTATATGAAGTACCACAATAGTACTATATAAGCCCCAAAGGCAACAGGAAAAAATACAGAAAACTAAAACATGCCAGAAGGTAACCACAGAAAAGCATTCCCAGCAGCAAAACCAGACAGCCATGAAAGGTGCCTGGGAGATCTCGCCTGTTGAAAACACCTAAAAGACACTTGGAAAAAAATGATATTTTTAAGCATAGTGAAAGCATAACTCATAAAAAATAATTTCTGAATTTTCCCTTCCACTCTTCTGTGTATAGGAAGGAAGAAACCTCATTTGGGAATTATTGTGAAATGAAGGGCAGGTTCTGAAGAAACTACACGTGACCCCACTTGTCCCTCTTGCAACACTTTCTGCCATTACTCTTTCCCAACTCTGTAGCTGCAGAACAGACACTGGCTGGCTCTATATGGAACCATAGAATAATTTAGGCTGAAAAATATTTTTAAGATCATTGAATCCAACTGTAAATCTCACACTGCCAAGTCCACCACTAAACCATGTCCCCAGGTGCCACATTTACATGTCTTTTAAATACCTCCATGGATGGCCATTCAACCACTTCCCTGGGCAGTCTGTTCCAGTGCTTGACAACCCTTTCAGTGAAGAAATTTTTCCTAATATCCAATCTAAATCTTCCCTGGTGCAGCAACTTGAGGCCATTTCCTCTTGTCCTATCACTGTTACCTGGGAGAGAGACTGACCCTCACCTGACTATAATTTCCTTTCAGATAGTTATGGAGAGCCATAAGGTCGCCCCGAGTCTCTTTTTCTCCAGGCTAAACACTCCCAGCTCCCTCAGGCACTCCTTATCAGAGCTGTGCTCCAGACCTTTCCCCAGCTCTGCTGCCCTTCTCTGGACAGAAGTTGCAGGCTGTTTTTTTCATCTTCTCTGTGACTGGTTCACCCAATTCATCCTTTACTCTGTCCAGCTCAGACTCAACTCTTTGGACACTGCTCAGGCTGGATTTAGCCCCCATTCAAAGGAAAAAAGCCCCCACATTTCCACAAGTCCACTTCTCCCTCCTCCCACACAGCCGACTGTCATCACCTACATGCGAATCATGTCTGTGTAACAAAAATCTATGAGAAGTTCAAATCACACGTGAAACACTTGAGGGGAATTTTTTTAAAACTAGCTTTCAACCCGTTCCTCAGCTGGTGCATTTACAGCATGGTCAATACAATCTTACAAACTCCCACTCTCCAAAATGGTGTTGCTTTAGTTCTAAAAGGTACACAGTTACTCTAATCACTCTCTCCCACTTTAAATACATAAAGCAACATGTGACATACACGGTATGTATAATAAATAATCACAAATAAAGGAAAAGAATACTATGTGTATATTCAAAATAATTCTAACATTGTTCTAGACAAACACATTTTCAGGGGGGAAAAAATATCCTTAAAAATTTGTAAGAGGTCAGAGGCTATTGCAGGATCAGAGCAACTTGTCCCTGTGTTCTCAGCTACAGTCATTGCAACAGCAAAAACCACAGGGTACTCCAATCTTTTGACCACCGGTCAGAAGTCCAGCATAAGCATTTTCTTTGAGCACAGCTGAAAAGGAAGGAGGTACACAAATAAGAGTATAATTTCTTTTTCAAAGTCTTTTGTTATTTCCCTGACTTTTCAATCTATGTTGGTCTTACCTTAAATAAAATGTACAGGATATATAAGAAGATGCCAAATCCATATATAGGGATAATCTGCCCCACAAGACCTCTCCCAGTTCCACCAGTGCTTCCACTGCCACCTCCACCTGCCTTGGCTTTGGCAACTGCTTCAGCAAGGTGAGACCTTGGAAAGTGAGGGACAGCTCGGCCATCAGGAGTGGCGTGGGAATGCATCCTCAG
>JAWWES010000168.1:11194408-11314408 GCA_035583135.1 Lophotriccus pileatus | reverse complement strand
ATTTTGGTGAATTATTCAAAGTCTGCAATGGAAAGCACAGCATCTTATTTACAAGTCCCACTGCTCCAGCAGTAATGCCCTGTAGCACTAGGTCACTGTGGAAACGAGTGTGGTGTCATGCAGAGAGCAGTATCACTGAGGTGGGGATGAAGCAGCAGGGTAGATAAAGCTTTGTAAAACATCTTATGCAAATATCCTTTTTAAAAGAAAAAGAGATAAAGAAAGTAGAAAATAATTGTCAGAGGTGAAACTGTATTTAAAGGGAATAATTTTCTACATTATCCATAAGGCCCCATTTGTGATTTAAAAGATTCAATTCAATTAAAGATAATCAGGCCAAAGGGAGAAAAAATAGACATTTCATTATCAAAATCATTTTATAGAGGAATTTCATGTCTCCTACTTCTAAATATTCCTTGTTGATTTTTGAACTTTTATAATTATTTCCTTATTTAAAAAAAAATACTATTTGCCATAGCTTTTTAGTGTGAAGAACCCATGCAAATTACAGACAAAATTGATGGCACAGGCAACTTAAAAGCATCACATGCACAAAACTGTTAAATGCACAGTATACACAGTATATAAATGCAAATCATAACAGTTTGGATGTCACTGTCAAACGAATAAGATACCTTGTGCTATTAAAAATCCCAACAGCCCAGCATACACACCGGTAGGTGATGTGACTGGATTCCACATTTCCAGGGATGAAACAAACCACTTTCAAATGGAGACAACAACATACTCTCCATCAATAAAATCAAGTGCCACTTGTACATGAGCACAGAAAGGCACGCTGGGTCCTTGCTTGATGCACCATCCAGCTGCCAGTGCTGATGGTGTGCACTTTAACAGGACCAATTTTCCATGCTGTGGGAAGAGCACTAACTCCATTTAGCTTTGAAGGGTGCCCAGTGCTGCTCTGCTTTTGAAATCTTTCTCAGCTTCCCTGAGACAGCCCGAGGGCTGCCTTCATGCAGACCTGATTGCTTCATATGATAACTCCACCAAATATACCCTGCCTGGCTTTGCAATCTTCTACCTAAGATTTACCCAGCACATTTAATAATTTTGTCACTTTAATGCTTCAAATCAACTTTGCAAACAAGCTACAGGGCAAGCAGAGCATGTTTTGTCTAATCCCATCCCTTCAATAGCTTTAAGTCCAAAAATGAAATCATGCCCCAGCAAATACTTGTGTTGTTTAAAAGACTGTAGGTTTCTGAATGCAGATGAAGTTCTTAATGGCACTTTCACATTAGAATGACTAGAGGGTTTTTAATCTTTTAACAAAATATTAACACTCAACTGAAAAAAGGCACAAATCTTAAAAACTATAACACAACTAATACAACAGCCAACCAGATGATGATGTTCAGACCACCCAAGCATCTTTTTTCGAAGACAGCTGTTACATGTTCTACTTAATATGGCTTAGGAATTGCTACTGAGTCTAACCTTGACTATTTATAGTTATTTAAATTACTGTATGACTCAGCAACTCTTTGTCCAGGTAATATGCCTTTCTGCAACATCTGAGCAGCAGTAAAATGCTGGGACACATATGTACACATA
This sequence comes from Lophotriccus pileatus, assembly GCA_035583135.1. Taxonomy (NCBI): domain Eukaryota; kingdom Metazoa; phylum Chordata; class Aves; order Passeriformes; family Tyrannidae; genus Lophotriccus; species Lophotriccus pileatus. The sequence goes on along the minus strand of JAWWES010000168.1, from coordinate 11,312,830 downwards.
TAATAAAAAAATAAAGTCTGACATACGGAACATTGCTACATGAGGTTTGTACTTCCTTCATCAGGAGATTTATGACACATGGCTTCAGTTATAAAATGTGCATGTTTTTCAGACTCCAGAAGTGTAGGAGGAGGATTAGAGATGGGAAATGTCAGTCTGGGAAGCTGTGACTTGGACAAGATGACAACAAAGCAAAGGATACGGTTCTTGTTGCTCTTCCAATCTCAAAGGAGCAACTCCTCAGGGGCAGCCACAGTTCTGCTCATGCTCTGCCTTTTTGTTTTGGTTTCCATCTCAAAACCATGTTCACACTACTTTGGTATGGAAATGCTAAGATTTAGTGTGTTCTTTCCAAGTAAGACATTTACTGTTTCTTACTCCCAAACAAACAAAAAAACACAGCCCCAAGAACACACCAGCTTAAACTGAAAAAACACGTGATGGTGGGATCCAGAACTACCCTCCTGCCTCAGGAATGTAAATCCCAGCACTACACCCCATCTTCAAACTCTACACTGACTCCAATGAGAGATGCTTAGGTGCCACTTACATTTTCCTGGTAAAATGTTGATCATAGTGACTGAAAAAGAAAACCACCACTTTTTCAGACTGCCACAGGGATCAGAAAGGAAATACACTTTGGTGAGATTCAGAACTCAAAGATTTTGGACATTGTCCTCCCCTGCTCTGTTGGTCTTGACATTTAAAGATGTGTGCTCTAAGCAAAGCTTTTGCTAACAAGGATATGCAGGACCTCCCTTTCTGGTTGAAGCCTTCACCTCAGGACACTGGAATCAATCTTTAGCCCCTCTCAGCACTGTATGTTCATAAACTATTTATTTTCTCCCCCTCTCTATCCAATGAGATGAATTGGCCAAAGGGTTATAAAGCTGCAAGTGGCACATACAGAAACACACAAGGACTGCATGATAACATCATAACTTTATGGTGTCTAGACTGAAAATGCCCTTCCAAGTTTTCTTGCATAACCTCCATGTTTGGTATAATAGCTTAGAATAATCTACAAAGAAACTGCTTTCTTAACATTTAACATAAATTCTCTTTCAAGCCATTACAGAATTTCTACTGCTATTATTTAACACCAAGTTCTCGAACATGTCTTCCCACAGAAAGCCCAAGTAATTAATCCTTTTTATAGTTCATTTGGTTCACTGTGGAGAGATCTATTTCAGTATTATACACTATCACAAGACCTATGTTTTAAATTTTTTACATGGGCAGTCATTTATATTTTTCTCTTCTGTTTTTATTCTCATTCTGGCAATCTAACATCAAGGTGAAGTAGATTAACACTATCCATTCATTTAGTTCTTGCTCTTTTACTGGTATTTACAAAATAGTTGTAGCTCTGTTCCCAACAACACAGCTCTAGAAACCTACCCAACAAGATCAGAAAGCACGACAATTTTGAACTCCTTACTTTAAACCTCCGCACAGGTGTTTATAATGGACACAGTCAAATGCTTGAATATTTTTTAATTAAATACTGCAGGTGCAGGTTAAAACCACAAAAACTAACCCAAATGGAAAAATCATCATTTTCTTCAGGACACCTGCAGGCAACTGATGTGTGCACTGCATAAATCCAAGCTGAGCAGAGGCATTACCTGAACTGTCACGTATTTTTCTTGTAAAAGCTGATGCCACTTGATTGTTCATAAGAATGCAGACAGACTGCTACTGTCATGGACCTGTATGGTTTTCCTGAAACTACCAGCTTAGAGAGTAGCTTTACAAAATGCATGGCATGTATTTATTAACACTAGACTTAAAATGTACTTTTTAGACCGCTAGTAGCCCTTTCTTTTTCCCTCTTTTTTACAAAAGACAAAAAAATTCCAATGCCTGTCCATGAAGTAGAACTAGAAACGTGATACGTGCACAGCAAGGTCTTTAAATAAGCTTTTTCATATACATGAAACTATTACTCTGAAAAAGAACAACATTCCCATCTGGAATATAATATTAACCTCTATAATTCTATGCTCACCATTTTTCTAAAAGAGACCTCTGAAAATAGCTTTATTAGAGAAAGTGCCATTCCCATGCTTAAAGCCTGCTTCGATAAAAGGCCTTCTGGTAACAGTGAGTTCTAACAAATGGTAGTAAACTTTAAGCATGTTTTATTCAGAGACATTTTGCCCCCAAGACTACAATAAGCACTTTATTAACTTCAAGAATGACATGATTACTTTCAAGTCCCTGAAACTCCCGTCAGGTAACTGCAGTTATCAGTGCACCAAAGAGGACGACTAATGACAGAGATATGAATTGAACTGTTCAATCAAGATTTATTCTTCCAATAAAAAAATAACTTCAGGTGAAATAAAGTTTGGTCTGCAGAGCGGGTGTAATGAAATTCCTGCTATCAAATTGAAAATATGGGCTATAAACTCTCATCTGAAACTGATCAGCTGAGGTATTACATCTGCAGCCAAAGACAGGTGCTGGGGTGCAACAGGAGTGCAGGCTGAGTTCCTGCACTGCACCAGGCACACACTGACTCCTTCTGTACTCTAATTGCTGCAGGATGATGGGAACAGCATTTATACTACACAGTGATGAAGGACAGAGTATTTATGCTACCTATTTTAAGCATTTAAAATTGCTGGTGATAAGTTAGCTTATTACAGCACTGCTCAGGTATGAGCATCACTCATCAGGCAGATGTCACTGGAAATAATTTGGGGGCAAGTTGTTTTTTTTTTTTAGAGCTTATTTTTCTGTCAGCCAAAGAAAGAAGCACTGCAACATTAACTGGCAACTGTCTAGGACGGCACTGCTGCTGGAAAAGGGTGTGTCAAACTCCATTATCCGGCAACACTGCAGGATCAGTCGGGGAGTTGCACGGGGAGAGAAATTAACAGAGAGACAGGTAGCACCTCCCAGAGCATCTGCTCCCATCCCTGCTTCAGGCAGGTGACTCCACAATCCTCACCAAGCCCCTGTACTGCCTGCTGGGCCTTTGCAGGGCCCAGCATGGTGCCCTCACAGTACTGCTCTTGATGTGCTGTCAAAAACTTGGCTACCATTCCAGGTTTTCAGCGTCAGGAGATTCTGCAATGAAACTACAAATCTGTAAATCTACAGTGTTGACAAACCGATTTTCAAGTTCTTATAGGCCAAGGACACACACAGTAACCGTGGAGTGGTGGTTGTACAATGGAAATCCTACCTTTCAGTTCAAAAGAACATTGTTTTAGCAGTAACTTCAGCCTAAAGGTCCTTATAAAACCCTGGTAAATGAGATCCATGCCACTGAAGTGTGCAGACAGGGAAGAACCAAGCTGTTGGAAGGATGCACGAGATACAATCACTGAACATGTGTCCCTGTGGGACAGCATCCAGTAGAACCTGTAAGTTCTCTGCACTTCTATCGGTCTCACCTCTGGTTTGTGAGCAGCCCTGGGCAGAACTCCTGCTCTGCCAGGACCTGGGCCAGAGCACTGCCCAAAGTACCTACTTTGGTAAAGTGCCTTGGGGAAAAACAGCCACAGTAGAAGGCAATTGGCATAAAAAAGAATGGGAGATGCTTGTATGAACCCATTCCTCCAGAACTGAGGAGGGGACATGCAGAGTGGGAGGGCAGGCACGAAGGACACAGGACATCGAGGGACAGAACGAGAGCCCAAACGAGTCATCACGTAGCACAGCATGATGAGAACCTGGTGCATGAAAACAAGATGTAAAACGCTGGGAGCAGGAAACTAAGCAATGAAGGCAATTAAAACGAAACTTTATTTCGTATGCAACAACAAAAGCGTTCTGCACAGAAAATAACAAAATGAAGCTTTCAAACAAAATTGATGCGTCGCAATGAAAAAAAAAACCGCAAAGTTGCATGACTATGCCACTTTTCAGTGGCTTTAACACCCCCCGCATAAATTAAATCAGATTTTAAACATTTAAAAAAAAAAAAAAAAAAAGAGGTAAATCTCAGCGATAACAACGAATGAATCCTCTGACACTCCACACGTCCCTAAGGGAGGAGCACGGGGGAAGGGGGAACTACGCCACGTTCCCACCCCGGGCGGCGGAGCTCCCTCACGGCGCCCCCGCCCCGGGCTCACCCCGCGCAGCGGGACCGGGGCGGGGAGGGACGGCGAGGAGCGGCCTCTTACCGTCGGGCGGCGCGGGCGCTGCGTGCGGCGCGGCCCCGGGCTCCTGCCGGCCGCCGCCCCGGGGCAGGAAGGTCCGCGGCAGGAGGAGGGAGAGGCAGAGCACCAGGCAGGACACGGCGGCCACCCGGCAGCACGTCCAGCCCGCCATGGCCGCCACCGCCCTCCGCCCGCCCGAGGGCTCTGCGCACGCGCGCGCAGGCGCCCGGCGGGGGCCTGAGGGGGTCCGGGGGGTGGGATGGAGGTGTTGGGATAACGGGATGGAGGTGGTGGGATCCCTGGGTCTGGTCTGGGTTGGGTCCCTGTGGAAATGCCCCGAACCTCAGAAGAGCAGAGCAAGGCGGAGAGAGCACGGGACAAGGGAGGATGGCTTCAAAGTGGAAGAGAGCAGGTTTAGGTTAGATATTGGGGAAAAAATTCTTCGCTGTGGGGAGAGGTGAGACACTGGAACAGGTTGCCCAGTGAACCCTGGAAGTGTTCAAGGCCTGTTGGATGGGACTCTGAGCAGCCTGGTCTAAGGCAAGGTGTCCCTGTCCATGGCAGGGGGTTGGAACTAGGCAGTCTTTAAGGTCCCTTCCAACTCAAGCTATTCCATGATTCTGTGAATTTTCCTGACCCCCCATAACTGTTTCCCAGGCTCTCACCTGCCCCTTGCCTGTAGCACAGCAAACCTACTGGGGGAAAATTAAAAAAAAACGATGTACACTGCACCCTTTTTTTCACTGCAGTGCAGGATCCCAGGTGGACTCTGCTGGTGGCAGTGATGGCAGGATGGCGCAGGTGGGCACAGGGTGTCCAAAGCTCTGCGTGTCCTGCAGCAACAACATGGTCCCTGCTGCTCCCCTGGCCTGGGAAGGGGCCAGGACCTTTCCTATGGCAGGACTGCTGGTGGGGGGGCAGCTAGGCTTGCAGGGGCAGGAAGGCATCTCGGCTAAAAGCCCTGGTTTGAAGCTGAGGCTCACCTGGATTGTCCATGTGTATTTGTTTCCCCCCTTTAACACACAGGAAAAGTGTAGAAAAATACAGACCATACTTAATTCAATTGACTGCAACCTAAGACATTTAAAAATTATAAATGTGCATATATTTTCAAAAGGGAGCTTGAAATACGCATATTTCAGTGCGTTTGATTGGGTTGCTGCTGTGCAAAGTCATCTTGAAACGTCCTTCCTAGTACACTAACGCTAAAAGATCGAAGAGGGAAGGAAGTTCAGTGTTTGCACTCATGCATTTTCACCGACTTAAGCAAAATACTGCCAGTCATGTCAAATTAAATTATATGGTTTTGTATTTCCATTATATTTATATTACACTGTATTACTGTAGTTGAATTAGACTATTTTCCATGGGGTCTGGGCTGTGACTACTGAATTTAACTCACTTTACGCAAGAGCTACCCTTAATTAGACTTGAGCTGAGAGCAGAATTGCTTTGACTAACGCTGCAGACCGCTACGGCAGCAGAATACCACAGGCTCTTAAATTGCTTCAAAAAAGATATCCACTGACTGAACAGCTGGAACCAGGTGGACAGTTCCAGAAATCATTCTTACTGAGCACCTCAGCCCTGGGGAGGTGGCAGCCCCTGGCCAGGCCCACCAACCCTTAACGAACTTACTCAGCTGGGCTGTCTCCTTCCACAGCTCCTTCACCCACCACTCAGCTACCAGGTCTCAGGCTCCTCACAGTAGGATTTCTGGGAGTCCCCTCTCTGTGCCTGAAAATAAGAATTGTGGGAGCTGTTGTTTTAGTCTCTTTCCCAAACTTGTCAGCAGCTCTTGCTGCCTCCAGAGGCCAAGTTAACAGGGGCATCAAAATGAGCGTCGCCTTGATCAGAAATGTGTCATCAGTTCACTAACAACGAATAATTCCCTCTCCTCTGTCATGGACAACATGTTGTTGTTCTCTGGCAATGGATGTGCCACCACAAGCAGCAACTTTTGTCTCCTCCTTGAGGAGAAAAAGCTTTTTAGCATCATACAGCGGTGACGTGCTGCAGTTGCTTAGGACCATCATCTTCAGCGTCTGATGATGCTGAAGTTGCCCAAAGCATCAGTCTTTAAGCCAAAAGGAAAACAACTTTCTATGACCACAAGGAGAACACCACTGGCCTGGCACAGCACTCCTGGGGATCACTTTTCTTTACCCTGTAACTCTTGGGATGTGCAGGAAGGACACAGCAGCTGGGAGAGCAGCTGGTGCTCTCCCTCCTGAGCATTTCTAGGCATGAGCTGCCACTGTCAGAGCGTGGTTTCACCATTCCAAGTGTCGTCAAGCCAGTTGATCCAAAACACTTATACTTGGGGGCTTCCTTGGTGATTAGGTTTGGATAAAGCAGATTGCCTTTCCACTCTTATCTTGTTCCTAGGAAGGTCACTGGAATTAAAAATTAAATGCTTATGGCAGTTTTCTCAGTGCTTTTTCCCTGCATCATTCAAAGCCAAGAGGAATGGGGAGACCGATGCTCTACAATTAGCATTTCATGTGGAATCACCAGCTTTTGGATCCCAACGTGGTACTTGGTCCATGGCCACTCAAGAAGCCTAGAGCAGCTCAAAGCCAAAGCAAGGAACTTGATACTGGATTATGTGTAGACACTGCATAGATTCAGTCATCAAGAGCTAAGTTGAAAAAAAAATAAAAAAAGAAGACTTGATAGAACCCTTTTTTTTTTTTTCCTACAGTCAAATACAGAATTCCTGCAGGGTTCTTGGACTTCATTGTAAGGACAGATCCAGTCCTTCATCTGTGGAAGTCACAGGTGAAATTCTGGTTCAGCTTGCTGTAGAACCCAGTTCTAGTTCTAATCATAAAAAACAGTGTTGAGAACAGCATCATAACAGAGAACATCAAGAGGATGTTTTAGATGCTTTTAACTTCTGGGAAGGGAAAATACTGTTAATATATTCTGATCTGAATATGTGTTCTTCAGACCATAGCCTGAGTACCACAAACACCCTGACTGCTCACATGGGCATCACAGAGGTCGGCCTCATCCAGTGGGTTTCCCTGTATTTGGGTTGGTTTGAACTGTGTTTGCCATTATGTGTAAAGAGATGTTTTCACAGAATGGTGTTCTCATAAGTGCTAAATGTCTTCTTTGACTTCTCTTTCCAAACTGATACAAGTACAGCCTTTATAATATTCAGAAACAACACTTACATAGCAAAATACCCTCCAGCTGGTGTAATAGATATTCAGTAGGTATCAGTAGAAATCTCTAACGAATTATTTGTTTTGAACTTCTGAAAGGCAACATTAGAAACTAATTAATTTTTATTCCTATGTATTTAACCCTCGTCTCCCTCCCACTTTCCTGTCTTTCTGCTATCCCATGCTTGCCAACTTTCCCAGTTTCTCCCAACTGTGGGACAAAGTTATTTATCCAGTAAAAAAGACAATTTATCCAGTATGAATCAGAGGTGCTTCGTTTCTTTTTCCCCCTTGTTTTAATGCTTTTCCCCTAAGGATGTTTTTGGGCTAATTTATTTTGCAAGAAAGCTCAAAACCCAGCAAAGGAAAGTGTGAGTTGAAAACATTCATGCAGCTATCCACACTGGCACTATGGCCATCAAAACAACCACCCCTTTGCAAAAGCATTTGCAACTTATTTTAACTTTTTCATTTCATAAGAGAAGGGCCACCTTCAGAAGCCAGAACCTTTCACACATGTGTAGGTCAGGATTTGCATGAGCCACAGTTTATGGCCTAAGGAATACTAAACCCTGGGTTATGTAGAGCAATGTTCAACAGTTCTGAAAACCAGGAAAGGCGTGAATACTCAAGAATGATTGCTGATAACTCAGTGAGGATAAAATTAATTTGAAAGAACTTGAATTAATAATTTTAAGACTGTCTTTTTTTTTTTTTTTTTTTTTTTTTGTCTGCTCATTCTTTACTGGCCACTTATAAATTGCTATAAAAATGAACAATCTTTGATATAAATGTAAATCAGGAAGAAATTTCTTAGCTTAATCAAACTAACCATTGACACAAGAGCCTCCTCATATATCTAGGCCTTGTCAGAAGCAGTTTCTCTCACCTAATTAAGGGAGGTGTTTGTGTGCATGCTGCAAACATACTTCTCACTGCAGAGTATCTGGGTAGCAAAGGACCAAATGCTGCTGCAGAAGGTAAATGCAGACACCAGGATGAAGCCTGAGAGCTTTTTTTATGGGGAAGAATGTAATTCCTTGGTAATTCCCAAATCTGTTGATTAGCTGCAGAGCAGGCAAAAAACCCTGGCTGGGCTGCACCAGCAAAGTTCTCTGGGAAGGTCTCTAGGGTGTGTCGTGCTCTCTGTTCTGCAGTGAGGATTTTGTGCCCAGCACAAGGGCTGGCCCAGCTGCCGCTCTCGCCGCGTGCTGAGCCGGTGCTGTACCTAAGAAGCAAAAATGGGTCACATCCTCTGTGCCTTCTGTGGGTAGCCTGGAACATGGATGTGGTTTCTTGTCTTCTGTGCATGAGAAAACCTGTTTGGCATATCCTCAAGTCTTCTCCTTGCTGAGAGCTGGAGGATTTGCCCCTAACTGAATGCTGTTGACTAGAGGCTGCCTGCATGTTTTCCAACCCCGTGGTGTTCAGGTAACATCAGGTAGCAGATGGAATTGCTTACACAATGTGATCAGGAACACGTTAAAGGGGATGGCTTAACCTACGGACAAGGTGATGCCTTGCAGAGGAAAGACCCTTTCCCTGCATCTTTCTTGGTGTCATTGATCAGCAGAAAGAAAGCTCAGATGAATTCTGTGGGCCCTTCTGTCACCAAAAAAAAATAATAAGGGAAGTAGTATTCTGCTCCAATTAATTAAACAAACTGATATAAATTCCGTGCTTAAATCGTACTTTGCATATCCATAATCTCTGCACTACATTTTATGTATACTTTACCCTTGGGTAAAAATTTGTGAGCATATAAATGCTTTCTCATATAATCTTGCTAAAGCACGCTCTTCCCTATAAATATTCATACCACTGCCAAAACATTTGCAAGCTTTCCCCAAAGGTGAAATATGTGTAATGTACTTTGCCTTCTGGGTATAAATATTATCCAATACATTTTGGTTAATATGAATACACTAATTATTCTTGTAACCCTTTTTAAAAGGGTCATCCTCATGATGTGAATTTTTTAAAAATGTAATTACAGTAATTGGATACTTAATCTAATTAAAATTGGCTTTATCTTTAATGGGAATTTTTCTAAAGAGGCAGAATGACAATTGACTTTCTGATAATCACTGTTTTCTTTCAGCTAGAGGATGCATTTAGTACAGTAGGAACTAGAGAACATGGCCTCTTAACTACATGCCAGCCACCTTTAGGGCCAGTTAAACTACAATTTTATCCATTACCAGGCAAAACTTCCACTTTACTTAGAAATAAAAGTTCCTCATCCTGAATTCATTGTCACTCAAGTACAGATAATTTAGGGGGGTGTTTATCATGCTGAGTAGGATGCAAAGCATCCCTTAGAGAAGATGCTGTGTGGGGAAAGGTGTCAACCTCCCAAAGCCTGGCTCTGTTGGTGGCTGTAGGCACAGCCACACGTGGGATGAGCGCTGCTGTCTTTGAGAGGTGCACCTGGATGGACCCCAGCATGTCTGGGGGGCATGGAAATTCCCACTGACATCAACAGAACTCCAGTACAGAGGCAATTTGGATTATCTCCTGGGTTTCTAATTGAGGTCAACATTTCTACTGTGGTCTCTAGAGGCACATTCCATGCACAGTGTGACTGGGAGGACTGTTCAACAGGGGAAAATTATTTTGGGTCCACACTGCTGGCCCCAAATGCCACTTGTAGCGGGGGTATCTTTTACTGTGGAAAGCCAAGGAGAACAAGGCAATGTAAAAGCTGGGAGTTGTGTGAGAATGAGTCTGGAAAAGTGGATTCGTGTCACTACCTTCAGATACCTGTGACATAAACATTTATGTCTGTTTATAAAGCTGCTGTGCCTTTCAGGGCCTTTGCTTTACTGGAAGCCAGGTAAGAGAGAAAGACTTTCAAAGAAAATCAATCAACTGTTTTGTAGGCTCAAGTTGCCAATAGCTTGTTCTCACATGACTAAAACCAGCGATATATATTTCACAGAGGAATAAAACATTGTTTACTAAGAAGGATAATCATCTACAACTACACAGCATTTGCTAAAAAAAAAGATAAAAAAAATATGGATCGCATAGAATGGGCCAAATCATCACCTAGTGCAGAGATTTTCAGCTGATCTCAGTGTCAGCTGGGGAACAATCCAATTGTCAGAAGGGTCTTTTAGGTTTCAGCCTCACAGCCTGGTGTCTGCTGCAGCAAGAGACCCTTGCAGGATGGCTGTGGCAGAAAATCTGTGCCTGTGTCTCTGTGAGTGCTCTCTGTGCCTCTCATGTCTGCCCAACTCCTGCACCTGGGGAGTCTGCTGGAGCTGACAGACCAGAAGAACCAGACTTATATTTTCCACAGAAAGCTATTCTTTGTGCCTGGAGCTTCCGCTGAGCTCAGCCCTCCAGTAGCCCCCTCGGGCAGGCAATTGGCAACGAACAAAGAGAACAGGTTGTATTACTGTACTAATTTTTGGGTCAGGGTGAATAAATGTGTATCTACTTCTGTTGAGCATGATGTGAAGTAGCAGTGCCTGCAGAGTTCCTGAGGAAAAGGAGGATGGAGGTGATGCTGTGACTGAAACACTATGCTTCAGCATCAACCTGTACGTAGCACACATGATAGAAAAGAGGCTTCTAAGAGAGCCATTTTTGTACTGAGAAAAAAAAATCATTACTTTTGGAGTGAAATTAGCACTGATTAAAACAAGCATTTCTATTAAAAACAGGTACCAGGAAAAGCTGATCATAAAATGAGTGCGTAAGTTCAAAACAGCACCAGAAGTAGCAAGGAAGCCTCAAGCTTCATCTGAAAACTGCAGGTGGCCTCAAACAGTAGCTTTCAGCTTATTAAAAACATTTGCCATATGAGAAAAAAAAGATGCTGAGAATGCTTCTGGTTTGTGTTTTTGCTTTGAGGCCACTGTTGGCTACTCAGTACAGAATAACTGAGAGGATAATGACAAGCTAGAAAAATCTGAGCTCTTCAGAAATAAATTTCTGGAGTGCTGTAAGAATTCCTGTCCCTATTTATGAGGCCAGTTCAAACTACTCTTGCAGTTTCTCATGACTGAGGAATCTTGGCAGATGCCCATCTGAATACTTAGAAAAACAGAAGCAGTTTGGTTTCACAATCTGTCTTGGGTAAAAGCTCTGCATTGCTGATGTTGTCTCCAGATAGGCTTATTGTGAAACTAATATCAAACATTGCTCTAAGCATGAGAGAAAAGTATTGCTGGCTGAAGGGAATAAATGTGTTCAGGGAGGGAAAAGAGTCTGTTGCCTCTCTTCTCTTTGCAGACATGCAAATGTTCCTCATCTGTCAGTGGTGCAGTTGTAGGAAGAGACTGCTAAGTAATCGACTTGGCATGCACATAACCCACAATACCACAGGTAATGTTTTCTTGCCTAAGAGGAAACTTCTCTTGTCTAAGAAAAAGGTCTATGACAAGCAATGACATAAAAATCTTGCAGAGCTGATTAAATGTTTCTAAGAAACGGAAAATCCTCAACAGATCAGACATTACTTTTGCTTTGACCATAGTCAAAAGAGTGGGTGCCACTTTCCACAATCCTACTGTCCACAGAATTATTTCAGAGAGCAGTTCAACACTATGCACAGTAAGAAATGAACAGGCTGGGCAACCGAGTGATAGCGACTTCCTCTGCAGCAGCTCTGATATCTGACATGCATCACAGGCAGAAAAAAAATATGTTAATCCAATTTTTGGATGTCTCTGAGGTCAGCATCCCTGCAGCATATGGAGTGTGGTGGGAGGGGGAACTGTTCATTTGGAGCTGTGTGTGGCTGGCTGACTGAGCAGCCAACATACCTGTATTCCAGCACTGCGGAGATGGGAATGGGCCCAGCTGAGGCAGGTGTGGGAGTGATGTGCCACCATTACAGCAGAGTGATGATAATAAAACATGAATAGTTCACACATAGCTTCTACCTAGCAGAGAGACAGCAACTGTAAGTGGAATTTGGGTAAAAAAACCTCACTTGGTTTTGACTGAAAATATGAAAATATCCTGAAAACAAGGCCTGTTAAATCTGAAAGTAATTAGAATTGTATTCTAATTTGGGGGGTGTGGTGTAAAGTGCATGGTCTCATAGGTGATGTGAAAAAAGCAAGTGAGAAAGGATTTAATCTTTTGTAGTTGAATGCAAATCCATAATTTGAGGAAGCTGTAAGAAACTGTTTCTCCAGAACAAGAGCTGTCTTCTCACAGCCCTGTGGCTGTGCAAACAGAAAAGACAGGGGTGAAGTACCTGGAGGGAGATTTCAGCCCTGCTGGTGAGATTACACGGCTGAGCAACAACATGCTTCACCTGTCTGTCTCCCAAGGAAGGGCAGCCCCCCATGAGATGTGGGTGCCCATCTCCTACTCTCTCTGCAAGAGAGGCAGAGAGTCACACTCTACACTGGACAGAGCCACATCTTCATCCTCCATCGGACCTTGCACTCAGTCTGAGAAGCTGAGCCTGGGAAGAGTGTGAGTGGCTCTTATTACAGTTCCCCTTCAGGCTGAAGGTCACACATGGCAGCCTGAAGTCCAAACTGGATGGAAAACCTGGTACTGGGGCAGAGGACAACTGGGGATTTGGACAAATGTAAAATCTGAGTAAGAATATTAACGTAGCACCTAGAGCCGTGAGAGGTGTGTCTGGAGTTGGAGGAAATCCTTCAGCCACAGCCAGAACCCCTTCTTAGTAAGTTGGTAGGATGGTCAATGCTAATTATCGCAGGGTGTCTCAGGAAAGGCCAACAAAGCAGACAAAAATATACAATGCCATCTCCCTTCAGATGAAAACTGCAATACAGACCTCTTCACTGCTTAAAACCTATGATCAGAAAGCATCTGTTCCTGGGTAACAGACTGTGATAGTGCGCAATTTCTTGATGGGCAATTCATTATGTGTTTAGAGAACTTATGCTTTGTAAAGAAACACCAAACCACTGGAGCATCTAGTCATTCCCACCATCTCCCTTTGACAGGAGTAGCCTACAACCCTCCAAACACCACATCCATTCTTGCTCCTCAGCAAAATCCTGCAATAACAAACGACACAACATTTTTCTACACTGAAACCAGGCATCTGAGCAACTCCTAAAGCCTTAAATTTAAGAGCTTGTTGGCTTTTGTACTTAACCTCTCTCTTGCTCTTGAAAAGTTTCTTTCAAGGTGAAAAATTTGGAAGCACAACTTCGGTTTTTCCAGGAGATGGCAGTGCCACTACAGAAAATAGCTGAGCAGTTGCGCTCCTAAGGTGACTATTCCGTAATTTGCCAGTTTAAAACTCATATAGAACAAGTTTTGATTTTTTTTTTTAAATATATGATCAGATAATTATACTTCAATGACTGTCAAAAGCAATAATGATAGCACTCATTACAACTTTAAAGTGTGTCTGAATTCCCAAGGGCTCACAACAAGCATTAAATCATCTGAATGGAAACAGCAGACATAATTAGGCAGTAACTCATTTCTATCACATATAGTGTATGCTATAATTAATTTTCTCCTCACATGTTCACACTGGATGTTGAACTGCCCTCCTAACACCCATCTCCTCTGCCCCTGCCTGGGGCAAGGGCAGGTGTTGCAAGAGTTGCAGTATCAGGCGAGTAGAACGGTAAACCCTGGACTCAATCCGAGGAAACGCACATCTGGCAGCCCCCAGCAGATCTGAAGTATAAAGCAGGTGAATAAATATATGGAAAATTAATAAGGAACAGAGCACTGCACCAGATGCAGTGGTATGCTAACTACTTTGCTAAATAGATTGCAGTATGCTAACTAGACTGTCTAAAATATGTTCTTACTTTCATGAACTGTGTGAGCTGATGCCTTTAATTTTCAGGTTGAGCTTGATTTCTGATTATTTTTGTCACATCATATTTTCAAGGATTTTGTGTTATGATTACATGTGATTTACTAAAAATAACAGATCAATGAAAAGATGCAGAACTTGCTGTGCTTCTCTTTCCATTCACTTATTATATTTTCATAAGTCTTTCATTACAAAAAAAAAAAAAGGCCTCTATTCACACTAGAAAGGCTACCTACCAGTTCAGTGAGAAGAAGGCAAGCAAAGAGTTATTCTACACCCTGCTAACATATTCATATAAAACTCATCCAATTTTGTTAAGACCTTTTGTGGAGAATCAAAAGTTAGCTAAGATTGTATTGTAATTCCTCTTCCTGACCTGAAAGTCACACAGCTGGATTCAAGTAGGCCAGAAATATGTGCTTTATAGAAACACCTTGTGGTTGGAGGTTTTTTTGAAGCTCTGAAAGTTTATACTGCTGACCCTGCCCTCTGTACCAACAACTGAGTCTACTAGGACCTCATGGCAGAAGACAATTTGTCGCAACTGTCAAATAGCTGGCAGAAGGAAAGAACCACCTTGTTTCATCCATGTCAGCCTCTACGTTTTCCTTGTAACAGGGCAAGAGTTAGGCACTGCTCATTAGACCCCAGAGATTCTAGTTTTGTGGGACACAATCAAAATTTAAATACCCTGGAGGAAAATAATTTGCTGCTTGATCCAACGGCACCTTTTGAAGTCAGTGTAAAAATGTTCATTAGCATCAATGAGATTCAGATTAGATCCTTGTTTCATAGTCAGCAGTAATATAACATAATTGGCTGTTCAACATCATCTTTTGCAAATCATAGGAATTCGTGGGAAGCCATGTCAACAGCAATCTCAGTTATTGTAGCAGCAGCAGCAGCACCTCAATGTTCTTTACAGCCTTACAAGCACACACGCTATATCATTTGCATCCCTCCTAGATGGTGCTGAACCCTGTCCCATGCTACATGGGAACACCATTTCACTGGTGGCTGCTGGTAGAAGAGTGTATCATTTGTGGTAATGGAGATAACTAAGATACCAGAAGAAAATGAAGGTGTTGCATAATAACATATTATATATGTAAGTTTTAATTTTCAGTGTTAATGATGATGATGATGAAGTAACTGAAGTACTTTGCTTTACACACATGAGAAAAAATCAAGAAATTCATGTGTATTGTGGCAAATCTCCCCATTATTTATCCCTTTTAATTTATTGCTTAGACTTTAAAAAAACCCCCACATAAATACAGTATTTAAATAATAAATTTTCAAATGTAACATTCCACACACTAAACTCTGCATCAGATGAGTAGGACGGGTCAACACTAAGAGCTGATCAAACAGGAGCTCATGTCCTGTAGCTGAAACCCATCATGTTAGGAAGAAGGAAATCATCAGTCATACTGATTTCTGACCAAGCAGTGCTTCAACCAGCCTCATGAAGCCCATGGCACGACTCTGCACTGGTGGGTAAGAAGATGGCTAGGCAAGGCTTGAGAACTGCACGTCAGCAGAGCTACCTATGTTTATATCCACTCAGGATTCAATTCAGTGCTTAAACAAAATGCTGTCATTTAGTGCAAGCAATTGCCAACACAGGTGTCACAGACCATTTTATCCAGAAAAGTTACTCTGTACGTGTGGACAACAAATACTAAAGCACCAAAAAGGCCAAGTACGCGTGGAGTGTGGGGCATCAGAACCAGCAAAAAGAGCACAGCAGGTTTCTGTCACGTGAGAGAAACAGCCAAGTGTCGAGGGTAAAGCATTTCTCGTGCACACACCTGACAGCATGCAAATGCACAGACCATAAAACTTCAACCACACCCTGGAAGAACACCCCGACACCCCCCAAAAAAGGAAAAAAAAACAGAATTGGAAGCAAACTAGATAAATAATACTGAGAAGGTGTTTGTTGTCATCTGTTATCACCATGGTAATTTTTAGAAGTAAAGCCCTACACCTTTGAAGGCACGTGCACCTCCCACATAAGCTCAAGTGCAGCTTATTCAGGGGTGTGATTCAAATGCCATTCTTGTTATGCAAGAAACCCATGGGCAGCCCAACTCCATACAGCACATCCATCCCTCAGTGCCAGGTAGGATTAGTCACCAAGAGACAGGCAGATAGAAGAGCAGAACATTAACCAAGGTCTCATGGGACTTGTTATTTCTGGGGCAGTTATTCACTTTCCATGTGTCTTTACTGAAGTCATTCAACCTCTCTGTCTTTTATTTCTGCTTGGCTGGGCTCTTCCAATTGCTACCAGGACTTCAGCTATAGTCCCCATTTTATATGTGAAAGCTTAGTTGAAGACTCTGGGCTCACCAGAGCTCACCATCTATCAGCTGCTACTGATAGATGGTTCCTACAACTGAGGAAAAGAAGAATGACATGAGTATGTCTTGTTTTAGAAAATCCCACTCTCAGAAACTCTAAGAGGAGGAGACAGCCTCACAGAGAGCCACTGGGGCTACAACAGCACGGGGATGAAGGAAGAATCAAGGGCTTGACAAAAAAGGTAGAAGTGATAGTTTATGATTTTCAGTGATAGGCTGAGAAGACATTCAAGTTTAAATAATCTTTGGATGTGCAGCTGTAGGGACAGTTAATACAGAGTTCCCATTAAAAAATCTCTCAAGAGATCTTGTAAGATTAAATAAAATTAGCCCAAAGGCCCAAATTCTGTCTGCAAATCAGGCTTCATCCACTGAAATTAAAAAGCCCCTGAAGAATGCAAGATCAGCCCAGCCATGTGGGTTGGCATTCACCCCGTGTGTTTCTTCCCACCTGGCCCCCCGTCCCAGCACTTCCTGCCTGTCCTACCCACTCCCTTCAGCTCTGGTCCTGGCCACCAGCACAGCCCACTCTCAAGCTCGTGGTTCTGCTCATGTACACAGCTACACATTGAAAAATCCTTGGAGAAAACGCAGTCGGCCGATCCTGCAAGGACCAAGGCTGGGTGTGCCTGACACCACTCCCATGGAAAACATGGAAGGCTGGGCACCTGCCTTTTGGGTAAATATGGTTGTGAGAGCTGGGACTGTAGGCTCACACAGCAGGGACAAATGATGATAAGTGTGTACACATCTTCTGTTTCCTAACTTGTGGCAACTAAAAATTGATGTAGCTACAAAAATCAGTGCTGTCAATTTTACATTAGGTAATTTGAAATAAAAAGGGGAAGGAAAAAAAAAAAGAAAAAAAAAAAAAAGAAAGAGAAATGAAATAAAGTGGAAAAATCCCAGAGTTATTATTGAGTATGAACTGACGGTACAGGTTTCTTCACTTTCCCCCATATCATCCCTATTACATCCTAGAAGGTGGGCAGCAGAGCATCACATGGTGCCACAGCCTGTGTTACAGCTACAGCAACAAGGCTCTTCTCCTGGTGGCAGACAGATATCTGGTGGAACTGCTGCTGAACTGGGGGCAGGAGATCCGTGAGCCATGGCTTTGCAGCGTGCCCAGCTTATCTAACACAGCGGCCAAAATTTTTATGCCAGTCATTACTGCTTGCGTTTGGCAAACCCCGACACTGCCAAGTGCCTGCACCTGCAAATAATTCCCTGGGAGTCACTGGCATCGCTGGTGCAGCTTGGAGCTCAGCAGACTCTCTGCTGGTCCATTAACTCTGAGAGATGTTTATTACGGAGCTAGAATTTATTCAACCAAATCTCACAACAAATAGAAAGTATAAGATAAATATTAGGGCTGCACTTGGTAAAACAGTAAAGAATATGCTGTTTACCAGGGTAGGTCTGAATGCTGTTGAATTCGTGTCAGAAACAGTTGCAGGAGGAGACCTGACTACATGGCTACAAAGCAGTGCTTTAAGCAGACTTTTCCTCTCTGATACATAAGAATATTTCTGTGCACACCCCCCCTCCTGGTTTTTTTTCCACTTGGAAGGACTAAAAATTACTACCTTTTTCTTTTAGTAACAGATGAGTCCTCTGACAGTTTATAGGGAAGACTAGTGGTTGAAGATACCTACGTACTTTCAGACAGTAACTTGAGCCAGTCCTTTGGTGCAGACCTTTAAAATTAGGTAATGTCCAAGTCCCAGTAAAATGTTACACCAGTGGGAGTTGCTCAGCTGCGCTTAGTCACTGGAAATGCTATAACCAGTTAAAGGCTGGTTCCACGACACTTTGAGGACTAAAGCTGTAAGGCCAGATTTTAAAAGCTGTTGATGTGCCTAACTAATTTGCAGAGCACCCTGGGCCAGTCCCACACTGGCTGTCAGGCCACCTCAGTGGGGCTGTACCACTCAGGGACACCGGCGAGACTCAGCCCCCTCTCCCCCATGTCTGCCCATTTCAGGAGCACATCCCATCGCTTTTGTCCACGGGGACCAGCGGTGATAAGATGTGCCAGCACTCACGAAGCTGCAGTGATCTGAGGACAAAGCTGGGACTCTTAAACCTTCCCAAAACCCAATAAGATTTAGGCTAAGGAGGCTTGTGCGTTTGAAGACATTCAGGCGCCTCAGTCTGTCTGAGCGGCTGGTTGGGGCTTGGGTTGCAGTGCCAGTGCATGGAGCCATCCTGCTGCACTGGCACATAGTCCAAGATGTGGCATAGCTTCTCCAGGAGTGCATCTATACACATCCATCTTCAGTAAGGGACAGTTTATAGATCGAAACAGAGGGTAATGGGAGGACGGTAATTTAAATCAGAGTACTTAATTGGACGTAAGGATTCCTACCATCCTCTTAGTTTCCTAATTGCTAATATACTCAACACTGATTTTATCAATAGTCCATGATATATAAAATTACTTCATATCAGCTCATTAGTTAATTAATTATAGGAAGGACACACAACAAAGCCAAAAGCAGATCAAGGACCCAAACTTCTCCTTGAGCAAAAGGAGCAGCTTTGCCTCCAGTGCCAATTCCCACTGGGCTGTGTGATTTTCAAGATACTTATTCACAGCAATGCAACTTTGCAAAGGGCAAGTAAGAAGGAGTTGAGGCCACCATGCCAGGACCAGCCCATCTTTTCAGCTTTTTGAGACTTTAGGGGCAATTAGTTCCCGGGTGAACCCCAGCTCAGAGCTGCAGCCATCACATCTATGGCTGAGTAAGAGAAAGAACAGAATTAAAATTAATATATATATGTATGTACCATTTTTTGAACCTCCTCTAAATAGCTGAGTATGTTAAGAAGTGGGCTATAAAGTTAATTTTTCTATGAGAGTATCTCAGCTAAACCAAAGAAGAAAAGTACTAGTTACAACTACTCAGACAAGCACTCTAAGCTGGGTTTAGTGACTGCCTTCTCTATGACTGGTTTTGGTGAGAGTGAAATACCATGTATTTTCCTACATTACATGAGAATTGGGTGAAATGAATGTTTCTGATTACCCAGCCCCACAAACATAAAGTCATTTCAAGCCACCACATTTTGCTTCTAAAATAAACCTAGAAAGGGATGGCTGGCCATTTAATGTACTTTAACTGATGTGCAGTGACCCTCTACATGATCTGTCCATACCTGGAGCTCATCCTATTCATTTATGAGTAAGGATAGGTAGGACTCTTCAGTTGTTTGTTGGGTTTTGCCTTATTTTTGCCCTGGTCAAAGTGGGGCAGGAAGCAGAGGAAGGCTCCTTCTCCAATGTAGAGTTTTGGTCACCCACCAACCACCTCTTTTATTCTCCACTGAGCCAAAATTTAATTCTCTATTATTAATATCATCTACAGAGCAAAAAGATCACACTTTCTTTGCAACATTGCCAAAAGAATGGTTTCGTTTTCCTCATGTAGGATCTCTCCCTTTTACTGGGCTGGAGACCCCTCTGCCCATCCCACTCTAAGTCTTCTTCCCTTCAGTTTCTGCATGTGATATATTTATATAAAAGTATCTTTACCACTGAAGAAAATGTGATCACCCCACTAAAGTGAACAATATGAATTTTACATTTTCAGCCTTTCAATTTATTATCTACAGAGAAACCCAAACTCCAGTGTTTGCTTCATGCTGATTATCCTTCTGGGGATTAAAAAAAAAAAAAAGGCATTGATTTTTCTTTTACCCTCATTTCCCCATTGCTTCTATGCAAACAGCCTGTACACACTCTTACATGATTTTTTTTCTTGCTGCTTAAGACCAAAGTGAGGATTTTTTGCCACCACAGACTCTACAACCGCCACTGTTTGTCCCATTTCTCACTCCTGCCTCCACTTACCCCTCTGGTTTCATGTGCCGATTTATTGCTAAAGACCGTATTTTCCATTAGGGGAGAAGAAGGGAGGGAGTACCAAACAAACTCCAGTGGCTGTATTCAAAGTGTAATGCTTCTTATCACAAATAATTTAAAAAATGCAAGAACCCCAATTTGCAGCTAGGAGGCCCACTTGAGGGATCAGTTAAAATTTACTCCTTTATACGCATGCCAACTTCGACTTCAAAAAGACTTTATTCCCAAGGATAAACAACCCAATATTTGTGTAATATAATTAAGTGAAGGCATCTTTAAATGTCATACCAGCTTGTGCCATGCTTTAAATTGTTATGCATCAACAGAATTTAACGAGATGGCCAAGGATCCTGCTTCCTGCGTGAATGCGATAAGCCACAAATACTGTATAGCTCTTTAATAGATTGCCAAAATAAAGCATTTTGTATGCAAATTATTCATGGAGTGGCAAAGCTAATATAGTGCCAAAATTACGCCCACTGGTCCCCTGCAATTAGTAGTTAAGTTGAAGTATCTTCAAACTGCAGAATTTCTTTCAGTGTCTCCCAATACTTGAAACATCTTTTCATTTATGAAAATAGGAAATAACAGCTTTTATTTTCTTTTTAAGGTTTAGGGTAAGCGCGCTATAGCAGAGAAGTGGCAAGAGGGATCTAATCAGAATAATTGCACATAGGCTACCCAGGAAATGAATATGAAAGTGCAGTGACTTGCAAGAAAGTTGAAGGAGAAAGAAAAAAATTGATTTCCCCCTCCCCAGCCCATACTCCTAAATTAAAGTCTGTGAGCACTGTGAAGTTGGTCTCAAAAAGCTAAGTGGAAAAACCACAGCAAGACTAAAGGGAAAGCACAAGCATTTGCTGATGTCTGGGAAGGGCTCTTGGTGTCCACCCATGTACAGCACCTTCCAATCTCCTCCAGAAATCCTGCCCAACAAACACCCCTGTCCTGACAGCGCCAAGAGAAAACTTCCTTGGGTTGCATAAGGCAGAGGAGCCAAAACCATGAAAGGCCCACACCTGTAAACCATATAACCTATAGCTGCACTGGCAAGAAATCTCTGGAAATGTTCTTTTCCAGCAGATTCGAGGACAAGCCATCCATAACTCAGTCTCTAGTTTCAAGTTAAGTACACAAATAACCAACAGCTACATCACCTGGGAAATACTTGCAACACTCTCAGTTTTTCTTTTCAGGTAATTATATTCTGCCCTGAATATTGGTTACAGGGATCCTTTGTGAGAAACAGAAAGATGGAAAGAAAAAGGATTTCCCAGTCTCCAAATTTCCAGTGAAAAATCTCTTTCCTTCTTTTTCAGCTCTCCGAGACCATTTCTCAGACAAATGTAGGGCTGGTGAGGGACTTGTGCCAAGAGGGGAAAGCAGAATTGCTCCTTGATGGACAAGTTTTTTGAGAAACTTTAAGCTGCAAAGTATTCAGGCAACTTTTACCCTCTTTGGTGTCACTTGCAATAACGTGTGGAGATGAAGCTCGGTGAAGAAGTGGAGGGGCAGGTAGGTCCTGTAGATCAAGTCCCCTTTCTGTAGAGGTAACTCCAACTGTATTTTTCATTTACAACCTAATCATCACGAGAGTATGGTACATGCCAGGGGCCTGGGACAGTGATTTAAGGAGCCTGTGTCAAACTGCTTGGACCTAGATGGCCTTTCTAAGCTAAGCTGGAGGATTTACTGCCAGCTAAACAACAGATGTAATTTCAATCACAAACTACTCTATGAAATGTTGTGGAATACCATAAACAACGGTATTCAGTCCAGTGAACTCCAAAAGCTGTAATTTACAGCCTTCTCCAAATCTGGGGCGCAGTGGGGAGACCCAAAGCCAACAGACCCACTTCCATATTTTGATATCGAGGGAAGAAAAGTATAGCAGGCCTTACAGCAGAAAACTGCAGTCCCTTGGAAAAATAAATAAAAGCAGCTACCACCATTCATAACACAGATCTTGCATTTTGTCATTTTTTATAGCAATGCTGGTTTAAACGTGTCCTTTTTTTTTTTATAGTGATGTGGGTTTTAATGTCGGCCCCGCGGAGGCGAGCAGTGCCACAGCATCTCCGCCAGACAAGATTTGGTGGAAGGCACACTGCCCCATGTGTGCCTGGCCAACAGCAGCCCTTGTGCCATGGTGGGGACTTGCCAGATGCTATTGGTCAGGGTCCTGCACTGACAACTTGTCACTGATTCCCTTAAAAAAAACCAAAAAAAACCAAAAAACAAAAAGGCAACCAATGAAAATCAATCTTCTGATGCTCCGCTGCCTTAAATACCAGTAGAGCAAACAAACAGCCCTAAACAATACAGCAGAACCCATATATCAATTACCCTAAATGCTCAAGCATTTTTACTTCACAGCCTGCAACATCCGACTGTGGTACCCGCACCCGCTGCGCCGGGATGATAATGGTGCCGCATTGTTCCCGGGCGTCTGGCGGCCTGATAAGGGCTGCCTGTGCTCAGATGATAATGAAAGTGGGCAGACTTAACATTGTGATTGGAAAATTTCTTGGGTCTCAGAAAAAGGTTCTATTAAGCCCACTGACCCCAATTGAATATTAATTAGCTAATTAACAGATTTATTGTTCCACGCAATTTCTGGAGAGGCAATTTTTTTTCAAGTGCCATTATTTTTTTAAATTATTTTTTGCATTGTGTATAATTGAATCTTTGCAGCTGCCAGCATCTTCTGCATGATTTGGCAAAAAAAAGAAAGGAGAAGCACTTATAGCTTTCCCTTTTTTTTTTCAGACCCAAATGTTTCCAATCGCTTTAGCGAGTGTTTGGGGGCGGGGAAGGAAGGGAGGGGGAAAGAGGCAGCTGATTTATATCCCATTCTACAGATTTATTTATTCTTAAAAGCTTAACTTAAAGCTGTCCACACTTTTTTTTTTTTCCTATTATGATTCACTAGTCTGTCTTTTAGCCTCAGGTTGCTACACAGTGCACTGTTATTCCCACGAGAGACACTGAGGTCTGTGCCCTGCCTTTCTTATACATCCTTTTAGGCACTGCATATCTTTCCTCTCCTCTTCACTGTTCACTCCTGCTCTTTTCTGCCACACAGATACTTTCTGCCCAGCTGGGGAGGGCAGGGGACTTGGGCAAGCTGGGATCTGCCTATGGTGCAGGAGGGCCCCTTCCATGGACTGACATCCATGGTTCACATTTTTTTGCGGAGTATTTTTCTAAACACTGAATTATTGGTGAAGGGAGGTGAGGTGATATTTTACCATATGGATGATTTGTGACTGTTTCAAAGAAGTTTATTTGGCACAGACTGCTCCACGAGCTTCACACCAAAGTGAGCAAGAGCCTGCAGTGTTCTGTCACGTGATGCTCTTGCTGTGGTGAGAGGGTTGTTGCAAATTGCTTACAAATCATTTACTGCATCTTATCTTTTTCTAAAGAAGAAAGATGTCTTTTAAATAAACCATGGTATTTTTGCTGTCCAAAGACACTAACATAAGCACTTTTTAAAGTGCCAGTATTAAAAATACGGATTCTTTGTGGATCCACAGAAGTGCTGGCCTGCCAAATTAAGAGAGTCAAACTATGTGCACTGGGTTTCTTGACTGCTACAGGTGACACTGGTGCAAATTATGGACTACACTTGCACAGCAGCATAAAAAGCACCACTTCTGAGGGGGAGACTGACACTTTCACACCATGTCCAGAACTAAGCTGTATGACCCAGAAGCTGACAAGCCAGCAGAGGCAGTTCTGGGCCCTGGCTAAATTTGGATCCAGCTAACAGTTTTATCATGTGGAGGAGAGATGCAGGCATCTGGATGCTCTTGTCCACTGTAGAGATATTACTGAACCAAAATATTCAAATCACAGAGTTATTGGGGTTGGAAGGGACCTCTGGAGATCATCCAGTCCAACTTGCCTGACAAGGCAAGATCACCCAGAACAGATTATACAGGAATGTGTCCAGGTGGGTTCTGGATGTCTCCAGAGAGGGAGACTCCATGACCTTCCTGGGCAGCCTGTGATAGTGCTCTGCTACCCTCAGTGTAAAGAAGTTCTTCCTTGTGTTCAGGTGAAACTTCATGTGTTTTAGTTTATGGCCACTGCTCCTTGTCCAGTTGCTGGACACCACTGAAAAGAGTCTGGCCCATCCTCTTGGCACCATCTTTGAGATATTTATATGCATTAATGAGATTCCGTCTGTGTCTTCTTTCCTGTAGACTGAACATGCCCAGCTCCCTCAGTCTCTCCTCATACGAGAGGTGCTCCAGACCTCTAATCATCTTTGTGCCCCTCCTCTGGACCCTCTGCAGCAGCTCCTTGTCTTTCTTGCACTGAGGAGCCCAGAACTGGACACAGTTCAGATGTGGCCTTGCTAGGGCTGAGCAGAGGGGGAGGATCCCTTCTCTCATCCTGCTGGCCCCTGTCTTCCCAGTGCTCCCCAGGATACCCTTGGCCCTCCTGAACACAAAGGCACACTGCTGGCTCATAGTCAACTTGTCATCCACCACGACTCTCAGGTCCTTCTCAGCAGAGCTGTTCTCTAGTCAGTCATCCCCCATCTGGTGCTGGTGCTTGGGGTTATTCCTCCCCAGGTGCAGGACCCTACATTTGCCCTTTCTATCCCTTCTATCCCTTCATCCATGTTGTTTCTAAACGAGTTGAATAAGACTGGACCCAGTATTGATCCCTGGGGAGTGCCACTGACTACAGGCCTCCAACTGGACTCTACTCCTCTGATCATGACCCTCTGAGCTCTGCCATTCAGCCAGTGCTTGATCCACCTCAGTGTCCATTCATCTAACCCACATTTCCTGAACTTACATATGAGGATGTTATGGGAGGCAGTGTCAAAAGCCTTGCTGAAGTCGAGGCAGACAACATCTACTGCTCTTCCCTCATCAACACATCCTGCCATGCCATCTGGATACAGGGCCCACATTCACAGTGTTTTGCCCAGGACCTACCTCAGGTCCTCACAAGGTTGGCCTAGGTGAATCAAGACATTTTCATGAAGTGCTGCTGTCATGAACTTTTTCTTATTCAGATTTCTCTGCCTTTTTCACAGCTATTCCCAATCCTGAAATATGCTAGTCAGGGAAGTGGTGTTTAAAACCACATGATCATTTACTTAAAAATATTAGATGAAAAACTAATAAAAACACCACAAAATGCAATTTCTATTTATGTGTAAAAACATAAGGAATAAGGAAACATGAAGCTTGCTCTACATTATAGAGATATGTAAACTGTGCCAGAAAAGAGCCTGGACTAGACTCATCAAAAGGTTGGTTGATATTATTTCATATTGACTTTGACCTTCTACTCTAATGTAATTACCAGGAACAATTTAAATAACTTTCCTTTTTTTTTTTTTTTTCTTTTTTCCCCCAGAGGAAAAAAAAAGCATTTTCCATTGCTTAAAACTGGAAAACAAAATGTTTGATTGAGGTCATCTTGACATCCATTAGTGTGATAAATGAAGTGGAATTCAAGGCTGCTCCATTATCAAGGTTCATTTTCGTTGTTCAGATCTGGTTTCCCCCTCCCTTCTCCCTTCTTTTTTTCCTTTTTTAAAACAACATGGCCTCAGACTCAAGGCTGATTACAATAATTACATTTTCTCCCCATAATAGTACAAATGATTCAAAGAGTTATTCAGAATGTTTCAATGTCAGCACTTAGATAAATGCTCCTTCTTTCCCAGGGATTGCATTTTTTATGCAGAATGTTAGTTAGCAGCGGCAATAACGGTATAGCTGTCAGAAAGCCGTGAATTTACGTGCCCAGTAACTACATTCACAATTGTTTGGTACTTGGCGTGGCAACCAGACTGAATGGGATACTAGATAATTTATAACTGCTCCCCAATACAAGAAGAACAATTATATTGTGTGCAGTATAAAATGGCCATTATTTAGCTCAATTTTTAAAAATTATTTGAGCAAAATGCCTATCCTTTGCCGGGCTATTTTCTTCTTGGATCTAATTAGATACCCGAGGAATACAGGATATATAAATTTTAGCCAGCAAATATATTTATGGAATTTTAATTCGCTTCCTGTATACCTCTGCCATAAACCTTGTAAGCCTTCTTTGGAAGGTTTTTAATCTTAAAGGTAAAAAAGAAAAGTGAAAGAAGGCAAGGGTTGTACAAAAGGTAGGTGCTGTTTTTCTGATGAGCAGCCCTGTATGTCCCTCCTCTCCTACCATAAAATTACTGCTCTGTGTTTTATGAGAACAAGTTTGTTTCTGCAGATTTGACACACTGAATCTCCCAGCAGGGAAGGGCTGTGCAGAGCTTCAGAGGGGCCTCAAGTGGGCTGGGATCCATGGGACCTTTCAGCACTTGAGCTGAAACCTCCAACCCCAGTCCCAAACCTCCCCCTGGCTTTCTTAATGAGCAGGTCAGACTGCTTTGGAAGAAACCTTTTAGTCAAACTCTTCCATGTAGCAGTTCTGGCATCTCACAGACAAGAAAACAAACACCAAAGCAGTTAATAAGCTCCTGACTGCAAAGAAGATGGAAACTCCCTTTTTACAGGGAGTCACATGGAATAGACAAGGCGTAATGGCTACCAGTTATTCCTGGGGATATTCCAATTAGACACAAGAGGAAATTTTTTCACAATGAGAACAGTCGGCCTTTGGAATAATGTCCTCAGGGAAATGATGGATTCTGCAACCTTGGACGCTTTTAAGATTCAGCTGGATGGGGTGCTGGGCCACTTTTTCCAGATCGTGCTTTTGCCAAGAGAGTTGGACCAGATGATCCTTGACGTCCCCTTCTGACCTAGTATTCTATGATTCCGTGAGTCTGTGACTGCCCGCCTTCCTCTGGGGGTGATGGAGGCAGAGAGGCTCCATGGCACTCACAACACCTGCCTGTGGCCGTGGTAATCTGCAGTTCTTTGCAAAACGTGCAAATTTTGGTCTAGACTGCAAAATTAATTTCCATTCACAAGGGCATCACTTTTCCTTACTTTCTTCCAAAGTATTTTCAGGGATGAAGAAAACACATAACTGAGCGGGAGTCAGAGAGTCAGGTTTGCCCAGTTTCTATATAATTTGTACCTAAATGGCAACTCAGGTAGAGAAGGGACAGACAGATGTCAGAAACCTCAGGTTTGTTAATAACTGGGCCCGGTTTAAGACGTTGTCAAAACTTAAATTTTTCCAATTTTGAAAGGAAATTAGCCATGCTATTACCAAGATGGGCTTTCAATCAAAGTCTAAAATTAGGCTTTGTTCTCCTGAATGAAACCTTAAAATATCTGACGTATATTAATCTAATCCAGTCTGAGAGCTGGTGTCACCCATCACTGTATAGCCAGGTCACAAAACATTGCATTAACCCTTATCTTGGGAAGGAGGTCTTTCATGAAATTGCATCTGCATCCATCTAACTGAAGCAAATACAGTCACATCTGTTCTAATGGAAAAAAAAATAAATCAAGGGAACCTGGGGAGGCAGCAGGCAGGGGAACGGCTGCGGCGACGTCCCGCCAGTATTTCAGCAAGGCTGTCCTGCTGCAGCTCCCACCTGCCCTTTCCTTCACAGAGTCCAAGGGTACGGATGCAGGAGAGAGCTGGGATGAGAGGCTGTGCTGAGTGCAATTAATTTATATCTCCATTTAAATAAAACCCTCTCATAGACATAGCTTGGGAGGAGACAGCGCCACTTGGCAAACAAAATTGTATTAAGTGCACTCCACTAGAAATGTTTATACTTTGTCCCTGAGAAATGTTTATGCTGGAGTACAGTATTTAACTTATCAATTTGAAAGTGAATGACGAGGAGAGGAGTACAGAGGTTTTCTTATTTCAGAAGCATTTGTTAAGTGCCTTTCATTCGTGACAGCTCCAAAGTCAGGGTAAATCGTCTTTGCCTGGAGGAGTCCAGAGCAATGCTGAGTGTGCTCGTGGGGACACTCCAGCAAATGTACACCCAAAAATGAATGGAGCTTTGGGGAAATGTCTTCATTTCTGATTAAATATCTTTCTTCTCACTCTCTCCTGGTGCTGACTTGGCCTCAGGAGCCCAAAATTACATTAGAGCAGCTGGACCAGGGCTTAAAAGAGCATGAGATTGTACCCATGAGCATGAATTTCCAAAATTTTGGCAGCAGGGCTCTCACCGTCCCCTCAAATAAACCAGTGCCTCCACATTTTGGTCAGGAGCCAGCATCCAGCTGGGTCCATCACTAGTGAGAGTGTGCTGCTGCTGGTGCTGCACTGCTCTGCATGTTTTTGGGTCAGCCTGCACAGCCCAGCCATGGGGACCTTTCACTTGCTTTGGAGTTCCATGAAAGAGTAAGGCAGCAGTTGAACTGACTCATCTGTGCCAGTGGATCTTATCCTGGGCCAAATTAGCACAGCTGGGCCACTGGGAGCATGTATACCCAAATGCAAACCTCTCTATCCCTGGATACCATACCAGCATTTTAGTTTCCCCATCACACCCCAACATCCCTGTGAAGGACTGTACTGCCAGTCCCAGTTGCTTCTGGTTGGTATAATGAGGATGGAGGAAAGATTCACTGGAGAGGGGGAAATGGATTAAAAAAAAACAAACAAAAAAAACAAAACCAAAAAAACCCAAACCACAACAGTCCCCCCTCCCTCCCCCCCCCGCAAATCCAAAACAAAACAACTAAACAAACAAAAAAACCCACCCAAAAAAAAAACAAAAGAAGGAAAGGGAAGGAAGACTGCTCATTCTAACCATCATCCATAACATCATATTTGATCTTTACATGAGGCTCCCAGAGAGCCAAAGAGAGATGGTGTAGGTATGAATCCAGGAATAACAATGTGCACATAATAGTTCTCATCACATGATGAAGTATGACACTGACATTTTCCCAATGTATCTTCAGAGGTTAATGAGGGAAAACCTGCCTGAAGCCGACAGCCCAGAACATGTCAAATGAGAACCAGTTGTTTCTGTGGGGAGAAAAGACCCAAAAGAGAGAAATAAGAGACAGAATAAGCTGCCTTGTGCAACTATTGTGATGTTTCAGTGTCCAGTGATGAAGAGCAAAGAGGGAGGAACCCAGTGCCAGAAGGGAGGCAATGAGGGGTGTTCAGCAGCTCATGGACAAGGGGAAGAGGGAGGAAGAGGAGAAGAAAAGCCCCAAGTCCTCAGGGCAGTCTCAGCATTGCTCGTAGTGTAAAACAGGCTCTTCATTATGTCCCCAGTGTATATGCCCCTGATATTTTTTCCCCTCATCAAAAGCTTTGCTTTAGAATATACATGACCTGGGTGCCTGAATCAGCCCAGGAGCAGCAGCATTGTGATTAAAATAATAATAATAATAATAATTTTTAAAAAGCATGCATGTGGAGATGAGAAGTGTGACCTCTGAGAGACCCATAAAACTCTGCAACTCTTGGGTATGCACATTAAATGAGGTTTAAAAGCTTGTCGCCCTCTCCAGCACATGTGTCAAGACCAGAGGTGGTAGAAGATTGAAGGAGAATAATTTGTGAAGAAGGGGTGTAATTTATCAAATTCTGGGAAACTCATCACTTTGTGCTGGATGGGACCTTGCAGCAAAAATAGCCAGTAGTGACGTGAAGGTTTTAAGAGGCAGCTACTCAAAAAAATGCTCTGTATTATGCAGAAACAGGAAATATTTATAATTTTAAAATTATTTTGCCTTCCCCATTGTTCATTTGGTCTTCTCTCAATAAATGAATGAGACAAACAGAAAAGAAAAGGTCTCTGAGAAAAGCAACATGCCTTGGCCCACTGTTTCCATACAATTACATTAGTCCTATTTGATTCTGTAATATCTTCAGTCTTATCCTCCAACTGTAGTTTCCATCACATCAAACTGTTACGATGCAAACACCAAGTGGCTGGGCAGAAGGGGGGACAGTGAACCAAGTTCCTGCACAAGTATGAGTTTTTCAGCATCTAGCTGAAGAGAAAGGCCACACTCTTCACTGAGAAGACAACAATTTAAAAAAAAAGATTTCTTTAAGAGTTGATCAGATTTGAGGTGGCTCAGTTGAAGTCTTTTGGAGATGTTCAATAATTAGTTAATTATTTCATAATGAAAACTGGATGGAAAAAGGATTAATTTAGTAAAATGTGGGGGAATTTATATCTGATAGCAGTGAAGCTGTGATGCCAGACTGCATTAGTACCATCTGAGCTTCCCCAAACCATAACAGCATAAGCCAGCCTGTCCTTACAAAGTTAACAGCTGAACAATAAATGCACAAGCTCTCATTTGTGGGACAAGTGTCCCAGCTGACACACACCCTACTGAGGCCAACAGATCCACTGCCTTTGGGAGACCTTGGTCCAAAGGTCGCACTTTTTTTTCTGATGTGTTTTAGGAAAATTATACTTCCTTGTTAAGAACAGCATTCTTCACCAATACTTAGAAGTACGTATGTTAGCCTTGAACTACAGGAAGAGTCTCCTGCTAATGGCACGTGTTCCCAGGGATGAGACCTCACAGCAAAGATCAAAAGTTCGTGCGCCTCATCTGCCAATTGTTTCTGACTGACATGTGGTGAACTATGGACATGGCATAAAAGCTCTTTTCAGTGCAGAGCAGAGGTTTCACTGGCCATCCTCAGGGTTTTCCTGAGCAGTGAATCTCCCATGCACCCCAAGGTGCATGCTGTTCCTAGCCATGGCTGCTGCTGCTGCTTGAGCCATGATCTGACCCAGCCTCATTATTTATTTCAGGCTTTTTCTGTCACAAGACCAGGATGCCAAGTGCCCAAAGCAGGCCCTGACTGGGTTATGTGGGGGCTTTCTCCGAAGCCACTTAATAACTGGCTGGGAACATCAGCAACCACAGGGCTGAGCAAAGCCAGCACCCTGCATGTAAAAAGCCCCAGACCCCAAAGACAGACCATTCTCCAAGGGACCAGCACATCTCCCAGACTGTAGGGGCGAGATACATGGCTCGGCAGCAGGTAACACGTTTTGTTCCTGAGGTCCGCAGGAAGCACCACTGCTGCTGATCCCCCACACAGGCAGCTCGGCCACCGGAGCAGAGACACACGGTCAAGAGAAGAGGGAGCACTGCCTGCACTGCCCCAAGCAGAGAAAACTGGTCCTTTATAAACACTGCCTGCTCCCGAGCTGAGAAACCGCAGCATCCCTCCCGTTACCCGGAGCCAAGATTTATAAGGCAGGAGGCGGGGGAGCACAAGCACGCAGGCTTGAGCAACTGGATACCCTCGGATTTATGCTCCATTTGGGATGATAATGAGGTGGTTAATACAGAAATACAAGACAGCAATAAACCACTGACTTTTATAGATCTCTGTGTGAATCTGAATCATCATTTGGCGAGCAGGAGATGGGTGATATACAGCAGCCTGTCCCACCTCACTCCTCGCGGCTCCCTGGGAGAGCAGCAGCACAAGGGAGTCTGCAAGCACCAAGGCTGATAAATCCTGCCTGGCTGTGCAGGAACAGTGGCCACGGGACAGGATTTGGTAATGGAATATGGATCAACTAATCTCAATTAAAAGCATGGGCTTTTTTACTTTGACATGCCTTTTCCTCCACACAAGTTTTGCTCATCTTTAAAGCCTTAAATTATACTGGCAATGCACGCTGGCAGCTGAAGGCAAACTTTGTTGCTTGCTTTAATAGAGGGACTAAAACCAGCCCCTCTTCTGATGGGCAAGAAGGATCATTAAACTACCACTAAATTACCTACTTTTAGGTCACATAAAGTCATCTAAACTTCCATTAATCTGTTTACAACTTCGGAAAAAAAAAAATCACAAACCCATGGAATAGGTGTTGCAGATGCCTCAAAGTTGATAAGAGGGTTTTTGTTTTTTTTAAAAAAAGGCAACTAGATAAATTAGGGGAAGAAAAGATTCCTCTCCCTTACAATACGACTCTCCCTTGTAGCTGCCCCTGAAGCACAGACATGTGGAGGCTCAAAAAACACCTCTGGGTGCTCAGTGGTGCTGCTTCAGGGCTCATCTTGCAGATGTGCCCTTTGGCCGCTTCTGCAGACCCCTGATCCTGCTTTGGGAGAGCCATGGCTCTGTCTTGGACTAGAAAAGCTAAAAGACTTTATAAAAATATCTTCCAAAGTGAAACAGTGACTTTATGGTATCCAGCTTTAACAGAGAGCCCGATTGCTGAGAGCAGAGACTGTCAGCGGCTCCCAGCAACAGGGCCGTAAAATCACAAGCAGCTTCCAAAAGTATTTCTTTTTAGGCATGTATGTATTTTTCCGTGAGAGAGACATAGAAGCTGAAGTGATATTTCATTAAGGCAGCTGGAGCTAATCCTTCCCATCCCTATTCTTCTTGGAGGAAGTGCAGGCAGGCAGGGCTGGGCAGCAGGGTTTCTGCTACCTCCAGACCCCAAACCTGCCAGTTCCTCCAGAAGAGGAATATAAGAGGAGCTTATTTACATGTGATGGAAGAAAAAAGATAAAATACTGGAGGAAATGTTCCAGAAATGCTGAAATAGAAATGAAAGACTGAAGTAATCTACCCCTACTTTATGTAGAGGCACAGATATAAAAAAAACCTGCCGTTTTTTATTATTACTTTTATTGAGAATCCTTTTTCTTCCCAGGAAAATTGTTTATGTAGAATGTCCCAAGAAGCTTCATTTTTTATTTATATATCCATATATATGAGTGGTGGTAATTTGAAGTCCTCCAAACAATCACCTGTAAATTACAGTCTTTCTAAGCAGCAATATACATCCACAAATCAGTCCCAGGACACTGAAGCTACGTATGAAAAGATCTATTTATGTCAGTCCAGGCAGAGAAAAAATTTTCTTGGTTTTATATAAGAGAAATTTTTTATTAACATGTATAGTTAATTGGATAATAATAATTAAAAAAGAGAAAGAGCCCTTTAAAAGACCTGGGATGAATAGAAAGTTGATCTAGTGAACTCCTGAGCAGTGTGATTTACCAGGGCAGCAAACCTACTGCAGGTACAGATTTACCTGCTGCACAGCACTGAGCACAGCCCCAGGTATGGCTGCTGTGCCCCACACACGCACTGGGAGAGATGCTGAGGCACTGGGGAGGGGGCAGCCACACTACTGGGGGGTGATCTGCAACAGAGAAGTCACCAGGAGTGACTCTGCAAGAAATCTTGGCAAAACTCAGAGACAACATGAGAGGAGGCAGGCTTATGGCAGGATGCTGAGGGACAAATCCTTAATTCCACCTAATCCCAAATTCCACCTCTCAGAGCTGCAGCAAGGAAGGAAGCCCTGGACCCTACTCCTGCATCAGCCCATCCATCACCAGCCACCAGAAAAGGTGTACTGGTTTG
Organism: Lophotriccus pileatus; assembly: GCA_035583135.1. Lineage (NCBI taxonomy): Eukaryota > Metazoa > Chordata > Aves > Passeriformes > Tyrannidae > Lophotriccus > Lophotriccus pileatus. Next base: position 11,279,237 of record JAWWES010000168.1, on the reverse strand, counting down.
AGCTGTTGCTAATGGGGATAAAATCTGAGCTTATTTTGCTCACCTGGAGCACTCAGCCATCACCATCCAGCCAAGTAGGTGCTGCCCATCACACCTTCCTGCTGAATAAACACCTGCCCAAGCTGCCTCCTTGGGACCCTGATTTGGGACAGAGTGGGCATCAGTGGGCAGAGTTAGCTTTGGCCAGATCAGCCCCATCAGTGATCTGTATGCAAGCAAGGTAACAGCAATTCAAAGCACTATCTGCTTCTACCTGCAACTTTCTCATAAGGCTTTACCTCCTGCTGCCAATGCAATATTTTGGGGTTTGAGGGAAGAAAGCTTCCAGGGTGCTGCTAGATCATGTTACCAGCAACAATGGAGCCTTTCTGAGGCCTTGAGCCTCACCACTTGTAACAGCAGAGTCCAGATCATACACACACTTTTTTCTCAAATACACTTTTCCTCAAAGCAAGGCTTTGGGAGAAGCCGCTCACAAACCAGCAAATGACATCAACCAGAAGTTCCATTCAATAAGTGGCCTTTTAAGTGGCAGGAGCACTTCACAGAACACAAAACATCTATCTGCTACACTTTTCCTTCCATAAATTACACTCTTGGTTTCCCCAGTTGAACGCCAAGGAAGATGTGAAAGAGAACTAACAGTTGTATTGGGTCAAACATAAGAAAATAAGAATTACTGGAAAAATGCATCCAGGGCATTGTCTCAAACACTCAGGTGAGTTTAAACACGAGCAGTTTTTTTTCTTCATCTTCCATCAAAGAGCAAGGTTTGCCTACACAGTCTTTTGTGTTAGGTGAATATTAAGCCTGTCCACGCAAGTATTTCTGCACTGACCATACTTTCAGGGAAATGGGATGTTTCTAGGACCTTTGTCATGGCTGGGTACCAGAGTGGCAACTGGTGTGAGCCTTTGCAGTTGGCCAGGACAGCCTGAACACAGCCAGCACACACACTCTCACACACCCCAAACTGAACGGAAAGAAAGCAAACTCCATTAGTTCTGAGCACCAGCAGATTCAGGAATAGCACAGCCCCTTTGCAGACATTCAAAAACATATATTCAAACAATGTGCTTGTTGAAGAAATTATTCACTGTGAATTATTTGCTCTACTAACAAGCTGCTTTCCCTCCATGTCTCACTCTTACCTCACCTTCTACTTATGTGGGCTCCAATCAGGCCTCACTCTGCAGATGTTACCAGAATCACCCCAAATTTACAACCGCACCGGGACCAGAAGGCATCGGCAGGAGGGGCTGAGGGGAAAAGCCACTGGACCTCAGCAAGAGTGAGGACCCTCTGCCACAGTCTGGGGCCATGCCACAGGAATGCTGTCCTGGAGCAATGCCAGAGCCACCTGGTGCTGTACTCTGTCTACAGCAGTTTGATAGTGGGAAACCAGAGAGAGCATGTGCTGGGGGACATGGACATGAGGGGACAGGGGCACAGGACACTGGTGCTCAGAGCAGGTGATGATGGCCAGGAATAACCACAAAGCTGACTTTACAGCTGGTGTGCTTTTTCTTACCCCACCACAAATTCATGGCCTGCAGTATCCCCACGAGCCGGGTGGGGCATCCCCTGCAAGGGGCACTGTCCCAGAGTCCCTGTCACACCAGCGAGGCAGCACAGACACAGGTCACACACTCTATGTGCTATCTCCCCAAAACTGCCCAATGACAGTCTGCACAAGCTTTAGGCTTGAGTTTGCAACCCCTCTCCCACACTGCTGGCCAAAATCAGAGCAGAGCTGACACATTCTGATCCTGGGGAAAGTATGCCCAACAAAAAAGGGCCCTCCCTGCTGTACACGGGGGACAGGGAGGGGACAGCAAATACCATCAGGGTTTGAAGGCTTCAATAATTCAAAGGTTTTTTGATCTTGCAATAATCCCTTTGCACAGTACCACTTAGAACAGACTTTGATTAAGGGATATCTTGTTAACTGATGTTTAAAAGGGGGAGGGTTTTTTTGTAGTTTTTGCCTTTTTAAGAAGGATTTAATGTTTGTGCTGTCCTCAGGCTGCCAGGGTGCTGTGACACTGCTGGGCATCACGGCAGCCTGGTAAGTGCCAAGCTCCTGGCCATTAATTGCCCAATGGGTCTCGGTCCTCCAGCTCCTTCCCCCCTCCCAGCTCCAGACATTGATGAATTTTAAGCTAAAAGACCAGACGAATTTATTATCTTCCATTAGTCTAACACAATAAAATTTATTTTTAAACAGCTTCACTCATGCAAAAGCATCCCAAAATGATTCACGGCAGATGACAGACTCTGCATGCAAATCCAGGCAGTTTATACCCTCCTGCACGATGCAGCACGAGTTTATCCACTGGCTGGAACCGCAACCAGGAGGATTTAATTATCCACAAAATGGCACCATTGAACTCTGTCCCACAGAACATTCAATCAGAACAAGGTAAAGATGGGCAATGACGGGCACAGGCAGGACCAGGGGACAGACTGAAGTGGATTAAAACACAAAAGGAAGGTTGAGCAAATCACACTGCAAATAAAGATGCTCGAGAACTTGGGAGGAGAGGGAGAAGCAGAAAGAGCAAGCAAGGCCCCTGTGCAGGAACAGTAGCACAGAAAGCAGGAGCAGGGAATATGTAGGAGCAGGGAGCTGACCCAGGACTTGGAGAATGAGAGAAATATAGTGACTTGACAGGCAATGAACCTATTTGTATCAGTTCAAGATCTACTCTGGTGCCACTTTTACAACTGCTCAACAAGCAATTCCCAAAAGACACACAAGGTTTTTTTGCCAAGCTTCCCCCTTAGTTATGGTCAACAAAGATTTACTTAAATGATGGAGGTTAAAAACTCTCACCACAACAGCCTGACTCAGTCTCTTTCCCTCAGCCCACATCCCCAGCAGGACAGGGGCAATTTTGTGGGACCTCTATGATCAAGCAAGAGTGTCACTCCCTCCCACAGCACAGACTTCTTCAACCAAAGCCATTTGACTTAACCAGTGATTCTTTCCTTACATACCATTGCAGCTCTTAGCAAGAAATCAGAACAACACAGCACCATCACTTATCACATGCCCACCTCACCCTCCTCACGAGGCTCAACCAGATGCATTGCAAACACCTCCTGCTCTTTCTCCGACCCAAAAAAAAGCCCAGAAAAACACACTGCCATACCTGTTCCAGCCGTGTTCTCCCAGTCTCTCATCCCAATCCAGCTCCCCCATCACCTGCAGATGATCCTGATCATCTTGCTGCAAACAACTTGCAGCTGTTCCAGCACAACCCCCTGGGACAATTAAAGAGACAGAACAAGGACCTGTTGGAAGCAGCGTGTCAGAAACCTACCTTTCCGCACCCCCACCCCACCAAGGAGGGCTTCTGTTTAATTCCCCCAGGCTGCTGCCTCTCTACAAATAAATGAATAAATACAGTTCAAGGATCATAACTTTCACAAAACCTCATCACGAAGACCCACTAGGGACCAGAAGCATGTGGGCTGTCACACCAGTGGAGCTGGTCACCTGCTGGAAATGAAAACTGACGTGATGGTGGGGCACTGGCCTGTGGCAGTCACACCACAGAGCTCTGTCCATGGACACATGAGCCAGGAGGGGATCGTCCCCACCGCACCTCACCTTCATGCCATGGCCCTGCGACCTCCAGCATGTTCCAGCGAGGGTCAAGCATGTACCTGTGAGGACTCTCTTGCCCTCACTGGTGTTTCAGTGCGCCTCACAGGGGGGCTGTTAGGGTTTTCATCAAGCTCAAGTGAGATGCTTAGTAGTTTTTCAGGATTTGGTACTTCCCAATGTTGCACAGCAATGCAGTAATCATAGTGCTTCAGCTATTTCTGAAAAGGACAGTGGCTCTGCGAGAATAGGACTTATTAGAAAGCTCATCTGTATTTAAAAGCCAGAATCAAGTTCTTTGGGGAGAAATTAAATCATGGAAATAAAGGATAAAAGTGTGGGGTTAAGCAGTATGTGGCTCAGCCTGGCTTTCCCAGCTCCTGGCTTAACTTGAAGAAGCAGGGCCTGTGGAAAACAGGCGGTGGCACCCAGAAGGCAGCACGTAATGCAACCATGAGAGAAATAGAAATCATTGTTTGTGCATGAACACATGCTGTAGTAGCAATACAGACCTTAGGGAGCCTGGATGGTCCAGCAGGTCATGGTAAAGTGATGTTACACAACCACAGCCAAAATAACCTGGTGGGGGCCCTTCCCTGCTGTGCCTTGCTGGGCTGGGGCCGATCCTTCCACTGACCCAGCACACCGGTGCCACCAGCTCCACCCTGCAGCCCATCACAAAAATGGGACCATCCTTAGCCCTAGCTGCAGGTTTGGAGACACCACCTGGCACATGCTCACAGAGTCTACATGTTTTATCTGGAAAACAATTCCCAAGGGATTGTTTCAAGTCAGACACCCCAAAAATCAAAACATCCCAACGATTAATCGCATCCCACATAATTAATAGCTGTCCGGAATGCCTTGACTCTTTTTTTTTTCCTCTCCAATAAAGAAACAGACAGCTCATACATTGTGAGAAATAAATTTTTCCTTCTGATTTTTTCCTTGTCTGTAGAACATTTATAAAGTGGAAAAGCCAGCGGCAAAGCATGTCAGAATTGTCTTTTAAGGGGTTAACATTTGTAAGATGAATGCTGCAAGAAATCTCTCTCTGGTTTTTTTGTTGTTTTTTTTTTTTTTAATTAAAAAATATATTTCTGGAGCAAAAACACAAGCAATAAAGAGTGTTTGCCTGTTGGGAGACTTGTTTTGTAATGCAGTATGAATAACCAGCTGACAATCCGTTTTTTTGTTTCCTCTTCATATGGCCAATGGCCACGAGCCAGCCAACTTTATTGTCCTTGAAATGTCATGATTTTGAGTATGCACAGAATTCTTAACTGCCCAATTTACTGCATAACATCCCTTTTTATTATATGGCAACAATGTGATCCTGGGCTCAAAGACTTACTAGTTAAGAAGATTATGTGTTTTCCTTTTTCTGTTTTGTTAAAGTGCCAAGTCTTGCATTTTTGGCATCTTCTAAAGAATAAAATGTCTTCTGAAATATTCTTTCCAAGCACAGAAGTTACCTCAGAGGAGCTCGGCATGGCAGGGCTTTTCAGTACTTTCTCGCTTGCTCAGAAGTTCAGACGCATTTCTTTTCCTCAAAAGCTTCCAATTTTTGTCTCTTTGTGTGTATTGACAGCAAAAAAAAAAATTGTCCTTCATAAGTTTGTGTTGCTTTACTTTACTGATAATTTATTTCTCTCTCTTTTTTCTTTTTTTTTTCCCCTTCCCAAGTGCTGAGGGTTTTCTCGCGGGAGCGGGAGCGGGCAGGAGGCAGGCAGGACGAGAGGTGGGGGGACTGCAAAGTGTTGGCCGCCCCATCACCCGTGCTGGGAGTGCACCCCCCTCCCAGCCTGCCCCGTGGCTCGGTCGGGAGGGTTACACAGGCAGACCAGGGAAACTGGCAGAGTTTTAGCCAAATTCGGCTCTGGCACAAACACGAAACCCACTGTTGGCGGGAGAGGGATCTGTTAGGAGTGTGACAGCGCTGGCTCCAGCAGGTCTGGTACCCAGGGAAGGGGAACATGATGCAGCCAGAGAGTGTGGGGGTCTGTCACTGCACCCCTGGGCTTCAGTGTGGCAAGAAACAGTGTGACTTTACATCCCACGTCCTCTGGCTGCCTGTGCTTCCCCGGGAACGGAGCCTTTTAAATATGTTTTCATCAGCTGACATTTAAGTATGAATAAACAACTCTTATGCGTACACTAAATATTCATGTTTTACAACATTGCCATTACACTGAGGAATTATTTATGAGGCTGCTGCTCCCCAGTGGGGTGAGGGGACAGGGCACAGGGCAGCCGGGAGCAGCTCTGGGGCTGCTGCTGTGGGCACGGCAGAGCAACAGTGTTAATGTTTGTGTCTTCCCAAAGGCTGAGGCTTCCCAGGGCCTCCTCTCAGGTGCAAAGACAAGGCATCCTGCTCTGGAGAGTGTTGTGTCCTGAACCTTTTTGTTCCCATTGAGACTTTGGGGCACCTTTCCTCCTCCTCTGCAGCAGGCAGAGAGGTTATCACTTCAGCCCTCCAGGGCTGCTCTTACTGCTACCAATGCAAGATGCTTCACTGCATCTCTGGGCTGTGTTCAGCAAGAATTTAAGAAAAATTAATAATAAAAAAAAATTATGATAAATACGATCTCTTTTCAGAAAACCAAACTGCAAACAGAAGTCCCTCCTTCTGAACCTGAGCGTTCAATGTTGAAGGGGTCACTTAGGTTAAAGACACCCACTGCTGGGATGCACACAGGGCCTCAGGACAAGCCTCAGAATGAAACACTGGTTTCAAGCAACAACATTTTCATTAAATAAAACCACAGTTTTGTACAGTTTCTACAAGGATGTCGAGACCTTTAAGTTAATACCTGACTCAATTTAATAATAATAAAGCTATTCTCAAGGTAATTTTCTTTGTAAAATCACCCAAAAATGCTCAGGTTGCATTAAGATTTCTTTCCAGAAGTGTTACCACCGAGGACTAAAACAGGCAGCCAGGCCCCTCTGCTCATCTGCATTTATCCTTATGGAGCCCCTGGCTTTGGCACTCAGCTGCTCACACAGGCAAAACCCCAGGGAGAACAAATTCTTGGGCCTGAGGGGGAGGAGGTTTGGCCCTCAGGGGGGATGGTGGACAAGCATTGAAGCAGTAGTTTAAATCATCTCCCTGCTGGGCATGTTTTGCTGGGATGACTGGCCTCAAAGCTGTATTCAGTGCAATATATTCATGTTAGTTATATTTTTGCATTACTTATGAGGTGCTTCATAGTGCTTTTGTGGGAAAACAGATCTCTGTTTGGGGCTCTTGCCCTCCAATTGCTCACAATAAGGTACTAATATTTGGTACTTTCATTTGCAGGTGATTCCCCACTTCAATCCACCTCTTCATCTTCTGCTGCTTCTGCAGGTTTGGTCCTTCCAGCCCTGCATTCTCTGAGACCTTTACTAAAAACCTTCTTCAGCACCATGAAGCAGCTGCCCCACCAGACATCTCAGCCTGGCCAGAGTCATCCTCGGCATCTCTCAGCATTTTATTATTAAAACCGGAGCAGGACAGAGAGATACACAGAATCATTCGGTTCTTGCAAGCAGTGATACCTACACTGAGCTGTGCAAACTGAGGCTTCCCCTGGAGCTGGTGCCTGCAGTGGGGACTCAGCCCTGCCCTGGAGGGTGCTGCAGGGAATACTGTGCCTGGGGATGAACAAGACAGGTGGAGAGTCTTGGAGAGATGCCTGCCCAGCAGAGAAGCTGGAGCTACCTGCTGAGTTGGGGTGCAACAGGACAGGCAGCCAGGAACCAGCTCCACATCTGAGTGGGCTCCCCTAGAAAAATATTTGCAACCTCCCTCTCTGCTAAAAGGTCCGTTTTTGCATGAGAAGCTGATGTCTGAGGACACCAGGGGGTGAGGGGATGGGGTAAATGGCATCACCCCACTGCTGTTTCCATTTGGAAATAATATTACAAACTCATTGCAGGCAACTCCACTGCTGCCTTGCTGGCACAGGGGAAAGCAGCAATTGCTAGAGCAGGTGGGAAGCCAGCACTCCATAAACAGGGACAGGGCTTAGCAATGGGACACAGAGTAACCTAATCAAGAATTAAGTCAGAAACTTTCACTGGCAAAAGCGATCTCCATCTCCAACAACTCCACATGCCCTAATTTAGAGGGGACAGCCCCAGGTACAAAATCACCGATGTTACCTCCGGCCACTACAGGTTGTCCCCAGCCCTGCCCCACAGCCCCACAAGCCCTGCAGCTGGCACAGATCCACGAGGCTGCTGGAGAAAAGCCTTCCTGTCAGAGAGCTGCTGAAGGCTGGGACCTGGGTCATTTGAGGAAGTAGATTTTGAGTGATTGTTTGGAGGACTTTGCTCACGGCCCCTCCACCCCAGCGATTTGGAAGTGAGGTGCAGGGCCCTCACCACACTGGCAGAGAGACCTTGACAAATCCCTGATGTATGGCAGGGGCTGGCATGGGAGCACCCCCTGAGGAACCTGTTGGTGTTGCAAACGTCTGCCCCTGTGCCCACAGGTCTGCTGATTTCCATACTAAAGACATTTACTGGATATGTGTGCCACCAGGGAAAACGGCTGTCTGCGACTCAGCTCTATTACTGGAAGAGCAGCAGCGGTATTTGCGCCACTCTGACTATTGCATTTCCAGGACCTGCTCTATGGCTTTCGAAATCCTCCTACCGGCTCCCCACATCCCCCCTGGCCAATTAGGGAAAATGCCTGGTGGGGGTGAAGGCCTCCTCCTCCTCCGTGTGGCAACACCGCGCCGAGGGACTGGCGCCGAGCGGCGCAAACCACCCCTTCTTGGCGTTGGGAAGCGCGGTTCGCAAGCCAACGGCGGAGGGATGAAATGCAAATATAGCATTTCTTGTAAAGTAAATTAAGCTAACAACGAGGTAACAAACTGCTGTTAATATTAGATTAACTTGTTTGGCACGATATGAAATGGGGTGAGCTGGATTGCCAGTGGCGGAGTGCTCAATAGCGCTAATGCTGCTCAGGGAAGTATAACATCCCTCTGACAGACAGGGGCACGCTCCAAAAATAAAATAAATTAAGTCTGGAGGAAGAGCCAGAATCTGTGCAGCAATTACACCAGCATTAAAGATGAATGGAGAAGAAGCTTAAGATTTTGATTGCCTTTAAATACTGGCTTGCTTTTAATCTCAAAATCAGACTGTGCTATGATCAGCCATTAGCCCCGACTACAAAAAAAAAAAAAAAAAAAAAGAGAAAGAAGATCCTAGATTTTAACATTTGTAGCATGAACTTAAAATACCTCTTTGATCTAAGATAAGGAGGCAAATGGCACATAATGCAGAAGTTAAAGCCAGTTGAGTGCAGTTGGCAGCTGGCGGCGGCTGGGCTGACATTGGGAATGATGGAAGCTTGGACGTAGGGGTCACCAGCAGCCATGTCCTCAATGTGGGTACTGAGACACGGGCTTAAATGTCATACTATATGCCAGTGGTCACTAAACTGATTAAGCAGTGGTTATCTTTAGCAGTAAAAAGGCTATCTGCTAATACTAAATGATTAGCAGCTAAAATGCCATTTACTCTGCTCTGATTCCTTGAATGAATATTTATGCCAAGTGATGACTATAACACCATCAAAAGGTTTCCGTGCTCTGCTCCGCAGAGTGGAAGCGATTATTCAACAGCAGGTCTGCACTCCAGCACTTGTTTCTATTAAGCAAATTTGCAGCGTTCAGACAAAAATTCATGATTGCATTGTCCTCCTGGGATTTTTATTTTTAAAGATATCCCACCTCCAACACTCTCCGGGGCACAGGCCATGGCAGGCAGGCCTTGTCTGCTGGCAGATACAGAAAAGAGAGATATAGATCCTGCACAATTTCTCCCTTGTGTTATTAGTTTTTTTTATATAATATAAGACAACTGGACATTTGCTGTACCCCACTCAGCAGAAAGAAGCAGCATCCTGCCCAAGGCTTTCCTCCCACCCACCCAGCTGCCATGGGGCTTTTGCATGAAACAGCATCGTGACATTCCTCATTAGACATCAGCAACTGGATCTACAGCCATGGTGACAAATCGAGTGGGCTGCCCATCAGAAATGAAGCCCCTGCACCCCAGGGCACTGCCTGCATTTCACAGCAAGGAGGCATTGCAGGTGAGTCAGGGCCCACGGTGCAACTGACACCTCCAAATGGGGCCAGTTCAGATACTCCTGCCCTGCAGAGCCAGAGTGGGGACCCACGTACACAGCAAGACATGGCTCACACCAACCAAGCACTGTTTGTGTTCATCCAACAGCAGAGTGGGATTTCCTGCACAAACCACCCTCTCCTCCAGCATCCTCCTCCCTCTGGGGTGACATTTCTGCAGCTTTCCCAGTGATGTTCAAGAGATCAGGCAGCTACAGAGCCATTAGCTGGCATTAGCCAGGCAGTTCTGAAAAGTTACACTTTCCTCCCAATTCTGAAGTGAGTGGACCACCTAAGCCAAGGAAAAAAATGCTTTCTGTAAGGTACCATTCTCCAAAGGACTCAGTTTTTAAACTGGTACCAAAACCCTCCTTAAGAATCTGAACTGAAAATGAATAGCTCCCTGCAGGTTGTTTGGTGAGCAGTTTTGGTTTGGTTTTACTGCTCCCTTCTTCACCACAGAACAGCATCCTTGCGCTGCCATTGTGCAATGAATTGCAGCAAATCCCAGAGGCAGCTGAGGAGCCATCACTCTGGAGCACAGGCAGAGGCAGTGACTGTCGGGCAGACCATTTCAAAGCAAGAAATCAAAACATTTGGGTAACAAGCTTACTCCTTCCTTAGCCCCAGTGTGACCACCTCCGACAGCCTCTACAAAAAGAGCATCAACTCTACAGTTTCTCAAAAGACAACCCCCCCCAACCCCAGAAAGCACTAAAATGGAGCAGCAGTTAAAACACCACATATCCATAGGCAGCTATAGGTGGCTTTTAAATTGCTGTTCCATGTTTACGAGAATAAAGAGGGATGGGGCCAAACATTTTATAATGGGCCTCCCAACCCAAAGCATCTGTTTATGAAGAAAAATCACTCAATCAATCCACATGTCTCACGTAGCTTTAGATGACAGGCAATATTTTGAAGCACACTGAGTGTCTAGTGGAGTTTTGCTTCTATTTAGCCATTTTTTAGCACAGGTGTACATAAAAGCATTTCATGCAACAGTCAGAGCAGCACCAAGCTGCACTGTATTTGGCATCTGCAATTCAGAGAACACACACAAGCGACCCAGGACCAGCAACCAATTAAGTCACATCAGAAAAAAAGTACTTGGTGTCTATTTATTAAAGGAAAGGGGGGTAAATCTAAGAAAAAGCAAGAAGACAAAATAAATAGAATTGCAGCCATCCTTTACAGCTACTGGTGCACTATATTAAAGTGACACTCACCATACAAAGAAATGTGTTTGATACAGTCCAGTGGGTTGCACATGAATTGCATAACCTTGAAAACCATTGCACAAAGCATCGCAGCAGGAACACAGTTCAGAATTTTTCTCCAGGAGATGCTTCAAATCTCATCGCTTTTGTTACGTGGGAGGTCAAAGCAGCTGGCACAGAGTAAGCAAAAAGGGCTGTGGGAAGGGATGATGCTGCATCAGCGCCTGGTCATGTTCGAACCCTGACATCAGCCCTCACAGCAGCTCTGACCTGGACAAGCGATGCCCCATGGGAAAACCCCACTGCCTATCAAAGCCTTGAAATTTATATCCTGATCAATGCCCAGGCACCTGTTGGCAGGGCTGGAGGGAGCCTGTTTCTCGCAGCCCAGACTGGATGACACTGTATCAGCCGGCCAATAAGTGCTGCTGGCCGTGGAAAAGCTCTGTCTGAATCCACTGAGGTGCAAAGTGAGGTGCCTCAGCCAGCACCTCAGCCAGCGATCCTGATGGTTCCCAACCATCAGCTGCCCCCAGCTTGTTCCCTCCCATTGTACAGGGAAGCAGGTGGTTGGACACAAGTCTCTGCATGGTTCAAGCAGAGAGGTCTAACTCTGCAGCAGCATTTCCCCCAGCTGGTGTTTGTGAATCTGCCTCTGCTGTGATCCATGTGATTCCAGGGATCTGTGTATATGTTTCTAACAGTCTGCTCAACATAAAGCACAGGAAATACAGGCTTTTGTCACCTGGGGAAGAAACCACAGCAAAGATGACCAGGAAACATTCATAATTTTTAATTCACACCAGTAATAAAATTGCATTACATTTTTCATAAAATAAATGTTCCAGTTTATATACAGAAAACAGACTGTACAGAGCCCTCCCCCAGACCCCAGAAACTCACAAACATACAGGCAATGCAGTGCTCAGCTAAGCAGGCACAACTGTACATCTAAAATTGTAACTGCTTTGTGTTGGGGGGGAAAAGTACTACAATGTATATAGTCCTCTCTGGACCAAGAATTAAAAAAATATTGCAGGCAAGCTGACAGGCGCCCTCGCTGCTCATGCGGCCAAGCGCCCATCCCACAGTGCTTCAGCGAAGCAGGGTCTGTTATTGAACCTGGGACTCGAAGCTCCCGTTCAGCTGCCCTTCCTCATAGTCCATCTGACACAAGATCATGTTGTTCTTCAGGAAAAATTTGTCTCCCACACAGAATCTGGAAGGCAAAAAGAATTAGTGGGTGTAAGTATGCTTGGGTCTGAAGGCAACTCCGGTGACCAGTTTGATTTCTAGCTCTGCCGGTGGCATCAGACCCCAGGAAAGCCCATGTGCTTCTTCCCCTCCTCCCTCTCCCTTTCCCCGCCCCAGGGTTTTGCCATCCCTTTCCCTGGCACAGCTGTGCTCAGCTCCAGACCACAGCTGTACGGAGCAGCTCAGGGAGCAGGTCCCAGTCCCTGCCGGGTCCCACGCCAGCAGCGGGAGGAGACCAGGAGCAGTTAAGGGATTTGTCCCTGCAGACAAGAGGTGTCGGCTCTAAAACCGAGAAATCAAACGGGCAATATTACACAGAGACTATTTGAAGTTTTTGCTGGTATCCACGTTTCCACAGTTCCCTCGGGTGAGGCAGTATTTACACTAATTTCCAGGCAAGGACTGGCTATTAAGTCCTTCCTCACCCCCTTGTGTACAGTGCTGAACAATAAATAGAAATTTCCCGGTGGCTGGACTCCTAACCTTTATCTTCATTGAGCGAAGGGCATTGCTCTCTATATACCATGTAAATTGTTCTGTTTGTCTTGAAGTTGACAGAGAAGCTTGTGATATTTAACAATTTTATTTGACCATTAAGGTCAAAAAAGTTCCACATATAAGATCTGAGAGGTGTGAACTGACAGCCAATAGCTTTTTTGCCCTGTCTGCTTGCTCAGGAATCAGAAGCTAATCTTTACTCCTTAAGACAACAAATAATGTTCTTTGCACCCAATTCAGGGGTTGTTTTTTGTCCATCACACTGGCAGGGCAATGACAGACCAGAACACAAGGCTGTGCCTCCCTGCCCCAAGAATTGAGTCTGAAATCAGCCCCAGGTCCCTAAAGGGGAAAGGCACCCTGGTTCGGAGGCTGTGCCTCAAGGCACCTCTGAACTAGGCTCTGAAGGAAGATCAGTGGAGATGACCACATCATCAGGAGACTTCGCAGACCTCAAATGCCCATTTCCTCTGCTCCCAGGCAGAGCTTTGGCACTGTTTATTCCTTGACTAAAATACTTTCTTCATTTGTAACTCAGGCAGCTTCAGGCAGAACATCTCCATAAAACTGAGTATTTTCTGCTAAAAGAACAGGACTGATCATTTTAGAGTTCTTTTATAGGACCAACACAGGCACAAGTTTTCTCCAACTGGACACCTGCAAAGAAGCTGATTAATTTGCCGAGTTGGTACAGAGAGAGCTAAGCGTTGGTTCTGCCTTTATAGGATTTCACTGGAGACCATCCATCCTCTTCCCTCTGCGGCACGTGCTTTAGTAGTTATGAAATTCAACCTTTTTTGTATATAAAAAAGCTAAAAATTATTCTCAGTTTAAATTAACAGCTTCTATGCTAAAAACTGTACTGCATACACTCTCCTTAACACCACCTTCCCCACCAGCAGGTTTACTCACTATAAATAACAGACACAGCCGCTTGCTTTTTACTACTTATCCCTACCTTAAGTACCATATAAATCTCTGGGAAGAGAAATGTAAAAATTACTCTTACTACCAGCATCAACATCTGTCTCTTGCTAAACCTGGTTTGGGTCTAGAGGAGCCAAAAGTGGAGCTGGAGAACTAGGGATTTGGAAGGTGGGGGTGTTGTGTACAAGCACATGGGAACTAAAATGCACTGCAGGGGTACCTGAATATGATGTGAAGTTTTGGGAGAAGGGTTTGATTCACTGGACAGGCACCTATTCCTACCTGCCAGTCCTGCAAGCCCACCAATAAACTGGGGTCTCTTCAGCTGATGCATCACAACTGGAGACTGAGAATTTAACAGGGCAACTTCAGGCCCAGTTTCTCGTGTCCCAACCCACAGGTCTCTTCAGAGACAGCACCACCAGCCCCCATGCTCGGAGCAGGGATGTTACTGAGCCTCCCTGGCTGATCAAGTTCCAGCCAGCAGCAGTGAGAAACAGGTGCTGAACCTACCCTGCCAATTCTACAGAGTGATTTTCTTCTGAGCAAAACCACACTTCAGATAATGGCAACAGAAGCAGCTGGACTTCCTGCAACTCTTGTAATACTGACCTATCAGCCAGTTACAGCAGTGACCAGCTTTTATTCAGTGCTATGATAACCATCTGACTTTAGAACAGTTTAAAGCACGGTAGGCTGAGTAGCAATGCAGGACTTGCTGCAAACCTGATGTTTTCGAGAATGAAACTAACTAAAACACTGCACACTTGCTAAAAATATTAGAGAGTTTGCTCTGATAGATTTAACACTCTGTACAGTGTCCAGCTATAGAAGGGCAAGTAAGATAGAAGAGAATTAAAGAAAGGTCTTCATCATCAAATCTTTTCACAGCTGAAGAGCGAGAAGGGGTTTCAGTGGGGTTTCCAATTGAGAACTAGTATTGGCATCCACCTCTGCAATTTTGACTTTAGAGTTACTTAATCTCACTGTTCTCAGTTCAGCATCCAGTGTTGTCTGTTACAGGATCACTTCCACTCTGCCCTTTCAAGCCAAAATCTCTACAGAATAAGTCATAAAAGTTTGTAGCCCTCTGATCTCAGCCAAAAATAACAATCTGCACATAGCTCTACGCTGTCCACTCAGCCCATCTTTCAGAACAACTCAGCTCCTCTCAAACTGGGCAGCAAATCCCTTGTGCATCAAAGCGCAGCTCTGGCAGATCGGGGGGATTACCTGCGCTCTCCTGCCGGGCAGTGTCAGCACGTGGAGGTTACACGAAGGGCAGAGCAGGGCAGCACTTTGCACTGAGTGCAGTAACAGTGTTAGCAACTGCAGAGGGAAGGGAGGGAGGGAGGGAGGGAGGGAGGTGCTTTGGAGCCTTTGAAATAAAGAGTGAAATTTTAAAGAAATTACTGAAAATGAAAACTAGGCGTCACTAGGATTTTCCAGGAGAGAAGAAGGGTAAAGTAGGGGTTTGATGACAGATAGTCATCCTACAGACTCCAAGGCCAACCCAGCACTCCTCCCTGTGCAGTCCAGAGCCGTGACTTGTCTCTGCCTGAAGGGATATTTGAGATGCTCCAGCCTTAATATCTGCGTGGAGTTTGGGAGTGCTCCTCTTCTGCCTGGCTTTCATCAGCAAGGTGAAGAGAACTGAGCCTGAGGGCTGAGCTTGGCAGCACCTGGAGATAAACCCCAGAACTGACCAGTGGTTTTAGCAGTGTGGAAGGAGCTAAATAAGGGGAATAAGGGTATGAGCTCCGTGCAGTCACACGCGGCTGGTCGGGGATCACGGCTGTGGCAGAAGCATGTTCAAAAGTCACAAAACAGGACTGGGCAACTGAAGATTTCGCATGGCTTGTGGAGAGAGCCCAAGGCCAGGAGCCACTAGATGTCACTGCCGCCCCGGCACTGCCACCACGCCCGTGGACGCGACAGTATTAATGGGAGTTTTGTATCTCGAACAAACACCGCCTCCGCCTTCAGTCAGCGATCGAGCCAAGCCACCTGGGCTACACACGGCTCACCAGATTCGCCTTTTCCGTGCTCTGGCACCAGCCAGCTGCAACCCCATCCATCTCAAGGGCTAAGCCACTGTCACAGGGCACAGGAGAAGAATCAGACAGGGTCACCTAAGGTTAGAGGGAAGGTGGCAGGCTTGCTTTCACACATGTAACATGCATGGCTGCTTCATGAGACATCCCACTGTGACTTTTTTCTAGAGCGAGCAATGAATTTTAAAGTCAGTCTTTTAGCTTGACTTTTATGGAACTGGGTTCCCCATCTTCCCGCAAGTCTTGTCGTCTCTCTCACACCTTCCCACGGGATGAAGCATTGCATCCTACTTTCATCTTTGGGAAACACAACCATAGGTCCAGAACAGGAATCCCAGCACAGCCCTTGGACCCTGGGCAGTCACTACAGCCTGACTAAACAAGCAGTAAGAACAGCAAGCAGTTTCATGTCTGTCTTAGACAAGGATGGAAGCATCAGGAGGTGACACTAAACCACATCTGGTTCTGTGGGCTTCCATTCTGCCTACAATGACCAACAAACATGCTGCTGGAAAGATTTTTCACAGCCCTCCCAAATTCAGCTGGCTACAGGTAGTCCAAGTGAAAACGCTGTACATGACCCTTTATTATACTCCTCAATGTGCATGTTCCACTGCGTAAAACCCAGCAGAAACACACAAGGCCTACTCAAAATTATACCACCAAGATCCCCTATTAATTACACAATAACTAAAGGGATTTGTTCCCAATGTTGGAAACGGCTTAGCTAGAGTATTTTACTCCTTCCTGTCCCTTCTCTTTATCCTTCTTCTTTGCCATCCTCTGTTTTGAGCCTGTCAGAAATGTGATTTAAGAAAGATAACATCAGTTTGGCAGAGGAGGTCCATTCTCTATCGTCTGCGTTCTGCAAAGAAGGTAGATCCTGAAAGGACGCTGAATCAGTTTGTTTTATTCAGCAGCAGCTGTGCTGCACACAGCCTGTGTCTGTGTGCTCCCCCTTGCCCCTTCAACTCCCACCAGCTCCGAGGGGATTTGCAGGAAAAGGGCTACAGGTACTTACATGCATCACCCAGGTCAGCCTAATAAACCAGCCCCAGCCACGCCAGCAGGCTGTGAGCCCCAGATAGGTATTGTGGATCAAACGTTTCCCCCTTTTGCGGGCAAAGGTATAAATTAGTTTGTGTGTATAATAACTGTGTCCTCACCGCTGGTTGCAGAGCTGACAGGCAAAGCAGTCCAAATGGTAAACATTATCTCTGGCCCTCATCACCATCTCAAAGGCAGGGATCAGTTTACTGCAGGCAGCACAATTCCCGGTGGTACCAAAGAGCCTGCCAAAGAAGCACAATCATTAGAAGCCATTTTAATTAAATGGTGGAAGGACTAATTAAGTGTAATTAGCAGTATCAAATACTGTATTGCACCAATAAATAGAAGTTGCAGTCTCCATTTCACTGACCAACCAGCGTGCAGGAACTTGGGATAAAAGTGCCTGGTGAGCAGGCTCTGATCGTTGAGATGAAACTTCATTTGGTTTGCGAGCCTAGGGCTAATTTGCTGTCTAATGGAGAAAAGCATTAAACATTCGGAGCACTATTTTGGGGCTCACAAAATTTCAGTCAAAACCTATCTGCCTCTGCAGCAGCGGGGTAGGTGCTTGGAGCCACCCATCCTTCTCCTCACTTTCTTGCTCTGCTTGGCCACAACCTGTCGGAGGGACAGGCTGGCACCTCTCGCAGCAAGACACACAAGTCCTGCAAACTTTGCCAATCCTGGCAGGCAACACTCTAATAGAGCTCAGGAAGAACCTCACTTACCTGCTGTTTAAAAAGAAAAAGCACAGTTTCTCTTTCAATGAGTGCACAGCATTTTGCAAGGCATCTCAGAGAGCAAGCCCTCCCCCCTGGCTGTGCCCCCCTTCTCCCACATCCACATCCCTCCCAGGAGCCAGCTAAGCCCTTCCACGGCGGCCTGAACAGCATGCTCAGCCGTTCCACTTCAGCTCCCCAGTCCTCGAGGACAGCCCTTCAGCATTGGAAGCTTTGCCGTTTTCATCTTGGCTTTCACTATCTGTCTCCCCAGATGTCTGTTGCTGTTACAGCTCCTGCCGGGGGACTCAACCAAGACTGCAGCACCCTTTCCCCAGCCCCCGGCCCCCTTCTCCGAGGTGTCCCTGCAGAGCCCTGTGCACGCCGGGGGCACCACGCCACTGCCATGCTAAAGCCGCAGGAACCAGCTGGGGGCACCGATCAACAGGCTGACAAAACCAATCTCACCCCAGACTGTGGTCAATATGCACGTGGTTAGTTACTTTGCCCTGAAGATGATAAAAATCGTATTCTTGGGGCGATGAGCCTCAAGACGTACGATTCCTGCTGACCATTAGCTCTGCGCACGCAACGCGTCGCTGCCCGCAGACAGATTTGGGCTCATGGTTTGTTTCAAGCCATTGGTTCTGGCTGATTCCACAACACGGAGATGAGAAGCATCAGGAAAATCTATAACCAATTTCTAAACCTGCAATTTGCCAAGCTAATCAATACTAATTATTACTGGCCAGTAATTGTGAATTAAAACACCCAGCAGTGTTATAGAAACCTCCACACAACTCTCCCTCCCTCCCACAGTGCCGTGATTCCGGAGTCAGCTTGCTCTTCAGCTTAAAAAAAGCTACCTCTATTTTTCTTTAGAAGTGGTATCAGTGGTCTTTCATTAGGCCTGGCTGGAAAACCCCAAGCCTTCCTGTAAAGAAACAGACTCTGTTTTCCCTGATAGTTAAACCATGCAAACCAAACTGAAACACTCGTGCAGGACAGAGGAAGTACCGAAAATTTTTCACCTATGATTCCATCATATGAAGGCAGGCAGGGGAGCCAGTTGAGCACAGGGCTTGGCAGTCTAATGCCAGCAGACCAGACTGAAAAAATGTGGCAGTGAAAAGCATCCAGGTCTTCACCCTGAAATGCCCTGGCTCTCACTGAGCACCTGCTCGCAAATCGAGCCATTGTTACAGACATCCCTCCCTTCCACAACATAGCTGCCCCTTTCCACAGGACCCCACTTGGGCACAGCAAAGCCTGACAGCTTTTGCCAGGATTTTCCTATTTCCCATAAAACCAGGCATTCGTTTTTAGAGTACCCAAGTCACAGCAAACTCAAAAAATGAGTCAAATGCATTAGGCAGGGAAACTGGGAGGTTAATCCTAGATTTGCTCTGTGCCCAGCACTGCTACATGCACAAGTATAAAATATCCATTATTCATTAGCATCACAGTTGTGTGGAGCTCAATCTAGATTAAACAAAATAAAGGGGCCCCAGACAGCACCATTTGCATTGTTAAGCAGGTGCTTTTCTTCAGCCTTCAAATAGGAGACTTTTCTAAATGGAAATGATGGGGAAATTTGGACAGATGTTCACTTAACTATTTAAACAGTTAGCTTAAGAAACATGAAAAATGTATTTGGCATCGTATTCACCTGTCTCCTTTCAGGGGTTTTGGGGGTAAACCAATTGTTAAACAGCTTTGACTGTTTGCATAAGATCTGAAGCTTATGTTCTGTCCAGCTGAAATCGTGTTGCCTTCTAATGTCTACATAAACGTAGCTTCCAGCTAGTCAGCGCGCTAATCTTTTTCTCTTCTATCAAGTTTCACAGTCCTTCATACCCTCCCTCTTCCAACAGATGAACATTTCACACTTATTCTAGCACTTCCTAATTTTAATCTGCTTTTCAGGGAGTGATTTAGAGCCCCTGTATATTCACCATGCTTCTAAAAATACGCTGTAACTTGTAGCTCAGTGAACATTATTTTTGTTAATCTGTTAGGAGAAAATACAAAATGAACACAGACTTTTGCCTTTTTTGTTTGCTTGTAGAAAACCTGCCACCTCTAACATCCAGAAGCTACTTGAGCTGAGACTTTCTGAGGTGGGGAGCTCAACATTATTGGAGGAGGGAGAGAAGACAAGGAGCAGGAGAAAGATCTTCCGCCCCAAGCCCCATCTGTGGTTATATTTAAAATAACCTCACACGAACAAACTGATCTGCATTCTGTCCCCTAGACACCTTCATAACAGATGCAATACTCTCTCACACATTCACACACACAAAGTTTAAGCACATTAGAAAAATCTGTCAGAAGATGCTCAGCATCTACTTACCAGCTTGGAGCCATTGGCATAAAAGAAGCTGGCAATACAGAAAGTTTTCAGTTTGGAGTTGTTTTGCTTCTTCTAAACCCCCTATTTTTTCCACTTCCCTTTGAAGTTAAAAGGCACCAATTTTCAAGTACAGATTTATTCCCCCTTATGTAACAGGAAGACCCAGCCAGCTTGTAAATAAGCACAGACTATGCAGATTTAAAATTTAGCACAATTAAACTTTTACCCTGTGGTAGTAATTATGTTTAATGGCTCTTAGCCTGAACTTCACCATGTCTATTGTTGTCAGCCAGCCTAAAAGCCGGAGTTTGTCCAAGGACAATTTTCTGTAGTTTATGGGCACACTAAAAACCCTGCTATGCTCTTTTCTCATTGGCCATTGATGTCAGTGTGTATAGTAAAAATTAAAGCTAATTGGCATACAGGAGCAGCTCTGAATGCAAATGAATCAATGGGAAAAGAAGGGAGAGCTCCTGGAAGCAGTAGGCAAGTGTCAAAGGATGTTTTTTATGGAGTCTTGTCTGTACTAAAGAGCAGTCTTCTGCAGGATGATGCAGATCTCAACAACTCATGAATATACCTGAAGTTAATTCAAACTATAGTAAAGTCACAGAACCCTGTAGGTATTTTTGGGGAAAAGAGAATGGTAAAGGGTCCTTACAATAGGAAAACAGTAAGAAACTTCTCATTAACAGGTTTAGTTAAGCACCTTTTAACAAATTTTTCCTTCAACCAAAATGTGCAAGGGGTCTAAACTGAGAACTTTCTTGCCTATTTCTGTCACCACTAGGAAAAACAATCTGGTTCAGTCATTGCCTACAAGAAGAGAGTCCCCATTTCTTCTCCTCACTCCAGCCTGTGCCTGTAACCAAAAAAGAAGGAGGAAATCTTCCCTCTACAGAAAGTGAAAATTTTAGAGCTGTTGACTTCACAGGAGACAAAAAAAAAGGAAGCAGGACAGACACATATAAATAATGAGTGGGACAGAAAGGGTAGATTGGCACATCAACTGGATTTTTTTTAAACAACACGAGAACAAAATGAGTTCATAATTAAAACAGCTGAGTTGAGACTATTAATTCCCCTCAAAAAGGAGGGTTTTTCATCGTCGAAATATAAGAATTATGAATTGAGAGAGAACCAAACAATTGCCTACAGATAAATATCTACATTTTTAGATATTGTGTACAACTACATATTTTTCTACATATTTATGCATCCAGATTATCCAGATACACAAGTTTTTGGAAAGCTACTGAATCCCATGCTCATATCCTCTCCAGCCAGTAGGTTGAAAGAGGTATTCCTGTACACCTTCCCTATATACCTGCTGCCGTTTATTTCCTACCTTCACCAGGGCCTGCTGTAGAACAAGATTTGCTTTATATGCCTGAAACTCATCATTGTGAAGAGAAAAGGTTTTGCCCCTACCATTTGATACAAACCAACAACTAGTATTTCCGTGAAGATGGTTCTTGACAGCTTGCAAACAGTACTTTTTCTATCTGTGGATATTAGAAATCTGCTGAGCTACAAGTCTGATTTGACCAAAGTATTGAATATACCAATAATTGCAGGGAAAGCCTAAAAATCACTTAAAAAGATAAAAAGAATAAGCTTAAAAGCAACTTCAGACAACTTCCCTGTAATCAGCCTTTGCATAATATTAGAGAAGGCCTTAGTGATAGGCAATTCAGCACTGTAAATACATATTAGCTGATGCACCCTCCTATCCAGGACACCGTTGTCAAGTGCCACAGTGGGAAGTCATGTCAGCTGAAGGAAAAAAAATGCATTTTGATACTAATGAAATTGGTCAAGCTGTCCTCTCACGAAGCCTTCAAGTTCAATCCCAAAGAATTTATGTCTTGCATGCCAAAGGGTTTGGCATTCACAGATAGCAGCGCAGGAGGAGCTGAACCAGCGCTGTACAAAACAGCCCTCTGGCCGAGTGACCGCACTAGTTCAGAGATTACTGGCTGTGAACGTCAAGGTTGCTCACTGGTATCTGTTTTCAGTTGAAGAACACATATGAATGTTCACTTATTTTTACTCCTTCAGCCTCTCCCTCCGTATTTTCAAAGGATATTCACAGTGTGGCTGGGACTCAGCAGGTAGGAGATGTCCAAGTCCTGCTCCCTGCCTCAGCCTTTCTCATGGTGTAATGGAAGCCACTGACCTTAAACCCATTTTGGCTCTCCTGGCACCACTGAATACACGTGCAACAGTGTCTTCTTAGGAGAGTTTAAACACGGCAGCCAGAAAATTGCAAGGTTACAAGGGCTAGAGGCATGCTAGTGTACCATAGTGGGCAGAATTGCTCCCCATAAGCTTTCCTCCTCAATGAGGGGTTTTGGAGATGGAAATAAAAGGGCAAAAAGCAAATTAACAAAGTATGAGCATAGTCTGTGAGACACTCCTGGAACAGCTTCTATGGAGAAAAAAATAATTCTGTACTTTAACATCACAAAGCACAGCAATATTGCCAAGACACATTGTATTTTGAGCCTAATTAATCCTCCTTAATCTGTATAGACACCAAGTGTAGAAAAGTGAGGGTGTCCGATGTAGCATGCAAGACACCCTGTTGTGATGCAAGAGCAGCACTTCAGTTTAGCAACATTTTTAGGCTCTGAGCAGATACCATTTGTTCAACCACATTGCATTTACACCTCCCCTTCCCACGCTAAACCTGTCCCCTGAAAATCCAGCAGGGCATACGCTCGGTGCATGCACTCAGCCTGTGCTTCTGTGGAGGGATAAAGTCCAAAAACACTCTCCTTCCTGCTTCAAAGGTGTTGCAGCTTCTGCAGGTTGAAGCTACATTCCAAGTATTAGTGGTGTCTTAGGTAGATTAACTTAAATTCTGCACGTTGCAGGACACGTCTCGGTTCCTGGAGGCTTGTGCTTACACGTCCCACCGTGGTTGAATGGTTTGGCTTAGGGCTGTTGTTACCGGCTCAGGGAAGCCCACGACGAGGAGATTTGTCCACATCCTCCCATGCTCCCATGTTTGCCCAAGATCACTGCTTTCATCCCACAGCCAAACTAAACCCTGCACATTTTCCAGATACAGAACACTTCATCTAAAGGGCTCCTGAAGTGATTCATTAACACAATGAACCCGCTGGGGTATTTGGAGTAGAGCAAAAACCAGTACCGAACAACTGAAAACCTCAGTACTGGTCAGCTGACCTTGTTTGGACTAGGAGCTGCCGAGGGTGGAGTTCAAGCCTCCGTGATACAAATATAGCTGAAGGGTGCACAGGGCTGCTCTGCTTGCTGTGGGAGAACCAATGCCAGGCACAGGATGCAGCACTGATCAAAACACATGCGAAGCTGGGTGAAAAGAATTTCCATTGAGAACAGAATTGGGGTTTCCTGGAAAGCCCTTCTCTCTTACTGATTTGCCATCATTTTTTAATGCAGGTTTTGAGCTTTCTTTGGAGTCTAATTAAGGCCCTAATCAGTTGAAATGATGAAAAACTTTCCCAACACCAGCATATCAAACACGCAGAAGCAACAGTTCTGCTCCTGTCAAAGCGAGCCTGACTCGCCTTTGCTCGTGTGAGGGCACCACGCTGAGTAAAAAGGAAAAATCACGTTCCTCATCAGCACTTCGCAGTGAAATTTAAGTTGTCGGTTCCTCACGGGAAATCCTGATGCAACACCCAAACCGTCCCTGTGAAGTGGAGCTTGGTGAATGTTTAATTACGCCTCGGAACAAACACACATCGCTGCGTGGGGGCTGCGAGGAGCCATCCGAGCTGCGTGCTAAGCTGCTCTGTCCCAGAAGCAGTTTCTTCAATAGCACTGGCTTATCAAAAATAATTAGAGGTAGGAATGCTGGAACTGTGATTATGAAACAAATGGTAAATCTATTTGCTGAGGCGAAATGTATTGAAAGATACATCTAGACACAGCTGGAGACTGAGGTGATACCACAAGGATAACAACTCGAGATCCAATTTCATCTTTCATGATTAAAAAATGAGCAAGAAAGCGTTTTATGAAATGTGAAGGTTAACAAATGTTCCTTCACAAGCAATGACGACAGTTTATCTTTTGAAACAAATGATCAGGCTATGGTCTGCTAGCAGCTCCCGAGGCACACGGGGAAGATTTCTGCTAAAAACCCACTGAGGATCAGCACACAGGGCCGGCAGCCCGCTCTGCTGCTAACACCTGGGGCAAAGCCAGCTCCAAAGCAGCTCTGCCATAGCAGGGCAGGAGCCAGGCGTGCTCCTGTCCTGACCCTCTGCCCTGTGCCGGTGACAGGAGCCCTGTTCATCCCTGCCCCCAGTCCCTGCAGTGGCCATGGCTCAGCCACACCTGCCCGCAGGAAGGGTGGCACAGGAGGGTCCCAGACCGACAAATTAACAACCACTCCAGCTGAATTTCTAATTTGCCCAAAATATTCCAGGAGCCCCTTGTGACTGAAGGGCAGCACCCATGCAGTGCCACCTCGGCTGCGGTGAGGGAAGCGGTGGCTGGTGCTGGACCTGTGCAGCCCCAGGCAGGGACAGTCCTGCTGCAGGCTCTGATGGCAACTGGGGATGGAGCACAGGGAGGGGGCAGCACATCTCACCAGGGCATGAAACATGTCTTCCTAAACAGCACAATCAGCTCCCAGGCAAATTATAAAACACCAATTTTTTCTCCTGGTCGTTATACCGCAATATTCCTTTTGGACTACAGATATAAAAGGTGCATATATTTACATTTCTGGGCACAGAATCAGTCTAGTTTTCAATTTTTCACATGATGGTTGACCTACTAAATATCAGTGCAATATTCACATGTAGAGTAAGTGGCCAACAAGGAATTATTCTGACTATTCTCCAGGTAAAACACTCCCTTCATGGTGTGACTACAGTGTGAAGTATGAAAACTTATTTTTAGGCATGAATTCGGCTAAAATTTGACTAGTAGACCAAACACCATGAGCTGTTTAATGAGTAAAAAAATGTATATAGAAGCTCTAAAACTGTGAGGGAATTATATAATGATAGCTATGGGTAATTCTCCAAGAAGAAAAATTCAAATTACCAGGAGGGAACAGACAGTAGAGGAGATGGTGATGGCAGTTTTAGCTCCTTCTAATAATAGAACTAATAGTTAAAACTGAGAAAGAAAAGAATATGTATTTGTAGAAGGCAACACAAGATCTTTTAAAGTAAAAAAATTGCTTTATACTTCCATAAAATATGGGGCTGTATAGCAGTGCCCTTATTCCTATCCTAGCACCCTGAAAGGATTCCTTAGCATCAGGAGAACAGAACACAGGAGTTTGGCAGAACCCCCCAGAAAACCAGCATAAACTAAATTTACTTATTAGTGAGCACACAAATCATAAAAGCTGTAAAGCTGGCTAAACAACTGAATGCTAGTTAACAACCATGTTACAGAATTAATGCCATTCCTTCCTACTCTAGTCTTCATCAAATTCCCTGGGATATGACAATTACACTGTTCTTCCCAACCAAAAAACAAATAAGAAATATTTCTAGTGGTCAAAGCTCTAATATCTTAAATTCACATGAGGGAAAATATTTAAAGTAAAGACCACATAAGTCTTCTCTTCATATTTTAACTGTGCTGCATAAATAGCAGGCTTTCCCCTTGGTGGGCCAGAAATTATTCTAACACAAAAAAAGGAGACAAAGGTATTACGAGACCTCTTTCAGACACAGAATTTTGTTTCAGAGGCAACATTTAACTGCTGCTGGGACAGAAGCTGCATGGCCATGGTCAAACACTAGTCCCAACTACTGCCTTTCATGTTTCATGTCACGAATTGCCCTCTCTTCTCAAAGTTGGAACACGGGCCATTTCCTTGGGATCTGCAATGCCTGGCTTCTTTTCCATCTCTAGTACAGGCTTCTGATGTGCTCCAGAAAATTCATATCCTCCAGGGGTCAGTGAGAAGATTGAGCAGGACCCCAAAGAAGCATTTTCAGCATAAACCAAGGAAAGAAAGAAATGCTCCACAACTACAGTGATGAAAAGGTTCTTTAAGCTTAACAGCATCAATACTGCTGTCCTTTGGCACTTTAACATGTCTGATTTGATGCCACACATTATTTTTGTTATGAAACTAGAATAAACCAAAATCAATATGTGCTTATTAAATGGACAAAACATGGGGTAGCTCATAGGTCTGAAAAAGCAAATGTAAATGGGGAAACACTGCTCAGCTGAGTATTTCTAGCAGGGTTCTGTTACATGCAGAATAAACCTGAATATCTATCTTTAGGGTCAAATTAACTAAAAAAAAACCCAAAAATCACAGACATAACACTTTTTCAAGATCACAAATGACAAATTCCAGAGAAGTGATAAATAATGAAGTGGAGGATGACAGATGGAGAGATCTGGATCACTTGGCAAGCTGGGTGCAAACAAGATAAAGAAAAGAAAAGGTAATGTATAAACAAGATAAAGTATACAAAGAAATACTCCAGAAAATAATGCAGTTGTTCTTTCTGGAAAGATTATTCCTGGAAGTAGCTCTCCTGGGAGATTTTGGGGGTCTTTGTGATAGTACCTAACATGACTCAATTGTGATACTGTGATGAAAAGCTTCCTCAGCAAGGGAAAAATCAAGAACTGTTGTATTCTTCATTGACACATCAGATTTATGTCCACAACACAAAAAGAGTACAGCTAAGCTGAAGGAGAACCACAAAGATTTTAATTTGAGGTCAGAAATCAGTGTGTTAAAGAACCTTCTGGAGCTCAGTTTTTTCAGCTTAGCACAGACAGGGTGCCACAAGTGTCTTCTCACAAGTGACTTGTGACATTAGTCAATACTCAGATTTACACAAGGTACAAAAATTATTTCACTGCCGTGAAGATAGGTATTTCCTCATCACACCTTTTCCATCTTCCCAAAAGCTGCTTATCCTGTCTTTTCCCCTTCGGATATGTTCACCCTTACCCAAGCTCCTCTTCACTTAGATTTTGGGAACGCATCCCACCTAACCAGGCATGGACCTGTGACTGCTGCCTGTGTGGCAGAATTTCAGCTGGGACATTTCATGTGTTCCCTGAAGAATTTCAGCTCCAG
Organism: Lophotriccus pileatus; assembly: GCA_035583135.1. NCBI lineage: Eukaryota > Metazoa > Chordata > Aves > Passeriformes > Tyrannidae > Lophotriccus > Lophotriccus pileatus. Next base: position 11,252,349 of record JAWWES010000168.1, on the reverse strand, counting down.
CAGGAGCAAAAATCCTCCCGTGGGCAGGATGCTCCCGTACACTGTCTGGCTGAAAGGCAAGGTGACAGCTCCCATATGGCAGCTAATGGACTCATTTCTTCTGTTTGGCTCAGTGCTCTATCTCTCATCTTTAGAAGGAGAAACATGTTTGTTCAAGTTTACTAAGAAAATATTTACTGAAGATTTTCTGAAATACATTTTACGTTGAAAGACGTGAAGCATCTGATCATTGACACTAATCTAGCCAGCATCTGGACACTACAAGGTTAGATGGCATTTTACCTCCCTATCTTAGAACCATGTGGTGGATTTGTTTTGCTTCAGATGTTTTGCTGTTTGAGGTTGCACAGGAAATGCTATCAGTGTTTTAGAAAAGTAAAAAGAAAACACACGCATTAGCTGGAGACCAAGTACATTCTTCCAAAGGAAAAACAAAGCAAAACTTGGAGTGTTTTGCAGTGTGACCCTCATAAGAATGTTTGCATTAGGCCTGCTGTCTTATTAATATTCATTTGTGTTTATATAAAGTATTTTGCACAAAACCCCCATACACACCAGGCAAAAAGCCCCATGTATTGCAGACACACACTGACAGGATAGTTGTAACTCACAGTTACTGATGGTCTCTGCCAATTTCCTCATGAAGAAAATTATTTTGAAGTTGATCTGTAATTTTTGAGTTTTACTTTGTTTACTTAGGGAAGAGACAAGAGTCCCTTGGGAGGAACCTTACTCAGTGGAAGCACTAGAATTAGAAGCCTCTCTAAAAGCTATGACTGAAAAAGAAAAGGTAAAGGTTTGGTCAGATCTCAGTCAATATGCAGGAGTATAGCATGGGAGATGTGCAAGAAGAATTAACAGTCTTTTCCTAATATACTCAGCAAGCACTGTTTGCTCTTGCTGGTTCATAGTAAGAAGTAGAGTTAAGTCATGACTTCCTTCTACCTTCACCTAAAAACAGAATTTCACCTCCCTGACTATGAAATACATTAAGTGCAAATAAAAAGCCGTGCTTAGAGAGAGGAAGAACCTCCCATCTCTTCTGGGCAGGGCTGACCATGCACAAGCACATGTTTTCATAGGAGAGGTTTAGAAAGCCAGGCAGCTAGCAGCACGCTGAGAGGCTTTGGGAAGAGCCCACAGTACGTTCCTCTATTTACCTCAGGTAATCTCTGCGGCAAAGAATGAGATTTGCTTTTGTGTAAAGAGTTGATCCAACCTCTCCAAGACGACAGTCACAGCAGGCACACTTTAGACAGTCTTCATGCCAATACTTATCCAGAGCCTTCAGCAGGTACCGGTCCTTGATCTTTCGGTTGCAGCCAGCACAGCCCTTCTGCTTCCCTTTGGGTTGTACGGATAACATCGGCACACCTGCAACGCAAACAAAGCATTTCACACAGAGCATATCCAAACAGCTTGCATAGGTTACCGGCATTCGGGGTAGCACTGTGAGCTATAGGTAGATCTGTGAGCAAACACTGCTGCTGGTTTCATTACATGAAGCTCACATCGTAAGAAGCTGACAGTCAAAGGAATTTTAACTTCATCTGCTGTCAGGGGCTAAGTGGGAGTGCGACGCTTGCAGGAACGAAGCCCTTTTTTCCTGAGGGTAGGGCTGACACAGTGCACCAGACTTTTTGTAATTAACACCTTGCAGCAGAATAAACTGGCTGCAGTATCAACATTTGCTTTTTCCCTCATTACCAGTACCCTTGTGTTGTTAATTGCCTGCCAAAGGCAATTACAAAGATCAGAAGGGCCACCACTGTATGTATGCCCTGTCCAACATCTTGGCTGGATCAAAGATGGGCAAAGGAGAGGAGGGGGTATAAAAAGATGTGGTATGCCCACTGTTTTCCCTCTCTTGTGAACCCCACTGGTGACAGAGGCCTCACTGGAAGCTAAAGCAGCCCAGGGGCTGCTCCAAAATCAGTGTGATTCAAAAACCCTTAAGGATTCCTGAGAATAACCCTGCCAGTGCCCCTCTGCCCCTAGTGCGTACTCCTTAAGCAAACCAGAGCTTTCCTCCTCCTCTTGTGTCACTGGAGAAGATAGTAAAAAGCCAGGAGTTGCTTCCACCCTGGAAAACCCTGCTGGGACTGCAAAGCAAGGACGAGCTAGCTGGGTATGAGGTGGTGGTGACACGACTCAAGTCATGAGGCTGGTGGAGACTTGCTGTGGCCATCATCCTCACAGTGCTGTCTCCAGCTTCTTCCTCTCCTCCAAGCAAGAAGTGCCTCCCATGTGAGTGCTGACACAGCTGTGATACCTGTCAGCCTTCTCAGTTTAAGAGGGGGCAAGAAAGGATTTTATGGAATCAACAGGCAAGGTGGAAAAATAAACAAGGATTGTATTGTAAGGGAGGACAGCGATAGAAAATGATGAAAGAAGTATTCACTGCTATGCCAGAATTCCATTTTCTCTGGAGCCTTTGTTTGACTTTGTCATGATTTTTATTTTTACTGGTGTCATCACTGAAAATGACAATGCTGGGCCTGTAACAAGTACATTGTGGGCTTAACCAACACAGAGATGATGAGAGGGGACACTCTGGCCACAGTAGCAGGTGTCTCTGGCTATATACTCTTACACAAAGTTAATCTGATATTTCTGTAGGAAGAACTGGATGTTCCAGAAAGTAACAGCTTGATAATGGAATTATTAACAATCCCTTAACTAGAGAGGACGAGTCAGTGCCACTGTTGTGACATTCGCTGCTTTCCTTAAAAGCCAGGGTGACCTGAGGGTGCCTAATGGTCAGCACATGTAAACTCACCACTCCTACAATAATAATTGCTTCGTCAGACCTGCGAGCAGATGACAATAGCACTTAAGACACCTCTACACAAACAGCGAGGTATCGATCCATTTGTAATCAAAGTGGTCTCAGCAGCACGGAGACAGGTCAAGCAACATTCAAAAACTCTAAAGGCTTAAAGAACCCTCCTGCCCTCTGCTGCTGCACACTTGAAACCCGCTCACAAAGTCTCTACTAGCAAACTCTCGTCACCAGTGACAAATCCCCCAAAATTACGTGAAAACTTACACCTGTGTTGAACTGCCACACAGGCAACCCATAATGCTACCAACAGAAATTCCACATACACAGCCACAGAGAAACACACATTTGGAAAGAGGGAGAGAAGACAAGGAAGTGACAGAAATGGAATATACTGCAGGTCAGACTGCAGAAATCCTGAGCGCCTGGTGAGAGTTTCTTACAAGAACAAGAGAAGTGGCCCCATGGTTCTAGACATAGCACTTTTCTTTTTTTTTCCCTTTTTTTTTTTTTTTTTTTTTTTTCCAAAACACATTTCAGGAGCAAAGAGAAGCTTCACTTTTCAAGTAATTTCTATGCTCTTCCCAAATCCACACCAGGAAAACAGCACACTGTGAGAAGAGGCTGCCTTGTTCTGAGGCAGAGAAGGGGGTGTACACGAATTTGCATTTGCAAACTGTGTAAGATAAGTACCGGGGATGAAAGAAAATAGTTTACACCTATGAAAACTAAGACCTAGATGTGCAAATTATATTTTAGATAGGAGCCCCAGACAGCAGCAAGTCATTACTCACGCCACAAACAGACTCTCTAAATGTCAGCTGCGTACCCTCAGAGGCAGAGGAGGATTTCTTACAAGGGAGAGTCATCATACAATTCTTTTGCACGCTCCATCTAGGTAACCTGATGATCCTACATCTGGAAAGGTGCAGATTCTAGATAACCAGCGCACCTGAAAGCCCCACTCACGAGGCTGCCACATGGGTGGGGTTTGAGATTCAGCAATGCAAGACCTTCAGCCAGGTGGGACTTCCCAAGGCTCCTGAGCACTTTTGGAACCAGTGCAACAGCAGCATAAACAGGAGCAAGGGCAGCTGTACAGGGATGAAACCCTAGCTGGACCGTTAGGAGAGGCTGGTTTGATTATTTAGGGCAGGTTAGGAGGGTCTCCTGTGGCAAGCAGGCTGAGGGCTGGCTGCAGTGGCAGCTCTTGTTCCATCTGTGGCCCTGGCAGCCCTCACTCACTGCAGCCATCTCAGCTCCCTGCTACTGCAGGAGCACCATTGTCTTATGAGAGGCTTCTGCGAATAAGGGGAATGTAACACTTTGATTTGCTTCTAATAACTAGCAAAGGAACAGATATATATATTTTTAAGCAGTACCTTAAGCAAGGAAAAAAGCTATGTATTTGGTCAGTGTTCAGCAGGGGGCTTTCTAATGAAAAAAGGTACCATTTCAGAGATCATATGATGTTCAAAGCTGCTATTCCCACTCAGATAATAACGAGCAAGGTCAGCCTCTGCTGGTCAGGTTCAGTGTTTTGAAATTACATTTTGGGCTGTGAGGTTTCCCTCCGACATCCCAACCAACCGGTCTGCACGGAGCACACACGCCACTTCTGAAAGTTGCAGCTGCAATTAGCTGGTGAGTTGACACAGCAGGCAAGGCGTGAAACAAAATTTCAAAAACTGCCAAACTTGATCAGCAAGGGTTCCTCAAACACTTGCCGTGTCGTTTCCAAGCTGTAAGAGAGAAGCATCTCGGAAGCTTAACCCCTTTCACAGCCAAAGGCTTGCAGAGAGAGAGGACACAGCCAACACCAAACCCTGATTTCCTCCTCCTGCCTCCCTTCCAGCAAACCTCAAGCAGTCTCGGCTTTGCAGGCAGAAACCACCCGGAGTACTGCTCTTTCTTTTTGGAAGTTTCCCCTTTGCAAGACTGAGGTGCTGCTTCATTTCTCTATGCAATTTTCCCCAAGTGTTTGCCAAAAAACCGCCAAGATATCGAGTTCAATTTGATAAGGGGCATGTGGTGTCTAACTGGGGCTGTCAAGAAACAAAGGGGTCACCTTCAACAAATTCCACATGTGCTGTGGGCGAGGATTAGAAAATGAGACGTATTGTTGCAGAACTAGAAAAATTAACAGCTGGACACTCACACTTTAAATACGCGATCACAAGGGAACAGATTATTGCCAAATTCTGAAAGTACCATCAAGTTGTTCTCTCCTCTCCTGTTGCTAGATATCCAGTGCTCTCTTTTCTTAGAAACAGCAGATGAAGCCTTTCTATTTCTGGCTACCTACACTCCCTTCTTTGCCCTTTACAACTTAATAGACTTGCTGCTGGTAAATACAAAACTAAACCTGTTCTGAGTGCTCAGAGCTCCAATACACATTAAAAAATTATAGACACCACCTCTGGACATACTGAAATTTATGTGTGTGTCTAAAGAGGCTGTTATTGTAGTGAGTAATCTAAACTTTACCTCTATTCACAGTCGGACAAACAAGCTTTAATCAGCCCATATCTTCTCAGTCGGGGTCTTTCTGTAAAATGATTCAGCTGGCTTTATAACACAAGTGTCCACTAAGTACACCTCTAAATTTTTCTAAGCCATTTTACTGATATTTCTATTCACATGGCAATCAGCTGCAGTTCCTCTAAGGGCACTGTTCATAAAGCCTGGTTTCCAAGAGAGCCTGGGAACTTTTCATAAATGGTAGACCTTTTAAATAACAGTTATCTGCACTGGTCCTATGGCGTACGGCTCCACAGTGCTCTGGTCTGCCAGGGAGCTACCAGTCCCCTCTGAAAGCATGGAAGTTCACCACCTAATTTCTTTAATGCAACTCTAAAGGTTAATTGGTCTGAAAGAGTAATGGGGCACTGCTAGCTAATGATATATGCCTCAAGGCTTTGCAGCTTGCCTGTATTTTATACAGTCAAGTCCAGAGCATAAAACACAGGTGATATCACCAGGACTTTTCAGACCCCCCTCCAACCTGCCCCCCTCGGTCTCCCCCTCTCATGCCCAAGCCCTCTGCTACACCCACATGTGCCGAGTGAGAGCTGCAGGAGCTGAAGGCAGTTCTCTTCCACCTGCATTTCATGCCTTATTAGAGGGGGCTCTGAGAAGTGCCGCCACTGCACTCCTCATTACCACTGCAGAGAACTAAAAACAACCCTAATGAGGAGAGCCAGAGCGTACAATACGGGCTGGGAGGAGGGACGTCCTCCCACACTCCCCAAGGAATCTGGCCAAAATCTTCAATTTGCCATTTATGACAGCTAATTAGTTATTCTATTCAAAATCTTTGCTTTAAATAAAAGAACTAATTATACACAAAGGTCAGTCCCCCACCTCCTGTGAAGCTCACATAATTGGCTTATTTCCCCAACATTGTGTGTATGTTTTACACAATGCTTTCAGGCAGATGGCTTTAACTCTTTCCCTCGACAAGTTTTTTGGTGTTGGCTTTTTTGTTGCTGTTGGGGATTTTGTTTGGGGTTTTTCCTGTTGTTTGGTTGGTTTTTTTTTTCTTTTTTTAAAACTCCAAAACTTTTCCTCAGATTAGCTACTTTTACCGTAAAATCTTGCTCAACAACAAAGCAAATTACACACACACACACACACAATACATGTACTCCCTGAAAGGTTTGTGACAACCACTCCAGTGCAGTGCCTCCAGCCTTGTTGTACAGAACCTTGCACAACACTGCACTAGAATCATATCTTTGTTCATCACCACAAATTCTTTCTTGAGCAGTGTCTTCATACACAGCTACCACATTTCTGAATCACTCTTCTGGCAAAGATCACAATTACTGCAGATTTATTAAAAAAAAAAAGTTTTTTCTTTTTCCTTTTTTTTTTTTTTTTATTTTAAATCTATATAAGTAGTTGTTACGGGGATGCAGCATTCCAGTGCTAAAAGCAATTTTGGTTTAAAGGCCAGGGGTTTGGCAGTTGGGCAATTGAGCCTAGGTTTCAGAGTTCCACTTGAGGGAAAAAATGTTTGTTTCTAGCATCAACACCTTTTAAATGAGCTGACCTCCTTTTGCTTGCTAACAAAAACGCCAGAGTTTGGCTGCAAAAGATGAAAAAGTAACTGAGGAGTAGGAGTAATCTTATTAACTCCTGTCTCATCACAATAAATAGGCTGCAGTCTTATGTCTTTTATCAGAGGATCTGATATCATTTAAAAGCATTAGAGTCCTGCATCACCCATTTAAGTAAATGCAGACAGTCACTGCCAAAAAGATGCAGTGAATTTCATTGCCTTAAAAAGAAACTCACTTTGTGTTCCCAGTATTGTATTACTCACCTTCTATGAATACTACACCCTGTGAAACAAGTCAAACCTTGCACTTCCACTGAACTGAGAGCGAGCTGTCTCGGGCATCTTCCCCAGGAATTTCATTTGAAGAATTATGGCCAGCAAGGTGAAACTCATCATGTCATCTGTATATCCAATTAAAACACTACATTTGGAACACCAAGTACTTGCAACTAAATGCTTATGAACAAGCCTTAGACCATTCATCAAAATTATTCAATGAATAACCACAATCTTTTTTCATTTCCAGTTTCATGCTGCTATATGCAGAAGGTGATTTTTACAGTGGCTTTAGCAATTCATTTGTGGTATTCTTTCTTCTGAATCGTTCGTGAACAGATTTCCCAAGCGTGGCAAAAAAGTAGGTGGAGAGGGAAGTTAGTAGGAGAACCATTTTGATTAGTGCTTCTATTTTAACTACGCTATAGTCTTGTGACCAATAGCACAGTAATTTTTTTGGCCATACAGATCCTGACAAGCTTTAGAGAAATATATTTTAGAGTCTAGTGTCTCCAGGCAGTTTCAGCTGCCTAAAAGTGACCCAAAGCTGCATGAGTGGCTTAAACCCCCTTCCCATCTCACATGCAGAGACCGTGTTTTCAAGGATTTGCTCAGACAGAACGTATATAAAACAATAATTCCAAGATAATAATTCATATCATTTGAATCTGTACCCATGTAGGTCCTGATTCAGGACAGGAGGTTTAGGATTAGTATTTTCATTTTCACCATAAGTTTTGAGCCTTCTAGTGCTGCTTCTACACTTCATTACAGAGTTGCTCTTACCAGAGGACAACTTGTAGCTATAAAGGAACACATGGCAGCAGGACCAAACACAGACCATAATAATTGTTGCTGCAAAACAGTTTCTATAAATCATTATGGTAAGCAACATTCTCCCTGTGCTCATAAAATATGCTTGCTTGAGCTTTAATTTTTCATAATTGGCATATATCCAAAGCTTATTCTTAGCACATCCAGTGTTTCAGTAAAATCCATTTTTACTGTTTGAAGCCCTGGGAACAGTAAAGAGACATGCAGATGTCTTTCACCTTCAACCTAATCTAAGAACATTCTGATCAAGTTTTCTCAATAAGTCACAATTTAGCTTACTACAGTCTCACAAAGGTCCTGATTTTAGGTGGCCAGTTCCCTCCTTCAGTGTCTGTAGCAGAAAAAAAGTCTGGCAATGGAGCGACTACTCTCAAATCACCTTTTCAACAGTATAAGAACATCACAGATGAAAAAACTATTGTTAGGGATGACTAGCCTGAAATTCATCCCATATTCCTCAACATTCTATCAATTTGTAGGTGACCATTGAAAAGACACTAAGATCAAAAGTTGTTTATTTAGTGGGTTTGTGTGTCAAAGGAAACCAATGGAGAAAGAGTCTCTGAGTTAAATGGTCGCAAAGGTAAGAACTCATCCCTCACTTTTCAGCTCTTTTAAGAATTAACTATTTACCAAAGATAAATACAGGGAGGGGGTTGTGCACCTCCCCTTCCCCAAAAGGAAAGAAAATCAAATAGAAAAACCCAATATCAAGTTAAATAACCCAAAGAGTATTTGAGAAGTCAAAACTCCTCAATTACTTCCAGGCATGTGTGTAATACCACATACTTCTCACCTTCCAGTTAAAATGGACTGTATAACATATTGAGGCTCCAAGACAAAAGCAAAGAGGTGCATTGCAGCAGAGCTCAGGTTGAGCAGTGAAACATTAACATCACCCTGATAGATTTGGCGTGCTATATATGTGAATATTTTAAGGAGAACAGAACTGTATCATTGCACAATCATCATCATCATCATCGTCTTTTCTTCTGCCTCTTTGCAGACATATACAATGTCAACCTAAGCTTTCGGCAACCTTAATAGAATTTCAGTGCCCACTGCCAAATGGCCATTTGATGTTCTGCTCTGTGTACACTGATGAAGCAATCTGTCACAGCCCTTAATGCAGGCAATGATGACTATCCAATCTAAAGCTTTCACAGGCTTATAGAAATTTCTCAAGACTTTTGGAGCCTGTAAAAGTTTGTGCAATACCACAGAAGAATTTGGAATCCTGGTGCTCTGTATTTAATGAAATATGAATATGCTCCTTTAAATGTTTCTAGAAGAAATCCTACCCAGGCCAAAAGCATATTTTACATCATCAATCACCAGAAAGTTGTGCTGGCAACTCTGAAACAGCAAACGCTATGATGATTGCAAGTTATGGTAGTATGAAAATAACAGCCCCTCCTGCCCCTGTCCAAACTTACTGCCAAGACAAGTATTGATGCTCATGCCCTGCTCAAGATTAATGTAATAAATATACTGGGACGAAAATTTATTTGCATGTAAGAGGTAAGTAAAGATTTGCCTATAGAGAATGCAAAGGGAGTCTATCTACTTAATGCAATCTGTGTAAGAGATACAGTTGCTGCTGACTGACCTTCTAAAAAGTGAAATACACTTCCCTAGTGATTCAGAAAAATGTGGTTATCCCCCAAACCTATCCTCCTTCTCCCTTTCCTAGCAAAACCAGACCAACCCATTTGCCATTAAAAGTTGAAAGGAGAAGAGCAAGGAGAGCTATTTCCCCCTCTTCTTGTTGAAAGGAAAAAACACAACAGACAGTCCTTTGCAGGACCATTTGCATGCTGAGCTGTCAGACCATGCACTTTCCATTAAAGAGATAGCATCCCTTTTCATAAGTCCATTTGGGATCCATTTTAGTGTTATCTAAAAATCAAATCTACATGGTAATCCTTTTAATGTACTCTTGACTTTTAAAAACAGCTTTATGTTCCTTCAGGAAATGTTTTAAGCCATTACTCTGTAATTACTACTCACCCATGAAAACACTGATCTTTTACAATATATAATCAGTTTGCTGACTTAAAAAAGAAGGCAGACTGGAATTTTGTCTCATGAAAGTAGCAAAGAAAAACCATGGTTAAGAGAGCATCCCATCTCTCCCCTACACAATATATCCAAGTGGTATGTTTTTTTCTCCTGCATAGGAGTGGAGCTGAGGTGGTCACAGTTCTAAGTGCCTGTGTTAAGTCTCTGTGTGTGGAGACTCTCAATCTCAGTTGTGCATTGGGTAAGGACTGTGAAAGTAACAAATAAATAACTACTGATTTGGAAAGCAGAATTTGTATCACTGTAGATATAAATAATACCCTAATCTTTTGCAAGCCCTGAAGTTTTGAGTGACACTATAAAACCTCCAGAAAGGCCATGGAATTGGTGGAACTGCTTTGATAAGCTTCAGTAGTACATGAACAAGTCTCAGAAGAGGTGTCAAAAGTGGTTCACATCTAGTGTGACTTTACTGGATTTATCCACACCTGCAGTCAACACAGGAATGCCTAGTCAGACTCCAGGGAGGCCTAAATTTGCCTTGAAAGTCCTACTATACCAGCTCCTGAAGTTTTTGCCTTGGTCCATTCCAAAGTCCTCTACCAACCCAGAAGTGGTTGGAAGGCAGAGGAGAGTTCAAGTGGGATGGTGAGCCAGCACTGTCTTTCCCTTTCCAGCAAGAGCCAGAAAGAGCCAGAAAGAGCCAGAAAGAGCCAGAAAGAGTCCATTTTACTCAGGTACAGTTCCTGTATGGGAAGGACCAGAGGAAAGCCCATGACTTCTATAATGCAGCTGTTCAGACTACAGGAGATCCTGGATATCCCAGCCTTGCATGCAGTTTAAAAAAGACCCCAGATGTTAATACAAAGTATAGCCCACCACCAAGGGGAAGGATCCTTCCCCTCCCAGCACTGACCCCAGAGAACACAGGGCCCTCCTCGCTCAACAGCTCTGGCAAAAGCAGTTCAATATTTCAAGACTAGATAAAGGGCAGTGTAACGTTTGTCAGAAAGAACTTGCTGTACCTTGCAAACAGTATCAAGCAAAGCTGTTGTTCTCCTCATGCCACCAAGACAGAGAACGCAGAGGCTACATACTTCATTGCTTCTGTTCTTCTGTTTACTGAGGTCTAACTTAAGCCTTACTTAGCCACAGTTTGCTTCCATTGTCAGATTTTACTCTACCCCATTTCGCTACCGCAATTAGGACAGAGAAAGTCCTGCTCTTGGCCATTTCCCCTTTCATTCCCAGGAAAAGGTATGCAGACCCCAGTGCGACGCTGTTCATTAAACATTTGTTATAGCTGCAGTTGGCCAGTAACTATATGCCTCAAACTAATTTTTGTTATTCACAACTGATTAAGTCAGGGCTCAAAAGCCACAGCTGGCCATTAATGTTACCCTTCTTTACAAGAAAATATGCTGATAAGAATGAAAAGTGGTTTCTTGGCATTAGCTGTTGTATACTCGTTCTATAATGAGTTCCTTTGAGGTGACGTATAGAGGCAGGATTTGAGCACTATTACCCTCGCCAACAAGACAGACACAAGTAAAATTGCAAAACTTTCTCTTTTGTTCCTTTTTTTTTTTTTGAAATGTCCAAGAAAGGCTTTGAAAACTCTGCTGTGATTCACCATATATTCCCAAATAAAGTGAGCACTAAGGGTTTGGGGCAAGTTAGCATGACATTTAGTTTGCTTTAAAGCATCTTGGAAGTCATATGAAGTACCCTGTAACAGAGCATATTCTATTAAGCATTCAGGAGCATCACAGTATTCAGAATATGGATGAGAAGTTCGAATTGCACAAGACATTCCTCCTCTTATGACTGACCACTGAGTTGAATTCAAGCTGATCCTAAGGAAGCCATTTTCATTAACCTACTGTAGCTCTCTAATCCTATTCCTTGAATTTCAGACCACTACCACTACAAGAATTTATGACCTACTGCCTGCACTTTGGATGGTACCCTCACTTCACTTTTTTCCTCAATGCATCCTGCTCCTCTGGATCATTACCACTGCTTCATGCAGCAACTGATCCCCGTAAAGTGGAAGCCTGCTCTTCAATTCAGTTATTTATGATCCGTTTAATTCTCATCAACACACGTGAAGATGCCAATGGTTACACTTGGTGGGGAACAATGACAAAATAATAATTGTATGACCCCGCCCAGAGTGCAGAACTGAAAGCCTCCTGAGATGTACTTTCTGAAGTCTGGCCTGGATATGTATCTATTAATGCTTTGCCTGAAACCTCAGACTAAAAAGAAACTCTAAACCACTAACCTTCAGCTCCAAAAATGCTACACTTCCGGGCCAAAAACTTACTGAGCAGCTTTTCCTCCACTCCATTTCCACGGGAGCCTACTGCTTGATTTGCTCAGTTTTCGTCCACCTCATCATGAGATTCCTGACTGCTGAAAAGAACTCCTTCACTGAACTAATGAAATAAGGAGCCTTAAGTGCCCTGCAATCCTTTTTAGAAAAGGCTGTATCTCCAGATGAGTCTCAATTTCACAGCATCAGGGAACTGTGTGCCAACACACTGAACCGGAACGCCAGGGCTAGCAGGAGTTGCAGACAACAATGCTAACATCAGGGTTATTTTAGATTAGAGCACTTCCAAATCAATTTTGGATTCGAACTTTTAAATGCACTCTCCAGAAAGAATCTGCACTGACTGAGTATTTTCAAGGCTAATTTTCTAAGCTCGAATGAAACTCATTCTTATCTAAGAAAACGATGCAACTAACCTTTGCCACAAAGGCTGGGTCATAGCTAGAAAACAAGGCAGACAACTGCCCTAAAAAGGAATAAACTGCCTAAGTACACATCTCTAAAACTGTGAGCAAAAAAACCCCAAACATACTGATGCTGTTGGGAAGAGATTTTAACTGAGAGCGGAAGTTGTCACAACATTTGGGATCTGGGGCACTTCTCCTTTAGTTGAGAAGTCCCACAAGCAGTCCCATACCAGCACGGGTAAGGGCACACTCTGGGCTCTCCGAGGCAGCAGGACTCCACTCCAGGGACATGCATCATTCCACAGTGGGACAAAGAAGGAGCTGAACATCCACAGCCTGATGGCAGTTTTTTTTCCAGACTAAAACTCCCGGTGAATTAAGACAGATCCTCAGCACTCTACAGAAAAGAAAGTGGTTGTGATGAGAGAAGAGAATGTCTAAGACAGATGGGAGAGTTAAGGTTAAAGTTCAGACCAGAAGCAATTAAGACGGGTAAGAGTGCTCTGCAACTTGACACAGGTTTGCTTTGTATTCAGAACTTTTCACTGGCATTAAGCATCTTAACTTGTGTATAGAGAGATTATAATTAAAACCTGACAAGCTTAAATTAGCCATTTAGAAAAGGTTCTCCAGAAAGCTTTTAAAGTAGACTAAACATATCTATTAAAATCGAAGAAAGGAAAAAAAAATCAGAGCCATTTTCAGTTACAATAGTTTTTCCTACCTCGATATCTCAAGAGATTAGACAAATTTGAAATCAAAGTTCTGTAACTGTCCAAAGCCACTTAATAGGAGGGAGAGGGAGGAAGTGTGGCAATTAGAAAAACTTTTAAACCCCCCTCTATTTAATAGCCACAGTCCTTTGGATGAACGTAAGAACGCCCCAAACCCCATTAAAAAAAAAAAAAAAAAAAAAAAGAAAGAAAAGAAAAAAGAAAAAAGAAGAGATCCTTATTTCCCTTTGGGATTTTTGAGCACTTCAGGGAGTGCTCTATTATGGTTCCCCAGGGATGGGGGAATTATGTCAATCTGCCACAAGGCGGGCAGTTAGGGAGGGAAGCAGCCTGGGAGCTGGCTTTCACCAGGCCATGCCAATTAAAGCACAGGGAGCATTTTCACCCCACACTGGCTATTTAGATTAATTCCTAGTGTTTCAACGCTATACAATTTTTCTACGAGATCAAGGAACTGAATCTAAAGAAAATTTGCTCTTTATTAAAAAAAAGAAACATATCCACCAGTGTCGAATGACACCAGGTAATTTATTCCCTCTGAAAAGAAAAAAACCTACAAATATTTTGATATTTCAAGAAAAAGTTCACAGACTATAAATATCTATAACCCAGGCTTCTGAAAATAAAAGTCATTAAAGGCAGGTCCGCTGCAAAGTCCACCTTATTATTTCCAAATCGCATTTATTCCTTCTTTCCCTTCCTCGCCTTTTCATAAAGCAATTGCACTTCTGGGGAAATGTGGCTGGACATCTAGCTGGGACACAATACACAAGCTTTGGTTTCCCTGCACACATATCCAGCCCTGCCATGCCCTCCTCTTCTCTACTGCAGAGGTCAAGCCAGCAATCCCAGCTGGCTCTCGGCACAGCTTTTGGTGAGGAAACAGCTATAAACATTTGCTTATTAACCTAAAGAGCTCCTGAACAACCCTACATTATTCCTAGCTCCTATTGCTCCCAAAGCCACATCAGCCTCTTTGAAACCCTGATTTTTAAAGCTCCGGAGCAGATACTTTTATAAGCACCAAATATACGATATGGGTATTTGGGTAGGCCATAGGGTGCCCTTGCCATAACCTGTTGCAGCGGCCTCTCACCACTGTTGAAGGCTCAGGAGTTCCATGATCGCAGCATCCTACTTATGGATGAGAGAGGGAGGCAGATAGGGAGTGGAGGAGCAGAAATCAGCACAAACATTACAGAAAATATGATGCAGACACGAGTACTGTAGTTCTTCAAAGCGAGGAGAGAGCCTGTCCCTGAGAAAAATAATCAAGCTGTAGCAGCAATGATCGCTCTAAACCCATGTCGTTTATCTGCAGCCTACATTCATTGCTTCCACATGCAAAATGTAATCCTTTTCTCCAATCTACCTCAACTCTACTGCACTCCATGCAGTACCTCTTTTCAGAAGGAGTGTCTAAATTATCTGAGTACAGGAAAAAAGAATGTTACTTTAAAGGAAGCCATGATCTGCCACAGCAAAGCGTGAGATGAGTAATTTGTTACTTCAAGTGCTAGGAGGTCTTTTTAATTTTTTTTTTTTAAGTGCCAACAGTATTTGAAGTGGTAATGTGCATATAGAAATCTTAATTCATTTTGCTTCATCTTTATAGACCACTAGTGTACTTATTCCTGATTCACAGTGAACCAAAAGTCTGGTAAGGAAAAACAACACCTGCTCCAGATCTAATACCTAATGGAACTGTGTGAATGAACATTTCCAGAGCTCAAGATCCATTTGGGTCTTTAACTGAACTGAACTTACAAACAGCAATTGGGTGAAAAGAATAGATATCTGCCTTTCAGGCACCCTAAAGTTCAAGTGAAAAAATCTATCCCATTTTTGGTTATCTGTAGCAGCAATTTCACAGCAACTGCTGGGTGTGCAATTGCCACTCTGCTTTCAGAGAATTAAACAGCAGAAGACTTCTCCAAAGACTTCTCACTTTTTATGCAGGTTCAGCCTTATTTTCACTTCATTCCCAAACCTACCGCAGCTGAAATCCGGCCCCAGTGCCAAACAGGTCCATCAGGCAACACCAGAGGAGCGGCAGATCCACACTGAAGGCTGATGCAGCCCACCCAGTTTCCCCTCCCAGTGCTACAGTGGGACCATCACTGCATCCTCCACTGCCCATCCCACTGTGCCTCTGCCTGCCCCTGCTGACAGCTGCCTGGGTCAGGGGTATTTTCCCCTGGAAGCACCTGGTATCTCCTAGCTGAGAGGCTCTGCTCCTCTCTGAGAAGAGTTTGGCTCAGTCATCTCTGAAACCCCCAGTGGTGACACTTCCCTGTTGTTTTCTCCTCTCTCTCCCAATCCCCTCAGCCTCTCTCCCTATGTACTAGGATGGTGCTGAACAGGACTTGCTAGGTTCTCTCTAGTCTGTCAACAGGGCTATGGGCCAGCTTTGAGTGATGGATATGTATCTTGCTTTCAGAGGCATACAAGCTATCTCACAACTGACACACTGACCTCTGGGAAGCAAAAACTTGTCACTGTTATATGACATCACCAATGATACAAATCAGGTAGCTCCAAAATATTTACTTTTATTTTAATGAGCTGCATCACAAGCTATTCCTACAGCCTGAGCAACCAGAAAATTTGATGTTTTAACGTATGTTTCCAGTGCTGACGCTGCTCATCTCTTGCCAAGAGATCCCCATATTACAACCATAGAATGGGGATCTCCAGGTCCATCTCCAGGTCCATCACCATGGAGAAGTGAAGCCAACAGACAGCACTATTTAAACAGTCAAGAAAATCAAATGAAACCTGTCCTATGCATCAGTGCTCTGAGACATCCTCTATCTGTGCAAAACAGGCACTACTTCCATGCTTAAGATTTGGCCATCCCTCTCTCCGAGATCAGCCCTCAGCAATAACAACAGTTCATCTGCTGCTACGAAGGTCAAGGGCTCTGCCAGCCCTCCGGAGATTTGAGCTACTGGTTCCACGGAGTCTGCCAGTATCAAACCTGACACTTAGATTAGTAGTTACTCCCCAGACATATCTAGTTTCCCATTTCTTCAGTTTCTAGTGTCAAAATACACTTGCGGTACAATATGCAAACCTCCACTGACAATATCTTCTCTGCTGTTCAGTTGTGGTGGGAGGAACGTCTATTTTTGCAGGGAAAAGGTGCACTTTTATGTTAATGTATTAGCATACTAATATACCTCTGAGCTCGTGTTTTTGTTACAGTGCATTAAAAATGGTAAAGCTGCATTCCACAGTTACCATCACATTATCAGCACACAGAGAAATATTTTGGAAGTTAGCATTTAAGACAGATGCTCTGCATTATAAATACCAGAGAATGATCAGTCTTTGATATGCAGTTCATGGATGGCTTCATCACTGCTCCATTTGGTAGCTTTGCTTGAGCCAATACACTGCAATGCTGTATATCACCCTGTTAAGGTCTGAATCAGCCTGAGTGCCTGCATATTACCCTCTTGTGAGGGCAGTGAAGTTAAACCAAGGGACCACTTCTTTGTATTCCACATGACAAAACTGGATTAAACCTGTGTCCTCACCTCTCACACAGCCTTAATATATTAAAATTGTTGCTCACTTTTACTCATAAAGAACAGGGTTTATCTCATTTGCATCCTTAACTGTGAAGTGGCAATTTCCACCAGCTCTTCCGCAATCCAAAATCACTCTCACACACCACAGAAAGCTCCTGCCACATCACTCAAGAGCCACTGTCCCCTTGTTTTGGGATACCAACATCTTAAAAGTCTTACAAAGAGAAGGGTCAACCTGGGTAATTTCATGCCCACCTACAAGGAATTTTTAACAAGGAAGGAGACAAAACGAAGCTCGAAGAGGACACACTAAATCTTACCGGGCCACTGCGCGCCACGGTTATTAAGAAGGTTTGGAATTACAACAGAGCTCTGCTTCAAAACCCACAGACCTGGTTCTCCAAGGCTACGTGTTTAGAGTACCTTGCAGATACATGCTGGTATCGCTCAAGATGCTTTTTCATAGGCCCAAAGCTGCATGAGCAGCCCGCTCACAAAAGCTGTTCTTGCGCAGAAAATGATGGCAGAGAACAATTTGTCCTCCTCGGCTCCACTGAAGTTAAACAGGCACCAGCTCTCTGCCACTAACTACAGTTATTATGTGGCTGCATTTCCCTCTCCCTTTGTGTGGCAAAGGACAAGCTAGTTCAGAATTCTGGGACTTCCTATAAGAGTGCCATTGACAATTTTTGAGGTCCATTAATTCATGGCCACTTCTGCAGAGAAGGTCCGCTTTTGGATACAGTCCACCTTATAAAGTGTCAAGAGAAGAAAAAGAAGCCACAGCAACACATAAGCTCAGGCCAAAGAAACGGCGAGAGGATACCAAATGTTGCTTTAAGTGCTGATATATTTGTGCTTTGAAGGAAAAATGCCTTCAGGAATTGCAGCAGGAGTCACCTATATACATATGTGTGTGTGTGTATATATATATATATATATATATTTACATATATATGCACAGTCACCTCTCTCTATATATAGAGGTGACTTTGCATATAAAGGGACATTTATTATTATCAATTAATGGCATTCTGATAGACACATTTACATTTCTAAGTGTCAGATTCAGCAGAATACAAAATAACTGAAGGTCTCTTATTTTGCCCTGAAAGTGGCCATGAAAGGATCTAAAGGCAAAAAAAAAGGAATCCACATTTTCTAGAAGACATATGATATCCTTTGATTCCTTTCAGTTCTGAAGCCTGGTTAGTACACCAAGACTTTCAAATACAGATTTAAACACCTGCAAACAGCAAAGTGAAATGCCACTACAGCTCCTCACAAAATTAGGTGACGACCACATTGAGATGCAGTAATAGATCTTGATCACAACCTCCCATGGATTACTAGAGAAACCTAATGTGGCAGAACACTATATACTAGATTTCTGGAAAAATGAATAGCTAGAGGTCTAAAAAAATTTCACACTGTGCAAGCAATATGTGTATCACATTACTGGAATTTAAACATCTGAAATACTGTCTAAAAGGAGACAGAGGATTCACATCTTCATTTTGTGAGAAAAAACTATTTGTTTTAGGAGAGAAAATCTAGAAATGGAAAGCCACTTCAGTGACATTTTGTAATTTAAGCACCAATAAATTCTTCCCACACACGCCCACAGGTTGCTGGTGGCACAGCACCTGGATGGCCAGAACTGATACACAAACGTTTGTCACTTCTGATCCCCCTTAAAGCTAAAGAAAACAAGATAACACTAACTCAACCACAAGAAGGTAAGGCCATATTTAAAAGAAAAACAGTTCAAATAAAAGTGCAGATAGTTAAGGCCTAAAGGTATTCCAGTGCCTAACTCCTCAAGGCAACAGGTCATCTTTGTCATGTACGTGCACACACACATGAACCATCAAGTCCTTCAAACACTCCCAGCCTTGGGCACGCTGACACAAATGGTTAAGCAGTCAATATACCTCCACCAACACGGACACAGCTCACAACCAGCCCACCTGAACCTTAAATGGGAAGGGTGGGAGCACACACTCAGCCTGAGTAAGGTTTTGCAGGAGAAACAAGCTGAAATCCCTGGGTCAGTTCAGGACAGTGGTCTGCATCTTTCACACCAAGGAGTTTTGGAAAGCTCCTGCACGAATGTGTAAGCAGTTCTTACATCTGGTTCTGGCTTAATCCTGTCTCCGCTCCTCTCCTGGTGCCACCACATTCTGCAGCTGCCTCTCATGGACTCGATATTCATCCTCCTGGCTCTCCTTTTTTTAGTCACCTCAAAATGATATATGTAGTAAAAAGAACAATTTGACTCATATTCACACTCCTTTCTCTGCTGGAAAGAGCTCTAGACTGTTTGCTTGACTGAAAATTGGAACATTGGTTAGTTTTGTGGGTTGGTTGTTGGGTGAGCTTGTTGTGGGTATTTTTTGATTTTTTTTTTCTTACTGTTGTTTCTAAAATTAAGACTATCCCACAGAAAATAAAACCTTCCCATCAAGTTACACTGTAGTTCACAGTTTGAAGGACTTCAACTAAAACTGCCAAGCCAGCTATTCAGCTATATAAATCTCCATGTTGTGGGTATTCCTGCGTGGTGGCCTTATGCTAGACCTGCAAATAAATAATTCAGTATTCAAACAATAGCAGCTAAATTTAAAAAGCACCCACAAAACCTACTAGCGTTAACTGGAGCTTTCAATGCCCAGATTTGGTTTCTTGGGTATGGTGGGAAACACGATTTATTACCATGGGGGAAGTACAAGTGTTGAAAACTATCTCAGCAACACCTCCAAACATGGAAGCTGTCCCTCAGCCCAAACAGTGAGCTGAAAATCCCCATGGAATGCAGCTCCCTGAGCCCTCGCACGGGGCTCTGCGACCACCTCCAGACTTACCTCACAACCCCACCTTAAAAACCCTCATGAAGAGCTGGGATGCCAGTAACTCCCCAGTTTGGATTAGGAATTTCACCGTGAACCAGAGAATCTCAGATTATTAATTGCAGTTGTGCTACTGATTTTACACATGAAAATTTCTGCATTGGTAACTTCCCTGGCAACAGTGAACCAACAGTGCCGGTTATTTCCAAGAGATTTCAAGTGGTCTCCAGCACTCTGAAGGCACCAACTTGCTTTATAGGTGTAAATGTACTGCCAGATGCAAACGATTTAACATGACAGGCTACAGTCACCTTGTCCTAAAATTCTTTATCAAAGGCCAGGTAGATTAAAGAGAGTAAACTTTCCACTGGAGTGTTCTAAAACTAGTTCCTCTGAAAATAGGAGTTTCCATTTTTTTTTTTTTTTCAACAAAAAGCCTTTGGAAGCTGTGAGGCACTCGGGCAGACACAACACTGATATATCTTACCAGCAAAAAGGCAGTTTTCCCTCCTTTTAAATGATGGAAAGTCAATTTGCATCATAATTAAACCAAGGCCCTGTAACGTTACTTTTAGTTAAAACAGTAAACTACTATAATAAAAGTGTACCTGGGGAATATTTAGAGAAAGCACTAATGATTTCTTCCCTAGTGGTTAATAAATTCACTTCCAGATCAATTTGTTCATGATAGAAACTTGAGAGCATAAACAGTTACACAAGCACATTAGAGTGTGTCTTTCTCAGTATAAATGATTTATTACAATGATTAGCAGCACATAAACAATTTAAAATACAACTCTAATTAGCTTTTTGGAAGAAAAGGAGAAAAACCTTCCTGACTCCTTCTACACATTATGTTTTACTTTTCTAAGTGTGTACTTTTTAATTAAATCCAAATGTCACAATAAATTTAAAGTGTTTTATTACCACCCTGGCTAACTAAGCCATTCATGCAAACACCCATTATATTAAACCAGATGCAGGACTGAAAATGGCTGAGGAGAGACGAAAAAGAAAAGGAGAAAAGGCAATTACTTCAATATTTGACAAGAGATTTGTACAAATGTTTAAAGACAAGAAGATCTTTGGCAAGGTTTCTCTGTTTTATCCAGGGAGGCCGGCCAGCTAATTGCTCTTTAATACCTGTTTCCAAGTTTGAAAACGTCGCACCCTGTTCAACTTTCCCCATCGAAAGCATAAGGAGGGGACAAGAGGAAGGTGGGAAAACCGGTCTGCATGAAACCTGGCACAAACAGCCAAAGCAGCCTGCAAATACACATACCCTTTCCTGTGCCTGGGGGGAGCAGAGGGATAAAGACGTGTCCTTTCTAAAATCACTGAGTCCTCTCCCATGAGGTGGGGAACAAACAGCCCTTGCCATTCGTGATGGTGCCTGAACATGGGTGGGATGACGGGCCACTTCCCTTTAGCGGTCTGTCCAGCGGGGAGGTGGATGTTCCCAGTCATCCCAGACAGAATTCCCGCAGCTCAGGCACACTCAGGGCGCCCTCAGCATAGCAAGGGCAGCACAGGGCATCTGCCTCTTACTTATGGGGAAAAGGCAAGGAAAAGCCTTTCAAATAAGGCCAGTAAAGTGCATGCTGCAGACACAGCCCAGAATGACTGCTGAGCACCACTGGCCCATGGAGAGGCAGGATGGGGGAGCTGGGGGGCTGGGAGAGAGCGAAGGAGGGAAGAAGTGGGAAACCCGGCCCTAGAACCTCCCCGACTCATGTGGCAATCCTGAAGCCTCAGGGCCGCTCCTCAACACTTTGTTTTACTGCTACATCAGCAGCCTGGTCTAAACAGGACAGATTTAGCATAGTTCAGACAAAAGCTACCCATAAAAGAAAGCAGCTACGATTATTAAAATAGGTTAGAGAAAATGGGCATGGTGCAGATAAAGCTTTTGACCTTAGTGTGCAGCTCTCTCAAGAACATTTTAGCATAATTTATCTAAATTAAAAACCAAACACCAAATTCTAAAATGGCACAAAAAGATCGTTTAAAAAATGCGATTAAAAAAGCGGGTCAAGGGTTGGAAATTAGTAATTACTACTACAATTAACCAAAATCAGACAGAGACACATGAATTGTGCATATTACTGCAGTTCACGTCAGAAAGGCAAATGTGAGCAGAGCACAGAAGAAAAAGCTGCAAGTTGCAGAACCACTCGTATAATTAACCTCTGCCACAGCAGAAGACCCGCTCTTGTAAGTTTGTGTCATTTGTTTCTAGAGAGAAGTGCTGCTGGGTCCTACACCCAGCTATCAGACCACGCTCTTCACCGGTAACTCAATTCCTTGGAAACCGATATTCTGATTTTCTTCTGGTCTAAGATCTTAGTGCATCTTCACCCTATTAGCAGTACATTTGCCCTTCACCTCCTATTTTAATAGTTCTGAAAAAGATGAGAAAGGCCAACTTCTGAACATCCTGGTATTGAGAAGAGGTCATTTGCCAAAAATGCCACCTGCTAGAGTCCATATTGTTTGAGCGCAAAAGCCTATTGAGAACTGCAAAGAACAAAACAAAGGTTTTCTAAAACAGACTACTTAAACATTGGATGGAGACAGAAATACTCTGTATGCAACTAACATCCTTCAGATGATTTTCCTTAGGTTTTGGGGGGACAAAAGATAATTTAACAATTAGCACTTTGTTCCCACTTCTATCTCAAAAGGCCTCTTTGTGAGCTTCCTTGGAACAACTCTGAAAGAGCACAGTGGGAAAGAACAGACTGACTACTGTTTTGAACTATAACCAAAATGAACTATTCTCTAGGTCCTCCCTTGAAGCTATCATCTACTTTAGGCTAGATGAGGGAAATCTAGGTTCAAATCTTATTCAGGCCCCAGTTTAATTTTGAGAGCTCAGAAGGCTCCACAAATCATTTTAAGTTAAAGTAATGAAAATAGGTGAACTTGAGAAGGTGGACAGGCACGAATGATCTCTTCCAAAATAGGGAAGAATCCATCTGTTCCCTTTTAAAGTGCATAAAAGTCTTTGTAGCAGTAATGAAAATTCAGGGATGTAAGTCATGGACATCATAGCAGTCTATTAGAGAGAGGACTGGGGCTGTATTACAGAATACTGTGAGCAGCGGTGATTATATAAAAGGGATGCTGCAAAGGCTGCATAGCAGAGGGCAAGTCAAATGATTCAAGGACTCAAGAATCTCAGTTCTTCAAAAATAGAGGGAGAAATGAAGATTTCTGTCCTTTGAAGAGGCGGGACGAGCACAGAGCCACACAGATGTCTGAAGGAAGCTGTGAAGATGGAGTTATAAGACAGGATATGCTCCTCAGATGCAGAAGGTAAATGGCTGCAGCTCCAGGTGATGCACAGCCGGTGGGTTTGCACCACAGCTGGCACAGGGACAAATGGAGGCAGGCTCTGTCACAGCACTCTTGAAGGTCTCTGCTTTTCCTCTCTTCGTTCCACAAATCAAACCCTCACTTTCAGCCGCACACCGTCCATCAGGAGCAAGACACAGCCTCCATGCCAAGAACCTCAGGTGAGCTAGAGCTGGTCAGGGCATAGGACACCCCAGCCCTGGCTGGGGGCTGCCCATGGGGTGTCTTCAGCCGCCTGAAGTTTCAAGCAGGGGCTTCTGTCTCCCGGCTTCTGCCTGCCCGCCCACGCCACCAGCTCCCTCTGTAGTGCATCCCGTAGGACGGCCACCAGGGGATGAAGGCACCGAGGGCTTGCAAGCACCCCAGAGCCCCACAGCAGAGCAGGACCTACAATCATCCTTTTGAGCCTTCTGCATGGGACCGTGGCACAAAGGAGCAATGCTGCATTCACCACCTCCCGCTTTTACCTTCGGATTCAGTTCCTATGAGGCCCCCTATGCAAAACCAGCCAAAATCACACAGGGCTCAGGAGAAGACTAAGCACTAGTTGATCAGTCATCATGTAAAACAAAGACCAGATGCTGACAAATGCTTAAGTAGTTGGAAATATTTCTCTGTGTGTATTTTAAAAATGGCAGGTTCCACACAACTCCTGTTTACCTCAATATCAGTTCTTCTCAATTAGAACCAGTTATACCAGAAACTCACAAAAATCCCCAGTATGTCCCGCTTTCCACTCACGAATGCCCTTCTCCTCCTCTTCCCCTGCTCAGTGACGACACTTACCTCCTCCCATACATAGAGACCCAATTTACTTTCACATTTCCAAAGGTACTTCTGTGTTTTATTGCATATCTCTTTGCTAATATTTTTAAAACATAGCGACACGCCTTAATTGGTTTGTGCATTATTCCCAAATTGTTTCTCTCTATTTAAGAGGAAAAGCACTTTGCCGTAATACACATTATACAGTAGAGTAAATCAAGCAAGGGGGAAGGTGGAGATGATATATTAAATTGCATAAGCAACACAGAAAGCCTCAGCCAGATTAGCATTTGACACAGTATAACACAAGATCTTACTCTCAAAGTAAACTGGAAGCAGACTGACAGCCAGCACCCATGCTGATCTGCCCTTGGGTCTGGTACTGAAGCAAGAATCATATGAACTTACATGTTTTTTTGCAATTCAGCATGTAGCATTCAGGCCTGAAATCTGGAGACCAGAATTTCATCTCGCAACAGATTATCAAAATCCTGCTATTTTGAAAAAGTTACTTTACTTTCATTGCACTTCTCAGCCTTTTTCTAGATGCTTAATTCAAACACTGTAACTCAGAGATTATTTCTTGCTCTTCTGTATGCATACACTGCCTTATATAGCATAGTACCAAACAAATATAAACACAAGCAGGGTCAAGTTCTGTTGGGTTTTTCTTCCTACATGATCTCTTACTGATTTCTGCCAGGACATAAAAAGCATTTTCAGCATTTATTTCATGAAAATACCGCCATTCAGCACCCACAGAATGTGTAAGACCTTTCCTTCACTGGGTAGGCATCTCTGCTAAACTCAAGGGTAAACACTTAAATGGAAGGAGTGCTCTGAGAGCTGGCAGGGAAATGCTGAGTAAACACAGCCCTGCTATCAACACTACTCCTTAATGACGAAATCATTCAGATGTTAAAGCTGCCTCAAGCGCTTGATCATGATATGCAGCGTGAGGAAAGTTCAAAATCAACTCCTCCTCCTGCATTCTCATACAATTTCAAACAGTAATAGGCACTTACCTGGCTTGCTTTACAGATCTTGCTTTGATAAGCAAAATTTTAACTAGGTTAATACCATTTGAAGAGTATTCATTTAATTGAAACAGAATGAGACTTGTCACACTGTTCACAGCTCGTACTGTAACAACTCACATGACTCTCTCTTGTAGCAGGGCCCAGCATAATAATCCTCACAACTGACTTGTTCTGTGGATCTAATAGAAACTTGAGCCAAGACCAAGAAATATTTGCTTTCTTTGATTTAGCATTATGAAGGAGCATTCTTTGGAGAGCCAGTGCTGTAAGCTCACAAGATAAATCAGAACAACACACATTAAGAAACCCTAAGTGCAGACCAGGATTTGGCAAGGGGTTTGTTGAACTCAAATTTTTATCTATCTCCTTGGGATGTGAGGGGGGATGTGGAAAATAAGTCATCATCTGAGACTAAGACACTTGGAGCCTGTGCAGTGATGAGGAAGGAGCCAACCATCCCAAGCAGAAAGAGGACAGGATGAAAAGAAGCAGAAGCAAACACTGAGTATCCATTAAGTGTAGCGTGGGGGCTGCTGCAACATATCCACAGTTCCTTAGTTCAATGAACTGTTTAACTTGGTAAAAAGTTTATAATGGCAAAAGATGTTCAAAATATTTGTCCCAAGAGGCAATCAGAGCTTTGTTTACTGTACAGAAAATGGATTCATTTGTGTACAGTGAAGCATGCCACAACTAAACTACAGTGACCACAAGGCAGCAGCTTCTCCAGTCTAGGAGAGGCGGTGGACTGAGAACCAGACTGTCAGTCTCTGGTGTCATCTTTCAAGTCTTTGAGATAGAAACTGACTTTGTGGCTGATCACCTACAGGAGACATCAAAATCATTCTCTTTTCCTCTGCCTTGGCTGGTGCAGTTGTTATTGCCGTCAGCTCACTCAGGATCCTGCCAGCACGTATTTTTCTTCTGAGAGTGACCACTGGCAAATTGCAAGCCTGGATGCAAGCGTGGCCAAGTGCCCATAGGGAACACAGAAATTGCACTGGGCACAATTAAAGCTGAGCAGTACATTACTGCAGCATGGCCTCCCTGCTTGCTCTAAGTCAAAGCCTGTCAGCATTTCCAGCACCTCTTCCTCCTGGATTTATTATAACAGTTGTGAGACAAAAAAAGCAAAAAACCACACAAAGGTTGTAGGTTAGCCTAACATCTTGGCTTACAACTACATTGCACTCACTCCAAGACAACCCAGAATAATCCCCAAGAAATTGCCCAGGGAAATCTGATCTCTTTAACACAGTCACACCAAACCCTCGAGATTGTTTACTTGGGAACAGCACTGATGCCTCTATTAAACCCCAAGAAGGGCCTAGGTACTGTGACTGTCACCAGAAAGGTCTTCAGAGTACCAGACATTACAGAAGAAAGGAAATCAGGAATCCCCACCTTCAGCAAGGTGCTCACTGACTTACACTAGTTGGCCCCTGTGTCCTGGCTGAAGGTTTAATGACGGTGGGGCACGTTCCCTGGATGCTCTGCCAGCTAGAGGAACTGCTGGCCTGGGGAAGAGGCTGACAAGCAGAAGCAGGTCCTCAGGAGCACACCTCAGGTCAGCCCCTTTTCTTCCCAGAAGTGCTCAGCAGAACTTCCACACGACAGGCTCAGCTGCAGCAGGAGCACCAGCACTGCCTGCTTTGCTCCAGACACTGATGGCCCAGGAATACAGCAGTTTGCAACCCAGCATTGCTTCCCCCAGAGCCCATCACTGTGCCAGGTTGTTGCATTTAGCAGAGCCTTTTCAAAAGCTACTCCAAGGCTAGCAACTGGAACTGTGACCCCACAAACCCCACAGCTTTGTGCAAGTCAACAACTT
The DNA here is from genome assembly GCA_035583135.1 of Lophotriccus pileatus. Taxonomy (NCBI): domain Eukaryota; kingdom Metazoa; phylum Chordata; class Aves; order Passeriformes; family Tyrannidae; genus Lophotriccus; species Lophotriccus pileatus. The sequence goes on along the minus strand of JAWWES010000168.1, from coordinate 11,225,515 downwards.
TAATGTCATTCCCGCGTTAATGCACGATGCTGTTGAACATTGGTGCTCACACAAAACCAGGTTAAAAATCTTCAATTCCTGAAAAAGGAGCAGTGATAAGGCTGCACCAAGCAGTGGGGTTAATTTTCCCATTCAAAAGAGCACTATGCTGCAGTTTCCACTGCAAGCAATCCCATCGCATTATGGTCAAGCCTACAGGGTGGACTGTGCATAGGGGAAGAGAAGAAAAGATTATGTGATACTTAGGAGCTGCACTTGGTGGAGAACAGCTGCAGCAGTCAGTATCCAAAGCATGTTACCACAAGAATTATATTTCTCTCCCACCCTCCCCAAAGTATTTAATTCAGGGCAGGAGGGGTAGAATGCATTCACCTTTGAGCTCCTGTGCCACAAGCAACCGTATTCATTCAGCTTCCCTATTTAACTAAATGGAGTTCACACATGCTGCAGTATAAAGTTACCTCTTGCCATCTGAAAGCAGTCCAATCAATGCTGTACACAGAGAGTAGCATTTGAATCAGCCTTAAGTTAATTCTTAGTCGTCAAAACTGTGACAGCATGCTGACCCTTTCAAATCAACTGGGAGCAGGCAATCTTTGCAGAAGATCCTCAGGCCTTTAATCAGATTCTCAGTGGGTTTTAAAGAGATACTACAGCATCAGTTTGTAAACATCTCTCTGGTGAAAATAAAGATTACTTCTGACCTAGCCAATTATTCAGTCCCAGAAGATATATCCTAGAGTTATAATTGAATGAACCATAGGGAAAGAAAATATATTTTAGTAGGGGGTAGCAAACTCAAATCCCAACTTAGGATGCAGGCAGTACTGTATCCCATGAACAGATCAGATACATAGCAAAATGAATATAAAAAAGTCTATTAAATCATCTAGTCCTTTCTCCTACCAGGGCAAGATTGCTCTCTTGAGCACAAAGCCCTACTAAGAAGATTGCAAATTATCAGCTGAAGCTCTTCCTGAAAAGCAAGAATGGTGGGGAAAGAGCAAAGCATTGTTTTGAGGAGACCAGCAGTATCAGGTATTTGTTTGCCACATCACAGAAAATCTGGGGCAAGATTTCAGCCCCTGGTAGCATGGATTTCCTGCAATGTAAGTAAGGAATGGAAAAGAAAATACTGGAGAAAGAAAGCAGAGGACCTGTGCTCAGCACCAAGACTGTCAGAGACATTAAACAGTCTCTTGTTGCATTACCTTAAAACTGCATTTTAGCATGCAGAGCCATTGCACTCCATTGTGGAGAGATATAATTACTGACTTAAGAGAAAAAAAAAAAAGAAGTTATTTATTCTGGAGCTATTACAGACTAATGTGTAACAGACATCACCCGATGGGCCGTAAAGGCTCCAAGGGCCATTACAGCCTCACAGGTCAGGACCTATTTGAAGGTTTTAGAGTTTGTGGATCACTGCTCTCAAGCACAGCAGCACAGGCAACACCTGCACACAGAAAAGCTAGGGGAGACTTCTGGGAACAGCAGCTGCTTATGCATTTTCACACTCAAATCAAACAAAATCACATCACTGAAAAGAAGTTCAGAATCTGCAGACACGGCTTTTGCCATTCTCATCAAGGAGTTCACCTGTAAGACTGTAACATTTATATATTTATATAAATATAGTTAATTTTTATTATTTATAATAAAAATAGATTATATTATATTATATTATATCATATCATATCATATTATATATTTGTGGGGTTTTTTTAATGGAGCATTGAGGAAGAAAATGACACTATACCCTTTATGCTTCCCTGTCAGGGCCCCCCTTCCATTCTACTTTCAGAGAAAACTAAAATTCCCAGCCAAGTGATGGGTTTATAAAATTTTAATAGGAAAGAAAAAGGTAACCTCAGGCACAATCTTATGTGCAGACTTTCACCATAAATGAATGTTCATGAAAATATGGGGTTTTATAGGGAAACACTGACAGAGCTTCACAGACAGTGACATAAATGCCTCAACACGGACTGACGACCGAGACAAACTAGCAAGTCCCACCTCCTGCAGCCAGAGGCTATCATACCATCTCTTTCTCTAACCCAAGAAGTCAGCTTCATGTCTCCACTATCCTCTAAGGAAGGCTGATCTAGAGACCAACTCTTCCGAAGCCCAGAAGCTTTCAAGTTGCTAGCCTAGAAGCATTCTTAGCCATTTCCAACTACTTGTTCTAATGTTTTGGGGTAAAAAGCCCATGCCCACTTTCTTCCCTTCCTGGTGCTTCCTCTCTCAGTCTCCTTATACAGAACAGACCAATCAGCCTTCATTTTGCAAAGTTAGGCAAGTTGAGGCACAGAATGGTCTTCATGGGCATCCTCTCTGACCATATTTCCACATGGATTTACTGTCCCTTAGCATAAGGGATCTGCAATTTACCCATGGTAGACAAGATCTATCAGTGCATCTGTCCAGCATTATTAACAGTGATCATTATTTGCAGTTCTTGTTCAGTTTATTCCAGGATTACATTTGCCTTTTACCAGCTACTTCATACCTCAGTTCTTTGGAGGTCAACCACCACCTGCCCAAGCGACCCTTTTCCTCCTCTCCTGCCGGTTCTACCTGACAGTAATTCCTGCATGCAGATGGTCCAGTGATCCCAGAAGAGACTAGCTCGAGCTCCTGAACTCCTTTTCTTTCTGTTGAGAGCTTCACACAGGAATGAAACCAATGGGCAACAACACAGGATTTCAGTCCCCCTCCCATCGGTTACCTGAACTGCAAAACCTTTCAGTGGTGTTTTCATACAATGAGGAAATTGGTACTTAGTGTCACAAAGTACCTATCCCACCCTCTGTACTAAAAGGTCAGCTGAATGACTTCTGTTTGAAAGCAGAATTCATGGCTTTGGTTTCAGGATCTAAAATACCACTTCTGAAGACAGTGATGCTTGAGGTTCATTTACCTTCTTCTCCCAGGTTCAGAATAGAAGCATTATTTCTCATTCACAAAAAAAAGAAAGAGGTGCCACAAGCAACAGTCACATCCTGTTTAGACTGTCATTTCTAGAAGCAGCAGCAATCTAAGAGCAGTGCTCCATAGATAAGGTACCAAAGAATCAGAATGGGTAAGGTTGGAAAAATCATATATAACAATCCTGCACAGAGCTAAATGAGTTTGTTACTTTTTGCCAGCCACTGAGTGCGTACAAACAATTCTGCAAGTCAAAATTTTGCTTCTATAAAACTTGAAGCTTCCTAATTGCAAGAGTAAGATGGGTAGCCAGGAATGGTACCTCTGCAATAGATAAAACCAGTGGTTCCCTCAAGGGGGATGAAGGCCTGAAGTGGCCAAGAGCCAGCTCCGCCCAAAAACTCCTTCTGATCTCTTCAGAATTTAATTGGCATTCTCTTTAGTGCACACACACAAGGCAGATTAAAGAAAAACCCAAACAGTGTGAAGGGTGGAAGCACCATTACACAGTATTAAAATGTCAGAGGTTTGAGCTCTGTGTTGGTTTAGTCATGAGTTACCAACAACCACTGATGGCAGACATAAAGCTTCCCTTAAATTATTAAGCATAAAACAGCAGACTGTAATATTTTGCTAAACCAAAGTACAGACACAGACAAAGATGTCATTTCAATATTTGAAACCAGCAAGTTTAATTTAAAATAAGAGCAAACCAATAAGCTCAGAAAATAGCAATGTGTGAGAGGAAAATTACACTGCTAGAGAAAAAAGTGGAAGGACTTAAGAAATTTATAAAAGTAATCTCCAAGTGGAAATTAGAAATCAACCCCTAGAAACAGAATAACACAAAAGAAATATTACTGTCCACTTTCTAAATCAATATAACACTGCTACACGACAGAATTACCATGGTAACTCAAGTAAAAAGAATAAAGCAATTCTTATTATTTCAAAATAAAATCACAGCCTGAAGCCCAGCTTTTATTACAACTGCTGATAGATCGCTGGCTTGTATTTATCTGAAATATTGCTTTTCAATCAGCTATTTTATGAATGTACAAATTTCACTGAGCAGCCCACTTAGACCGAATGCTTAACCCCCCCCAAAAAATAGTCAATGAATTGATTATACATATGCATACCTTTTTTTAAAGGGAGCCTTTTTTGTTTGATTGTTTTATATTCTATCCGAATTAAAGAGAGATAGGGAAACGAGTGTGAATAAGTTAAAACCTTGTTTAGTCTGACCTCTCTAAATTCCAGCTCAAATTCCCTGGAAAAACACAAAAACAGTAATAAGAAAGAACAAAGAGGGATACCAGCGTACCCAAAATACTGCAGCCCCTGCGCAAGGACAGGGAAAGCGTGTACATCAGGGGGTGTGCACAAACACACACACGAGAAGAGACACATCTGTTCCCTCCTGATCAAAGGAAAATAGAAAACGGTGTCTAAATACAAAGTTGCTCAAGGACGTTTTGGCTTGCCCTGCTGGGTACTTCAGACATTTAAAACATTGTTTGTACAGCTTGGAAAGTGCATCGAGCACAGGATTCTTGTCTGTGTTTCAACTGCGCTGAAGGCAGAGCTCAGTCAGGTTTCCCCACGCCTCCACTGCTGGTGCCACCTTTTAAACACATTAGTGCAAGGAGAAAACCAGCAGGTCACCTTCTGCTCTCCTCCCCCAGATGTTCAAAAGAGCATCGATCGGGACCTGAAAGCAAGAGTTGTCTTAAAAATAACATGCTCCTCCTCTGCCCCTGCCCCTCCTGCCCCCTGCCACAGCCAACACCCCTGGACCAGCTCAAAACCCGGACTAGATACGGGGCAGAGCTCCATGGGCCTTGCAGAAAATGCATGGACAACCAACACAACTGCTGGCTAAAAAGTTAAGGCACCATCTACCAAAAAAAGGATCACTAAGGAAGGCCCTGTAGACTGTCAGGATGTTTTACAGCACAGTGTAACCTAATTTTTTTCTGTTGTACCCATGAAATGGCAGAGTGGGACGAGACTGACACAATCACAGCAGGAATTGGAGAGGAACGTGATCAATGCTCATAATTATGGCAGGAAGATAGGCTAGTGAAGGTTTTTCTTCAACAATTTGCAACTGCTTGGACTGAAGCTCAGGGGTAAAAAAAAATTAAAATAATTAAAATTGCCTATTGAGAGGAGATCAACACGACTGCTCCCAAAACAGTCAAGGAGACCAACTGTTTCAATAGCACTCTGTCCTTCCCAGGAGATCCAGAAGTTATTTCTCCCTTCTTCGGCAGAGGTCTGACCTCATAACCCAGCATGGGATGGCAGGCAAGGTGGGACCCATGCCCAGCACTGTGCCACAGCAAGAGATGGCATTGCAGATCCCACCCTCCTCTTTTCCTGGGCAAGGCAGCAAGGGTAAGGCAGCAAGGGCTGTGCAAAGAGAAAGCAGAGATGAACAAACCTGGGACAACTAAAACACAAAAGTCCACTCATGGGCTTCAGGCACATCCCCCCAGATAGCCAGGCCTTAGTTCCAGGGAATGCTTACTTGGGGTGCACAAATTCCTTAATACTGGTAAAATGCTTTGAGGATTAAAAGCAGCAGTGATATGCCAAGTATCATAGCTGGAAGTAAAGACAAACGCCGCAACAAGAGCAATAAACCACCTGCCAGCTGTCTTTTATATTAAAATATTTCAGTGTTCTTAGAGCCGCTTAATTTCCCATCTCGCTCCAAGTCCAGAGGAACTTTGTGGGTTGCTAGCTTCGCCATGCAGCAGTGACATTGCTCATTATTTCTAAAATGGATTTAGAAGCTGTGATCACACTCAGCTCAATCTAAAAGTATGCACTGTCTATTAGTGTAATGTGGTCCTTTGCCGTCTACTGCAAATGGGTTTAAAAGCAGTGGTGGAAACAATGTGTGCTTAATCTGAACATGGACTGCAGAGAGGTCGCACACTCAAATATCCTGTTTTATATGGTTTCTGGTTGTATTTTAAAACACTCTTTTTAGAGACTTCAAGCCAGCTGAGGTCACAAACAATCATATACAGATTAGAAAAGGCAAAGAGCTGTGGGGAGCCAAGGGGAGGCTGCTCTGGCACACTGAAATAGGACACTCTAAATATCACTTAGTATTTCTTTTTAAAAAAAAAACTGGCTGAAGTAGTAAGCTTCAGAGAAACAATAAATGCAAAGGTGGTTAAAGAGTTTTTATTCAAATAAAGTCTTGCCCCAGGAGATGGAAGTAGAATCTTGAAATATGGAGATAGGATTTTACATGTGCTAAAAGCATCACTGTGACACTTTTTGGGAAAAAAAAAAAAAAAGGGGGAAAAATACCTTCGTTGTTATACATGACAAAATAGCAACTAAATGTTTGCTTTGATCCCAGCGCGTAAAGGGTGAAGCTTTTAGGCAAGGAGCGGCAGGTGATCTCAGCTCTTCTGCAAGTCCTAATGCTCCTAAAAGCCACTCTTCCAGTTTCTGTAATTGGGCATCAGTAGTTAATGTAGTATTGACTGCATTACATGCTCCTGTGCATCCTCTCACTAATGCCAATTGCATCACCTTGTACATTTACCATATTGCTTAGCCAATAGCTGTTAAAAGCAATCCAAATCATGAATCATATAGGAAACTTTTAGCAAGACACGACATCCAAAGGAGACAATTTACAGTTGAGTTAATCTGGGTACATTAGCGAGACATGGATTCAGGAAGACAGACCAATTTATGTTACTTTAGTTTTACCCTTTATTGCTTTGTATAGGCAAATGAATGGAAGGGCATGGACTAAAAACAGATATAAAGGAGTCCTTTTCAAAACAGATCTCCATTCTGTGCAGACAGGTCAAAGGGTTTGAGACTGATGCTTATTTAGGCTTTCATAACCATAACAGGGTACTTACAGTAATCATTTTCCACAAAAGAGTATAAAGATAAATATATAATGGATTCTGAATAATGTTCAATACCCACCCTCACTGCAAGTACATTAGGCAGAAACCAGGTTGTTCAACATTATCTAAGGCATGGCCTACCCACGAGTCACCTGCCACGAAGAGTCCCAGGTAGGTCTGCTCACGAGCTCTTTCAGGTGGGAAGCCAAGGCAGGAGGTGTTCTGTAAAACACACCAAGGCTCACCAGCTCAAGCCAGTCCTCTGCCCATAGATCTCTACCATGTCACTTGTCAACATACAGAAAGCCCAATCTTCTCCTGCCTACTTGCCTTGAAGAGACTGCATCCTTTTGAAACATATACCCATTTCTCTGGAACAGAGGGAAAGCATACAAGCAATAAAGAGGTATTGGTTAACCCACATCAGCTGCAAGGTAGAGCCAACCGGGAAATAAATTAGTAGCAAGTTCCCTCTGAAAAAGTACATTTTACAGAACAATTTCACACTGGATGCTTGACCAAAAGATGCATAGCAAATCGACATAGCCCCTTTCTGCTTTTCAGATCAAGCTCAGCAGCACCAGTAAAATAGAGATGGGGAAAAAAGGACAGCTAGGAAGTGTGCTGTTGCCTCAGCTTTTATGGGTAGTGAGCAATTTGCAGCATTTGTGGAAGAGAAAGAAAAAAATAAAAAAAAAAAAGAAAGAAAAAAGAGGTAAAGGAAATCTAGGGGAAATAACGGCTCATGAGCCAAAAACTTTTTACAAAAGAAAAACTGGACTGCATCCTTAAATATTGGATTTCAAAATACTGGAAACTCCAGTGTTCTAAGCTTAGTTTTAAAAAAGATTATGCTTCCCCTTTGAAAAGCTTCCAGAAGTCCCCTCGAAAGAGTTGCACATGCAGGGAAAATGCCAAAACAAAGCATTTTCACTAGCTGATCAATTTAAACAGCTGTGGTAAAGCTGCAGCCACTGGCACCATCATTAACAATTTAAAGCATGGCTGCTTTTGTCTTCCTTCCCAGTTACATTCTCATTATGCCTTTTTATTTATTAGAAACACAGTCCTCCAGAATACATTTCTATATCTCAGGTCCATAATAAACCAAGTAGGAACATCTCTGGCTTCTACTCAAATGGATGTTTACATTGGCGAGAGGGTTAACTGTTTAATTCTGGTCCAAGTTCTCTGCAGTTCAGTCATGAATATGCAACAATCATCCACTTCTTTTTTTTTTTTTTTTTAAGAGAAAGTAGAACTGTTGATATGATTAGTTTAAAAAGAAGGCAAATAATACTTTCCCTGCCCAAATCTCCCTTTCAGAGTTTGATTAGCATGCAAGGAGCTCTGAACGTTGGCGTAAAGAATTCGAAGATGTTCAATGAAATTTAAAAAAAAAACTCTAAAGTTGGACAAGAGCATCCATTATCTGCTTTGATACGCAGTGTAAGTGGAAAGTAGTTTGCAAGAACATTCACTGGAGAGCTGAGCATCTGTTCAGATAGCACCCCACATCGCGCTTGAAAACTTGGGCTTGGGAGTCATCCCATTGGAAGGCAGGGAAAACACACACTTACACACTGAGAACTGAAAAACAGTAGCTGTGGTGAATTGTTCTCAGACCATCCATAGGTTTAATTATGTTAATCTAATAGTGAACAACTTTCATTTTTAAACACCCTTCCCTCCACCCCCAAGTCTTCAGTGAATAGGAGCGACATTCACTGAATAAATCATTCCCTGGCAACAGTTACGCACATTATTGGAGTTGGGGGCAGCGATTTCTATACGGTTTAAAACAATGTCTATGTATTCTAAATTATGACAATTCTGTCCAATTTTTAAAAGATATAGACCCATTAGAATTTTATAGTTCAGCATTTAGCAGCATCTGCAGTGCCTTTTTTATTATTCTACAGCAACACTTACTGCTTGATACCATTATTCTGATTTTGAATTGATTTCAAGTAAAATACCTTATTTGCCATAAACTTTCATATTCTTTACCTAAGTGGGACTCCTCACAGATGCAATCAGTCATAATGCTGAAAGAATAGTTTGCCTTTAGCAGAAATGTAATAGTTCATGCTAATGACAGCGAAGCAAAACTTTGAGCAGCGAGCACATTTCCAAAGAGAATAAAACCATCTCTAAACACAACGCCTGAAAACCTTAAGAAAGCCTCCAAATGAAATCAATTAATCCTCCAACCATGATAAATTTCTTAACCATTTAAGGAACGTATTTCAGACTCTGCTGTGACCCTTTATCACCAGACCTAATGGATTACTTTATTAATAATGCACTGCTCTTAAAAGGAATTTTTCCAAAGATTCTACCATAAGAGAGCATTTTTGGAATGGCTGTGACAAACAGGCTGACATGTTCACGTTGTGTCTATTAAAGATAATAAAATTTAACACTAACTCCAAAGAAGACATATTATGTTCTGCTGCCAGGTTATCAAATATACTTTCTACTGTATTAAACCAAAATTAGAGCAAGCTAATTTTCAAGGACAAGCTTCTTCCTTTGCCCTATTACCCAAGCTGAAAAAGGTCCTTACACTGTTTTAATGCTTGTTATGTCAACCAGACAATTATCATGTGTCAACAGCATCTGGGAATGAAGTACGATGACACCCTATACAGATGCCAGCCCAGATCCTTCAGCTATCTAGTCCTGAACAAACACTAGGAAGTATTTGATTGCCCAGCAGGAATACTCCTACACAAAGCAGTTTGTTCCTCTTAGACCTGCTAACTCCTTTCACTCTTCTTCCCATAGGATAGGATCTTATTAAATGGATATCTAGGTTATCAGTGCAGTACCCTGCATTTCTTGAAAAGGTAGAGGCAATTGCTTTACTATCCTGTGGTTCCATCATGCTTCCATATTTGCCATTTCAGGGCCAGAGAGCACCCCTAGGAAGATTACCTTATCTCCACACTTAGTCAGCTTTGGAGAAACAGTTCCAAATTTTTTTGGTCTTTTCTGGCCAAACCAAGATTTCTTGGTTTATTCTGCTGCCAAATGTGCTCCGTTTTCATTCAGATTACTGCTTTAACAACTTCTTATCTCCTCTTCGTGAATATATTAATCCACTCCTGTACATTTGTGTCCCAAAAAACCATTGTGTCATGAACTAAAGCCAGACCAAACTTCTAAAATTGCACTAAGACTACATGTATCAAAATCAAGCCCTCAAAAAAACCAACAGGTAACCCAGCTAAGTAGGCAAAAATAAGGTCTTGGGTGCCCTTTATCAATCATTCTTTGAATAAGCTGATGTCTGGGAAGGTGTGTAGTGATCCTTTATACGTGGTAAGCTAGACAGCAGTGGACCATGGAGAAGGTCTGAGGTAGAGGGGACCGGGAGATACAAAGGAAAAAAAAAAGAAAGAGAAAGAAAAATTAAATTCTATGTCATGTGGAAAAGCTACCCTGCCATTTCCCCTTCTCTGTCCCTGCATGATTCCTCAATAGGTATACCAGAGAAAGGTACGCTGAAAGAAACAAAAGATCCCAGCAGCGCGTACAACAGCTCTTGTTCCTACGTGGCACAAATTGGATGTGCCTTATTTTTGTGTGTCTAAAGATTTTTACTGACAGAAAAGGACTGCTTGGACCTGTGTTGCTGGAGACAGGTCTCTCTCCATATCCACCCACCTATCTATAGGTACCTCCATGTGGCAGCTGGCATACTCATTTGGGAAGCCAACCCACAGCTCTGCTGTCCTGGGTAGGGCACTGTGGCAGCATTCCTGTGACTGCCATTATACAATCAATTTCACTGCCTTTCTAATTCCAAATGCTGCGCTTTTTTTCCTTCTGTGCGGGGTAAGATGGGCTCTTACGCAATAGGGAACCCAACTGCTGCTACTAATCCAGTTTCAAATTACCTAATATTCATTGCCCTAAATACCTCCCATCAACCTAAGACCCATTCTCCAACCTCAATGCACACAACCAATGAGTATCCATATTTTTCTTTTCATTTTTAAAGAAACTATGATTCATTTTTTTTAAGTAAAACCCAAGGTTTGCATACAGGTACATGTTCAATGGTGTGCCATGATATATTATTTACTTGGCCTACTCTTGGGATCTATTTAAGCAGAGTTCTGCTGCAAAACACAAAGGATCTGTGATTTGGGGTGCTACTATCTATGCCAACACCAGGATGAACACACAGCTGATCAGTGCTTTTACAAGTGCACACACACTCCACAATTTGGTTGAAGGATGCTCTGTCTAGTTAACACAGCACAAGTTAGCTGAAAGGAAACTTTCACCCCCCACACACATAACAAAGAGCCATGATTTCTATTAGTGCATTTCATACCATACATGCTGATTACCAGGCTGTGCTTCATTGTTAGCAGAGATTACAGCTGGGATAAGCTGCAGCTTTTTCCTAATTGCTATTATGATGACTGAATTTTTGTTTTGTGTCAAGCATTATTCACACATTATACTCCAAAATTTGATCCCTCTATGATGCATTATTGATTCCATGCAGGCAATCACACTGCCGCCAATGTGAAGAATTAATTTGGGCTATTCTAGCTGATTTGCATTGCTCCATCATAGCAGAACATAGTTCTATGGGGAAGCACAAATTGAAAAGGAAGATTTAACAAAATATGGAAAATGCTACTGTCCTTTAAAAGAGATGAGTCCTAACAAGGGGAAAAAAGTCCCCCAAAAAAACCGCTAACCCAGCACAGCACGTGTGGTCCAGAAAGAAATAAGGTCAGTCAGCCAAATTCATCTTAGTCAGAGGAAGGTTACAAGAGTAGCCTTATGCCTCTAATAAAGTAAACTAGCTTGCTTCGACTTATATTGCCAAAGAAAACAACTGAACACCTCTGAGAGTGACACTGCTTCAAAGCCTTTGAAACCCTGCTAGCTTCATTTGTTTTCCCAGCATAAGCAATACTCAACCACTTAGTGTGTCTTTTATCCACAGTCCAGTCAACTGCAAAGCTGATCTAGAAGATGTGTAACAGATGCTCCACATCTACTTCTCCTTTTTTAAAGCTCTACTGTGCTAACAAAGGAACTTATGAGATCTTAACTGAAATAAAACCAGTGATTTATTTTTTTTCTGCCCAAATAAGATTATTTCCCAGTTTTGCGATGCCAATGTAATTAGAATGCAATAAATTCAGAAGGGAAAGACAACTTATACACGGACTTTGATCTAACATTGGTCAACTCTTAGCCAAAATCCAATTAAATTTTCATAAAAATGGGCACTGATAATGATGTATTCTGCTTGATCTCATATTATAAAGGTGCAAAATCTTTGTGAAAAGTCCACATTTTGTCATTGTGCCAAATGCTTCCCATTAGAACGAAACAAAATCTCACATCCCACCCCAGAAACTAGGTTCAAATTCTATGTGCATGAACACACTAGACTGATAATTTTATAAATCACATTTATAATGACATAAAAACCTCAAAACATGCTAGGTCTAAAATATCAGGCAGGATTCTCCCCTCACCCTTTTTTGGGAGACAAGGAGAAGAGAGAGAGAAGAGTAACTTTTGGTCTTTCAATAGCCAAGCCTTGCCTTCTTTCCAAATTCTTCTCCAGTACAACACTAATTCAGTTCAGACATGGGTTGTGAATAAAAATCATATCAGTCCAACTTATTAGCATTGGGCAGTTTTCAGTACTAGTCACAAAACACGATTAGCACCACCCTGACACAGGAAAGTAAGTGACTTTGAATTACAAGTTATTTTTCTCATAAATATTTTAAAAAGCAATACATATATTCAAGTAAAATCAATGCTACTGCCAAAATGCTCAGCTTCCAATTTTTCCAAGCTCTTTTGCTCCCTGTGAAAAGCTGTTTCCCATCTACAGTTTTACAAACATTCAGTAATTTCTTCTACTTTCAAATGACAACTGCCTACATCTCTTTTTTTTTAACACTTAAAGAAAGTTCTGAAATAAATTTCTAAAGAATCCACTACGCAGCACACTTCACCTGTTTATAAAGGTGAAATGGAATAACGAGATAATAGCTACAAATTTGCATTAAAAGTTAAGATGCAGTTCCCACTTTCTATGCTCCAAGTGCTGCCAAGGTCTTTGGCAAGAGGCAGCGTCCTCGATGGAAGCCCATGTGGATGGCTACAGAAGCGCTCTGCTCTGCCTCAGTTTTAATCTTTGCTTTCAGTGTACAAACTATGAAGGAAGACCTAAGCCACAAAGCAGCCTTAGGAAAAAAACTCATTAAAAAGTTGTGATTAGACTTACCACATCGTCCCAGAAACTACTGGTGACTGAGCAGTTAAGTTGCACACCCTCATAAGCAATGTGTAAAAGATGGCATGGGGTGATTCAGACTACTAACTAACACTGTCTGTTATTCTTTACATCAGTTTGTACCCCTTAAGCATCCTTGAAAAGGACCAGTCAGCCTTAAAAAAATAAGTATATCTGAAGTCCTAAAAGAAGTCAAGCTCTCCTTCAGCTCCATTCATGAAATTACCTCCCAAATGAACCTATACTTCTGCCATTAAGAAAATGGAGTAAATTCTTAGAATAAACCAATGCTTTTTTTTCCTTTTTTTTTCCAGAGCAGCTTATTAACTTATTGTCATTATGTTTATAGCTATGAAGAAAAGCTGTGAGAAATAGATATTGAAGGCGCACATTAAAGAGACCCAAATGACATGCAATGAAAAGGCAAGAAAATCTCAAAATTAGATTTACAATAAAAGCTGTTAAAATAAACAGGCTAAAATGGATATATTAGAGTAACTTGCAGAAAGAAAAAAATAAAATAGATATTAAAAAAAAAAATAATCAAGCTGTTTCTGCTATGTCCTTCAGCAAACAGAGCCTGGGGTAAACCCTTCTTGACTGGTTCGATCATGTCAGAGAAGAGATTAAAAAAAGGAAAAATAAAGAGCAAGCATGCTTTTACCTACACAAGAGAAAAACATCCGAAGCTGAAAGCAGAGCACTCTGATATGCACAGCGCACATCTGTTTCAAAACTATTTATTTCTACATTAGCAGTACACAGAAGACACCAAGCACAGGCTTACACAATCTCAGCCCACCTACCGTCCTCCTTGTCCAGCACCATCATCTCCGCAACCAAGAAAAGTCCGGGCACAGATGCTCCTTCTCCAGCAGCCTCCGCTCAGGGGAGAGGAGAACAAGTCTCTGGGAACACAAATGAGCTACGGTACAGCTGATCGTCCTTTAGCAGCAAGTGAGCTCTAATTACCCAGTTGTCCAGCTTTTAACCTAGATTGCACTCAGTTAGAATTACACTCAGAAATAAAGCACTTTGCAGATACAAAAGCAGTCTCACCTACTTTTGTGCCTCAGAATTGCAAGGAACTAAAACTGCAATTTAGAAAGAAGGGGGATCAGAGCTGTTTCTTTGGTTCTCACCTTCTAAATGGCTCAATTTACGCAGTATAATCTATTTTAATGTAATTGCCTTTGATAGCTCATAACCCTGGCTGTTGCAACTACACAGCTTTCAGCCTTATAAAGTGTTTTCCCTTTGGATTTAAGCAGGAGCTAAATCTAAAATTATATTCGGAGACGGCAGAATACCTAAGCCTGACTACTGCTGCCTCTGCCTCTCAATTGGTGAGCCTTGCACACTTGCTATGAATAAATGCACACGTTTCCCAGGGCCCCCTCTCTTCGTCCTGCTGCCAGGGTTTCCTGGCAGAGCGCGGCTTCCCGGCTCAGCAGCACCACCTGCAGCCCGCCCGGCCCCCGCCCAGGTGCCGCCGGCCGCGGGGGGACCCGCACCGCCCGCTCCCCGCCCCGCGCCGCGCTTTGTCCCCGGGACTGCCCAAGCCCAGGGCACGCCGATGCTCCAGATCCGCTCCCCGAACAGCGCGGATTTGGTCTCAAACCAGCCCGTAGCTCTGGCAGGTCAGAGGCTCAGAACTCTCCGCAGCTGATGCCGGCGACCCGACCCGGGATGCATTACACCCACCCTGCTGCTCTGCCAGCTAGATTTCACGCTTCTCTGGTGACCTAAAACTTGATACTAATTTTCTGTACAAACATTTTGGGTTTGTTTTCACACGTAGGTATTAGTTTCAGGGAATACTCCAGAGAATACAGTTCCATTTTCACTAGGTCGATATTAAAATGAATTTACCTAATCAAATGTGGTACAAACCCTTTCAGATTTGCTCCACTTTTCAGAAATGCCATCAGGGCCCAAATATAAAGTGACAAGTTGGGGAACCATGTCTTTTATCCTTTCTCTCACAACTCTCAATCCGTTTTCAGACAAGTCATCTGTTGTCTCCGATGGCTCTCGTAAGGATTGCGGGATCAGATGCTTCACTACCAAGATCAGCAGCACCATTTCACTCATCATGGTCTTTTAATCTGAGAAAACATTTGATTTCTGCTTTAATGATACTTCTTCCTCCCCTTTAAAACTGATACACCGGTACTCTAAAGAGCATGATAGCAGGCTCAAGTTATATATCCTTAATACTGATTTTTAATTAGATTCCTTATCCCCAGCTGAAGTGGCTTTTCCTTCCCCCTTCATTCACAATACTTAATCCTAACAGTCCTTGAGAATATTTGATGTTAAATGTAATGTTTTACACTGAACTGTTTTCATCTAGTGCTTCGAACAGCTCCTGTTTCCTAGTGACACTTGTTTGCAAGAGTTGAATATGTATTTTAGAGTGCAACCACCATAAATAGTCACTTTCTTTTAGGAAGTGTCACAAGCTAAAAAGGAGGAGGATTTTATCGCAAAGTTTAAAGTCTAATAGTTAAAAGCATCCATGCAAAAACTAACAAAAACCAACACTTTTCTGGATTTGAGGTAGTTTAATACTTTCAATATACCATTGGTCTCCATTAGAAAATGGTGAACTCCAAAAACGCTCCACACTTCTGTTTCTGTACTTTTCCACCTTATCACCTTCAAAGGGGACAAACTTACCCCAAAATATATGCTACATTTCAACTTATGCTATGTGGTAACTACAAGACTGGCAAAGTTTTGATGAAAATTAAGTTAGCCATTGTCTGTCGCAGCTGACTCCTGTGGCAGACCAAACCAGCAGACATAACGCGCTCATGAAAAAATACGTGGTACCGGATCGATGTACATTTTATTCCTTTACTGCTCCATCATGTCATAGAGGCTGGATTACTCCCTTAGCAAACAGATTTTTTTTTTAAAACACTTTATCTGCTTACTCATTTCACACATCAACAATTAAAAAAAAAAAAATTTTCTAACCCCCACTACATTTGTGCAGAAATTAAAGTCAACTACAATTAACACAATCTGTTGGAATTAATCATCATACCTGATGTCAGTTTACTTTTTAAAGCAGAAATCTGGTCTTTGCAATCAAAACATTTACGTGTTTGAGAAATATCTTAACTCTCATTATCTAGAAATTTATAAATGCGCTGCACGGTGCGTAGGTTGGCTTGCCCACAGCAGATTCTGCAGTGATTTACGCAGTGGAACTGACTAAAACGCAAGCCTTGAAGTTTTTGCACTCTCAACCTTTCTCTCCCTCGCTCCTCTCATCTCTCCTCTCTCCGTTCCTAACATTTGCTTTGGGAAGATATCTGCCGAAGTTCCACTGTAAACCAGTATTTTCTAATATCAAGTCGTGTTGCATCAGTCAGGTTATATCATGTCACTTCAAACATACAAACCGCTGTTACCTCCCCGACACGACTTGACGCGATGCCACAACACATCAAGCCAGAAACATTATTATTGTTGTTATTTCTTTCAGTCTGCCCCTTCATCCTCAACGATATCTGTAAAGACCACAGAAAAGTATTATTGTGCCTCTACTACTTCTCCGCACCACGGAGCGTGCTTGCCAAGGAAGCTTTTCACTCACAAAGCTGTGTAGGAGATATTGGACTGGCCACGTAGGAGATATTGGACTGCGAGGGTGATACTGGTGTCACGCTGGGGCTGGCACACACCCCTAAGGGCACTGCCACAGCCCCGGCCTGGAGCTGGAAGAGTGGGCAGCTGCCTCCGAAGCTGTGGACCAGCTTGCCAAGTAGCCTTCAGGGATGCAAAAGCAAGGGGCACGTTGCCACCTCTACCTACAAGGCAGCAAGTGTCCTCCCTGAGATGCACCAGGACCTCTGGGAGAGGTAATCCTGAAATCCTATCTTCTCCACGCAGTAATAACTATGAATATGGCCACTGCTGCCAGAGACCTCAAAGGAAGAACACCCCTGAAAGAAAAACCCTACATGGTGAGGCCTCTTAAATCACAGGGAGAATTGGATACTAGCCACAACGCCAGGGTTTTTAGATGGTAGAAATCAGACCGGCCTCTGGGAAAAAAGGGTAAAAAAAAAAAAAAGAAGAAAAAAAGGAGCCATTTATGGCAGTAAAACAGACCCATTTTTATTAACAAGCTCATTCAAGCTTGATTTCAAAAGGTATTGGTTTAGTTAGCAAAAGCTTCCATTTTAGTCCATTTGTAACCTACGCAGGTCCAGCATCCCCTTTTAACATTCACAGATGAGCGGGCAAGTGGAGTCCATTTGAATCAGGCAGAAAGAAATGTACAAAGGTAAAATAACCTCTTCATAAAAAAAGTTTCTTCTCTCAGGCTCACCTCCTGTTCCCCATTTCTCCAGTGCACCTTTAAAAGTGAGCATAATTTCTCCTGGAGCATAACTACTCCATCAAGAGCACAGGAGATTCCTGGTCATTACCGCACCTTGTTGCCCTGATCTCCACATCCCTCTCATCAGGAGTTTGTTTCCTACTTTACTCCTTTTTAAGTGCACCCCACCCTAATTTCCTGTGTACCTCTACCGTCGCCACCAGTTATTCCCTTTTATACAGCCGCTCATGAAATCTCCTGGAAGGAGGCTGTGGAGAACTGTCTGGATAATCAACAGTTCTGGTTTCATTTCCTTACACCACAGTCACGCTGGCCCCCGCGCTCCTTGTGTTTAATGAGTATGTCTGTGACACTTGAAAGAGCCCAAACATCCCCATTAGGAAACCCTCTTCAGATCTCAGTTTTTCCTCTCAGCTCACCTGTGCCTCTCGCCTCTGCGATGGAGGCAGCATCCTGCTGTTAGCCCGTCAATCACACTGAAACAGATACAGGTTGGCAGGCAACCCCCTGACAGAGAGTCACCGGGATGAAGACATCACCCAGTTATTATTATTAAGGGGTATTAATAGAGATGTTAAGAGCCATTCCTCCCTTTTCCTCCAACAGTCGAGCAAAATTCAGAGGATTCTTGCAATGCAGGTCATCCCCAAAAGTGAGGTCAGAGAGAAACACAAACCTTGTTCCACATACTAGTAAGAAATTCCCCTTGCTTAATTCCTCGGTCATTATTTAACCCTTTTACCTTAGTGCACAGGGGGTGAGGGATGAGAAAAGTCTTTCTACTATTATCCACTGACCAGTTAGAGAAGTTCATTCCCTCTTCTCCAACACACGCACTTTCGGAGCATTATAGACCCCATTAATAACACTACATCAGTTTACTTCAGAGGGTTTCAAGAAATCGAAGGGAAAAAAAAAGAGACGCTGGGAGAGGGATTCTCGGCCCAGAGGCATGTGACGAGCGTGCAGCGAGACTCCCTCCCCACGCACCTCTCTGGGGCAGCGAGCATTTAACCTTCTGGTTGTCAGCGCTCCGGCCCCCTCCCACACAGCCGATCGCACAAACCAGCCCGGCATTTCTCTTCGTGCCCCGTCCGACTCGGCGGTGTCGCGGCGGGCGGACTCTCACCGTTCTGAGACAGAAACTCCAGATCAAAAGAAAAAGGGAGGGGGAAGGAAAAGAGGAAGAGGGGAAAAAAAAAAAAGCGACGGAAAGAGGAAAGCATCTCCCACTTGTCTCTTCAGCCTGGCATCCACTTTTCCGAGTTAGAGCCCCCCGCCAGCCCGACACAGGGACGTTCTATGGCAATTCAGACGAGCGCGCAGGGCCGCTCTGCCCGCAGCGGGAGCGCGGCGCGGCTTTTCGGCACCGCGGCCTCGGGTGCCACCGGAGTTGGCCCGGCGGGGACACCCGCTGAGGCCACCGGCGCTGATGGCGGCCCGGTGACGGGGCTGCGGGTGTCAGGCACTGCCCCGCCGGCCGCAGCCCGCACCGGGGCCGGGGCCAGCGCCGCCGTGTCCCCAGCGCGGTCACCGCCGCACCGCCCGGGGACACCCGCACCGCACCGCCCGGCCTGCACACCGCGGAGAGCGACCCGGCGGCGCTGAGCGGGGGTGGGGGGCGCCGTTCCGGGCATCCCCGGGACCCCTTTGTGAGCGGAGCGGTGCGGGACAGGCCGGGCAGCAGCGCCCTGCCGCGGCGCGGGGCAGCGAGCCCCGGCCCCCGCGCCTTCCTTCCCTCCCTCCGTCCCTCCCTCCCCGCCGTCTGCCGCCGCCGGGGCTCCCGGGCGGGACCGGCGAGCCCCGCGCCCCGCTCCCACCTACCGTCCTCCTTGTCCAGCACCATTGTCCCGGGCGCCGAGGGCGGCCGCCGCCGCCGCCGCTCCGGCTCCTTGGGGCGCTCCCCCTCCAGCCGCCGCCGCGCGGCCCCGGGGCGGGCGAGGCGCCGGGCCGGGCACCCACCGGGGCGCTGCCGACGCGGGGGCAGCCCCGGCGCTGCCCCGGGACGCGAGTTTGGAGCGGCGCTGCGGCGGGGCTACGGCCGCGCTGGGCGCCGGAGAGCTGGAGCCGGGCTGCTGCACCAGCCGCCTCGCCCCCGGCCCCGCCGCTGCAGCTCGAGTGCCAGTTTAGGGATCAAAGAAGGGAAGGGGTCGAGGCGGGGGCCGGGGGGAGAGAGGAAAAAGGTAAGGGAGGACCAATATCGGGAGCTGCTCTCCCCTGCTCCGTCTTTCCCCAACCTGCGCTGTCAAAAATTGTCTTAATGTAATCGCGTGTGATCGCTCACAACCTCTCTCCCCTTTGCTGTTGCTACTGCAAGAGCTTTCCAGGCTTCTAAAGTGCTTTTCTCTTGATTTCACTCTAAATCTAAAATTATATTCAAAGGAAGGGGGGTGGGAGGGAGGAAAGATGTGAACCTATCACTGAAAGCAAAAGCACTTGCCGCCTGCCTCGCTCGCTCGCTCTCTCTCTCAATTTATGTGCTTTGCACTCTCTCCTGCTGCTGAATAAATGCACACATTTCCCAGGGACCCTCAGATTCCCCTGTTAATTAAATCAATTCATTATGCTCAGATCTGATTAGCAGCCCCTTCCCCCCCTCTTTGAATCAATTATTCAATACACAAACATAATTGCCTGTGCCAGAGGTGTCTAAGTATTAGCTTATTTAACTCCAAGGACACTAATTACCCCTAGGGCAAGGGAACTTTTCTCATTAATTCTGACAAAACACAAAAGCACAGTTAAAGTGTGTGTGTATATACGTGTGTGAGAGAGAAAATGGGGGAGCGTATAGACGAGGAAGGGAGGCATTACTCTAACACACGTGTTACTGTATAAATAAGCTCAATTTTCTTTCTACCTTTGCATTAAATTATTCCCCACGTCTCGCCTTCGCTAAACTTGCCCCGTCTGCCTCTCTGTTTTTAAAGTAAGGAACAGATTGGCATTGCCACGCTGTCACTTCTGGAGTGAAAGTGCTTGCAACCAAATCCAAAAAGAAAAAAAAAAGTATATAGGACTGATGGGGAGCAAAGCAGAATTTGCAAATAGTTTACCAAAGCAGAAAACTCAGTGGCAGACTGTACTTTAAAAACCTGTGAAAGAAGTGGCCCTCTGAAGCAGCAGGTAAGATGATACATAATCTGGTATGTACTGGGAACAGCTCTGAATTGTTTACCTTTTGAATTAATGTTAGTGCCCACTATTAATGTACTTGCTTCCTACGTTTACCATAATGGGCTTGATTTCCATTAGCTGAAGCTGGAATGCTGAAAAGAGCCCAGGCAAGACTGATGTGAGCCGAGATCGACCATCATTGTAGTGTCTGAGACGCATGACTTCTGGCTTGCACGTAACCCAAATTTTACCTCTCTGTGAACTTCCTTTAAATAATAATAAAAAAAGTGTAAGAAAAAAAGAAGTAGTAATTGATTCCCCCAAATTAGGTTTTTACTTTCTAAAGACCTTTATTGTTCATGCCCTCAATGTGCACAGAAGTATTGAAGATTTTCTTTTTGTTTCCTTAGGCAATGCATGAGCTGATCCATTAATCCATTTGGCTTTATATATCAGGAAACTAATATTAGCTCAGCTCATCTATTAGCTTTTATTTAGGTCCCTCCATGTTGCCTTTTTTTGGACTTTTGTTCAGGCTGGTTCCCCTTGAGGGGAGACAGACAATTTTTGATAAATTTCAGGGGAGAAAATGCTGCACATCATCTCATGGGAACTATCGCCTCCTCGGTTCCCCATCTTCACATTCACCCATATCAAGATATCCATTATTAAACTTCCCTGTTCGGCAACTCTACCCAATCTTTTTAAGGCCCACCTTGTACCCATGACCTATAGCCAAGGGGGTGAAAAAACCCCACAAGCACTCCCTCTTCGTCCCTACAATAAACCAAACAAACCCTTAGCTAAGACTGCTTGGCAACAAACTTCCTGAGCTACATTCATTCTTTGCAAGCATAAATATGACTGGGAACATAAAGTTGTGTTTCATTAGTGCAGTATGTTTTTCTGTGAGTACACACATATAAGGATAAAAATGCTTTCAGCTTTGTAACACAACAAACCCTGTTAATTCTCTGCTCTTTAATTTCCACTCCATGGCACATACTGCACCCACAGGAACTTGGTCCTTCTAACTCCATGAATCTTTTTTTTTTTTTGTTTTTCTCTTTTGAAAGAACACAGCAGCACTTGAAAAATACTGACCCTGGAGAACATCATGCATCAACTCATTTCTGAGTGTACTTTTGGTCCTTGTGCCCATTCCTTTTCTCAGTGTGGCCAAGGAGATTTCTGGGTGCAAAGCCAGAATTTCAGGATCTTAATATGCAAATCCTGAGCCTTAATTCTGAGGTTGCCACAGGGATGAGGAGGTTTCATCGAAACACAGACGTACTGGGTACCAGGCACTTGTCTGCATGCACTGGAGTCAAGGTCACTGTTGGGATGCCAAGGGTAGAATGGGAAGAAACTGAGGAAATAGATTTTGACTTTGGAGTCATTCTTAAGAACTCATATTCGCACTTGAGCTGAGAGAGGTGTGGTCATGGGGGATGAAGAAGAAAGAAGTGGAGGGAAAAAGCAAGAGAGAATTTTGCACATGAGAAAGCATCACACAAGGGGAGAAAAATAATGATGCCAAACCCATCAAAATGCTCCATTCCCAAACACACATCCTGCAGCTTGAACAGTGTGCTGTAATCCTACAGGTACAGTTATGGGGATTTTTAGGTTTACAACTTGAATAAGGTGAAGAGATGAACCCCAGTGTAAAGGTCCCCACTTTAAGTAAATTACTTTTTTAGTGTGGTGAAGCACTGTCCCACATCTGTTTCCATTATACCTGTTCAGTGAGTAATTTCAGAGGAATGAGAAAGTTTCAGTAATTTTTGAGCCTCCTTCACCCAGTAGATTAAAAACTTCATATGAAGAATTTTACCACACTTTTTAGTACCTTGGCACTAGAGAGGAACATCTAGATTACTCCTTTAAAAAGTGCTTTATGTAGGTAACCAGCCCCATAATGAGTTACTGGGAAAACTTGACACAGATCAGTGTCCGGGAATAAGCCTCAGTTCCCCAACCTTCCATTCTCTGGAACAAAGCACTGAAACAGCTCGCTGCTGGAGGAGGACCAGACAACACTTGCTGTGCTGCCAGTTTATCACTGAGTGCACTGTTACTCACTCAATTATGGTACCTTACACACTCCCTGTCTAGGCAGTTCTGAGAAGTCATCATGCTCAATACCGCAGAAACTACAGAAAAAAGAGAACACTTGTGCTCTGCCTAGAAAAGTTTCTGGTCTAATACTAATTCCTGCCACTCCTGGTGCGTGAGGAAAGAGGCTCACAGGAATAAACACACCTTTGTGCAGCAAGGGCTAGGGCTCAGCCCTCTGTGTCTAACTTGAGGTTCTTGCTCACTAGCTGCACTTACTTTTTTTCCTCTTACTTGAGCACAAGCAAGAGAAAATGGAGTTTCTTAAGAACAACATGCCATTCTTATTAAATTGCAGAGTCCGCAATATACTTAAGTCAAGCCTTTAGCAGACCCGTGAGGTTTCATATTATCCTATGCTTGAATGAGGCAGATGACTGGAGCAAAAACCAGCTAATGACATAAAAGCATTCTTCTACTTTCAGTCTCTCTTAATTAAGGACTTGGTTAATGTTTCAGTGTTGGGAATTATAAAGCTTCATCAGGGAGGTTAATATGTTTTTTATTTTATCTTTCAGCTGACAGGATTAAAAAAAAAAATCAAAACAAGAGTGAAGGTGATTAAGTCACGTGGCAGTCAGAATCCCACAGCGAAGCAGCACCAGGCCATACCAACGACTATTCTGCACATGGTGAATTTAGCAGTTATTTTCAAAATCAGATTTCTCAGCAGATGAGACTTTTGTCTGCCAGTTTACACACATGGGTTTTATTTCTTGAATTCACACAAATAACCAAGACAATTTACACAGCTCTGTACTAAACTAGCTACAAAACATCTCTGTGTTATTACCCATTTCAGGATCACTTGCACCTACCTTGCTAGTGTCAGAAGAGAGTGACCATGGGCCTGACCTTATACCACAATTCAGCAATCCTGTAAAGGAGGAAAATCACAAGTGCTCTGAAAAGTTATGTTCACACAGAACACAGGCAGCAGTTCAAAAGACCACTTAAATACATACCTGAGATCTACAGACCTCAATTATTTCTAAACTCTGTCTTGATCTACTTAACTTCTCTGCCTATACGTTGTGAAAATAAATCACTCGATTCTGTTACCATGTTTTGCGTGAAATGAATTTAAAATATTATCATAAATGCAGGCTATTATTTGAAAAAGAAAATCATGTTAAAAACACAGCATTTCCTTTGATAAAAGAAAAATGGCAAAGCTTCAAAAGTGCTACCTCTAGAGAATGAGTTCTTTACCACTGTGATATAATGCTGGCACTTTAAGCCATTAGGCTTTACAGTCTGTAATGACCTTTTAGAGAAACTTCTGGTGGATAAATTAGTTATTCAGAAGTTTTGCTGCTGCTCTCCATAGCATAAAGTTAATTTTTTTTCTTTTTTCTTTTTTCTTTTTTTTTTTTTTTTTTTTTTTTTTTTTTTTAAATAACAGTAGCAAGACCTAAATTCCCGGTCTGCTCCTTGTTTCATAAAAAGTTTAATGGGCAGATTCTGTGCCCTGCCCTGAACAGCTCAGCTTCAATGAACTCTGCAAAGTTTTTCTCTACATGAGAAACCAGCATCAGAAAGGTTTTGTGAATGGGTATAAGCTACTGGAGGGTCAGGTTGGGCCTAACACACTGCAGATCCATCAGCCTCTCCCCGGTACTGACACAGCTGGGGAGAAGGGCTGTAGGAATCTGTGACCCAAGTGAATGGCTTTAGAGGAGATCCAGACTAAGAGCTGGGAGAGGCTGGATTCCCCTGGGCTCCAGGGAAAGCAATACATGGAAGAGATACATCTTTTCCAGCAGAAGCCTCCTTTGTCCTGCCTCTCAAAACTTTCTCAGGCTCAAGTGAGATATGTTCTTCCAGTCGTATAGTCAATCAGTTCTCAACAGTGAGAGCAAAATTTCAATTCATATCAAACTGAAGTTGAGCTAAAGTTTAGGAATGTGTCTTTAGCCCAACCTTTCTAAGCAAGCCAACACATGGGCTCTGACTCTGCCACCTCTTCACCCAGCAGTACCTGTGCAGAGTTTCTTACACGTAAGTGCAAAAGAATCCTTAGCATGCACACCCCAACAAAAAACCACCCCAAACCTTATGAGTAAATTCTTGTGGCACTGTTTCTACAATGTCCCTCAATTTCATCTGGACCAATAATTGACTTTTCTGTGTATCCTTCTCTACTTCAAAGTTCATTGCTATGGCAATGTTTTCCTGCAGATACTCCTGCCTTTTATTCCTTATCTGGGTGGGCGTAGTAAGTGGACCTGAAAGACAAATCTGGCATCCGTACATCTGCCTCAGTTGTTTTATGGAGGAATCCAGTGAGACAGTGTCTGGTTCTGGAGTGACACATGGAGCTCTCGGGCTTGTTGCCACATACTCTGTTATGATCAGAGCTTATTGCTCCCAGCCTGATGTCAAGCAGAGACTAATCAAATGTGAGATGGGTGAACAGAGACAGAGCCATGGAGCTGTCTCTTCATGATCTGTTACTGTCGTCTCTTCTTTATACTGCAGCAGTACATGGGGGTCCCAGTCCTGAAGCTAGAGCGTGACATACTGTCCAAAAATCCCAGTGTCTTTCTTCAATAAGATAGTTTCTTTGTTCACTGTCTTGCAGCTAAGGAGACCAGGCAAAACTGACACAGAATAGTCGGAGATAGAAACACATGAATTGAAAAGATAAAATATGTTGCTTTGTGATGACACTATCCTAAGACACTGCCAGCCCCCCATGTTTTGTGGCTCCCTCTGCCTCTACTTGGCATGGATGACATTTGCCAGGTCTTCGTAGCATCATTCTAACAACATATCATCCAAAACTGTTGATTCCATAGGAAAATGGCTGCTGGCACAATAGCAGTAGGAGCACACAAAGGATATGTATGGCAGCTGAACACACAACAGAGGAATTCCAGCTATTCCCATGTCAGTGAGGGTCTGTTGCACTGGGCTACATTTTGCACATGATTTCATCAGCATCCAGTTCAATCTGATCTAATGGTGATAATCTTCTTGATCCATTAAACTTGTGAGACAAGAAAACTTATACACAAACCAAAGAGATGAATATTTTAGTGGGGATTCTTTTTTTTTTTTTTTTAGTATAAATCCATCCTTTCAAATTACAGGATTTTTCTCTCAATCCAAAGACAGAAACAGTTATGGAAGATGAAAGTTAAGGAAGATCTTCTGATAAAAGCAGGCAGGTGCAGGCTGTAATGAAGGCATATACTATAGTGCACATCTTGCCAATATTCCTTAATGAATAATATGTGCACTCAGATGAGAATAATATTGATTGAGGTCTGCAGGGAAAGTTCTCTAGGAAAAATTTTTATTCTAGGAGCAGAGTCCTTTTTGGAAGATTTTGATCTTTTCTTGCTGCAACCTTTCTCCTCCCCACTCTTTGTGCTACCCAAAGCAACTGACAGCCAAAAAATGAAAAGCCTGCCCTGCATCTAACATATCTATCAGATCCAGAAAGAAATTTATATACCAGTACTAAGAATGGCTGCACCATTCTCCTTAGCTGGTAGAGGACACAGCAGTGTATAATTAGGACTGGATTACTTTACTCAGAGCTGGAGCAGAGAGCAGATGTCATGCATTAATATTGGCATTTGATTTCACACACTTTCTTTGCCATGTTTGCAAAAACAATTTGCCTTCCTGTCTTGGATCTTGCCTTTCGTTTACTCTCAGGCTGCTGTAATGCAAACAAAAAGCCGCCAGTGGCAATATGAAAGTACATGTAGAAGTTCAGGCCCATACAAAGTGGGTAGAGTTTATGATTTAGTTACTAACATAAAATATCAGGTTATTTTCTGATTATGTTGATGAGATTGATGTGGTCAGTGTGTTCTACTGATGCCAACTCGGACAAAAGAGGTCATGACATTATAATGCACTTGCTAACATAAACTAACAGTAAAGAAAGGTACACCTATTCCAAATTAATATTATCAGGTACTATTTGTAGTACATGTGAGAGATGCATCTCCCTTCTCAAACATAGCCAACCTTTTCTTCACCTGTTTTTCTACGCAAGGGACTTCAATTTTGATTTTGCTCCAGTTCAACATTTCATATACGCAATCGTTCCAGAGGGCCTACAACAAAATTTCATGCTGTTAAAAATATTGGCCCCAATTCTGAACTGCAGCCAGCTTGCATTTGATAGCAGCTTTATGGCTACAGCTGGGTTCTGGAGGTTTCTTAGGAGTAAAAGATGATCTGCCTTAATTTAAGAGCATCCAGAGGCTGATCACAATGGCCTATGCTACAGCAGCACAGAATAACCATAATGTGGGCAGCGTGCAACCAGCAGAGTGATGCTGACAAACTTTAGAGTCAAGATATGGATGTGACTCAAAGAGCATAACCACCGAGACTGCTGCAGTGGTACGTCTGGCTTCAAGACACACGGTTTGTTTTGCTTAGTGACAGAGGATGCACTTCAGCCCCTGACCTGTAACACCAGGAACACACCTGTAACACCCATTTGCAGGTGGCAAAACCTGTTTGTACCATGCAGTGCATTACAGACAGTTTGGGAAGAGCATGCAACTTTATCCAGACCTGTATCCAAACCCAAGCCTTTGTTCTCTTATGATGCCAGCCACTCAGAGAAGGAGGTGCACGTGATTTCTACAACAGGGTCACGGCTGAGAGACTGGAAGATTTTGTGCTTGTAGACTTACCAAGTCCATTCCCCATGAAAAACTGTCCCTCTTTTTGCCTACTCTCTGTACACAATGGTGCCAAACCTTCTAGTCCTAAAGAAGGGCTATGTGTTGTATATCTGAACAAAATGACAGATTAGAAAAAGACAACTGAAATCAGATGGGTAATTCCACATTCTTCTGGCCCATCAACAAATGTCAGAAGTGCAAGGACTGATATCCTAAACCAGGAAAATAACTGAAAGAAATTATAGTGGTTGCCACAGTTCTCTTTAAGCAGGTGAGAAACTCAGTCTGAAAGCTGTAAAGATAACTACAGAAATTATATCATTCTCTCAGTGAGAGCTAGAAAAGCTTCTCTCCTCCCAGGGAGGTCAAGAAGTGAGAGCCCAGTGGATCATTTGTTGCGTTTTTAATGCTTCATGGCACTGGGTCAGTCAGAAATCCCTATCCTAAGGTCATGGTTAGGGCAGTCTGGAAAACAATCTTGTTTCTTTTCTGTTACTGACAAGGCCTTGCTTGGGCTCTGCTTTCTCTCACAGCAGATTATTAGAGCCCACTCCTCCAGCTCATCATGCTGTGGTTAAATTCACCCTAGGCACTGACATTCAGCTTCTCTGGGATCACAGTGGCCCAAAGGACCTTCCCTGTGGCAGTCCACACTGTTGCAGCGTGATGCAACAAATAGCCAACCAAAGCTAACCCCGGGCAGCATCCAGGGGAGTAAAATTCCTTACCATGCCTATGGGCAAGCAAGGACTAATATCTATTTTTAGCTTCACATTTAAATAACATCAATGAGACAGAATGAGGAGCATGAATGGCAACAAACTTGTCTGTTAACTATGTAATGAGTCCTATTTCTACGTCCCTAGACCCTTGGCACTGCAGCAGTGTGGCTACACTTGACACATGGGGAAGCAGAGATAATCCTCTGTCTCTGAACCTGCTTAGGAGATGGCCTGAGTTAGAAAAAGCTGGGAAGCAGAGTT
Source organism: Lophotriccus pileatus (assembly GCA_035583135.1). Taxonomy (NCBI): domain Eukaryota; kingdom Metazoa; phylum Chordata; class Aves; order Passeriformes; family Tyrannidae; genus Lophotriccus; species Lophotriccus pileatus. The sequence continues at coordinate 11,197,166 of JAWWES010000168.1, read as the reverse complement.
TAGAGGGCCTCCTAACGACTACATCTGTTTTAAATAGACATATTTTGACTATAGCTTCCACACCAAACAGTCACTGGAGTCAAGTGATCACTTAGAAAAGACTGAGATACAGCTCTGCAGTATTTTACAGTGGATTTAATAGCTAAGCCTTAAAGGAAGAAATACCGCCATGCAAGCACACGGCTGAAGCACGGGCATTTAATGAACACTGCTCGCTGCTTAGACGGGAATTCACACTATCACACTCTTGCAAATGATCCATAATACCTTGCATTGCTGGTATATCAGATTTGTGTAAATAAACCTCAAACATTTACAAATCAATAGATGTAAGCACGCACTTAAAAAGTGACTATCCAAAGTGCATACACGCAGAGTTCTTACATGCTCCAATTAATTCGAATAATCACATTTTGCCTTATTAAATTAAACGTTTTATGGATAAAATATAGCTTGCCCATCTAAGCACTAAAATACTGTTAGAAAGGAACAGTGCTGCCAAAAAAAACCTGAAAAAAACCCCCAAAAAACCCAAAACACTAGAGAGAGAACGTGCCCATAGAAGAACACTTAACTGAAATGTAGCTGTAAGAGCTAATGCTGTGGAATGACTAACAATAATGTATATATTACTTTTAAACAAGCGAGCAATTTTGGATAACTTTCCACTTCTCTGTCTGGAACTCCAGTTTCAGCCTAGTGAGCTATAACTGTGCAGGATAAGCAGAAAGCAGTAAAGGAGCCTGCTAACCCTCTTGCACGTTTAAAAAAAGTCTCCTCAGAAGCAAGGATAATTCCTTATTTCCTCCAGCTGCTTATTTACTGTTGCTTCCCTACCTTCATTCAATTAGAGCTAAAAGAACAACAGCAACAACCATCCCTGATAGTTTTTAAACTCTTTCCAACTAAGAATCCCTTTACTTATCAAGAGGTACAAAGAAGTACTGAGGACAGCTGTGTAGTTTGGAACAAATTTCTTGGTCGCTACCACTTTAAAGTGAGGAAGTTTATACCTGGGAAGTATGGCCCTGACGGAAAGACAGTGATTAAAGCTTTTAAAGACTACAGAGATTTTTACACAGAGAAGTGTGATACTCAGGACCAATTAAATGTCATCTTAAGTACTTAACTGAAGCATTTTTTGTACGCTAGGAATCAGTTAAGTGGAAGGTGTCAAATTAAACTTACATTTGAGTTTTGCTGTTGACATAATTTCAAGAGATTATGCATCATAATTTAAGAATGGTTTCAGAAAGCTTTCAGTAGAGCAGTCTCTGTTAAGTTGGCTTCAGCAGCACTGCAGAACTCTGAAAAAAGAAAACACACAAGAGGAATATGACCTGATCAAGAGCAAATAAGTGTAACTAACAACAACAAAAGTGTTGCAATTAAGCTCACAATAATGCAGGTGGCATCACATGAGGGGGGCTCAGTCAAGAGGGTCTCATTCTGCACAAGGACATTAAGTGAGTTTGTTCCATTTCAGGCAAGAGCAATAAACCCAGGTTTTTCTTTCTCCAACATGTGACAAATTTAATAACATGATATAATTATTCATATGCCCTTTCTTTGATAAACACATTTCTCAAGCAAATATGACTTTGACACATTTTGGGGCCAAGGGGATATAATAAAACTTTTGGGAATGAGGCAGGGGGTCTTGCAGCTAAAGAACTGGACGGGAACTAGGGAGACCTGGAATTTAATCCAGGTCTGGTATGTGTTTTCCATACAACTTCTAGCAAGTCTCTTGGGCACTAATGCAAACGTCAGGTGGCTGATAAAATTTTTCATAAAGGTTTAGGTGCTCTTGGCACAAATATTTATTTAGAAAATAGAGGCTGGATGGCTAGCTAGACATAAATTCTATGGCTAGCTAACACAACACTGGCCACCCATCCCCATGCCGTCTTTTGGAAGAATGGTTGCTGTTGGTATTTATTTATTTATCTGTTTGCACGGATTACGTCAGTGACTGGGGCTAAAGAATGGTCCAATAACTAGTGCACAACTTCAAGAGCAGCCTTGAGCACGCTGAAGGGAAAGACTAGGAATGGCCTGAGTTTGCTTATCACCTGACCAATGTGTAGCTCCTCATACCTACCTACCCACCTCACGCTACAAGCAAGCAAACATCTTGTACAAAATGTAGTAGTGGACATCTTTCTTCAAAATAAGGGCAAACAGTTAGACTTCTTTTTCTTGTAATAAAATACACCAGCATGACCCCTGCAATCACTCCCCAGCAGATGGGAGAGCTGGTGTAACTCTCTCATGTGCCTGAGAAGATGTCACCTGGACCAATTAACTAACCAAATAGTCTTTTCTGGTTTAAGGTGTGCTCCTGCAACTTCTCGTGTTTAATTTATGTGTAATCATTAATAAATCATTGGGCTGGAGCAGACAGCATTGCTCCAGGAAATGGAATAGGTTACTCATCCTGGTTTCTATTCCCTGCTTCTCAGATTCTGTTTGTGTTTTACATTAAACTGTCTTTGGCTAATCTGCCACCAGCACTGGCATAGGGATTAAACCCCATGTTACCCTCAGATGACTAGAAAACAAAGTGTTTTTCTCCTCTTCTGTGCGTTTGTATCCATGGCAATTTAAATAGGAAGAGCTGCATTCAGAAGTAGGATGGAGATAGTCCTTCCAACTAGGATGCTTAATAGCCCAGGAAGGAGGGTCTTTCCCGCGAGATATAGGTTTGGGTAGCTTGGCAGGATGGACTAGAACATGTGTCCCACCTCTGCCCACT
>JAWWES010000168.1:11179408-11189408 GCA_035583135.1 Lophotriccus pileatus | reverse complement strand
CATCTTTATTCTATTATTCTCTTGCAAAGGAACTTTCAGCTCAGGAGCCACAATGGAAAGAAAACAACTCCAGCTCTCTTTCCCCCAACCACCCCCCCCTCCTCCTTTTTCCCATCTTGTGATCTTAGCCCAGCTGGTGAGGGAGAAAATTCCCATGTGAGGCATGTGGGTGGAGCCCAATTGTGTAAGCTCCATGCTTGCAAAGTGTTTGGCATGGATCCGCTCGCTTGCTTTGTTTTCCGTGGCCGGACACAGAGGGAAGCCACATTCAGCACATTAACAGCCGCCACCTGTTGCTCTGTTCTACTTCAGAGGAACCCTGAGGCTGGGGAATCACACTGTGCTATGGCCCTTGATCTCCAGGGAAGTTTGATATATCAGGGGTGTGCATCTGTCCCCACGTTTTTCTTGCTTTTCCTGGCTTTTGCAGGACATGATGCAGGTGGATTTGGGAGTCCAGATGAAGAAGAGGTCTTTGGAGCAACTTGAGCACTACTTTGGTGCCAATCACTAGGAGGAATTTTCAAGCTCCAGCTGATGTGGCTGTCCTGAAGACAAACTCTTCTTGGTTAATTCACTGCAATCAGAAATTTCTCTGCCACAGACTGCTTCAGAAATCTTAAGTACCTCAACCTAAGTACAAGGAATAGCAAGAAAACGCAAAGAGGAAGAACTTACTAACCTTGTCAATGACATTTGTAGGACCATCCAGCAGATTTCTCCCCTCCTTGTGCAGTAGAGCTTAAATCGATCTCCATTCCTATGCACTTTCCTGTTCATATGTAAAGCAAAAAAAAAGAAAAAAATATCACTAATGCAGCTAATTCTCAGTATCTTGAAGCAATTGACACAAGTACATTAATTAACTCATCACTTTATATCATATACTTGAGGCAAATGTGCTATTTGGAGTACCTCTTGGTAAGAATAAGCAATTTAACATCCATTAGTATTTGGAATATTCTGTTTCATTAAAACCACAGTCATCCATCCCTACATGTAGATGAGAGAAGAAGCTATCAACCTCTTGGTTGTACTAGATAAACTTAAAACCTCTTCATATTACTGGGTACTGTGAAAAGGTTTTAATGTAAATATAAGCGAGGCCTTAGGTTTTCAAAAGACGGTTCTCTTACCTTGCACTGAAGTTTCTCACAGCTTTTGTATGTTTGAAAATTACAGTGTGAATTAAGGGGGAGAAAGCAATTCTGGTGCACGTATTTTAAGCTCTCAATATCATTCCAGAGCAGTTTTGCAAAGCACTGTTTCTGTGTTCCATTCTGCTACTTGCATACGAAAACCATTCTCCTTTATAATGGCTTCAGTACCAGAGATTATGGGAGAGCTAGAATTATTCTTTTTAAAATAATAATATCTATGCTCTATTTTCATTCAAAATTTCCAAATGATTCAGGGCCCCTTTGCCCTGGGCTAGACCTGAAGAATTTACTTCAAATCACTTTAATTTATGATACTGTATTCTTTTATTGTGAGTATTATAAATAATACAAAAGCAGTGGCTTCAGATTATAATTAGACTTGCGACACATCTATAGGACACTAAACAAAATATATATTACAATGATTTGTTCAATTTTTACCATAAGAGGACAAGGAAAGAATCCTGAAAAACTTCTGGAAAAAAGAATGTTCTTTTTCTCCTCAGTTCAGTCATATTCAACCCTCAAGAAGTTCCTCAACTTTAAAAAGCTATTTTTGTCTAAGCAGTAAAGGTAGAAATGTTACAGAAGTCACAGGAATTTCTGGAAAAACTAAATCCTTTCACTGTGCTGCCTAATTTATTCTTAAGTCTTTCCCAACTGTTGAAATACACTTTCAGGGCCACAGGCCTTACAATTCATACAAAGCTGGAATGTCTACAGGTAATGGCTGTCGACTGAATGAGAGATGGGCATTATTTCACTGCTGAGGAATGAACAGTTGGATCCCTGCTAACACAGAGCACAACCTGCCTTCAACTCTTCACCAAGGGGCCAGTCCAGCTTTCCCAGAAGGCACTGATTTAGATGAAACTGCTGTCCAGCAAAGTAACTGATCAACTCACAGAGGTACAAAAGCATGTCTGTGTTGACAACATGATGCTACTGGAAGGAATGCAGTAGGAGACTGTTGCTGCAGAATGTTCTTCTCTTGGAAGAAAAATCCCTTCCTGCTTTGCAAAATTTACACACATGATGAGACCTCATATCCTGTTTAAAAGCAACATAGTGCTGAAGTCACTGTTCCACTGGCTGATAGGCTCATAGAGAGGTATGTCCAAAAGAAGAGATGTCCTGACTAGACATATTAACAGCATAAAATGTATTCCATGACTATTGTATGTCCACCATATGGCTTAGGTCTGGGTTAGATTAACACAGAAGGATCCAAAAAATAGTTTCTATAACCAAAGGTCCTGGATTCTGGTGAATCAGGATTAGTGTTCTGCAGCTGTAGGGAAGATACTTTATAATTAAGCCTGCACCCTCCAGCAGATCTTAGTTGGAGGTACCAGCAGTCTTAGGCAAAAACTGGCTTGAAATCAGCCTAGATTCCAGCTGAATACCTCTGCTGGTGAGGAAGAAAAGTCTGTATGTTTCTATGTCTCCCACACAGCAAAAGCTCACTTAGAACATCTGAAAAAGTGGACAGATTTATAATTCTGTAAAAAAAAAAAAAAAAGAAAAAGAAAAGGTCTATTTACAAGAATGGTTGCAAAGTTAACTTTTCTTGCTCAAGTGCATGGACACAGTGCAAAATGATCCTTAAACAGCAGAGCAGAAGTTAAGTTAAATCTGAAATTCCTATGCTTTTCACTTTTCTGGCTTACCAGTCTGCGTATAGGTGCAATAGGAGGGTAGACTCCCATGTCAGAAACAAGACCTGTCCTGGCTGGATTGCAAGAACAGAGTTGCAAAGACCGCTGGCCTAAAGTTTGAGGCAAGTGAAGTATGATCTTCCACCTGACTCATAAGTATTCCACATCAATATCTCTGAAAAATGTCTAAAGCCTTTGAACATAGAAATAACATCAAGGGTACTTCCCACATAGCTGAGTCAAGCTGTGACAACAGGTCCTGAAAGTGGATATTTTTGTAATACTTTATCTTGTCATCATCCTAATGTCTCCTTGTGCAGGGAAGACCAGCAAAGCCCTTTCATGTTGAACGGGTTGAAGGGCAGTTGGTTGTTTATTTCCCTGAAGCTACGTAGTGCCTTGTGTCTCCACATCAGGGTGAGACTCAGGTTTGTGTCAGGCAAATTCCATAGTAATGTTATTTTTAAAATCACATCTAATGTTAGTTTATCCTGGCTGATAGAAACATCCCCCTTTTCCATCTCCACATTCCTACAAAATTTGGCCAGTAATAGCTCAAATTCAATAGCACACAGAGGTATAAATTTAGTCAGCTGTTGGCAAAAACTGGCACACTGCTGTGTCCCTGAGGTGACCCACTTCCACAAGCCTCCACTTTGGCAAACATGGGTCAGAAACACCCAGCACCACAGAGGAAGAGGGAGCTCCTGATTAGCACCCATGCCTTTCTGCTACCAGTGTTGCATTTCCATGGGTCTCCACTCTCTCCCCTTGCAAACTGGCCCATAGCTCCAGTGCTGAAATCTCTGCTGCTGTTGAGACGTGTTGTGGGGAAAAGCTGCTGGGCTGCTGCAGGCAGCTCCCAGCCAGGAGGGATGGTGAGCAGGGCTGGAGCACTGCTGTCAATGCTACCTGTCACAGTAACACAGGCAGAGGAGCCATTTGTCTGTGCCGTGTGGGACATAACCTCTCACACCACCTGGTTTTGGACTCTTTCCTCACCTCCCACCACACCACCATTTTCTGTACCAGGCATGTTGTTGTGGCAAATTCCAGATCAAAACATCTCTTCTGTTGGATTTTGGCATTTTTTTGGCCATGACCAGTGGAGTCCATGGGCCTGAAATGAGACTAATAGAGCAGCTTAAGGTTCCTAGAAGTCTTATTTTAGACTCTCTCCAAACTCAAGTGCACCTTCTTACCTCATTGCTTCACACTTGGTTCATATTTGAAAGAGATCTTGGCAACTCTGAGAGCCATGGAACGTTTTAAAGTGATTAATAAGACTGCACACTTACAGCAAAGGATGACTCCTGCAGGACTCTGCTTACATTTCATGTTAACGTCAGCTAACAGTTCATCCAAGTAGATTTTTCCTGTGCATCCATAACAAAGTCTAAACAGCAGGAATAACAACAAAGTGTTTAACACACAATATTTTCAGAACAAAACAGATTAAAAAAAAACCTCTCTCTGAAAGAAAACAAACCTATTAATAGTATAAGTCCCTGCCCAGCTCTCCAAATCACACTTTTACCTGTCTAAATGCATACAACATTTAATTTTCCTGTAATCTCTTCATCTGCCTTGGTGACAGGTACCCTTCCCACTTGCTCTCTTACTGGACATCTCAGTGCCACTGACATGTGAGACTGTGCTTCTTCAGACAACCTCCCAGGGCTCTGGGTATCAAGGTATCACAGCCAAATCTCACCGTTGCCTCTGGTGCTGTATCCCTGTTGCCCTGGAGCTGACTCCGTGCCAGCCTGTGGTCCAGCAGAGTCCCTGGGTGGTGCCGCTGCCCAGGCACAGGAGGGGGATCCTGTTCTCTCACAGATGGCCCGTGTTTGCTGTGTGCAGCCAAGGGACATGTACCACTAAAAGGCAGGATGTTTGGCTGGAGGCTTGCAGGCTGGTACAACCTAATCAGGCTGGGTACTGCCACACATCTGCAGGCTGTTCCCAGGGATCACAACGGTGGTCCTCAGAAACAGGCCGGCTATCGCCGCTGTGACCAGTTACAGCTGTGCTGACACGTTGCCTTTTCTACTTTTATGTTGTCAGCATCTTTAATGAGAAAACCCCACTGCTGCTTTCCATGCCACCTGTGTAATTTATAATTTTTTTTTCCTTTTCTAATGCAAAGGATATACATTTCTTTGCTGTAATTTTAGATAAAATTTTTCCTTTCCTTGTCTATATTTTTTTTTCAGCACCACAGTGTCAAGAAAGTCTGTAGCCACTTGGTAATACTAGTGGGAAAGTTGCCCTTGTTTCCTTAGAGCAGAAAGCTGCCTGTGCTCACACTGGAAAAGACTATATGCTATGAAATCCATTGTTGCTTTTGTGCCCCATATAGAATTTCTCTTTCTTCCCTTTGGGAATAGCAGTCACAATTGGCAGTTTCTTGGCCACAAACCTATGCGGTCCATGGATCTGAAATGAGACATAGAGCAGCTTGCAATTCCTAGAGGTCTTATTTTAGACTCTCTCCAAATTCAAGTGGACCTTCTTATTTTGTTGCTTTACACTCAGTTTAGATTTGAAAGAGGTCTTGGAAAGAGATCTTGCAGTCCCCTTACTCACTGTTAGGAAGTGGAAGTGCTCACCGTGATAGTAGCACTGCCTTTCCCAAAAGACAAGGAACTCTGAGCTAGTCAAACTGTTGAAGTTGAAATAGATTTATAAAAACCATCTATATTTGTTTATTTGTTGCATTTTTGCTTCACTTCCTGTCAAATGATTTAATTTTATTTAGCTTTACCTATCGAAATCCATGAGCTAATTCTCTTCGTGATGACCTGCCACTGCTTCTTGGTCTCCAGTGACAGGATGCAGCAACTGCATGCCTGCAAGGCCTGTGCCATGGAAATCACCTGGGCACCTTTACACACACATAAGCTGAGAAGACAGACCCATACTGAAATGTCTTGACCAGCTTAGCTCTGCTCTCAAGTGCTGCCAAACAAGAAACATCCTCCGCTCCCAAACATGGCCCTTTCCTACCTTTCATCTCTGTGTTGCCAAACGTTCAGTGTGCAGAGTCTAACACACACAGTAGGCACCACCATCTCTCCCAATTTATCCCTCACCTTAAACTTCCTCCAAGGGAATTTCTGTAGGGATTTTTTTGGGAATTACATAATCTTCTGGTATAATGTATGTTCTGACATAATTTCTTATTCTATGGACTGACTGCATACTACCTGACTAAAGGCAGCTGCAAAGGAAGGAACTCTGTAATACCATGGTATTTATTTTTGTCATTTTTCTGCTGTGATGCTGGTTGTTATAATTTATCTGACTTCTTACCTGTGCAGAGCTACAATAGCTCCATGCCACCTTGGAGCAGAGGAAGTCCTTGTCTGGCTAGTCTGATGGTTGTCCAGCAAGTCATTACTTGCGCTGGGAGCGATGAAATGCAAAGCCAGAGTATCCTGGGTAAACAGATACCTCTTTCATCTCCTCTGCAGAAGTGGGTGAGTGAGAATTGGTGTTACCCAAGCCTGTGTTGATGTTGTTCAAAGTGATGAGTTTTACCCTTAATGTTATACTGAGGGAGCCCATGTGGTGGCCAGTGATTGATTACCTTCACAAAGCTCATTTTCGCTCAGCAGTGGTGAGTTTCAGAAGGGTGATAATAACAGATATCATTGCCTAAGTTCTCTCTCACATGTTTTCCACTGTCCCATGGAAATCAAAAAGTGCTTAATTCTTCTAACAGCTTTTGTGGTACTCTGGAAATACTGGCATTAAGTGGCAGGTACTGCATATTTACCTTTAAGAGATGAAATCTGTAATGGATCCTCTTCAACAATGTAAACAGAGGACAATACATCAGAAAAGATTTGGAAGAACATTTGTAAGGAAATAAGAGTAGTCATAGAAACAAAGCTCTAAGCAGGGATTCAGGACCTCTGCAGGACCAGGAATAAACAGGAAGTCTATGTCTACCTGCAAGCTTGTGTGCTTGAACAAACAGAATCAGAGCTGGAGGCTTTGGAAGGATGTTTGCCTGACTTCGGAGGTGCAGGTTATGCAACCTGAATAAGGAAAAAGCAGATGGCTCATGTTACCTGATAAAATAAGGAAATACTCCTCTTTGGGAGATTTTAGCTGAGATGCTTCCAAGCATGAACCCTTCTTAAAAAGGACAAAACGTACCGATTACCAGAGATCCAAGAGGGGCAAAGGGAATACCTGCCAGTGGCAGTTTGTCAGGAGTGCACCATCCTCTGTGGCAAAAGGCCCATCACAGGAGCAGCCTGTGATGGCTGAGGCAGGTGCATCCCCCTGTCTAAGGGGGTCAAATTAGCAACCTGCTCCTCCTCACGAGTGGTACCAACCACGGAGGCAGCAGTGGTGGCTTAAGGCACTATTATCGTTCATCCTCTCCTGCTTCCATGTAAGGAGCGGCAGCTGCTCAACCCCCTGCCCCTGACACATGCCTGAGCAGCACCTCACAGGGTGCACAGTGTCAGTAGGAAATGGAAGTAATGAGGCTCAATTAAGCAGCTCCCCATACAGTCATGGATGAACTTGTCCCAGCAAGAGTACCCAGACCCAGTGGCTCTGCAGGGTGGTTTTGTGATGTGCAGCTGGTTCAAAGCCATTTGCAGAACACTGAATATTCCTCCTCCCTGTGGGACACTCTTGCCCTTTTGAGTACCACACACACAGGGTGTAGCCGGGGGGGGGCCACAAAGCAGAATATTTTAATGCCATCCTTTATATATAGGCCTGCTTTTATCCAGGCCTGTTTACCAATAAGGATAGACAAAGGGAGAAAAGGTCTTCACCTTCACAAAAATCATGAAGACTTTGGCTGACATAACACTGGTTTGTTTATGCAACAAAATTTGGGCATCGTTTAGCTTTGTTCTCATTACTGTTTATGTAGGATGATACTTACCTTGACTTAGAGAGCCAGCACAACATTTTGTGTCTTTTCTTCTTCGCAAGTGAGTCTTCAGTGTGGGATTTAGTAGGTGGCCAGAACTTTTGCAGCCTTTTCCCAAAGGCGTGTTTGTGCAGCAAGACACAGATCTGAAAAGATAAACCATTTATTGCTGTTAAGAGTGCTTAGGGAGGAAAAAAAGGCAGTCTTGTTAAATTTAGTATAATTACACTTTGTTTGCTTTTTTCCACCAGGCCCTTTTTCTTCAGCTCTTTTCCTATGAATTGTGCTCCTAAACTTCCAGCCATGATGGTAATGGGACATCAGCCTCTGATGTCTCTGAGGTTAGGCCACAGAAACTGTACTCTCTTCCTTTCAGGGAAGCAATGCTGCTCATGATAGATTTCATACTTTTTGCAACATGTGAGTCACTGAGCTAGCTTTTGCTATAAAGTTTGCAGAACTGTACACACATAAGCTTGTACTCAGTGATCAGAGGAGCAACAGTGTTCACTGCAGAACACCATTCAGCTGGACAACTACATGATAAAATGACCTGACAGAGAGACTTTTTTTGTCGTGGGTTTGGGCAGGAGGTGGCCCCTTTGCAAGGTGGCATTCAAAGGAAGAGATGAGAAGTTTAATTAATTCAAGGGTCCAGGTGTTTTGGGAAAGGTTTTTAATGACTGACAGTAAGACAATGCTTGCATAATTGCCCAAACATGTAGCCTTGGAATAATAATAATATTGCTGTTCTCTGAGATACACTTCATTTTCAGAAGTGACCCGATATCAGCAGAAGCAAAAAGACTCAATTTCACAGTTACATAGAAACAAAAATAATTACAGAACACATGCAGAAATTAAAATCTATTTCTGGCAGTTTGTGTTGAGAAACTAAACATCCCCTAAAGCTAGACAACTTCAACCATTTCAGTCTGGTTTTGCTACAATTGGTTATCCTCTCTGTATCACTATTTAGGCCTGAGATCTTTTCTTCATCTGCCCTAATCTCATTTTTTTGCTGTCTTCCATCATGCTGGAGATATTCTATGTCCTAGACAATGTGTATATTCAATAAATGTAATTAAAATGTAACTACAACTATCTCTTTCATTTTCCTTATCACAAAAAAAAATTACATATTTAATCCTAACAAACTTTATGGGTGTGTTTCTCATTTTGAGTCTTATGCAGTATCCACTCAAGACAAATGGGATAATTTCCCATGAATCCAGCAAACACTGATAAAAATAACACAGCAACATAAAAAAGCCCTTGTGAAAACTACAGAAATACAAGAACCTCCTTGACTGAGATGTGCAACACTGAATCTCTCAGAAACTTACTTGTCAGCTTTCAACCTTCCTGATAACACCACCCAAAGAAAAGGAAGCTTCTTTTCTTCTTTCTAACTGTATTTTGAGATGCCCAGAAAATCATGACTACAACTCATCTTTCCATACACTTGTTCCCTCCAAGAAGAGCAACATAGCGAAAAGACCAGACAGCAGCCAGTTGGCCATTTGGCTATTAGCTTTTAGGCCATTTTTGGACAATCACCTTCAGAGGCTCCTGAGATTTTTTTGTTTGCCCTACTTGGCAAAGGTTCATCAACAAAGTGTTTCTGAAAGAACAACAGAGCATTTTTTCCTGGTTCTATAAGTGGGAAAGCAAATGTGAGTACCAGTGTCTGTCCTCTTTCCTTTAGTGAGTAGTTAGAGCACCACGGCAGCTCTACCAAGTCCTGACAGACTTGGAGAGTGGCACCAAGCTGTCCATCAGCCAGTGGAGAAGGATCCAACAGTGAGTTAGAACCAAAGGGAGTGAGACAGGACATTTGCCTCGAGTACTGAGCAATCAGGGAAGATAAGCACTGTGACTTGTAGCTCTGCAGAGCGACCTCCTTGGCTACATTCAGTTCTCACTGATGCTGAAGTGGCCCCAGCTAATGGGCTTCCAGCACTGTGACCTAGGGTGAAATGTGCATCTCCTGTGTTCCTGTTCTGTGCCTATAAAGAACTATAGGCTGTCGTCTGCCTCATGGCTGAGGGTCAGTCTGCAAATTCCACTTATGCCATCAACACCATAAAGGAGGAAAACGTAGCAGGTCTGATCTAGTGCTTAGTATGAGGTACACCGTCAGTCAGCTGCTTGATTTGGTTCCATTCCCAATAATCTAGTAGGAAATGAGGAACAAAAATAATGTATTTGGCAATGAATCCTAGCATTTTTTCTTTCCTCTGCATTCCTCACCCACCTTCATTTCACAGCTTTGTTGCAAA
>JAWWES010000168.1:11146908-11176908 GCA_035583135.1 Lophotriccus pileatus | reverse complement strand
ATCTAGGTTGCTCTTTTTACTTAAAGAACAGGCCAAAATAGACTGCAGAGCTACTAGCACTGTCATTGAGGTTAATTCTTGCTTCTCAGTTAACAGGAGATCAATGGAGAAGCTTTAAAATATTAGAACACAAATGCTGCTCAGTCTCTAAAAATGCTCAGCAGCCTTTGTAGAAATTCTGGTTCGCCTCACACTTTCCCAACACACACACGTTCACATTTATTTATTACCGATTGCTTTTTTAAGGCTAAGAGTAACATTAATTGAGAGGTGGTGCTGTTCTGCAAAGAAGGATGTAAACATGTATTAAAATCCAGCAGAGTGAACAGTTTTGCTATTCCCCAAACTTTGCAGTCAAGAAAAGTACAGTCATTAAAAGAGAGGTGGTCAAAAAGCAAGCTGAATTGGGAGTTAATGGGACTCATTATGTTGGCTGCATGTTAGTAATGTCTCCTTCTCTACCAGAAAAACAAGCAGAAATAGACACAGAAAAGCAAACCCCACTTAAACAAATGCCTGTTAAAATCCCTGTGAGGAGAATGCATTTGCTCTGAACAGACACAAACACATCAATTAATACAGTGGAAGTCACTTATACAGATACATGTTAAGAAATAAACTGGAAAAATGAAGGAACTTCTGACAAAAGGTGTCAAAAGCTGTTGAAAGGAATAAATCTATTTAAAAGACAACATATTTTTCAAATGCAGTAAGTCAAAATAGAAGGAATAATAGGAAGAATGCCTCTGAAGAATTAGTGTTAAATAAAAAAAGAAGTCTTTCCTTTCCTTCTTCTTTTTCCTCCTCCTCCCAAAAAAGGAATCAAGATGAGGGTTTCTTTAATAAGCATTTCTCTGGCAACTTAATGAATACGTTTGAATGACTTTCCTTATTCCCTGTTCCTTTCTTATTGAATTGGTCAGACAAAGGTCTAATTTGGGAGTTTTTTTTACTTAAAGGAGTTCTTTCTTTCTGATACTTCTTTCGGGCCAGCATGGGTTCAGGATTTTCCGCTCCTTATGCATTTCACTCCCTCTGGTCTCTTTCTTATTTTAGTTATTTCAAAAAATGTAAGGATCCACTTGTTATTAGAAGTTCCTTTTTTATGGCTTCCAATCTGAATAGGTACCTACATTCTCACATTCCCTGCAGAATTCATGGCATTTATTGTATATGTACTATAATTCATAGAGGAAGGATTACAATGTGGCTTTTCATTAGATTATGTTTCTGTGCAATTTTTCAGGGCTTGTTTAGTGCTTATTTAATTTCAGGGCTTAAATGAATCTATATTTGTATAGATTTTTCTGTGTGCCTCAGTGCCTTTCAGGAGGTCTTTCTTTAGACTTCCCACTCAGATTTGGTGGATTATTTAAGAGCTCTAAATGTCCAAATTTGAAAGGAACATCCAAATTTCGGATTTCTTTAGAGTTTCCTTAACAAGTAATGAATGCCTTTTTGTTATATCAGCCTTAATATTTTTAGGCTCTCTCCTACTTCGTGGTACCAGCCTCCTGTCCACTTCTTTGACAGTTTTCTCACTCTCCAGCCTGGCAAGCCAATCTCTGTTCCCCAGAAGCTTTATGCTGGTGTCTCTCAGAAGAACTGATCCGTACATCAGTGATCTGCATGCTTCACAGGCATTCATTAATTTATTTCCTCAGCACCTATATTAGGCATGTAATATTACATCAGCCTGGCAGAGGCTGAGCTGAAACAAAGACAAGCAACTGACTCACCAAGGGCACTCAGAAAATCGGCTCTACAGCCAGAAACGTCATCCAAGCTCCCATTTCTTAGACACAGATATTACTGAATAAGTTTCATATGGTCCTAATCCACCAAAAAGAGCAAAATACAGTCATTCTGAAGTTATGCCTAACCACAGAATACTAACGTCTTACTATCTTTTCTAGCTCTCCAGAAGAAAGCAGCTTAGCAACTTAAAACTAATAATTAAGGCCATTAAAAGCTGACTAAATTTGAAGAAATGTGATTCTTTCTGTAAGGGGCAAAGAGGCTCCTGAACACAGAGTAGCACTCCACATTCACCTTTCTTATTGAAGCTGACCTAGTTCTGAACTCTCGATTTTGAAAAGGACACACCAAAGTAAACGTGGAGACTGTTGTGAGATAAGAGCTGGTCAAAGGGGAAATAAGATGCATCAACACAATAAAATAATTGGCCAGGCAGTAGCATTGCTGGAAAGGACTGAAAGGAGCCCTGGACCATGAATGGATCAAGGCTTCAGCAATACTGTTACCAAAGCTAAAGACCGAGAAGTTTGTCATATGTAAATAGAGCAGTCATGTAAGAAAGGCAGGAGAGAAGGAAAATATGTTCCAATAAAACCCACAGGCACAGAAGGCACATCTAATCTTTCAGGCCTGCCCAGCATCATCATCTAGGATGCTTATAGCGCCTCTTTGCCCTTAGGTATGTGTTGATTAGGGGCAATCTGTATCACTAGACTAGAGCTACAGAAAGAGTAAAGAACTCCATTTTCTGATTAGAATACAATTATAGGCGTCTGCCAATTCCACTGTTTCTGCAGTGCCTTCTAAATGAGCCAGTCACAGGTTAATCTAACCGTGTACCTATTATAAAAGATCCTATAAAAGCTATAGATCCAAATATTTTGTTTTGAAAAGAAGGCAACCTCAAATTTTTGTTTCAACCTGTTTAGATTTCTGTTTAGGGGAAGCAAACCACCTGTTTGTTTCAGATGGTTACTTTTTGAAATTATGAAGTGTGGTAAATTGCCCATGGAATAAAGACAGCAAAACTCCAAACATGGCCAAGACAGGACATATAAAGAAGCACTCACATGACAGAAGTGTGTCAGTCTTAAGTTGGTTCTTCTCACTGTTACTAAGGCATGACTGCCCATGTGCTATTTGAGCTGCAAAATAGGGCAAAGAGAGTCATAAGGATAACAAGACCTTTTGCTTCTAACAAAAGTATTGCTGTTTATGGCAGGGAAGCCCTCTAAAACACATTTGCACAGCACTTAGGATGGTGAGCCCTGGTCTTCAGTGATACAACAGTAATAACTGTCAATAACACTGTTTAAGGACATTTTCTCTTTTCAACAACGTAAGGGTGCTTTTCTAATCCACAAAGGCTATAAACTTGAACTATTGCACTATTTCTAAGGGCAGAAGTGAGACCAGAGATCAGGCAGATGAAGCGTGTCTTTTGTGATTTATCTGCTCACTGCCACCACCACCTTCTCTCTGCAGTGAAACCATAAGGAGGGGAGGATCAGTGCTTAACTCAAATGTAAATAAGTATAACATCTTCTGAGGCCAAAGCAATAATCCCATTCAGACAGACATAAAAATTGATATGACTGGGAAGTGTAAGCCATCTACACTTCTTGCATAAGGCAGCTATAAGGTAATTTAAAAGAAAAGTACAGCCTTTGCTCTGTGAAAAATCCACATCAGATAGACCAGGTAAAACCACAGACATCTACAATAGGAGACAGTCCAACAAGTCCCAGGGAGTAGACCAGCCAGCCTGATATGGCACAAGCCTTTCCCCTTCCCAGACTAGAGCTATAGAATCCATAGCATTCATTAATTTCTTGGCCTCTGTTAATCTCTAGTAGCTTAACACACCGTATTTTTTTTTCCCCAGGACAGACTGCTGTCCACAGCATGGTCTTAAGGAAAGGAAGAAAAAAAAAAATCCAAACCTTGTACTGCCATTCAGAGAGAAAAGATAAGTCAACAGTCAGAGGAAAAAAAAGAAATGTCATTGAAATTTTGTTGTGTTGAATCAGTTAAATGAGATCATAAGCTACTATAATGTATTGATTTTTTGCATTTCCTGGGAGGATGCCATTTGAAAGAGACAAGGTGCTTTCTATTTGCTTTTAGGCATTATTTAACAGCAAGCTTTACTCTTCCATGTAAAGATTCAGTTGTGTGCCAGTAACTTGATGGGCATAATTTTCTCATATCCACAGGGTTATAACATGGTCATACAGCTCTGAGCTCTATAGTATGCAGCAAGTTCTTTTATAAACTCCTGTGACCTACAAAAAACACTTTCGTATCTATCTTTGAGAGATTGATCCAGTTTCCCTTAATATTTTATGACCATGCATGTTTAACAGGGAAGATGCTTATAAGCGACAGTATTTTATATCCTTTAATTACATGGTAAATATTCAAAAAGCACCTCCATGGTTTCTTACAGGGAACAGTAATAGCTGTGGTAGTCACACAAGTGCATGAAGCAAGGAGTAAGTCAATCATTCTCTGCACAGCACAGAAGACAGAGCACAGAAAGAGTCAGGTTTCTTTGCACTTTCAATAATAAAGATGCACATGCAAGTCCAATACATAACAGAGCAAGTTTCTACTACTCAGGGTGTATCAGACTTTTTCCCAGGAGTCTCAGTACTACAAATATCCCTTTTCTGCAACAGTGTTAGTCCAGACCTTATGATTTGATTTGATTTCAGCAAAGGGTAGTCCTTTACCTGAGCAACACAGCCAAAAGAGGATGAAACGCACGTGTTGTTGTTTCACACAAGAATCACTGACACGGTGACTTAACTTTCAAAGAGGATGGAAAAACAACACTATGGAATCTAGCAAGATGGGCAAAGGAATATGAATTTGCAAAGGCCTAGGGAATAGCTCTTCTGCACAGAGTGACTAACTGCAGGAAATATCTGATGGCTGATATTTTGGACCAAATGACTGGCAATTAAGAATTCTCAATATTACACGCTCTGGAGATTTTTACAGCACTCAGCCTGTAGAACAGGATAGATAACTTGCAGAAAGGTGTATTTGTCCCACCAATACTCAGTATTCCAAAATATATTCAATTTCTTGCTGATCTGGGGAGAACAACAACCAAAATAGTTTGCCTGTTTTGAGAACTTCAGGCAAGATGTAAGCAGAACTCGCTGTCTCAAAGGCACGCAACAGGAAAATGAAAAAAATAAAAAATACACATAATTTGTTAGCCCAAAGGTGATATATAGTCTTTGCTAAATGAAAATGGAGGGAAGAAGGGTTGTGCAGAATAGGCCAAATTATCACCTAGTATAAAGACCCCAATGTTTTTAAAAGTACCTGTACTCAATTATCTCAGTGCCATCTGGGGGAATAATCCAATTGCCAGAAGAGTCTTTTAGGTTTCAGCTCCACAGCCTCTTGTTTGCTGCACGAGACGCCCTTACAGGATGGTAGTGGCAGTGACTGGTAGAAAACCTTTGCCCGTGTCTCTGTAAATGCTCTCTGTGCCTCTCACAGCTGCCCAATGGCTGTGTCCAGAGAGTCTGCCTGAGCTGACAGACAAGGAGCACCAGGCTTATGTTTTCCATAAGAAGCTACTCTTTGTGCCCAGAGAGTTTCTGCTGAGCTCAGCCTTCTCGTAGCCTCTTCCAGAAGGTGATCGGCTAATGAAGCCAGCTCCTGGGAGAGGGATTAGGTGCAGACCATTCTCCTAGGGGGACAAGAAGTCCAAGGTGCCACAGCACAAATGACTCCCAGCAAACGCCCAAGTGCCACTGAACTTGCGTGCTACGTGCAGCCCAAAGCGCGTGCTTGCAAACAGGGCCATGACCGCAGCTCAGGAACCGAGCTACTGTTACATGTTTACACTGAATAGAAAGTGGATCCACGAAGCAGCACATATGTTTGTCTGATAGTCGTTAAACAGGGATTTGACTGCAGATCTTCTGGGAAAAATCTAGCAGGAAAGAGCTGAGTATCTGCCTCAGTCTTGGCATGCAATAGTGCAGCTCCATTACCGTTAGGGAATTGGCATATGTCTGGAATTAGGCACACTGGCAATCAAGCCACTTCTTTACAAATAACTAAAAAAAAAGTGAACAAACTGTTTGTTATCAAATTGATTCAGGCATTTGGGACACAGTGGGTGAATACTATTGATTATTTTCGTTGAGGTTTTAAAGTGAATTTACTTTGGCCGACTGCTCTCTTTCATATTTACTTGCCATGAACATTCAAGTGATCAAGTTTTACTCACACAGATGTGACCTTGACCAAGTCCTTTTACCCCTTTGTGCTTCCATTTCCTCCTTTTCTCTTACCTGTCTCAGCTGTAAACTCAAATAGATTGCATCTATCAAGGTTTATATTGCAGTCTACACTCTAATTAAGTACACTTGGCCCTGTCTTGTCTGGGATCGCTCTGCACAACTCTAATACAAATCAGAATAACAATAAATTGTGCAAAATGCATTTCCAAGTCTCATATACGGATGGTGTTAGCAGAAAAGGAATTTGAAATTCAAGGGTGAAATCTGAGCCAGATGCACTTGCTTCCTTGCTCACCCAAACACATAACCCATCTGCCCAGTTGTGGTGAGGCCACACGGCTCAGTGTGGGCTACTTGCATCAAATTGCTTCCCAGTGGGACTGAAAAAAAACAGAAGAAAAAAGTTTTGCAAACGGTCGTTGAACAAAAAGGCAGCACAGGAAAACATTATGATCTACTCAGAGAAATTTCAAGAGCAGAAAAAAAACAACTACTTTTATCTGATACATTACTTGCAAATTACATGATCTGTTGCACCTCAGTGCTTTTTTTAAGCCTCTTGAATTGCCTGGTAAGCAAATAGTTTATAAATAAAAGCAAAAATTATAATAAAACCCTTTTTTCCCCATTTCTCTAGGATCAGGCAGGTATGTGGCCTCTAAGTTCCTTGCCTACAAAGAGAGTTTGATGAGTATGTGTGACTTTTACCTCCTTTCATCTTTGGCTCCATATTTTTCCATACATTTGTAGGAATTAAATAGCTTTGAGACCACTCTCTCACCTGGTTTTGCTGAGGTTCTACAATGAGTTCAAGAATGACAGAGAAAAATCCACAGAGGACATACCTGTAGAATCCATAGGAACTCTGGCTGTGGCCTTACAAGAGCTGTTCTGCCCCGTGCTCATGGACAGCACCAGCACCAAGCACAGTTCTGCTCCCAGACACGTGGGATGTCAAGCCCAGAGAAGTATTTGTACAGCAAAGCTGCAATCTGCAACATCCCTCTTTACCACCGGACAGTTACGAGAGAGTGGAAATGCAGAGAACAACAGTAACTTATGCCTCTTACAGAACAATGGGAAAAAACGTGCTTTTGGGTAACCCAAAGGGTAAAAGCCCTTCTGAGCAGAAGCTGCTCAGCAGAATCTGAGCAGAACCCGAGAACCCATTCCTTGCATCCTATCACATCAGATAGACAGCCATTTCAGCCTTCCAGACTACAAATCTCAGTGTCAGAGGTGGCACACAGTCCTGAAAGCTAGTTGATCCTGTAGTATTTAAGCCCTTTACTAATGAGGGCCAGATTCTCAGCTGCTGTAAATTGAGATATTTTCACTGAACTCATTCAAGGTAGGTAAACCTAAACCAGCTGAGGATCTGGTTTAGCTAATACTACCTCTGACTGCATTTACTCAGTAATGACAAAGAGAGAGGAATGTACTTGGGTCTTGGGGGATATTCAGTTTGCATTTCTGAGTTTTGTGTTGGCTTTTATTGGAGTTTTGTTTTTAGGAAGGAGGAGTGAGGTGAGAGGAATTGTGTTTGGCCTGCTTGGGAGTTGCAGAGCTGAAGCTGGGATGCAATGCAGAAGAGCGCTTTAATAAGTAGGGAGTGCCAAATGAAACACTGGTTTTTCTTCTGTGGATGGAGAAAGCTAAATACAATATTCATATTACCTCAGTTTCTTCCGTCGCTCCAGACAAAACCATTGCCAAGACAAAATAACCCCCTCTGCTATTGCATAAACTCTTCATGTGCAATTATTTATACTAGCCAAACAGAAAGAAATTAATCCCATTTTGAGCACTGAATGTGTGGCCAAAGATTTCATTATATTGTTACCATTTGGGACAAATATGCAGGAAGAAAAGAAAACTCTGCCAGGATTTCAAACTGAAATGTACATTTAAAACTTAGCTCATGATTTCCTGGTGCCATTGTGAGTTTTTTTCCCGATGTTTCACCCTGGAGGAATCATGTTGTGAGTTCAGCAGGCAAGATGTTGCCATGACATATACCTCATCAGATCAAAGGCACCGCATGGAGTCCCAGGGACGGATATGATTCTTAGGACTAATTTTATTATTGTAACTCCACTGACTTCAGGGCGTTACACCAGTGATGAATTTGGCTCATCATACAGCAAATGAAGCTTAACATCTTTTGTTCCAAGTCTTCCTTTCTATCCACCTCCTCTGCTACCACCTGCTATTACTCTTTGAGCATGTTTACACCACATATTGCAAACAGCCATGAGCAAGCTCTGCCCACGCTCCAATCTGACAGAAGCCATGTGATTGGATTGGCACCAAGCCTGAGCTAATAATCCCTCATGAGAAGGATTTTTTCCAGTGAATAGCATGGGCATGATGAGTGTACATCTATCTATACGGTGTCAACATGCCCGAAGAGTAATCTATGCTGCAAATCTCTTTACAGGTCTGGAATCTTCCCCTTCCATCTTTCTTTTCCCACACAGCTTTTTCCCATGTCTTATAAAGAGGTCTCGTACCTACACTCATAATCCCCACAGTCAGCAAAATGCCTCTGAGTGGTACAGAGAATTACTGTTTTCACTTGTTGGTACAGAGTGCTTCAGTACTGCTCAGTTCCAGATGCTGAGCTTTCTTCTCTACCAGTTTAAACATGTTTTTCACCCAAAGAGTTGACAAAATGATCCCATATTTGAAATCATGCCACATCTGCCTCCCTTTCTATCTACTTTCCTTTGTCATCTGCACCAACATCGCTTTAGCTTGTTGATGGTGTCATTCCTGCACATGGCTCATCACCCTCTTTGCAGTAATACCTGTTATATTTCCTGGGTTCTTACGTGGCAGCTTCATCTGCTGTCTGTGAAGATGTGGCAGAGCATTCTCTTGGGGTCTCACTGGTTGCCCATACCCCCAGACTGCACTATGGTAAAGACAAACCCATAAATACTGGGTCTCCATGTCAGGAAGGGAACAGTGAGATCCAAGGCCTTGTGCTGTCTGTGAGGAAATATCACCTAATTTGCATCTCTGGAAATTTATTTTCTCTGATGTAGGGAGAAGCTGGGTATTTTCAAACAATTTAAAGCTACCTAAATTCAGCGCGTTTTGCTTTACTTTTGCTACCAGTTTAAATGAAAGAGAACACACCAAGATAATGCAAGTAGTCATCCCACTCCTTGATGGTTTTCTACACAATCTTCAGTCACACACTCCCGTACTTTGGAGTTGCTCAGCAGGTACACAGAGGCAGAGTCACAGCACGCTCATGGCTTCAGTACACTCATAAACACATTCCTATTTCTCTGCATGTGCATAATGAGGAAGGAGGCCCATTGGTATGAAATTCCCTCCTCCATGCCAAATACAGGGTAGAACCAGGAGCAGTTCCAGGGCAAGGGATACTAATTTTAACATCAATTATTTGCATACCCATGTAGTATTTTTGCGTTAATGGAACCCAGAAGAGAAGCCATCCCTGGTTTTCCATGAGCTCTACTAATAGCTTTGCAAAAATTTAGCCCATAAATAAAAGATCCCAAATTAAACAGAAGCAGGAAAGGAACGTGGCTCAAAAAAAGGAGACAAAGTGAGTGGAAGCACATCAAGAAGACAGAAATAAGGTTAACATTTTACCTTCCTCAAAACCAGCAGTGAAAATACTCTGAAAATTAACATTTTTTTGGTGCATCTTCATGGCCACATTTACAATACTTGTCAACGTCTTCATCAACACTAAAAGGTTTTAAGTTCAGGAGATGCAGAATCACTTCATTTTTCTTCAAATCCGAGACTGCTAATGAAAGACCTTGTAAAAGTTATGTGGAGTTTGTATTGGCAAAGGATTACTGAGATACCTTTCCAAAGCTTAGGAGTAGCTCATGAATTGTCCATTGATGCAGGCAAAGGAAGGCAGGGAATCCAAATATCACTCCACATTCTACAACTTCTTTTTTTTTTTTCCCTTGGGCTGCTGTGTCAAATGAACAGCTCTACTGCACAGTGATAAAGGAAAATGATTTAAAAGCCACTTGATCTGTGTTGTCTCCATTCAAAAAGAATCTAACCTGATTTATAGTTCCTCAAATGGCTGAAACACTACTTTGCTTAATGTCATTAAAAACCTGGTATCGGCACCCAGCCCTAATAAAAGTATCAGGAACGTGGTAGTAACCTACCCATAGAAGGCAAATGAAGCTGTCATTTTTCAATATAATTAAACCTGGTTTCAAAAATCCAAAGGTCTGTAATATGAATTACACTAATTACTTCTTGTGGTTTAAACATTGATTTCAATGTTAAATTTAATGGACTTAATGGATGTTGCTTTTCCCATCAGACTGGTGGCCGATGTTTGTCTTGTTTCTTGACCACTTATAGATTTCTGTTGACCCTTTAAACATATTACAATCGGCAGCCTGCTCATTCTTCGTGCATGAGAGTACTACTATTACTTTCCATAGATAATCCCAGCTTCCATGTAACCTGTCTCCCGGAGTTATTTTTGGCAGCCAAAAGCATACACGCTCCAGGAAATAGAAAAAGAGATCATTGGACTAAATTTTCAGAAATGTGCAAGCAATTAATCTTGCCTGGGCAGTATGTGAAATCCAAACAAACCTTAGGAAATAGCAAAACGTGCAAAAATTCGCAGTCCAATAGTGCTGCTGTTTGCTGCACACCAGTCTCTTTACTGCATTTCTTCATTGCTGAGCAGAGTCAAAACAGAGAAGCAAGGATGCTGAGCCTAGTTCTGAACTCCAACTGGAGTAAATCAGAAGCTGTTGGAATCCATGGAAAAAAAATTCGGGGACTGGAATCAGGTTCCCTCTTGAACTTTCTGCTTATCCAGAAAACAGCAAAAGGAGTGCTCGGGTTGAACAAATAAGAAATACATTACAAATAATAAACTGTGGGCTTACTGTTGACTTAATGACAGAACCCCCACAGATTTCAAGGAGACTCAGATGAGGTACACTTCATATGTGATCACTGGAAGAAAAGGACCATCTCTGTACTTGGGCTCACACCCAAGAGACACTCTGAGAGGGCAATGTTTGCTAATGCTTTGATTCTCTTCAGGAGTTGGAATTAATCAGTGTTGTGTCCAGGCTGGACGATGTGGCTTGTTCAACTGCTAAGAACACAAACAAAGCCCAGGTCCTTCAGATCACAGAGTGTGCCTTCATATGAGTCTACAAAGCCCTACTTGGGTGGGGAGGTCTAATCCTGAAGGTCCAGGTAAAAATAATGAGGAGTGCTGGTTGCTTCATATTCTGGGAAACAAGGCCATTTACAAATAAGTCCATAAATAAAGAACTTAGGAGAGGATTTTCAAAGTACCTCGTGTTGAAAATCTTCTTTCTCCTAATATAACACAGTTGCTGAAGGCATCCTGGGCTAGGGTTGAAACAACACCAGAATGCCTGTTTTCTCACCAAACTGTTTTTACATTTGTTTTCCACAGACAAGGGAACATTGATACTAAAAAGGAATCAATGCCTTGAAATATTTGTACCATTTTTTTTTCTGCAGCAGAAACTCTGGATGCTACATGAGAGGTAGTTTGGTAAGAACGGGAGAGAAAGACTACAAATATTTATAAATTCAGTCTATCAGGAAACCTGCAACTGCAGTGAAGTTAGGTAGAAGAATTTGCTGTGACCACAGAATTGCCATTTGTGGCTCAGGACAAGGGAATTATTACACATTTATCTATGGCAATCTTGTTACAGTGGTGATGCCAAGGGGGAATTATCATTCAGCAAAATGATCTTCCTCTTTCCCTCTGTTTGTGGTACATTCCCAAGAAAAGCTGTGCTGCTGCATTTGTCACTGGCTATGTCTGAAACCATAACTGGCATGACTTTTCAAAGAATAACATTAGCACAGAGGAGTTCTGCCAGCACCTAAATGACTGTTTCTATCCAGGGCCTAAAACATCTGTGCATAAGTAAAATATATATATGTTATCCATATGTGGATTGAAAGATTTAACAGAGTGAAAACACACAGCTCTAGGAAAATCTTGTTACATTAAGGGCCAAGTAATCAGCATGTATAAACTAGCATGATTTCATTGACACCGGCGACGTTTTGCTGATTCACATCAGTTGAGGAGCCTCATCTCATAAGTATGTTTTTCTTCCTGTGTGGGAGTCCACCCAGCCCAGAATTACAGAATATAACATAATCCTCAGAGAAAAGAGAGAAGATTTTGGAAAAGTAATTCTTTCAGTTTAGGGATTCAAGTCAAATTAGAACACACTGAGGATTTCTGAACTGACTCCTATTCAATAGGGAAAACTTTTCTATCAGTTTAGAGAAACTTAAAAGCCTTTGGACTGAACTGCCAGTACTGGCCTTCTAGCCAGGGTCTAATGAGAGGAGACAGAGCATGACCTATTATGTCTCAGAGTTTGACTGGAGACTTTTGGCAGATGTGTATTGGCATGTGCAGCTTCTATATAACCTCTGAAGTTTTATGATTGCATAAAACCTTTTTATAGCTAGAAGATATTTGAGTTCATAACACATGCCTTTCCAGACCAGATCATAATGGCATTCTTGACTATTTTCTATCTTAATATCAAGATGGAAAGATGACAGGTTAACATACCCTTCTCCTTCCCAAGGTAACTCTGTAACAAAATAATTAAGCAATGGAAGTAGCTGGAGAAAAGGGCTCTCTAGTCGTCATTAATGGCCACAGTCCAAAGTCAAGCTTATCCAGCCATCAAACCTCCATTCTGTTTTGACATTGGATGATGAAGTTATGTTGGTCTCATTACTCACTCAACTTTCCTCTCCTCCTCCTCTTTCTAGCAAGTATTCACTCCAGACAGCATATAACTTTTTAGAGCTACTCATGTAATTTCCTAAGCAAACCAGTGCACTTCCATAGGTTTAACCTTCCTCCTTCCCACCCCAGAGCTGCACGTTTTAACCAGCCCATGGTCTCGCCTGGGGCCTTGTCTCTGAGAAGACAGCAGCCCCTCATTCCTTCAAGGTCCCATAGACCCTGCTCAGGGCAGCAGTGCAGGTGGTCATGACCACCTCCTCATGGGTGTATCCTATTTCCATATTACTTCCTCTCTATTAAAACAGGAGACAGGTGCCCTGGAGAGAGAGATGTTTGAGCATTTACTTAAGGTCATCACTGAAGTAAAATAGCATCCTATGGAATGCTATTTACCTTGAGACTGCTTTGGAAGGACAGAAATTTTGTGTGCTTATAACTAATAAATACAGTGCAGGCAGCTGAGCTGGAGCCCAGGAGCTCTGAAATGCAGGACTCCTATCCCTGCCACTGGGAACTACTTGGAGTCAGAGCCGTTGCGCTTTCTCGCTTTTGCCTTACTAAAACAAAGTAACTAATACCAAGTTTTCTCATCTTGGCCATGAGGGAGGACAGATTCTTTAAAATAATGATTTTAATTCACACTACTTAAAAATAGGCTCTTAACTCTATATGCTGGCATCTAAATAAAAGCAGCCTGACTTTGAGAGGTGCTAAGCATTTGCACCTCCTAGCAATGTGTACACGAGCTGTTTTAAAGATCTCCAAAGATACAGATTTTCTTCCCTGCCAATACCATTTCTCTCTCCTTCAATATAATTTTATAGGCCATCCATTTTGACATCACATCAAATTAACACTAAAAACACACCTACCACTTTGGACGGAGCTTTTAAGAACCCACTCTTCACAAGGCACAAGGCAGGATGCCTACTTTGTGTTACAGACAAGTTCACATTTAACTTCAAACATTTGCACAAGTCACAGAGAATTCATTTTGACTTCTGTGTTGTCCTGAACAATGACATTTTCCTGAATCGGGGACAAAGAAAGTCATTGGAAAAGCAGTGACAGCAGGATAGATCATGTTTATGCAGTTTAGCAGGGGCATCTGTTTCTCTAAATGAGACCCCAAAAGAAAAATAATAACCCAGAAAAAAATTTGTTTCAGTAAGGTTTGAAAAAAAACCAAACCAAACCAAACCAAACCAAACCCAGAAAAATTTCCTAGCTCCTTCGGATGAATCAGGCTATGGAGTCAGGAATGCTGAAGAAAAAGGAGAGTGCATTGCTGTGAACTTGTCTGAGCTTTTATATCTCTTCCATTAGGTAATTTTCAAGTAATGTTGATTTAGCAGTTTCAATTTCATTCAGAAGAGGCTAAACAATGTTAGATGTTAAAGCCTTCCTTTCAGGTTTGCTTTACAATTCACTATTGCTCTTTCTACTCTTAAGCCTGTGCTCCAATATATAACCAGTTATATATTCCTTATTAAAAATGGACAATGTTTCAGAAAATTGAAATAGTTTTCAAAATTGTCCCCCACTGGTAATTCTGCATTTGATTGTCAAAAATGTTAATCTTTTCTCAGGCCTGAAATTATGAGCCAGCTTTATTGGTCAAAGGCCATAATAATTTGAGCTCTTATTTTATAAACTCATTTCTGCCGAGTGATATCCTGATAGGAGCAAGAATAATAAATCACAAACATGTCCCCCAAGATTGCATTGTAAATGTCAAACTAGACAGGAAATTGTAATTAAAGAAAGGAAATTGCTACAAAGAAGCACTTGATTTTAAAATGAGCTAAGCACAGAATTTTCTAAGCATTTAATTATAGACCAATTTCAACTGACTGCTTTGCTTTTGCAGTCATATTTCTTATTATAACTGTTCTACATAATAACCAAATCTCCGTGCTTACACTGGTCAGGAGTATTACTACATAACACTGCATTAGCACGAGGATTACTAACTTTACAGGAACTATTATCATGTTTTAGTGTGATGGACAGCAATATCAGAATTTTAAATCAAAAAAAGTGACAATCTGATTTTAACTCAGCAGCTGAGTGGATATCTTTTCATAACAGCAACTGCACCTCTTGGCACCTCACTCTTAAACAAGCAGCAGGACCAGTTCTGAAACACCTGGACTGACAAACGCCTGGATGAGTGAATAATGTGGTCAGCATCAGACACTCTGCCATCACAAAAAAATTCCTGTTATCCATGAAGGCTGCTGTGGTTCCTATCAATCTAGACAGAGCCTTTCAGTGCCATAAAAAAGGGTGCTATTCACTTCCTCTCCAATGCATATAAGTCAGAAAAGAAAGGATTTAGGGAAGAAAACAATATGTTCTAGTAAAACTAGGCTAGCAAACCACTTAAATACATGGGTTGTTTTGTGCTGAGCAACTCAGTACAGCCTTTTTGAGCCCTAAATTCTGCTATTGACCCTTTGTTTTTTACTGATCTTCTGGTTCAAGAGAGCTAACAGGCCTTAAAAACCCTTCTTTCCGTTTTCCCTGCAAGACTCAGGAGTTAATCCTCATCTTCCCAACCATCTTTTTCTGCTTCTTGTCAATACCACAGTGGTATAAGGGGTAGGACTGAAGTGCACAGTTCTCTTTTTCTTTAGCATAGCCTAAAACTTTATTGGAGGTAAAATATACCATATACCAGCACACTGTATCTTTTTTGATTTGAAAAGACAGATATGCAGAAAAACTTTTCTACAAGACTGAAGCTGGAGAAAATCCTGTTACACTGAATCCTCATTAGGACCTAGCAAAATTCACTGAATACTTGACACTGCATATTTCCAGCTAGTAAGGAATAAATCAAGATGCAGATGCCATCATTTGCACCCATAAGCTGACTGCAATGGAAATATTATGCTGCTGCAAGAGCAAGATAGAACTGGATAAAGCCTAGTCAACTGGCAGATACTTACCAAGCACAGAATTTACTTGTTGCCTCATGAATCAACATAATGACCAAGAATTTAACTACTCAAACATTTAGGAGAGCAAGGTTAATAGAAGCATTCTGATCTTTTACTTTCCTAGGGAATAAAAACCATTTAGACGGGATGAAAACAGTGTCACAACAGAAACAGCATTTTCTTCAAAGTGCGGATATGTAATTGTAATGTAATGTAGTCATTATTTGGCACAGGGTCTAAAGACCTCTTAAGTAGAATGGGGTTACATTCTTAAGTATAACATGCAAAAAAACACAGTCTAATATATGTGCCTGATAAAGTAGGTGTCCTGGAGTTCCAGCATAGTTTACTTGCAGATTTCATCAGTGACCAGAAGTCAGGTGGAATGAGTGGACGCAGAGAAACTGCTAATCTCAAAGGGAAAATTGTGCTAGTTTTGTGGAAAGAGGTGTAAAGAAATAGGGCCAGTCAAATAGATGTGTCTTGGTAAGAGAAGACACCAAAAAAAAACCCCAAACAACCAGTGTGAGAAAAGCAGCAAATGTTTTGAGATTGCTTTCGTTAAGAAGAACTGTGGAATTCAAACTAAATAAAGATGTTGTGGGTCAAGTACTGTGCATCACCTATGAGATATGATTGTACAGAAAGGAGAGAGTGGAGCATCTGTGAATAGGAGGTGCTAAAAGAATAGGATAAAAGAGGAACCAATAAATGAAGAGTAAAGCATTTTTGGGAATCTATGTGGTGAGGACATAGATGGAGAAGACCAGAGGGTTCCATAATGAAGCAGAACCTTTGAAGAACAGATTCCATTGAGAGATGAAAAATCCAAAAGGAAGAACGAAAGAGTAAATGTAAGGAAACAAAAAGAGAACAGGTGCTATTCTTTTTCTGCAGCAAAAAGGCCCTATTTTCCCCCATGCCAGCCAGCAGGGCACATGGCTGGGTCAGCACGAATGACACATTTGTGACCAAAAAAACCTTGTCTTTCCTGGAGTCTGTACACTGCTCTCATGCTGAATCTGTGTGTTGGCATTACACATCGAACAACAGCAAGTTGATACAGGTGCCACGAAACTTACTTTTTGGGTCAGGTTGAATAAATATGTATCTATTTCCATTGAGCAGCATGTGAAGTAACAGTGACTGCAGAGGAGCTGAGGAAAATGAGGATGGAGATGATGCTGTGATTGAATAAACAGCACAGAAAATAATCATGTCTAATAAAACATGCTCTTACAAGTGCACCTGGAGAATTCTTCTGCTTTACACAGTTTTCCTCATTATTTCCTATTTCTGTTTTCCTTCATGGTTATGGCTTCACCACAGAAGTGGCATTACTAACACTATGCTTAAATCCTCTCAAGTTAGTTTGAGACCCGGAAGAGAGTGGCAATTTTTGCAAAATCATAAATTAAGCTTCTTAGAACGACTGAATTATTCGGTAGAGCATTTTATTACCATCAGAGAGGGGCTTCCCTGGTCAAGCTGAACCCTGTGTTCAACAGGGTTCAGGCACACTATGGGATGGTGCCAGCATTAAGGTCTGGGTGTTGATGAGATTAGGGCCAACAGTCAGATGTTGCTTCAGATAAGTCTTCCTTCAGCTAAAGCCGGCAGCTTGGTCACTTCATCTAATTGTTTTTACTCTATTTCTTGTGCATTTCTCATTTCCCCTCTACTTACATTTACTTTTTATATCTTCCTGTGGTAAATTCAACCTAAGTCTGACTGAATAATTTTTTTTTTTTTTCAGAGATGTCATTAGCCATGCTTAATTCAAGGAATAATGTGAATAAAACCGTTTCCCTTACTAGCAGTGACAGCATGGCTTGAAACAGGCACGAGCAGTGCTGAAGATGGCAGGAGATGGCTGGCACCTGGGGGTGATGGCACAGGGGATTGATTCTCAGTGCCCAAAAAGGGGTTTTTCAAAGAGCAGAAGCTGCTGCCTGCCCACCCTCACCTCTCATACCCCAGCCCTGGCCACCCCATGCAGACATGCAGCGCTGCCACCTGATAAGCATCTTGACTCTCTGGAAAGCAATATTTCCTGATTACTGGTGAGCTTCTAGTGGCACGGACAAATTTATTTTGGGAGAAAGAAATACAGTGTGGCATCCCTCTCTTGAAAGGCTACTCACCTCACGCAAGGTTTCCATAACAGTAAGGTCAGGAAAACAACACATCTCTTTGACAGGAAGATAGCACAATACATTTTCTGGCTCTATTACACCGTCTCCATGCAATCTGGACACAGCGCTTCATGACTCGTTTGCCTCAGTTTCTCATTTGTAAAAATGAAGACAGAAATCCTTCTCTTCTGTCTGGGCTCTAAGCTCCTGGGCACAGGCACAGTCTCAAATGAGGTTTTACAGCACACAGCCAAGCAGGAGCTATGTCTTACTGAGGGCCTTGCTCCATTTTAATATAAACTTGAAACTTGTGTTACTGAAACTGTATTTATATTTGTCATAGTATTCATTAAGTTGTTAGAGATATCAGGTGACGCTACTAGTTACAAAATTTGCAACCAGCACATTAATAACAATATATATCAAAAGGGGAAGATGTTTAAAATGTCTCCCAAGCACTTCAGGAGGAACTCTGCTTCTGCTGCCCCTGTGTAGCACTCTCAACCCCCACCCCTCCACTGAAATATGCTGGGATCATCACACAAACACATATTTATATTTCAGCTTAATAAAATGGCTTTTTTTATAACCTGCAGTCTTAGGTACTTGCCATCAGGAAAGCTCGCAGGGGAAGGATCCAGCATTACTTGGCAGGTATCGCTAACACAGCACAGGGAATTATTAGTGGCAGCAGATTGTTGTGAATGTGCAGAATCAAGTCAGAGACACAGTAAGGTATAAAATGTATATGTACACACACACACACACAGGGTGAGGGCATTTAAAAAGCCAGTGCAATGGCAAAGCCTCTTCCAGTGAACAGGGAAGGGAATTGCTTTGTTTATTGCCATCAGTGCCTCTGTGAATCACAACCCATATCACTGGAGCAGATCAAAGGCCACAGCTTTAATTCCTCAGGAAAGTCCCATATCAGAACAAACAGTCAAAATTTCAGGCAAAGGAAAAATTCCAACAAATGAAAATATCTAACTATATCAAAGTAACTTTTTAGGATATAGTCCCAGTGCTTCCCTTCAACTAAACACTTTATATCCCATGAAAGCACGTCAGCCTTTTAAAAATCAAACATAATGATCGTTTTACAAACCATTATCAAAATCAGCTTGTTCCCACAAATTTTCTGAGACTGCTAAATCTCTATTTTCCATCATGAAGGCTGTAGTGCTCTGTCACTTCTCCAATGCTGCACCACAAAAATATTTTAAAACAATACCCATTTTGTCTTTCCTACACTCCTTTTCTTCCCTAATCAGTAACAGAAATAATCAAACTGGTGAGTAAAGCCTGGCCTTGTGTAATAGTTCCAGTATGTTCATACCAGGGGTAGAAGAAAGCAGGGCAAAATTTTCTATTGAAGCATCAGTTCAAACCATAGAGCGATAAGACCCAGGATAGACACTTGAGATAAGACAGATCCATAGATTTTGTGTACTAAATGCTGATATCACCCTGAAGGAAATGCTGCTCTATGAGAAGCTTGTAGGATTTAGATATCAGGAAGAAATTATTTATTGTGAAGGTGGTGACACACTGGCACAGGTTGCCCAGATAATTTGTGGATGCCCCATCCCTGGAAATGTTCAAGGCCAGGTTGGATGGAACTCTGAGTAACCTGGTCTAATGAAAGGTGCCCCTGCCCAAGGCAGGGGATTGAACTAGATGATCTTTTGGGTCACTTCTAACCCAAACAGTGCTATAATTCTATAATTTATCCAGGATCTGCTGGGAAGCCAGTGAGGCTGATGCATTACTGGCAGGCTCATTAACAACAACCTAAGTTACTCAATAGCTCTTACTGGATCATTCTACTGGTTTTACCAGGACATGTCTTTATTCTGTGAGTTAAAGTCTCCAGATCCACAGGTTGGAAAGTCACATCACTGTGGTCTGAGGGACACAGGCATAATGATCACCTGGGCTATTGCTGGTGGGAAATGTGTCATGTGTGTCTCTCTGCTTAGGAGGGGATAGTTTTAGTCTTTCTGCTCTCCTATCTGAACATGAAACTGCAAGAAATCCAGAAGATCCCAAGTCTGCATGGAAAATTAACAGTCAGGATACAGGGAAGCTAGCTCAGAACTTGAGAGTTCTTTTTCACAAAGCTACTGAGCTCAACTAGACATGAAAAAAAAATCTTGGAGATGATGCTGCCTACATATGCCATAAACAGATGCAGAGTTGGATTTTGTCCACATAGCATGAACATTTAAAACTCAGTAGAGGCAGGATATGCAAACAAAGAGGGAAGCTTTGTGTATTCACTCATACATTGACTTATAAAACTCAAGCTGATGGGTCATAAAAATATTTGAAGATGTTTACATGAAAATTTCACTTTGCTTGCAGCAGTTTCAGCAGCATATTCTCCCCATGTATTATTAAGTCAACCTTTTTCAGGATGAGTTGCAAAATGACATTACCCAATTCTAGAAGTCCTGGGCTGGTAATACAGTTTGCTGTGTGAGAAGGCTTCAGAACTCCTCCTCACTGGTGCTTTCTGCAAAGAGTGAAGAAGAACTTGGTACACTCTCTGGCCATAGGGATACCCACACCTGACTTAGGGAGTAGGAGGTGGTGCCTGTGCTGAGCTTCTCCTGGATGCTGCTGTGCCAGTGCACAGCACAGAACAGGCACCTCTGTGGCAGGTGAAAGTTTTGTACCACATTGTTTTGCATCAGGTAAAGGCAATTTGAAGAAATCACACCAAGAGTGAGGCCTGGTGAGGTGTACAGGGTGGCTTTGGAGGAGCAGGCAGAAGCAAAGGGGGCCCCACAATTCAGACAGAGCCAGTGGCAACCTCAGGAGTCCCTGAGTAAAGGCACCTCCGTTTCTCAGAGAGGACAAAAGCTGTGCAGCTAAACCTGAACCAAAATGACCACTTTGAGAAAAAGCTTAATTTCTCATTTTTTGTTCATTCCAAACGTGAATGAAGAATCAGCAATTTTCCCCAGGACAGGTATTTTCAGAAAATTCCCCTTTGGAGAACCCCATGGGGAGTGTGTCACACGCATGGACACAAACACAGGAGTGTGTGGGGACCACGGCAGAGCACAGGGGGCAGCCCAGCCCTTGAGGGGGCCGGGAAGCCAAGGCAGCTCACAGCCCACCAGCGGGGCAGACATGGGGAGCTCGGTGAGCCCAAGGATGTGTGTAGCCCCACAACCCCAGCAGTGGGAAGGCAGAAGTGCCAGCTGCTCAGGCAGCCTGGGGAGGTCAGCAAACCTCCAGGTAGCCTCGTCAGTGATCCCAGGGGCTTGCCAGGGGCTGCCCGTTATGTCAGGCCTTGGCAAAGCGGGATGGGCATGTTTATGGGCCAGGGCTTTTCTTCCCCAGAACCAGCCTTTCCTCAAACACAACCTCTCCACTGGCAAGCTGTAACGGCAGACTCCTCCTCTGAGACCCAGGCCCACAAATGCCCTGCTGTAATCACCATTTTCCAGCCATTCTGCATCATCTCCTGACCTTGCCCTCACCCTGGGAAGGGGAGCTTTTCCGAGGGGCTCGATGAGGGTGCCGTACCAGCCGTGGCACAGAGGCAGCATCCCTGCTCCCCCTGTGCCACAGCTCCCAGCTGAGCGGGGCTGCTGCTCCCGCAGAGTGCCCTGCACTGGGCAACCTCAGTGTGAGTCCCCCGGACTGCAGTGAACGGCCCAGGTTGCTCAGGCTGGCCCTCACCACGCAGCAGTACCTACTGTCGGTTTAGCAGACTGCAGTAAAAGCAAACATTTCCCAAAATGCACCTGTCATTTACATATAAAAAAGTCTAAAATGAAACCTCTAGGACAGCGGTGCCAGCGGCATCCATATCACTAGATACAACCCAGACAATTCCTACAATTAATGAACTGGGAAAATTACAGGTAAAATAAAAATGACTGTGTGAATAAGACCTTGAAAGGCATGAAACAGACAATGAGATTTTTCTACTTTTTATTTCTCTTTCCCTCCCTTCCCTAACTACAGTTTTATGCATAATTGTTTGGTCAGTTTGTTCTTCCCTGAAACTTTTACTGAAATGGATTAGGTAAACCATGCTCTGAAACAGATTGAAAATGGAAAATATGTAAATATATAGCATATAACTTATAAAACTGTATATATATGTGTGTGGGTGGGTGCTGGAATAAAAAAGCGACTGTTACTTGCTGGTAGAACAACATATCAACAACTGTTGGAGCTGACTTGAAGGTTAAATATTAGGAAAGAATCCAATTTCTCTTGTCTATTCAGCTCAGCGGTGTGTTAGATTGCGGTTGGAGTGTGCTTATGGAGTGTGGGATATGAAGTAGGCTAATCAATCCCTGCTGCTTCATTCTCAGGTTCTTCTTATATCAGGTCCCTGCCCTCAGGCAGCCTTCAGCTTTCCAAAAGCCAATTCCATACAAATAAAAATTGTGACCTGCAGCTAGAGGGTGAAGCTGAGTTTCCCCCTTGTGATTAATCTCTTCTTGGGTGGCTTTCAGGAAAAAAAAATAAGAAAGGAAAAAAAAAAGGATAGGAAAGAAAAAAAAAAGGAAAGAGAAAAACCATGTATGCTGCAGCCCTGTGAAAGAGTTTTCCTATTGAATGAGCCCAGTGCTCTGGAGCCAGCTTATCAAATGAAAGAATTCATTTTTTTTAACAGTGCCTCGTGTTGACATTGAGAAAATGAGCTATCAAACACTATGATTAAACTTCAGCTGCCATAATTGTCGTCCGAACAACTGCATGGTGGAACTGAAAAGCATTTTTTTTAACCAGCTCTATATGGTTCACCAGTAATACTCAGTTTAAAAGGTTGTTGCTGCTAGCAAGAGAAACAAGGCTTGAAATTAACTTTTTCCAATCCATAGACAAAATTAAACATAGGTATTTGAGTCACACAAACAACAGGTAAATCAGATGTGCTTTAAATTTCATTTTTAGTCATTTTATCTGCCAAAGGGTAGCTCCAGCATATTAAAATATCTGAACACTTTCTTATTTCACTGCATCTGACTGGATTGGTCCTGCCTTTTATTTTGAGAAAGACAGATAGACAGACAAAAAGAAGTATAAGCAAGAAATACTCTATTTGGTCCAAGTGGGGGTAGACAGAGGGGAATGTAAGATTTGTGGAACATTTTCCCTGCAATTTAAAGTTTTGATATGAGTAGGGGACAATCTAAACCACAATTGCCACCACACTGCATGCAATTCTTGCTCAGTCTCCTTCCTGGACTGAACTAGTGCATTGTTCAGTTGAGGCTTACAGGGATACCAAGTATTTTATATTACGGAGTATTCTACATTAATTCTCAGTAACCTTATTACGTACATCCTCAAGAGACTGTGCTTCATCAAGGAGGCTGGAGAAGTCCTTCAGGGAGGGTGGTTAGAGGCAGGATATCTCAGGAAGGTGACACCCCTGGTGACATCAGCTCTCTGGTCAAATGTAATTCTTTGGGAAATGAGCTGTTGCATAATTAAATCTCTACTTAAGATTATTAAGAAAAAAATCAAATACTACAGGACATACAGTGCAGTGAACATGAAGGAAATAATGATGGGGAATAACTGAGGGCCAGTTAGGAGAATATGAGCAGTTTAATCTGGAATATTTCCTTGCCCCTTTCCTGAGCTTGCTTGGAGTGAGTCTCCGGGCTCCTTCCTCAAGGAAGGATGCGGAGCAAGAAGGGAAGGGGGACTGTAAACCAGGATTCGGATGAGACTGAGGATGCGGCCGTTGCACGGAAGGAAGAGTTTGCTTCCCCAGACAGCGCTCCAGCCCCTGTAACCAGCGCTGCCCACCACTAGGTGTCCGCCCCGGCCCCGCTGGACCATCGCCGCCCTCAGCATCGCCCTCCGACTCGCTCCTCCTCCCATCAAATTAACGTCGCATTGTTTTTAGAACATAACTGCTTTCCCACACCCCCTCCCCTCCGTTTCCACCTTACTCTACCTACTCAAGCAGGTATTTTTTGCCAAAGTCAATTATATAACCTGATCATCATTCTGTTTCCTGAACATATGGGAATAACATTTTGAAATAACAATAACATTTTCATCATTTTTAGAGTCTCGTGCACTCCGAGCTTTACTTTATCTCTTTCCAAGAGTAAAGCTGATAATGTCTGGGGCTTGTTCAGGACACTCAGGGGTTGAGGTTATTGCTTGCAAACTGATTTCCTGATCTGAGCAGAGCAGTTGGAGGAGCAGTGAGGTGCAAGATGACTTAGACATGGGTAAGAGTTAGGAGCTGAGCTGGAGAGATAGGGACAGCTTCCAGAAAAACAAGTTTAGCAACAGATTGGATGTTGTTGATGAAAAATAACACAGGTCTGCAAAACTAGGGAATGGTATTTGTTCCATTAAAAAAAAAAAAAAAAAAAAAAAGAATTTGCACATGTAAAACTAAGAAAACTGAAGTCATTCAGATCTGTTACTTCCACGACACCTTCAACAGCTCCTTTGGCAACCTAGTTCTGGGTTGTTCCCACCTGCTGGACTGCACACACTAAGTTGTTATTGTAGGGTTGCTTATGCATGCTGAGCTGCACTCCCATGTTTGCTATTTGTAGGGTCACTCAGACATGCTGTCTGGATTATGACTATTTTCAAGCATCCTGAGCTGCTGGAAATGATTCATTTATCTGAAGCAACAGCAAAGATATTTGTCTGAGAAACAAAGATATGAAAAAGGTACTCTAAGCCAAATTTTGGGCCAAGCTACAGAGGCACTGGGCAACACATTATTCATTCATCATACGCTTTGCAATATGAGAATGGCAAATTTATAATCAATTAAGAAAACAGATTCTGACACTGCAATACCCTTAGCTTAAGGAAACCAAATAAAATATCACAGCTTGTTCAAAACCCTTATTTTGAAATCACAGTATAAATAAGAGGTATAAACACACATCCTTTCAGCTAGGTTTTGGGTGAACTGTCTGATCTATTTGCTGCTGTGCAGAAACCTAAATTAGCTTTTAAGATGAGTCTTTCATAAAAGGCCTTGGAATTCTCTCTTATTCCTCATTTCCTACATTTGAAATGCTTTGCTTTAAAGAATCCAGTCTATTGTTTCTGTAATAAACTTAACATTTACAAAGAGATGAACCTAATATGGTCACCTTTAGAAAAGGACACAATTTTGTTCTTACTCTCAGGAAATTTTATTGAGTACCACTGCAAGAGAATTCCAGGCAGTATTGGAGATGGGGGTAAACACCGAGGCAGCACACCTGCAGGCTGTTTTGGCTTTAGGTTGTTCTTTGACTAGGAAGAAAACGTGGAATTTTGACTAGCTGGTGAAGAGAAGGGGAACCCCTGGCTCCTCTGCACTTGGAAACTGTTCCTGAAGACATCAGCCTGCAAGGCTTTGCTCTGGGTGACAGAAGTGCTGGGCTTTAACTCACACGCATTGTGCTAAAACAGCAATAAAACTGTGACAAACTGACAAAAGCAGGTCAATTCACAGCTCAGGCTGACACCACTTTTTCAGCCCATATTGGTCGATTACCAATCAAATTTCAGGTACGAGAGAGAGTGGAAGAAAGAGGCAGCACTGAGACACACCAGGTCATGGCAGTCATGGCTCACTGAGGGGCCCAGGCAGATCCTCCTCTTCTGCTCTGCCTTTTGGCAGCCCTCACCATTGCGGGTATGTTTGTGATAATTGCTGGGAGAAAGCCCTGGAGACACCCACAAACCAGGCTTCTTACTGACCCCCCCAAACCAGACAGGAGTGAGCCTGCAGAGCAGATCCCAGGAAGATCATGTGAGACTGGGAATCCCACGACCAGGTTTCTGAGGTACTTGGGCTGGGGAGGGCCCCGTGCTTACAACCTCCCCAGGCACTGGGTAGACCAAGGGCTATTAAGGTACTCCCATGTACATCAGTACCTGAGGATCTCTCACAGGTGGGATTGCTTTTCTTAGCCATCCTTTCCCACAATCCCAAAGGAAGGAAACCACTCATACAAGACAGTATCTCTGCTTTTAAGCTGGCACATTCATCCACTGATGCTTCTTTTTTTTCACTGTGTTCAAACTTTGGTTAAATTAATACTTTACAGTAAAAAAACAGAGCTAATCATATCATTGTTACATGAGAACAGCTGTGACTGACAACCTTTCTGAAAACACAAGTCCATGACTCAGTGCACACAACACAACTTGTGAAGGGCAAAATGAAAACTGCCTGGAACATAACATCAGAGTAGAAGAGGGAAAATAATACACAGGATAAGAGTATAATAGGCAGACAAAAAACTTGCTAAACCCCCAAGCACCATCTATTCTCCTGCTACAGGTTGTTGAGAGGAAAGAAGGATTCTGCACCCTTACATTCAGATTTAACTACATTTTCTATTCATTTTTACTTTTAATGCAATTTTGTTTTGCCCTATTGCCTGTAGAGAAATGACTTGTATTCGTAAAGTATCTTTTCTCCTTTGGCATTATCAGAATCAACAGTCTGTCGTGGTCTTATAAGTCCTGTTTCTCAGAAATGTAGGAGTGAGGGCTGAACCTTGGCATTCAGGACTAGGGCTGGATCTCTGAGTCCAATCTGAGTATTGCAGGCTTAACATCACATACTTCTTCTCATAAACTTACTTTCTTATTGGGAAACAAGTCACACACTATGGCTGCTGCTATGAAATAATAACAAATAAATCCAAGGAGTCTTTTGCCTTTCCAAGAGTACTCCAAGTATCTGAATTTGGAGCAACAATAGTGAAAAACCAGGGTTAACCTCCTTCCCACCAAGATTGCAGTGGTGTTTATGCTCGTGTTTCTATCACAATACTAAGCAAAGATCATCTCAGCTTACAAAGAAAAGTAATAATTGACACTTACATTGTCTTCTGTCCCTGTCAGGAAAGCTGAACCAGGTGGAGTCACTGTCCTAATATGGCAGTCCAAGGTCTGGGAGACAGAGCCTGGGAAGCACCTGAAATAAAATAGATGGAAAGTTCTCAGAAAGGCAGTTCAGGCTGCTGCTGCCACCAGAGACTTCTGGAGTTCCAGAGGCTGGGCACAAAGTGAGCAACCAACGGATGAACCTTCAAAAGAAAGTAGAGACATGGATAGAGACAGGGAGAGCTAGATGTACAACTGGTTCAGTGATATTTACTCTTTGAGTTCTGGGAATGAATTGTGATTACAAATAGTCCTTTAAATGCTACTTGGCAGGTACAAATGTAAGGTGAGTCAGATTTTAGCTCATAGCTGAACAAGTAGCTGAAACAGAGAAAACTACTGAAGACATAGGTCCAAGTGCTCTGACAGTGTATGTGATTGCAGTTATACTGGTTTAAACAGAATTCCACCTATTCACATGAGCTGTGTGGAGCTGTGCTTCTCCAAGCGATTTTCCATGGTCAGGAGCCTATTAGGCTTTCATTATAATTGCAGCTGGTAGCATTGTCGACTCTTAGTGCTGCCTGACACTTCCCAGAAATTCCACGTTGCTTTTAATTTTGCCAAATATTACCAATTCAGGCTAGAATTGGTATCCTGGATATGTACCACTGTGTTAAAACTGTCACCAAAGCCTAGTGCCCCTTCCAAGAATGAAATTAAAGAAAAATACACTGGTTTTCCTTTGTTCAATACATATATGTACTTTCCCCTCTCCCATTATATTTCTGTTTGGTTTCTACCACCTAACTGCAGTGTTACACTCTTTCCACTATAGATATTTTGCAATTTAGCAGAAGGAGAAAAGGAGGGGATGTCCCACTGTTGGAAGTGTGGGCCTTGCTGCCCACTGAAGAGGATTATGTATTGATCTGCTCCTTATCAATTCTCCTCACACTGGAAGAAGTCTGTGTCTTATCTTTCCAGTTGGACTGGATTCCCTCTCATTTGATCACTGGAGGGAAACCTAAACATGGCCAAGGGGTGGGAAAAGAGCATCTAGTCCGGGTTTGTTGAAGACTGTGCAGTGTCAGGTTAGGGCCCATAAAAATTATTCATCACCAACAGTTCACTAAGCTGTGTTAACTGACAGAAATTACAATATATCTGTTAAAACACCCTTGTGATTGGTTATGTTACTAAGTAGGAGCACTCTCTCAGCTTTGCAAAAATGTTGCACAGCTCCTATATACTTGGCTTCGTTTTCAAGGGGAGAAGGTAAAAATAAGCAGTCTGCTAAAACAGATTTTATAATAAACTATTATTCTATAAAGTAATTGGAGAGATTATTAGATACCGTGATTACTTTGCGATTCTATCTAGAGAAATTATACTCAGGGCCTGTCAGCCTGTTTGATGGGATTGCATCTGCAGCCTTTTTTGGGAACCACCCAATATAGTGGCAGTTTCAAGTCCAAAGGAAAGCAGGCACGTACCTTGCTAGCCACAAAAATCTGACCACCTTATTATTTTGGGCCAGATCATCAATGATGTAAATTGACATAGCTCCACTGATGCAAAGTTTCAGGCAGATTTTGAAAAGCGCCTGTTCCTGCCCCTTCACAGCAGTGGAGCTGTGCTTACATCCACTGAGGATGTGGTGATTTGCTTTAAAACTTTTATGAAGCATTTTTTCCTGGAAATAGTTCCCTTTCACTTTGGGCATTTTAAAAAAAACTATCCAAAACCATCAAAAAGTAAAAGCAAACAGCAGGGTTGAAGAAAAAAATTGCTTAATTCACTGATATTAGAGTTGGACATAGTTATAAAAGAAAACTTTAAACATGTTTGAATGGAATTTAAGATAAATACATTGATTGAGATACAGTTAACACAGTAATCTAAAATTTCCCGGAGACTTAATGAGTTTGAAGCCACTAAAGCTGCATCAAATACAGGAGACATAATCAGAATCAGAACTGACACATAGCTCAAAATCATCTGAATTATCTCTTTCACTTACATTAGCTATAAAACCAGTAAACAGTCAGCGGGGTATAAGAAGCATAGTCAGGCAGCATCAATGGGCAGCAGACAAAGGCTGGGTCATACAGTATACAGAGAAGAGAGCTTGACCTTTGGAATTGAAATATAGGCATTTTAAGCTCCAGTGGAATGTATCAGAATAGCCTGTTTCAACTTAAATGCATAAAAGGTCAAGGGGAGGTCATATTTGGCTTTGGGTTCATCAGCACAGAGCATATCCCAGCCCTTTCTTTATTCATTCTCATTAAAAAAAAAAAAAAAGGGTTTTCAAACCTCTCTGGCATGGCATAAATATTCATTCTCCAGGGCCAGATTTTCAGTTGGTGTAAAACAGGATAGCTACATTGAAATAAGGAATCTCTGCCAATTTATACCATCTCAGAATCTGGCCATCCTGTTCACATTCTTTTAAGATTCAGAAATGGCAATTTTAAAACTTTTCCTGGAGCAAATGCTTCCAAGAATAATGATGCATGTTGAAATTTGAGACTTTGACATTTAAATTGTCTGGGGTTTTCTCTAAAAGGCATGGCAGGAGGCATCCTCCAAAAGAGCCAAGGAGAGAGTAAATACTGCAACAATCTAGTTTACTGCTTCTCTATGTGTTCACCCTTCAATAGCAGTTTTATGTCTTTTTCAATATTCCCACAATTCTTTTTAGATGGGAAAGAACTTTTCTGTTCCCTTATAAATTGCTTTGAAAACGGAGAAAGACAAAAAATAAAAGGGCCACTCACAAATGGCACTGGCACTTAAACACAGCAAGGAGAGACCCAGTAGCTGCAATAGGACTCTGCATCCATAGCAGGGCACTATTCTGACTCTCCTACCACACCAGTTAATTGCACAGAAACTAGATGAGTACAGGGTGATCATCCAGAGTCAAATGAGTGGCCATCTTAAAGAAACAAGCATCCACAGTTACTTAATTTGAGTATCACTCTCCTCTCTAAATGAAGTATTTTACATTCTACCTTCTTAGTGTAATAAGGTAATTTCTAACACATTGGTAAAGAAAAAGTACCTCTTTTTTAGGATAGAGAATCCATCTGAAGAAATAAAATAATATCAAACTTCTGCTACCCTGAATAATTATTTTTATCCTAAAATAGGTAATAAATAGGAGTCTTTCTTTCTTTCTTTCTTTCTTTCTTTCTTTCTTTCTTTCTTTCTTTCTTTCTTTCTTTCTTTCTTTCTTTCTT